>OY540852.1:1210000-2410000 GCA_961205895.1 Mythimna pallens
ATTTCTCATGTTTTTAAATTTCCTTCATTAAAAGCTAATTACCACATTACAACACTAGAGTGTCAACTAAACGGCGCCGCTCAACTTACGGCCTAAATTATATTCAGCCGAAGAGTCTAAATTATTTAAAAATACATTCAGCCTAACATAGAACCTCCTTTCTTTTGAAGTCGGTTAAAACTATCTTCTGCCAGCAGCTACGCCTGCGCATCAATAATAAACTGATAAATCATTATCGATCCAAGTCATTTGCCTAGTCTTGATTCATCATCATCATCGTTATCATTCGGTGAAGGACGTCCACTCCAGAACCTTTCGGCCCCTCGGACATCTATTCTGCGAGCAATGTACCCTGCCCACTATCACTTAAGTTTGGCGATTTCGGGCTATGTCAGCTATCTTGGTTCTCCAGCGGATATCTTCATTCCTAACGCAATCACGCAAGGAAACTCCAAGCGGGTCACCCCGCTTAAACCTTCTGACGAAGCCCATTGTTATTTAATTGAATGGTTGAAAATAATTCGGGCAACTAGTTGAACGTCACTGTTTAGTAAAAAGGCTAGGCAATTAACTGAATGGCGAATTTAGCTAGTTAGCTGCGACACGTACAAGACAATGAATGAATTGAGTATCAATGAAGTCTTGTCTATTGCAATGAAACATAATGATATAATATAACTTAGCATTGATTTATTCTCAAGTGGCTGATTGGTTAAATAAGTCAATTTTATGTATACTTGAATTATCTCTTTACTTAATTTTATTATTATTATAAAGCTAAAGAGTCTGTTTGTTAGGTTGAACGCACTAAACTAAGGCTATATAACTACGACCAATAAGTCAGTTCCTATTGGTCGTAGTGAGCCTTCAGTGTCATACACACTTCATCAGTGCAGTAACTAAAAACGCGGTTGAAGCCGCGGTGGCCAGTTAGTTCATAATTTCAATCCAATATCACCAACGACTATAACGTTGTGTATTTTAAGTTGATAATAAAGTGAGTGTACCATAAGCATACCATAATCAGCCTTTTAATGTTCCCACTGCTGGGACTCAGGCCTCCTCTCTCTAGGAGAGGGAATGGGCCGTAATCGCCCACGCGGGCCCAGTGCGGGTTGGTCAATGTCACATGTCTTCGAATTTTTGGTTCTAGGACATGCCGGTTTCCTCACGATGTTTTCCTTCACCGTTAAAGTGAGTATTTGTTTGAATAATACCCTGAAAATGCAATTTGGACGTTGTCGTGCATGACACACAAATAATTTTTTGACTGACCTGTTGGTCTAGTGGTTAGTGACCCTGACTGCTATGCCAGAGGTCGTGGGTTCGATTCCCAGGACAAATGTTTGTGTGATGAGCACGATCATTTGTTCTGTGTCTGGGTGTTATTTATCTATATATGTATGTATTTAGAAATACATAAGTATGTTTATCAGTTGTCTAGTACCCATAACACAAGCTCTTCTTAGCTTGGGACTAGACGGCGTTGTGTGATAGTTGTGGAATATTATTATTATTTATTATTAATTATCTAAAACTTAAGATTCAAATATTAGTAGATATTTATTTCATAGTTATTTTTAATACGAGTTACTGCCAGCAAAGTAGAAAAAAATCATAAGGGAACATACTCTCCCGGAATAAGTAGTATACTATGTGCTTTTACAGGATAAAGTCTACATGTGTGCCAAATTTCATCCAGATCCGTTAATCTGCTCGAGCGTGAAAAAAGTAACCAACATACTTATAAACACACACAAACTTTCACAAAATTTCTTTATAATATTAGTGTGTTAGAGCAGTGGTGGCCGAGTGGTAACGGCCCCGACTTACGAGTTGTAGGTCGCGGGTTCAAACCCAGCAAAGCGCATTACTTTGTGTAATTTATTTCATCATCACTGCTCTCAAAAACGGTGAAGGAAAACAACGTGAGGAAACCGGCATGTCCTAGAACCAAAAATTCGAAGGTATGTGACATCCACCAACCCGCACTGCGCCCGCGTGCTGGATTACGGCCCGTTCCCTCTCCTAGAGAGAGGAGGCCTGAGTCCCAGCAGTGGGAACATTAAAAGGCTGATTATGCTTACATTAGTGTGTCAGTGTAGGATAGGAAGTTTGAGTGCCGTGTCAGCAACTGAAAAGTTGAAGGGCAATCGTTTGTCTTAACATGGTTATGTGAAGAGGAAGGATGAAACGCATGTTACTAAAAGAGTTTTGAGTATACATGTGGCGGGGTGTAGAGGGAGTGGGAGCCCAAGAAAAGATGGATGGATTGTGTGAAGAGTAATATGAAAGAAGGAAGTTATAGCATGACGGGTGACAGGACAGAATGGAAGAAAAAAACGTGTTGCGCCGACTCCACATAACAGGGACAAGGGCAGGATGATGATGATTGGTAATATTAACTTGTTAATCTAATATTATAAGAACTTACTACTACTAATATTTATCCATTAAAAATTGCGCGTACCAAAAGTGCGTACAACATGTCCCGACTATAAATACACCCCACAGCACGAAGTACCCTCCCGCGTCTAATATGATTAATCGCTAAAAATTTAACGCTTTCGTACTCCACTGTACTCAATGTGAACGATGCTCGGATTATTTCACTATTGTACGACTGTACAGTGGAGAGGAAAAGTGTTTTGAGCGAGAGTTTTTGGCGGTCTTTCTTCGAGTAAAGTTCAGTCTGTTTTAATTAGTACTACATTTTTGTAAACTTTATTTTATGCATTTCCTTTTATTATTGTAAATTTGAGGACGATGTGGATTGTTTTTTTTTCCTTTATTTTCGGTCATTTTAACGTCTGGCAATTTATGTATTTTATGCGGCCTACTCAAATATCCTTTCCTTAGTATTATTCGTCAAGTCGCAGAGCTTCTTAGTAGTCCTGAGTTGAGCTTTGCGTATAGGTACTTACAAATGCTTGCACTGACTGGACAGATCCATTCAAATCTGTGTGGTTCTTTCCTGAAAAGACCATCTCAGACATATGCCAAAAAACCTTAACAAAAAAAGTGCTTTTGAACGCAATGATTTTATCGGTGCATGGTGGGGGTTGAGGATTTTCTGCGATGCATTTTTTGACGTGACTGTACGAAATTTTTTTAATCTTCATAACCTCGTTGGTGAATACAGATTCCAGGCGTTTTTGAGAGGGATGCAAAGATTTTGCAATTAAGTTTTAAAAGTGGCTTACTTGCATTACATAATAAACTCATGACTGTTACATGAGGGTAGGCAGTAGAACAGAACGTCTATACCAGTTACAAGAGGTAGAATTTATACATCTGCAGTGCTATTTTCTAAGAAAACAGCCTTGACCGCAGCGCTGCCCGCAGCGACGAAATCCAAATACGTACATGGGATTAACAATTCAATGGACTTATTGTTAATCCTATGTTAAATGTCCTTAGAGAATAGCACGACTGTTGCCTTACCATGATGTTAAAATGTCAATCGTGTGAGCGAGATAGAAGTATGGAACTATACACCCTACATAGCTTCTTCCCTTTAACAGTTCAGTTTAGGTTGTCAAAAGGTTCGCGTTCACGGCCTCTGGTAGCGTTCATGTATCTCGTCTTACATCACATACATGTATGGTATGACTAGATTTTGTAAATTTAATGTAAATTTTGAAATCTATATATTTAATATAAATCTAAGAATCGCCAAACTTAAGTGGCAATGGGCAGGGCACATTGCTCGCAGAACAGATGGCCGTTGGGGCCGAAAGGTTCTGGAGTGGCGACCGCGTACCGGAAGACGCAGTGTTGGAAGGCCCTCTACAAGGTGGACCGATGACCTGGTGAAGGTTGCGGGAATCCGATGAATGCGAGATGCACAGGACCGTTTATTGTGGCGATATTTGGGGGAGGCCTATGTCCAACAGTGGACGTCTATTGGCTGAAATGATGATAATGATGACTTTTTTATTGACATTTTTTTTTATTATCTTTTTTAATCTAAGATATCAATGTGCATTGTCATTTTAAATAATAACCGGGCAACTTAATACACCAGCATGTCTACATAAATTGTAATCAGCCTTTTAATGTTCCCACTGTTGGGACTCAGGCCTCCTCTCTCTAGGAGAGGGAATGGGCCGTAATCCACCACGCCGGCCCAGTGCGGATTGGTGAATATCACATGTCTTCGAATTTTTGGTTCTGAGTCATGCCGGTTTCCTCACGATGTTTTCCTTCACCGTTTTGAGAGCAGTGGTGATGAAATAAATTACACAAAGTAATGCGCCTGGCTGGGTTTGACACAACCCGCGACCTACAACTCCGTAAGTCGGGGCCGTTACCACTCGGCCACCACTTTATAAATAGATTTTTTATTTTTAGTATTGTTGTTTTTAAACTGTTCGACACAAATGTAATTTTTTTGATAAAATGAATAAATAAATAGATTATAAAAATAATCATAAAAAAATTATCAAGTACTCAATTCCTAATCCATCCAAATAACACTACCACCAGAAACTAAGCCAAAAAAAAAAATTAAATCTTGAAGTAAACAGAGCTCACTGCTCAATTAAACCCTCTTATGTGCCGAGGGTAAACACAAACACCGGCCAGAGGGTAGTCAGTGTTTGAGGGACAAACAGAGGGAGTATGGCTGTTTTTTTAGTGTCTCCATCTATTTACTTGCTGGTGAAGTTTTTAATAGAGCTTCTGTGTTTATGGGTGAATGAGGGCGTTTGATTTGGAAGAATATTGGTGGCTACATTTCTAACCTAGTTTTCTTTTTCTTTCATTTTTAGTAAGTGTGGGCAAAGGAACAGTGGGTCGGTTCAGTAAAGGTACACACGCCTAGTTTTTAGATCTGAAGAATCTGTGCAAAGGGAGAATTGAATGGACGTTTACCCCAAAATTAAAATCATCGATCACTAATAAGTGTATTTCTTTACTGGCATTGTTTTAAATAGTGCTTCTTTTTGTTTACAATTATATATAATAATAATAATAATAAATATATCTTTATTTCCCAAAAGTTACAGATAATTATACGAGTATCTTATGTTAACAGTTTATGCTTACATGGTATAGGAAAAGAAAAATTAATACATAAGACATTTAGATGTTGCCGAAATCTGTACACAATAATTTAAACTCTGTCCCTTAAACTAGTTTATCCTGTGTCTTAAGGGACAGTGAATTGAACGATGATTGATGAATATAGAATTAATATGATTTGGATTTTTGATGTGTAAATAACTATTCTAAAATCTGGCAGATATCATCATGATCCTACTCTTGTACCATACTACTTAGGGTCGGCGCAACACGTTTTTTTCTTCCATTCCGTCCTGTCACTCCGTCTTGCTATCACTAAAACCATTTTTTTTATAGCACTCTTCACAAAATCCATCATCCATCTTTTCTTTGGCCTCCCTCTCCCACTCTCTCCACATACATACTCATAACTCTTAGTAACATGCGTTTCATCTCTCCTCTTCACCTGACCATACCAAGACAATGGATTCCCTTTCAACGTTTCAGTCACTGGCGCCACTTTCAAACTTGAAGATTGGCAAATATACACTTGTTAAAATGATTCTTTAATTCCCATCACAAATTAACTTTAATTCACCATTAAACAGTAGGACAAAGTAAATAAGTATTAGTTACAAGCCAAAGTTTCATGTAAATGTGATAAAAAATGGACGCGAGCGCATCTTGTAGCAAAGTGCGAAAGGCTGCATTGGTAATTATTTTATCCTTTCGAACAGTTTTGAGTCTTGTGTCTATAGAAATAAGGTTTTTAATAAGATAAGAGTTTATTTTTGTTAAAATATGGTGTGGTTTATGCTGACTTATATTCTTTTCATTGATTGATTATAATATTGAAGTTCGTAAAATAAAAAGGGGACATTTTAATTTTGATCAAGGTTAGTGCTGGATCAAGCCATTTTGGGACCTATAGTAGCAAAATCTACCAAGAGGCCCTGGGACAAGATTATAAATAATAAAGAATTCTTTAAAATTGACTGCGATGTCTTTAGGTAGCGATGGATCACTAGCCTTCAGGACCTCCATAGTTTTTATGAAAAATCCGAAAAAAAAAGTAGTTAGAATTAATATGGCACCTGTATCTTGACTTGTTTTTGTACATGATTAATCAAATAATTTAAAAAATCAATCGATTGACCCACCACTGAATTTACTGCAAAAACAAACTCATAAATTAGAAATCAACGTTCAGTACATTAATGTGGTGATAAATCGACCGAATTTGAGGAACAAAACGATTATTGTTGTGTAATAAGAATAACAAAGAAATAAAAAACAGGTTGCTCTATCCATACTTCGAACATACGACAGAAGTCACTGGCTAGAGCTAGTGATATTATACACACCTAGTTCCTTGTTAGCACAAAAAAAAAATAGGGCACTATCCGTACCCGTTACTGATCACATTTGTGTCATAGTCATAGTCGGCCTTTTAATGTTCCCACTGTTGAGACTCGGGCGTCCTCTCTAGGAGAGGGAATGGGCCGTAATCCACCACGCGGGCCCAGTGCGGATAGGTGGATGTCACATGTCTTCGAATTTTTGGTTCTAGGACATGCCGGTTTCCTCACGATGTTTTCCTTCACCGTTTTGAGAGCAGTGGTGATGAACTAAATGACACAAAGTAATGCGCCTGGCTGGGTTTTTACCCGCGACCTACAACTCGTAAGTCGGGGCCGTTACCACTCGGCCACCACTGCTCCACAATGCACCTTTGTGTAGTCAAAAGTAAAAAAATAAAATCCTAAAATTGTCTACGGAGTTTTTTTCATAACTGGTAATTTCATAATACAATCAACATTCATAAAAGTTGCTATTAGAAAATACTACGCCCAGTGTTTTTCCATTTTAATCGTCATTTATCTATTTATATAAAAGGAGAAACTGACTGACTGACATATCAAAACACAGCTAAAACTATTGTGACTAGGAGCGTGAAATTTTGCACAAGGTTTCCTTTCATATCGTAGGCAAGCACTAAGAGATGATTTTCCAAAATTCACACCCTAAGGGGATGAAACGGGGGTCCAAAGTTTGTATAGAGAAACCAGTTTTCACGCGGGCGAAGCCGCTGGTAGAAGCTAGTTCATTTATAAATCAATAGTCTGTACAATATTTTCATAAGTAGAGTGACATTTTGGGATATAAAAAAACGCTAATAACTTTGTTAATTATGAAATAGAAATGTGTATAAGAGTTTCTAGGTCTTAAAAAAGAACCCAACAACTATAAGACCTTAGATTTAGACGTAATTAATCGTATGTGTGAAAACAAGTGACGTCCACCATATCGGGAGATCTGTCGTTGATTGTCATGTGGAAAAAACGCTTGACGTTTTTATAATATATTAGATAGCCTGGTAGCAGTCGTATAAGTGACCGCTTATTAGCTTTAAGTCCTACGGTATGCCTTTTTAATTAAGATCTAATTGTGTTGATAATAATCATCATCTTCTTGCCCTTGTCCCGTTTTACTAGGGTTCGGTGCAACACGTCTTTTCTTCTATTCTGACCTGTCACCCGTACCGTAAGCGCGGGCTTGGACGGCGAGCAATGGGTATCTCACCATCCGGCTGTCCGGTAACCGTCCGGACCGAACCCAAATCGTCGATGGTGCGTACTGTTCCACGCGCGCCTCAAGGAGATGTCAGCAAACCGTAGGGCCCCAGAAGGGTCGAAGCCTACTGGGGCCAAGGGTCTGATTCTGAAAGGAAGACGGCCCTGGTACGAAAGGCAACATAGGAAGAGAAGTGGGTTTAAGTTCAGTAAAAGTCTGACACTATCTTCCGCTCCGCTCGAGAACGGGGGGATGTCATAAGATGATTTTCCCACCGAAAAAAAAACTTGTCACCCGTCACGATATCACTAACTCCCTTTTCTTTCACATCACACACGTCACACAATCCATCCATCTTTTCTTTGATCTCCGTCTCCCTCTCTATCCATCCACATACATGTATACTCATGACACTCTGTAGATAATATTCAATTATATATATATATATATTGAAGGTATGTGGATCCTCCACCAGACATAACACCCGTCTGGCTGGAGGGTCCTCCCTTTCCAACGAAGGTTTGCGGGACTTTACACTCTGTTCCACATACCTCCAAACTGGTGACCCCGACGTGATCCTGTGCTGCGTTAAGTCGTGCGAGTGGACTTGCCTACTCGCAACAATTTTTTATTTATTAAATACTAGCAATACTAGCAAAACCCGTCCCAGCTTCGCACAGGTGTTAGAAATTTTTAAAATACTCGGTTTTCCTCTACCATAATATGCATGTGTTCTACACCTAAATCTTCCTCATGAATCACTTAACCTATCGGCGAAAATCGCATTAACATCCAGTTCAGTAGTTTTTGAGTGTACCCAACGGACAGACGCGGTGGGGAATAAACTAGTGCTAGACTGCGATCCCACCTGATGGTAAGCAGTGATGCTATCGTTGATGGTGAAATGCACCAAATTATTATAAGCCTATCCGCTCAAGCCTTGAATGCACTTAATTATTATAATCGGACGGGAAGACCGCAGCAAGCAAATTGTTCCAGTCCTTTGATAAACAACTAGGCGAAAAGCTTAGTCCGGACCGTAGATTTGACAATGTAAGGATTGTCCACCCTTACCCTTGTTTTTCAGCGACCAGGATGGACAGTGACAGTTTGGCAATGACTACTTCTGCATATGTGGCCCCCTGGTAACTCATTATTACATATTGTGTCTATTAACTGCTCTATCTTTGTTTTAATATATAATTTTTTTTTAAATCTTTGCTTTTGCAATATTTTTTAAATTATTTGGACTTCAACCATAAATTCGTTAGTAATTTATTTTGTTAACATCTCATTTATTGATATTTGTAATTATTCATTTTTTTTTTGCATAGCCTCTTTTTATAATGTGAATGTGAGAACACTGTAGACTCCACGAATTCTTAGATTACTTCCTATTACGACTCATTTTTTTTTAATATGTTTATTTTGATTGTGCTTTTGGGTACAATATTGACTGGTCTGTCCTGTTCTTTCATAATATCTATTAATACTGTAACATGAAAATATTGTAAACAACCACTTTTTTTAAAAGAGTAATCATGGAGATTCTTGCTGGTTCTTCTCCATAGAAAACGACCAATTTGGAACCGTGCACTAGCTTCTGACGTTTTATAAGTGCCCATGAGAAATAAAAATATTTTTGATTTTTTTTTTGACACCGCAATTAGATAGAACAACTGTACAAAAATAGTATAGGATCATTTACTAGCACTTAAAACCCATTACGAGTCCATAGTTACTCAAATAGCTGACCCACTCGATGGACTGATGACGAACTCTAGCAATCAATTCAAAACAAACAAGCTTATCTGAAAGGGGACGCCCAATCATCGGGATCGTGTTACCATTTTGTCATTGATCTGGTTTTTAATGATAACTACTTTAAATGTCAATTAAATAAAACATCCTACTAATATACTGGCCTGTTGGTCTAGTGGTTAGTGGCCCTGACTGCTATGCCGGAGGTCGTGGGTTCGATTCCCACCCAGGACAAATGTTTGTGTGATGAGCACGATCATTCTGTTTGGGTGTAATTAATCTATAATATGTATGTATTTAGAAATATATAAGTATGTTTATCAGTTGTCTAGTAACCGTAACACAAGCTCTGCTTAGCTTGGGACTAGACGGCGTTGTGTGATAGTTATGGAATATTATATTTTACTCTTTCACACAAAAACTATTGAATGTATTTTAATAAAACTTTACACTAATATAGATTATGCATCAGTATAACACATAGGTTAAAATTTATAAAGATATTGTATGAATTGTCCAAAATATAACGATAAGTGTCAAGTAAGTAGGAAAAAAAGCTGCCATCTGCGTGCTATTCTGGTGTGTGCTGCAAAAACCAACCCGTATAAAGATAGTTAAGAAAAAGAACAAAGAAAGAAAAAGAAGAAAGTAAGCTACTCGAAGTACTAATCCTGGTCAGATGAAGTCGCTGGTAATATATAAACACAAGAGCTGTATGGTGTCGCGTCGAGTTATTTGGATGGATTTCTTCGAGTGAAGTTTAATGGCTGTTTCCTAATGGATATTGTGATATAAAATTGGTGTAGTTTTGTATCTCAAGTGTCTGCGCAACTGTACAATATGTGGAATCATTGAAACAGGCGCGATCTCGGTAAAATGGAGCTGAGAATTTTATTGTAGTGTTGACTATCTTAAAGAAGTTTGCCGAGAAGGTTGACTTGATAGATTTGCTGCCAAATATTACAAAAACATTAGAATGTATACATACATATTCTAATGGTAAAGAAATTAACAATTCATACGAAGACATGGCCTAAAGGACTTAGTAGCCAAGACAAAAACATTAACAAAACAAAAAATAGCGTCGCATCACTAGAGAAGCGATGACTCGACCGAGACATGACCAGGAGAACTCTGCCAAGAGTGCACGACTGAGAAAAAAACTTATCCTACAGATAGACTTATAAGTCAGTGATAACTGATTGATGATACAGGGAAAGTCATACTCGTTTGTTTTCGGTGACTGTATCATATCATAGAGAGCAGTGATGGCCGAGTGGCAACGGCCTCGACTTACGAGTTGTAGGTCGCGGGTTCAAACCTAGCCAATCGCATCACTTTGTGTAATTTATTTCATCACCAGTTCTCTCAAAACGGTAAAGGGAAACATCGTGATGAAACTGGCATATCCTAAACCACTTTTATTATAGGTTCTATGATCTAAATAATTATAAACGACAAAAAATTCTCATCAAAAAAACATAAATACTTAACAACGTGTAACTCGCGTCACTACAAACTAATTCATATCGTATACGTGTATTTGCTCAGCTGCGCCTGCGCTTAGCCCCCATTGGTCAGCGCACCCGCCAATCGCAACGCGTTCGAATTTCGAAATTTTATATAATTTTGATTAATTTGTTTTGTCATTGAGTATCATAATGAAGAAAGAATAAATGTAAGATCAGTGTTTTGCCGTTGAAGTAGATCTTTTAATGGTTTTTAATATTGATGAATTACAAAACATTCGCATTTTAATTTGGTAATATTGCTAGGTCTCCAAGTAGCGTCGCCAGGCTTCCGGATAAAGCCGGACAGGGTCAGGCTTTTTGGTTGCGTGTCCGGCCAAATCAGGCGGAGTCCGGCCTTTGTTAGGCTTTTCAAATTAGACAATTTTTTTTAGATTTGTCGTGTTTACTTTAGCTTGTAGGTATCACTATCGTAAGCGGAGCGAACTAGCAATTATAGCAGCCAATTTTATTGTTGTTTCATTAGAATTAAAAAAAGAAAAATATTATATGATGGTCAATAATAAAAAAAGTCAAGTTTGACGTTAAAAAAAAATATCGGCCATTTTACTCAAATGTCCGGCTAAATTAGCTGGCTTTTTAGTTTGAAGACCTGGTATCTCCAAGGCTTTTTTTTGAGATTCCAGGCTGTTAATTGAATCTGCAGACAAACTGAAAGTGTACATTTCGATTATGTGGTTTAGTTGAAATATATTATGCTTTCAACAATCAGTAATAAGTACATTTTGATATAAGTGGAGCAAGTTTGTCATTGTGACCGAGGCATTCACCAGACCCTTGGCGAGGATGTTATGGAGGCGAGGGCTGCAGAGACAATTTCCACGTATAGATCCAAACAACGTTTTACAATGCACTTACGGAGACGCGAGACGGGGGAAACGGGGGTTGACACGCGCCTCGTGGGGGTAGAACTCGTGGGGTTCGAAGCGCGCCCAGCCTGATACCATCAATGTAATAAAATTGTAGAGGCTCGCCCTCTCACGCGCACTTTTCTGCACTAGTGCGAAAAACAGTCAATTGCGTGCCTAAAAGCGGTGGGATTATGGGATAAGAGCTGGTTTTCGAGTAATATCTTGCTAGATCTATCTGGCATTTTATATGTCCACCACCAAAGGTCTACTGGTAGAGTAAGAGACCACAGCATTAAGTCCGCTCGCCCGTGTGTTTCTGTTATGCATGTTAAGGAGATCAAGACAACTTCTGTTCTCCCTTTTTTTTGTATTGGCCAATCTATATATATAAAAGCGAAGTGAGTGGTATCACTCACTGATTAATCACGAAATCTCAGAAACTATAACACCTACAAACTTAAAATTTGGCAGGTAGGTTCTTTATACGGTGTAGACATCCGCTAAGAACAGATTTTACGAAACTCCACCCCTAAGGGGGTAAAACGGGGGTTGGAAGTTTGTATGGAGAAACCAACTATCGCGCGAAGCCGCTGGCAGTTGCTAGTCTAGTAATATAGTCTCAAAGGCCTACGGACGCGTATTCATGTCGAAGAAGCGACAACGACACGATGTTGCCGCTTAGTTGACAGAGCTTCATAGTTATGTATGTAAGCTGTGAGCAGGCGTATGATGACGAATATGCGTCTTCGAAGCTACGCGTCAGTGAATAGTAGGCCTTGGTCTAATTTAATTTAGTTTGTAGGTGTTATACATGGCAAAACTAGTTAAATTCCTTGCCTAGTCCAGTATTCAGCCACGGCAATGCCGTCCACTGATGCCGTCATTAGGTCTACGTGAACAGGTAACAGGGGACGTGATGCAAGATCGAAGGTGGGACATGGTCTGCGGAGAGACGCCGCACAAACACTGAAGATTGGAACCGTCCGAGAACCCCATCTGTGGAGATTGTCTTTGCTGCGCCCGACTTGGGTGCGGAGTCTGTTTAGTTTGCAAGTAGGCAGGAGAGAGGCTCTCCGACGGCTCGACAAGACACTCATGAGGCATCTTATACTTTGTTGAGCGTATTGCTGACTGCTTTATCGATTTCGCCGCGTGCGATCGCAGTCCCGCTTCCTTTCTCGCCCTAGTAAACGACAGCTTTAAGTGACAGTAAAGAATAGAAGCAAAGGAAAGCGCGATTCGGCACTGACATACGTAGCTGAGCTGAACCCTAAGTACCCTCAGACAGACTGGCAGAACTTATCACCATTTAGCAAAACAATAACCGAGTGCTATCAACGCATAAATCATAATTACCGCTCAACTTACATGTCTCTGATAACCTGACTGCGCATAGACGGGTCAGGAGTCAGCGAGCAAGTGTCGGTGATAAGGGGTATCGAAGTTCCTTTGTTTGTGCCTGATTTGGAGATAAATATTAAACGTTTTGCGAAATGTTATCTACCCTCTTTTTGTGTTAAAATACACCATAAGATTCGAAAGAACGTTCAGCTTTGCCAGCACCTTGCTGACTGTGGGTAAATGTTTTTGTCAATTTGGCAATTATTGAAAGGGTTTGAGACTTCATGGGTTGCTCAAAGGCTGTCAGACAACTGTGGTGAAGAGAAGATAGTCTTTGTAGACCTGTAAAACCAATGGATTACAGAGGTCTCAAAGAGATGTTAGCACAAGTGACGGGGCTCGCTAGAGCTATACCATCCATAGAGATATACCAGGGCTGTGGGATGGTTCGAAAATGTCAGCGTGGCTCTGGAACGCTAATAAGTGCTTTTGGGACCTGTGGACTTACATGTTAAAATGTCAGTCGTGCGAATGAGACAGAAGGATAGAGCTGTACACCCTATATAGCTACATCACTTTAACAGCTCAATTTAGGTTGTAAAATGCGTTAAGAGATCATGCACTTCTTCTCCGTCTTAAATCGATAGTTTCATCGAAGTTTTTGGGCCCAGTATGTTACCAGGTTTATAGCGGCGTCAGTAGTCGGGAGCACTACAGGGAGAATTTTAGCCAATAAAACTCTGATACTTCCTCTCAGAGTATGAGAAGTCAATTGATGATTTTGGGAAAAGGAGTTACACAGATATAAGTGTTTGCAGCTCATCTGGATTTGGACATCGAAAACCTTTGAGTTGAAGAAACCGGTAGAAACAGGTGTGGTAGCTGTACTTTTTCTAAAGAAACTAGTCGTATGATCTAGGTTTGTAGTACTATGGGCACCCATACAAAACTGCAATAAGATTTCGTGCGGCTAAGTATCGGTTCAGGTGACCATACAATGTGCGATGCGAATCAATTCGCTAGTTCTTGCGATGCGACGTGCGAGCTCGCAGATTTTTACGATGTGACGTCTAAACTCGGTTT
Source organism: Mythimna pallens (assembly GCA_961205895.1). NCBI lineage: Eukaryota > Metazoa > Arthropoda > Insecta > Lepidoptera > Noctuidae > Mythimna > Mythimna pallens. The sequence goes on from OY540852.1 coordinate 1,224,144, forward strand.
TGTGGTTGGGTTAGCCTTAGTCCGTTCATAATTTTTTTGACAGGCCCGTCGGTCTAGTGGTTAGTGACCCTGACAGCTATGTCGGAGGTCGTGGGTTCGATTTCCACCCAAGACAATTATTTGTGTGATGAGTACGTTCATTTGTTCTGTGTCTGGGTGTAATTTATCTAATATATATGTAAGTATGAATTTAGAAATATATATAAGTATGTTTATCAGTTGTCTAGTACTCATAACACAAGCTCTGCTTAGTTTGAGACTACATGGCGTTGTGTGATAGTTGTAGAATATTATTATTATCTTCCTGCCCTTGTCTCGTTTTACTTGGAGTCGGCGCAACACGTTTTCTTTTCCTGTCACCCGTCTCGCTATCGCTAACTCGTAAAATGTGGTTGATTTGAATTATTTGGGCATTTAAACCCCTGGTATAAAATATTCCGCTTGTCATTAGGTTTTGTCACATGCGGCTTAGGGAGTGAGATAATTTTAAGAGAACGACCTTGTGCTAAATTAAAATACTGTTATCACCAATCCGTTTGAGATAAATCGGTGTTTATGACAATGACAAAATCCATTCCAATCGACCTTGATGGAAGGAATCATTGGGATGATCATGTTCCGAAAATAACTGAGCTTTTGACGTTTAATTATCTTTACAGGCTATGCTAACTTATTAATACTAACACCTATTATTAACTAACTAGCTTCTGCCCGTGGCTTCGCTCGCGTGAAAGTAGGTTTTCCATACAAACTTTGGACCCCATTTCATCCCCTTATGTAGTGAATTTTGGAAAATTCTTTCTTAGTGCTCGCCTACATTATAAAAGGAAACTTTGTGCAAAATTTCACGCTCCTAATCCCAGTAGTTTCGGCTGTGCATTGATATGTCAGTCAATCAATTTCTCCTTTTATATTATACTAGCTTCTGCCCGTGGCTTCGCTCGCGTGAATTTAGGTTTCTCTACACAAACTTTGAGCCCCCGCTGCATCCCTTTAAGGAGAGAATTTTGGTAAATCCTTTCTTAGTGCTCGCCTACATTATAAAAAGAAACTTTGTCCAAATTTCACGCTCCTATTCCCAGTAGTTTCGACTGTGCGTTGATATGTCAGTCAGTCAGTTTCTCCTTTTATATATATAGATTACAAATAATGCATTCCTTGTGAATGCACCTCTTGGATGGGTGGGTGGGTGTCTTGTGTACGTGTTTTTTTGTAACACAGGGTTTTTTTTTAAACTACTTCCAGCATCAGTTTCTTATAATGGTAGAGTATACCTAGTTTTTAACCGACTTCAAAAGTAAGGAAGTTCTATGTTCGGCTGGATGTGTTTTTTTTTAGCATTAGTCTGTGTCAATTTTTAAAAAAACCAATGTTGTGTAGAGAAAATTAATGACTTCTAATCAATTGAGTGTACATGTTGTTGAACGTTCCCACGATACAGCAGTAATTCCTAGTGGAGAGCCATTTTGAAAGGTCGTAGGGGCCCAGCAGGGTCGAAGCCTACTGGGATGGCCCCCGTAGACTTCGTTTCTGAAAAGAAAACCCGGGATCCTGGAACGCAAGGCATAGAAGGAATATAGGAGTGGGTTTTAGACAGTAAGTCTGACACGCCTTCCCGCCCCGCCCTAGTGCGAGAGAAGTCATTAGATGATTTCCCTCCTAAAAAAAAGGCATTTTGAAAGACATATACAATGTATGCAGTCGCTGCGAACAAAATATTACTGGAATCCAATTTTAGGATATCTGAAAAGGAAACTCCGATCCTAAAACGCAAACGGAAACCGAAGAACACAGGTGTGGTCTTAGTCAGTAAAAAAATTTACAAACCCTCTTGCTCCATCCTAGAGCGGGAGAAGTCATTGGATTATTTCACACCTGGCAACAGGCAACTTAAAAGCTAGCCAGATAGTACGTTACTAACATTTTACACGTAATCTTATACGAGAATTAATTTTCTGCGCAGATTAAGTAAATTAATTAGTTAGCACATTCACACATTGTAACTTAACAATACAATGTCAAATGTCACTAGTAAACAAGAGATAGCGGGTTCGAAGCTCGGTCGATAACAATTCAATTACACGACACTTCATTTAATTTTATTGCGATTAGTTTTAATTACGCATTTGACATTTTTAGGGTTCCGTACCTCAAAAGAAAATAACGTAACCCTTATAGGATCACTTTTTTGTCCGTCTGTCTGTCTGTCTGTCAAGACCCTTTATCTCGGAAAAGCGTGGCAGTATCGAGTTGAAATTAAAACCATACTCAGGAATCTGTGAAAAAATCAAACTTCTAAGTTAATGAACGAAATAGATACGGCCGTTTATGTCGCAAAAAACGTATATTTTGACACTCTCAAGTAAATCAAAATTCATATTACCATATGAATTTTGATTTACTTGAGAGTTTTACTTCCCGTTGACACAGAATGCTGAAATTTGGCATAAAGCAAGGTCTTGCAGCACAAGTAAAGGAATAAATCTGAAAACAGTAAATTTTTTGTTACTTCACAAAAAAAAAACTTTTTTTGGGATTCGGTAAAAATTTTTAAACTCCATTCGGGAATTTAACTATTTACATAAATGACTTTGTACGGAACCCCCAGTGCGCGAGTGCGACTCGCACTTGCCCAGTTTTTTTTTTTATATTACTTAAATAAGAATTTGTACATGGAAGGATTAAAACAATTTGCCTGTTGCGATCTTCCCGTCCGCGTCTTCAAGGATAGAGTGAATAGACTCATTAACTAGTGCGCCTTCATATGCCATAAACGAATGCATCACTGCTTACCATCAGGTAGGATCGCAGTCTAGCACTGGTTTATATCATTAAAAAAATACCACAAGAGAAAAATGAGAAGATGGAGAGATGAGTTGTACAACTACTGGACGGACTAGCCCGCAATGGCTGAGGACTGACGTGTGTGGAAAAAGGAGAGCGAGGCCTTCGCCCAGCAGTGGAACTTAGTAGGCTAACTGACTAACTAGAGAAAAATATGTCAATCTAGAAAAGGATCCCAAACGTACATAACTCCGTGATAAAAAGTACCCTGTTCTATTTAAAGACGTGCTCTACTCCTTGTTTTTGAGGTCATCATCAACCAATGATTGTTCCCGGTCTGGGTGGAACGAGTGTGTCAGACTTTTACTGACTAAAACCACGCCTGTGTCCTTTAAGGTGTGACTAGATGGTTTCAAACCAACGTCTCAACCAAGGCGACCTTGTTCGTTTCAATCCGTGTAGACAGCAGTTGTAAGCCAACACCCTTGGTTGGAAGGCGCGTTTTCCAAGCACCGAACGTGGTTTACATCCATGTAGCCGCAACACAAAACCAAACACATAAACCAAGGCCTGGAGTCGATTGAGCGGTGAGCCAAGAAGATCATCGGTGATGATGCACTTGTCGAATCAAAACTCCAAAGCCTTGAGCACCGACGCCGAGTTGCTAGCCTGTCGGTTTTTTATCGATTACACTTCAGGGAGTGTGCGTTGGAATTGCACAATTTAATTCCACCAAGTCCGTTCCATCATCGGACCACTAGACGTACGGCGTTGCGCCATCGGTACATCGTGGACATCCCACCCATACGTACAAAGTTTTGGGAACACATTCATAATGCGCACAGCTAAGGAGTGGAATTCCCTGCCGGAGTCTGTGTTCCCTGATAGCTACAACCTAGGGGTCTTTAAGTCAAGAGTGAATAGGTTACTTCTAGGCAAGCGTGCTCCATCGTCGGCCACATCATCGCTTACCATCAGGTGAGATAGTGGTCAAACGCGAGCCTATCAATTATAATAAAAAAAGGTGACCTTGGTTGGGACGCCTTTGCGTTTTAGTATTGTTTCAAACAGTGATCTGGCTATGTTTTTAGCACGCTACAGGTCTACTCTCTGATATTGCACCGATTGGGTATAATTTATGGGTTCAAAAAAAAAACGCGACTCATAAATACTTATCTCAATACTTATGACAGTCAGCGTAAGTGTAGCTTCAACAGTGTCTGATAGGAATAGTCCCTCCAGAGTTTATCTCCGGACGAACAATTCCACCTCCCTACACACGTAACATTACATTTATGACCACGTTCCCAAACCAATATCCCTTTTCTTCATTAAATAAGGGGAGATTCTATTTTCGGACACAATATCTATTCGAGGCGGAATATGATGGTATTATTTAGTTACATAATAACAACATTGCAACTTTCGTCAAATAACTTTTTTTTTTTGGTCTCCGTCCTGCACAACCACCTGCAGTTTTCAGGATCTATACGAGGCCAATAGCAGAGCCGTTGTCAAATATTGGTCAGAAAAAATTTAGTTAGAGTTCATCGACATGAAAAGAAGTTTGCAGCACTTTTGACTTAAAGACCCCTAGGTTATGGTCATCAGGAAACACAGACTTCGGCAGGGAATTCCACTCCTTACGGCCTGTTCACGACTTCGGTCTTAGTGGCGACCGGCGTGGCGAGCGGTGTCTCGTGGCGTGCTTCAAACATTTTCATACTTTTGATCTTACCGCTCGTCGCCCCGAGTTTAGCTACCGCTCACAGCGGCAAGGTCGTGAACGGGCCGTTAGCTGTACGCATAATGAACTACTCCCGCTACGGATAGAACGAGAGGGAGTGTCAGATTTTTACACACTAAAATCTACCTGTTTTTTCAGTTGCGTACCAGGGCTGCGAGAATTCTTTCGAACAATCCCACTCTGGCCTATCGCCTAGTCTAGGATAATAATCTGCTTTTATAAAACACCATCGCCTTTACCCTCTTTATTCATCTCACTCTCTTATTTGGGAGTTGACGTTTCTTCGTCCTTATTAGTCTATAATTAAGTAGTCTTTTAGACAGTCTATCCATCGATTCTGCAGTCTTTCTCTGAATTTCTTAAGCCATTCCCATTTAAGCGTTAAAAACGTTAATGTTAAAATATACATACATACGCTTGTCTCACACAAGAAATTGGCCTATTTTAACCGACTTCAAAAAAAAGGAGGTTCTATGTTCGGCTGTATATATTTTTGAACGTGTCCTTTCACATATACTACTACAACTCCTGAGAGCCAGAATCTAAATTGGCGTCCACCACATAAGCGCCGAAGTAGTAAAGCTCGAAGAATCCCGAAAGAACGAATTGACTGCCTCGGATCCCAAAAAGAAATTCAATTAAACTAACGTAGGGCTAGAAGAATGTCCGTAAGTCTCAGTAGGATGCAAAAGGACAAGCTCTTTCGAGTGAAAGAAGTTACTTGATGATTTTCCACCTCAAAAAAGGGTAAGTTCCAGAATTTGGATTTACGAAAGTAACGCCAATTTTTGACCGGTTTTCAGGACAGAGATTGACAAATGCTCAACATCAAATTAAATCAGACATCGAGGGATAATCGGACTTGGCATCTATCCTCTATCAGTCACCTCTGTAAGCCTCATTTGCAACCACTGTACTAAAGAGGCAGTACCAACACAAATGAGCGGACTCAAGACTCGTCACCGCACGACAGCCGTCCAAAAATGATTAATACCCTCCGTGTAACACTTTACAATAAACATACGTGACACTCCGTATTTGGCCGGGTTGTTTCTACAGTGTGATGTTTTAGGATGACAGAAGTACGATTTTTTTTAAAGAGAAGTGCATTTAAAGTGCCCTTTCGTGTGAAGATGATTACTATCAAACCCTAAACTGAAGTGTTAAAGGGATTGAGCTACATAGGGTGTATAGTTCAATCTCTCTTTTTATTTGCCTGACATTTTCACATTACACACATTTTCACGGGAAGGCGCCCAGCGCTTCATTGACTATATTTATTCTAGACTAGCTTTTTCCCGCGTACATAAAATATAGCCCACGTCACTCAGGAACAAAGCAGCTTTTCAATTGTGAAAAAAATTTAGCAATCGGACCAGTACTTCCAGAGATTACCTCCTACAAACAAAAAATCAAAATTTTCTTCTTTATAATATTAGTCTCTATCCATTCTAAGTTGCCTGTAAGAAATCGCCGAGTGCGATAAGGCCGCCAATTGTATGTTTCTTTTATACTATTATTTCCATTTTTTAAATTTGTAGTATTATATAAATAAATAAATAAATTAGTGTAGATTAGCTGCCTCGCCTATCTTCGGTTACTGCTTCGCTTTCGTGGATCGAAGCGTTGTATAGCCTTCATTATTCGGCATGAACTATCCTCATGGCGATCCCATACAGAATTATGTTCTCCAATCAGACTGCAAATGCCAGAGATTAGAGCGTTTGTAATCTACCTAGCCCTTTCCCAACTAGCTTGAGGTCGGTTTCAAGTGTAACTGGACGCGGCTGAATACTCGTGTTTTGCATGGGGTGACTGCCTATCAGACCTTCGTAATCTAGTTACTGGATAACACAATACTCTTTAGACAGACTGATGGTCAGACTTTCTGGCGTCTGACTACCAATACTGTCAAAAATCTACGAAAGATAATGAGGACCTGGGATTAACGCGTTTAAGCAAACAAAAAATGTCTTCCGCTTTAATATATTGTTTAGTATAAATTACTGGTACAGGTTTACCGTAACAAAAACAAGATCAGACTATTCCAGATGAAAAACGGTCTTTGCTAAGTCATCTTTAAGAAATAGGCTACGTAAATCATGAATACTAGATGGATAGAGGAGACAATAATTGCACGGACTGTTTTAAGTCAAAATCCAGCATCCAGCAATTTAAACCAACCAAGCAAGTTCTGTAAGACAAATTAGTGTAAAACTGCACTATTAGATTTTTGGTACAGTCAAATGGGGTGAATAGAAATAAAATTTTCAAGGGTATTCTCACGATATTTGAATATTTTTAATGAATTGTTATTCTAAAAAGTAACACATCGGATCAACGCAGGATGGATGAAATGGCGACAGGTCACGGGAACAACTTGTGACCCACGGATGCCCCTCAAGTTGAAGGGTAAAATCAACAAGTCCGTGATAAGGCCTGTCATACTGTATGGATCAGAATGTTGGGCTGTGAAAAAGACGGATGAAAAAAGATTACACATAGCGGAGATGAGAATGTTAAGATGGATGTGTGGTGTGACGAGAATGGATAAAGTGGGAAATGAGTATAATAGTCTGAAAGTGGCGTCAGTGACTGAAAAGTTGAAAGTGAATCGATTGTCTTGGTATGGTCATGTGAAGAGGAGGGATGAAACGCATGTTACTAAAAGAGTTATGAGTTTACATGTGGATGGATGGAGAGAGAGACGAAGACCAAAGATGGATGGATTGTGTGAAGAGTGATATGAAAGAAAAGGAAGTTAGTGATAGTATGACGAGTGACAGGGCAGAATGGAAGAAGAAAACGTGTTGCGCCGACCCCAGATAACACGGGACAAGGGCGGGAAGATGATGATGTTATTCTAAAAAGTCGATGCTTTGTTAGAAGCTGATAATATACTATCAAAGTGAAAAACCAAACCAAAGTTTTGCTACTATTCACCCCAGCGTTTCTTTTCACCCCGTTTTACTGTAAACGAGGCCTCCTTATCCTAGCGTCATATTCCTCATTAATGAGGGTTATGGAGTTCCCGTTGGATCCCAATACATCCCGCTTCTTTTTTTTCGTTAACTTAGAAGTTCGATTTTTTTACAGCTTCAGGAGACCACAGACCTGAGTACCTATATGGTTTTAGTTTCAACTCGATACCCTCATGCCTTTCCGAGATAAAAGGTCTTGACAGACAGCAAAGTGACCCTATAAGGGTTTCGTATTTTCCTTTTGAGGTACTGAACCTAAAAAATGGGTCAACGACAGGAAAAGATGAGATGCAAGCCAATGTGTCATATTACAAAGCTTAAAGACAAAATTACTACACAAGATGGAAAACTACAATCAATATTACGCAGGAAATACGTAGAGATAAAATTATATGCAAATTTATTGCCATTAATGGCATAATAATCGAGATGCCTAGTGCGCATGAGTTGGCTTTTGATCGACATTTACTTAAAGAACCTTCTTTGCCTGTTTTGAACTTTAAAGCACAATAAGATAAGCTGAGTTTTGGAACTTTAATAGGTATTATCGTCGGCGAGCAATGGGTGGCTCGCCGTCCGACCGATCGGTAACCGTCCGGACCGAGCCCAAGTCGTCGACGGCGCGTACTGTTCCACACGCGTCTCAATGAGATGTCAGAAAACCGTAGGGGCTCTGCAGGGTCGAAGCCTACTGGGGCCATGGGTCTGCTTCTAAAAGGAAGACTCGGCCCTGGTACGAAAGGCAACGAAGAAACAGGGCGGGTTTTTAGTCAGTAAAAGTCTGACACTATCTCCCGCACCGCCCAAGAGCGAGGGATGTCATTAGATGATTTTCCTACCGAAAAAATTGACGCCCTAATCTTGACAATTCAACTAAGAGAGTAGGGGCGTAATGATTACGATATCTAGAAACAGGACGGATTAAATAATGTACGACCGTGAGGGATAACTTGCTCATAAAATACCTTTTTTATTTAAGAATTACCATTTAGATATATATCATTATTTTCTGACTGGCCTGTTGGTCTAGTGGTTAGTGGCCCTGACTGCTATGCCGAAGGTCGTGGGTTCGATTCCCACCCAGGACAAATGTTTGTGTGATGAGCATGATCATTTGTTCTGTGTCTGGGTGTAATTTATCTATATATGTATGTATTTAGAAATATATAAGTATGTTTATCAGTTTTCTAGTACCCATAACACAAGCTCTGCTTAGCTTGGGACTAGACGGCGTTGTGTGATAGTTGTGGAATATTATTATTATATTATTTAGATCTATCACACTGCGAAAACCGTTTTATTTCTTACATTTTTTTTCTGACGTCTCAATTTTTCCTCACACTGTATATGCTCGTCAATAGTCGACACAACTAACTCAATGTAACATAGTAATGCGGTACATTAATTCATACAGGTACTGAATACTGCATTATAAAAACTGTGAAGACGCGAGGCATGAGCGGAGCGATTTAACGCCAGGAAAAAAAAACCGCCCAATGCGAGTCGGACTTGGCCATGATCCGTACCGCCCGTACCAAAAACGGCAAAAAAAAATCACCACCCCTAAAATATTTATTTTATTCTGTTTTTAGTATTTTGTTGTTATAGCGGCAACGGAAATACATCATATGTGAAAATGTCAACGGTAACGGTAATGTCAAAGTAACTATCAGGGTCATGAGATACAGCCTGCTGGCAGACGGACTGATAGACAAACAGACGAACGAACAGCGGAATCTTAGTAATAGGTAGTTTTCCCCTTTGGGTACGGAACCCTAAAAAGGAAACTAAAACATCGCAAAACATTACTTGTGATGATAAAAAATTGCTACAAACCTTAAATGATGTTCAGACACGCCATTCTGCCGGCTGTTTGATTCATCGTCATCTTTTACTCCAGCGTTCTACCAGTGGCTGATGGATGGATTGTGTGAAGAGTGATATGAAAGAAAAGGAAGTTAGTGATAGTATGGCGAGTGACAGGGCAGAATGGAAGAAAAAAACGTGTTGCGCCGACCCCAAATAATACGGGACAAGGGCAGGAAGATGATGATGTTCTATCAGTGGCTACTTCCGCGTGAAAGTAGGTTTCACCACACAGACTTTGGACCCAGTTTCATCCCTTTAGGGGGTGAATTTTGAAAAATCCGTTATTTGTCCGTCTGTCTGTCTATCTGTCAAGACCCTTATATCTCGAGAACGCGTGGAGGTATCGAGTTGAAATTAAAAACATATACTAGGTCTGCAGTGCTTTGAAGCTGTGAAAAAATCAAACTTCTGAATTTACGAACGAAATAGATACGGCCGTTTATGTCGCAAAAAACGTAAATTTCGACACTCTCGAAGAAATCAAAGGGGTACTTCTCGTTGACCGAGAATCCTGAAATTTGGCATGAAGCAAGGTCTTATAGCACAAGTATTGATAAAAATCTGAAAATGGTAAATTTGTTGTCACATGATAACTTTTTTTGCGATTCGGAAAAATCTTCGTAACTCTATTCAGAAATTGAACTGTATTCATAGGTTTTGTACGGAACCCTCAAAGCGCGAGTCCGACTCGCACTTGCACAGTTTTTTTAAATGATATAGGTAAACTAGTGCTTGGCTGCGATCCCACCTGATCGTAAGCAGTAATGTAATCGTTGAGGCGCTTTAGTTTATTAAGAGCCTATTCACTCTAGCCTTGAAGACACCTTTACTTTTATTTTATATGAGTAAAATTAGTATTGGGTTAAAAAGTTTCCTACGTGCTATATCAGGACAGAGTCTGCCCGTATACCGTTCGAGCATGATGAAGTAACAAACATAGTCGCAAACTTCCGTCTTAGAAATAATATTAGTGAGAATTCTCAAAAAATCATGGCGGTCACGCTGAAATCGTCAAGCCAAAGGTTTTTATTTTGTTTAATTGCTATAAACTAGTGCTTGACTGCGATCCTACCTCATCAGGTGACTCACAATCGTAAGTAGTGGTGAGGCGCACTAGTTTATTAAGAGCCTATTCACTCTAACCTTGAAGACACCTAAATTATAATCGGACGAGAAGACCGCAGCAGGCAAGTTGTTCTAGTCCCTCGATGTACGCGGTATACACGACGAAGCGAAACACTTGGTCCGGACAGTAGAGGTTTCAACAACGGTATACAGAACGCTCACAAAACACTGCCTTGTAAAGCTGCTGATCTCAACAACCCGCCAGACGCTCCCGCCCTCTCCTCTACCTTACCCCACAGCCACATAACGGGTACAATCATAAGCCTGCACCTAATACGGCAAGCTAGTTCAATGACGATTGTCCGAAGCATTTGATTGATCGGCTCGCTGAACATTACTTTATTGCATGTTCTGCTATATATTTCTTAGATAAAGTCGTGGGAATTGAGATTTGAGGAAAATCTTTGATAAATTAGCTGTTTTGGTTCGAATCAGATATACATAATTTATCGGCAGTAAAAGTCTTGAATGAAAGGACCTGTACTACCATCATTAAAAAAAAGGCGAGCCAGTGCGAGTCAGACTCACGCACTGAGGGCTCCGTACAAACTTACCTATGAAAACAGTTGAATTCACGAATTGAGTTACGAAGATTGATGTAACTACAAATTTACAGTTTTGAGATTTTTTCTTATACTTGTGCTATGAGACCTTGCTTCGTATCAAATTTCAGGATTCTAGGCAAACGGGAAGTACCCCATGAATTTTGATTTCCTTGAGAGAGTCGAAATACACGTTTTTTGCGACATAAACGGCCATATCTTTTTTTTTCGTTAACTCAGAAGTTTGTTGTCTTCAAGGGACCGCAGACTTGAGTTTAAGGTTTTAATTTCAACTCGATACCTCCACACGTTCTCAAGATAAAGAGTCTTGACAGACAGGCAGACAGACAGACGGACAAGTGATCCTATAAGGGTTACGTTTTATTCTTTTGAGGTACGGAATCCTAAAAAATGGATGGATCGTATTAAAAATGGCATTAAAGAAAAGAATGAAGTGACAGCGTGATTTTATGGCTGATAAGAAAGAAAGCCACGAAAATTTGTGTTGCGCCCAGCCCAAATAATAAGGGACAAGAGCAAGAAGGCGAAAAAATAGTTAATTCACTCGTTTACGATGTAAAAGCGTTTAAAGCAACTTTTTTTTACTGTTTGTGCTCGCGCTTGACCACTATCTCACCTGATGGAAAGCGATAGAAGTAACTTATTCAGTTTTGACTTAAATATCCTCAGGTTTTAGTTATCAGGAAACATGACTCCGGTACGGAAATCCACTCCTTAGTTGTACGCACAATGAATGTGTTCTCAACTTATTTTTCTTTTTGATGACTAAACCGTGTTCTAATGCGGCGATCTGTCGCGACGCTGAGCCGGGCCTTGGTACAGGCCATGGTCCGGAGCGAGGAGGAGTGACAGGCGGTCGCCTCCTTCTGCGAAGCAGTAATGCTAGCAAAGGATGAGGCCGATCGTATGAGGCAACGGCCCTCACACCCCAACCGCCGCCGGAATTTCGGTCCCGATTTCCGGTCACCGTAGGCGCGGGCTTGCGGACGGCGAGGAATGGGTAGCCCGCCGTCCTTCGTCCTCCGAGCGAGATTTGTCATTAGATGACTTTTCCACCTTAAAAAAAAACCCGTGTTCTGATAGTTATAGTAACCCTTTACGTTCCAGGGATGCGGTGACTCTTTTGCTCAATCCCGGAACCTTGGATTTTCCTAATACAAAGTTAACTTTGCTACAAGATGTGAAATTGTGACAACAATATCAAAATATCAGTTAGTTAACGTTAAAAGTTCTCAGTCAAAATGCAATCAGTTCTTCAACTACCCAACATGGTAAGAAAGATCAGTAACTATTGTTAATACATTTTGATTGATTGGTTTTGGCATAGATCGTCGACCTTAAGAAGTAGCTGGAGTGTTTCGAATGCGAGAAAGGTGATGTAGCTTTGTTGAGGCTTTTTTTTTAAGTGGGAAAATCATCTAATGACATCCCCCGCTCTTGGGCGGAGCGGGAGATAATGTCAGACTTTTACTGACTAAAAACCCGCCCCTGATCCTTCGTTGCCTTTCGTACCAGGGCCGAGTCTTCCTTTCAGAATCAGACCCATGGCCCCAGTAAGTTTCGACCCTGCTGGGCCCCTACGGTTTGCTGATATCTCCTTGAGGCGTGCGTGGAACAGTACGCGCCTTCGACGACTTGGGCTCGGTCCGAACGGTTATCGGACTGTCGGACTTGCTAGAATTTTCATGTAAAACAGCTTATTATTAGGGTTCCGGTCCTAACCCAAAGGGTAAAACGGGACCCTATTACTAAAAAACCGCTGTCCGTCCGTCAGTCTGTCTGTCTGTCCGTCTGTCACCAAGCTGTATCTCATGGACCGTGATAGCTAGACAGTTGAAATTTCACAAATGATGTAAAATAAATATTTAAGTGGGGCTCCCATACAACAAACGTGATTTTTTTGCTGCTTTTGTTTTCAACGGACGGTATGGACCCCTTTGTGCGTGAGTCCGACTAACACTTGGGCGGTTTTTTTAACATCCCGCAAAGTCAAACAGCATAGTACTTCTGTAAAGTATTACAAAAAAAAAAGTTACGGTTTCCTAAAAACTTTACTCAAACTAAGAGAAAAATAACCGATATAATATGTACTTCACCAAAATAGATGTAGTCTGCAGATAGTAAATCAATTTAACGGGACAAGGCGCACGTTAAATTGGGCTGGCAGAAGAAATATATCGATACATCGACTAGCCGGGATCGAATCGGTGATTATGCAATAGCGGCAGTCAAAACTCGAACATTTTTTCGAATATTTTTGGTAGTTTGACTGACTGAGCTAAAGTGGTAAGTAAATTTTGGGCTTTGTGGTGTGTGCTACGCATATAGAAGTGGTATTTTTTTTTCGGTGGGAAAATTATCTAATGACATCCCCCGCTCTTGGGCGGAGCGGGAGATAATGTCAGACTTTTACTGACTAAAAACCCACTCCTGATCCTTCGTTGCCTTTCGTACCAGGGCTGAGTCTTTCTTTCAGAATCAGACCCTTGGCCCCAGTAGGCTTCGACCATGCTGGGCCCGTACAGTTGCTGACATCTTGAGGCGCGCATGGAACACTACGCGCCGTCGACGACTTGGGCTCGGTCCGGACGGTCGGATGGCGAGCTACTCATTGCTCGCCATCCGCAAGCCCGCGCCTACGTTGGCCGAAAATCGGGATCGGACGAAAAAGGGGAAGTGGCGGATATTTATTTGTATTTTTTTTTTACTGGCCTGTAGGTTTAGTTGTTAGCGGCCCTGACTTCGAGTTCGTGGGTTCGATTCCCACCCAAGACAAATGCTTGTGTGATGAGCACGATCATTTGTCTGTGTCTAGGTGTAATTTATCTATAAAATGTATGTATTTAGAAATATATAGTATGTTTAATACTTATAGCACAAACTCTGCTTAGTTTGATACTAGATGGCGTTGTGTGAAAGTTGTGGAATATTATTACTTATATTATTACTAAATAAATATTTTAAAGTCTGTTTTTAAACTGGAAGATCTGCAAGCTTATACAAATGACTTTTCTACTTACAGCGTTCCCGCCAAACGCTAACTACAAAATACACGTGACAAGTGAAGTGACAGCTAATGTCATTGCCAATACCTAATTTTTTTTCCGTTTGGCGGGAAATGTAAAGTGAGTGTATGAGATAAAGTGAGAAATGAGTATATTAGGGGAAGTTTGAAAGTGGCGCCAGTGACTGAAAAGTTGAAAGGGAATCTTGTCATGGTATGGTCATGTGAAGAGGAGGGATGAAACGCATGTTACTAAAAGAGTTATGAGTTTACATGTGGATGGAGGATAGAATGGAAGAAAAAAATTAGTTGCGCCGACCCCAAATAAAACGGGAGAAGGGGAACGGGGGAAGATGATGAGATGATGATGGCGGGAAAGATGTAAGATGTAAGATGCAAAAATGTGTTTTTGTTGCAAGTCTATTAATCCGACTAATAAAAACTATTTTCTGATAGAAATTTAAACGATCGTTGAGTGTAATTTTATTAAAACATCTAGTTTATAATTGAATCAAACTTACGTACCTACAACCTCTATCACGTCATTAGGCGTTAATACCACTTATGGTCGCTCGTTCACCTTTCTAGAGTAATCATTTTACTTACCCAATATTAGAGCACAAAAGACAAAAAGCTTTTACTGCACAAAACGAGGAAAAAACAACAAATTAATCGATTGAAAAACTTGCTTCAAAAACATACGGGACCACTAAATCCATAAAAGCAAAACCTGTTTAGGTTAATCAGGATGCAACAGATTATAAAGTGCTAATCGGTAAACAATAACATCTGTTCGATGCCACAGGAAGCTGATTTCAATTTGAAAAATCGACTAAATTGTTTATGGGCATAAATTGGATTTTTTTAACGTTGCTATTGTTTCTGACTGGTTTGCGGTCAATTGCGAGCTAGAGACTGAATGTAATTACTATAAAAAAAGTTAATTTGATCGTTCATATGATCATTAAATGGGTGCTAATTATCGAGAATAGGCTTATGAGTATATAAATTTATGCGGATTGAATTTCGGAAATCTCTTTGACGTTAGATGTTGGATCTATAAAAGCTCCGCTCCACTTGAAAGTAATTGTAGCAGTTAAAAAGACGAGGAAACTAAAGCTTTAGGGTTAGCAAATGTTTGGAAGGTCACTAAAGCACAGATATTTTTGCTTTAAGAACAAATGACCTTAGTGACGCGAGATGATTTACAAGCCTTTGTGTTTTTTCATGTATTGATACTTTTTTTCCTCTTTTACGACATTGTTTTTGCACTGTTTTTTTATTGTTTAAACCACAGCTACCTTAATTCGATTAGTAATTTATTATTCTATACATCTATCATTTATTGATAGGTTTATTTTTGTATAGCCTCTTTTCTCGGAGGATTTAATATACTACTATGTTTATCATGCTTTTGGGCACAAAGTTGACCGTTCTGCATTGTCCTCTCATATCTATGATTATTGTAATATGGAAGTAACGTAGAAACAATTTTTTTTTTTAAAGAGCAACCATGGAGTTTCGTGCCGGTTCTTCGACCAATTGAAACCGTGCACTAGCTTCTGACGTTTTATAAGCGCCCATGTAGGCCTTTGTGAAATAAAATAATTTTGAGTTGAGTTAAGATGGTCGGGATTTCTCTTGCCATCCCATCTTTAGTGTTTGAACTCTCCGATGTTACGAATTAATTTTATCAAAGACTGGCTACATCTCCACCATCCAAAAGCTTTTGGAACAAAGATGATTACAAATGCTTGTTAATCTATGGACACACAGCACTCATATCGCAGCATAAGCTGAGTTAGGCGCCTTTTTGGCCTTGCAAAGATTTTAAAGTTTTTTTTTTTCATAGTTAAGTAATTCTAATGATATGTGAGGTACGAATAAACGTTTTTTATTTTCTTTCTTTCATTCTTTCACTGCTATTGGGCGAAAAAATGTACAGTAGAATTATGTGATATCTTCCAACTTTAAACATAAAACCAGCTTCAATTCTACTCTCAAATAAATCACAATTCGCCGATATAACTGTTGTAGAATTACTAATTGATATAATATGACTCACTAGTCAAACTAAAAATATAGTCGTTTCTAGGTCGCATGGACGATTCAACGGTTTTATTGCCATTAATGCGTTTGCGGCGTATGACAACAAATCTCGGGGACTGATGGGATTCTGTTGATAGGGTTCTTGTGATTGGATGGCGAGAGATTTGGCGGGAATTTGAGTGGGAAGGCTTTTTAAACGACGAAAGCGAAAGGAGCTAAGTAGGATGTATAGCTGCATCCCTTTCTCACTGCCACGACTGACACTTTAACACGTCACGGTAGGCCCCAGAGCTTTCCGCAAAGCGATTCGAGTTCAACGCGATGCGGCAGCTTTGTCCTACGTGGTCTAGCCACCGTACTCACATACAGGTCACCGCAATAGAGTATAAATAAATTGTTTGTTCCAATCACGCCGCTTCGCTTCGCGATCGCGTTCACGTTGGTTTGCGTACGTAGGACATCGAGTTAGACTCTTATTTGGTTTGGTGTGTGTGGGGGTCTAGGGGTATCTTAGCCAGTCTAGCTCCGCCCAGAAGCACAGCAGGTTCCCTCGGGCTTCGTAGGCTTCCCCGAGCGACCATTGCTTCGAGGATTTTTGGGTGTTGAGGAGCTACGATTACCATTAGCATTCTAGGATGACGTAGATGGCTAATACCTCGGCTTTAGCTCCGAGGAATAATAAGGCTTTTGATTTGAAGTACGAGGTAGATGACGTATGTATATATGCGTTTGCGCCGAAATAAGGCTAAAAAAATTGGCATAAACGTTAGTTACGTGAATTCGAATTATCATTTACAATGACATATTCAGTGTAATCTAATATCCATTTTTCCGTCTTTTAGCAACGTCATAGACAATTACATTTCACGCTAGAGTACTCTACGAAATGTGTACTCAATTGACAACCTTATATTAACACTACTAAGATAAGTTTTCAAACACAATTTTCTAGTTGTTAATACTGTAAGAATATTATTTACACAAGTGTGTTCTGCTAATAACAAATTCAAAATCCACAATGATTTAGACATGGGTTTTATAACCAAGTGCTTGGCCCATATTGAAGAGAAAATTTTATGGCATTACTGGATTTTTCTTCTTGAACTTGTGACCCACGCATGCCCTCAAGTTGAAGGGTAAAATCTACAAGTCCATAACTGGTGTCCACAAGTAACTCCATGTCTAATGCGTGCATTTTGCGTATAGACACGTCAAAGTGTGACAGTACTGGCAGTCCATATCATATGTAATCATACATGTGATATGGACGGCCACAAATACCTACATTTCATTGATAGAATCTTGGCCCATGCAAAGTGCAAATAGTAGCTATAGAAAAGTTTACAAACATAAGAGAAACAATGGTTGAGAAATGAAAGAATACCTAAACTATGTTTTAGTACCTAAGTGAAATAGCATAACAATGTCCTTGAGCCTTTGGTATGTTGGATAAATTGATGCAGTTTTTCAATAATTGGTTTCGGAGATCGACCAGGACAGACAGGCTTGGAAGGAGTATCCAGGAGACCTTAAAACAACAGTTAGACAAACATATGTAGGCTAAAAAAAAATATTATTTTGACCACTATCTCATCTACATGGTTGATGTTGGAGCATCACCTAAAAGTACTCAGTAGTCACTCTTGACCAAAATTATAGTAAATAAATTGGTGTGTGTTTATGGGAAGAAATCAGATGGCATGATGTTTGTGCCATTAAAGGTGGATAGGCTTCTGGAATGGGATACAACCTGTGTTGGTACAGTATTTATGTGTACATATTTTTATTTTCTTAATCAACATTCTTATATATATTGACGGTTGAAAGGCTAATTGATCAAAGCAACATTCAAAAAAAAAAAATTGAAACCTGACTCAAACAATGGAGAAAAATTTGCTGATTCCAAATATGTATATAACTCAATATTGGAAAAAATGTTGTTTAATTTAGCCTTTCAACCGTCAATATAATATGTGAAGCCACAGTAAAATGTATGTTTTATTTACTCTGTTGTATGATTTGCAACCATAACATATTTTGGAATCATAATCTTACTACAATGCGTTCCAAATAAGAATAGAATCAATTGCCATGTTGTGACGTCACATCATACTGTCACATTGCAAGAAATTGGTAAAAATTTAAGAACTCAGAGATGAGCAAAATTGATGAACTGGATTCTGATTAAACTTTTTCCGTTCAGTTCATAAACAAATTAAATTTTAAAAAGATTTTTGTTTAGCTCACCACAATAATTCTTCGATTTGACAGTATGACTTGACATCACAACATGGTAATCAATCCTATTCTTATTTGAAACGCATTGTACCTGCTGCCAGTGGATTCGCCTGCATGAATGTAGAAAACTGATTCAAGGGAACATAATCCTTGGATATGAAGTATCCTATGTGCTAATCCAGGACACGGTCCACCCATATTCCAAATATAAACCGTGAGAGACCTTTTGAGCGTGAAGAAGTACCTAGTATACAAACATACTCACAAACTTTTGCCTTTATAATATTAAGTGTGATTGTCATCAATATAAGCTTCTAATCTATATGTTTAAAAGCGAAATACCACTCACTGATTAATCAAGAATTCTCAGAAACTTATAACACCTACAAACTTAAAATTTGGCAAGTAGGTTCCTTATAGGATGTAGACATCCGCTAAGAACGGATTTTATGAAACTCCACCCCTTAAAACAGGGGTTGGAAATTTGTATGGAAAAACCGAATTTTTAGCAAGCATAATTTTGTATAACAGTATTGAATAGCTAAAGAAGTCATCCAATGAGGTTAGCTGAAAAACTTAGTAGAATTTGAATTTCATAGGCTACTTTCCCCTAAATTGAAAAACTTGGTAATGAGTGACTGGAGATCAAAAGTAACCTGGGTCTCTACTAACCATTTTAAGGAAGTTTTGACCAATAGGTTTGTCAGCACACATGGCAATAGTAATTAGGATTGTGTCTGGAAAGATAAATATTACACAAAAACCCAGAAATCCGTAGGGTTATTTTTTTATTTATTTATTTAAACTCCAGTAGTGGTACTAAGGTGGACAAAATGCAACATGGCATTCTCTACCAGTCAACCTTTAGGTTGACTGGTAGAGTCAATCATCAATCAATTGTGATGGTGTGCGCAATAAATTATTAACAGATATTTCAAATAGTATGTATAAAAAGTTACTTATAATCAAACACTACACTACTACTACTGTTTTATCAAACACTTTGATAGCACAAAAACCTAAGGACTTAATTTAACCATTTAAAGATTTTTTTGGATAAATCTTTAAATGGTTAAATTAACGCCAAGTTGCCAATTTGAGTAATGTGTGTGACTAATTATCTATAATATTAATAAGAAATGTCCTAATAAGAATGCAAACAACAGAACTTTCTTATATGTTTATTCTTATAGCAATTAGAAGACTGAATCATAGAATAATGTAATTAAATGAATAATTATCAACAGAAAGACATGGTATGGCAGACAGCATGCTTGATATAATCATCAGTTCATCAAGAAATATTCTCGTAACAAACAAGGTAGCTATTTTTTTTAATAGTGCGTGGCTAACACACATAGTCGATTCCATAGACGCTCGAAGCCCGCGCCTTACGTGAGTAAATAAACAAAAAAATTATGCTGTAAACATTGGCACAAAGAGAACATAAAAACAACGATTCGCGAACTAAATACCCGTGTACACCTCTACAGAGCAGGCTGACAACGTTGTGTCCATTGATACTTGCGAACGATAAAAAAAAAATGCATTGAGAAACTTGCATGCGAGAAGATCACATTTTTCTTGAGATAAATCTCCGAATGTTATCGTTTTTCGTAACGAAAATGATAGGTTTACCTTACCCAGTCGTGAGCGAGGACGTCAAAACAAATAAATCCCGTGAAACAATTCAGATTCGCACTGAAAACGCTGTAGCACAATGGTACAGGCACATTTGGTGTCGTAGTATACGATCAAAACATAGCCTTTGTACGCCTAAAATGCGTTCCTAAGGCATTCTACATAATTAAAACGCATACGTTAATGATTGCAGAAGGTTAACAACTGCTTTTGATGCGCGTAGGATGGCTTTTTCGAACGTATTTTGAAAAAATGCTGTTGCTTTTCAACACAGTAATGGCATAACACGCAAACACTATGACTGATATTCACAATGAAACACTTCACGGTACCGCGATAGTTTGTTCGAGGAACGCGAGACGAGCCACGGTATGCATTTTCTCACTCACCTTGTTGTTTATTAGCTATTTTATTGAAACAGTTTTGAAAAACTTCATATAAATGCATAGGCTCGTCATCGCTCGTCGCCATTTTGGATTCTACTGTCCAAATAAAGCATAGACAATGAACAGCATGAATTAAATGACCGACTGTTCGAAAACTACAAACCGAATCAAATTTTTCGAAAAACATAATTATTTCATTATGAGCGGATCTTCTAAGTCTGGTAATGTGTAGCATTGTCCAGATTTTTGCAACTTTTTGTGTATATTTTGACAGCATTACAATTATTCAACGTTTTGTATCGTTTGACATTTCATGATCATTAATATAAATAGAATACCATCATGTTCACCCATGCTATACTAAGTTTTAAAAAGGCAATTTTTGTATTTTAGAGACGATAACGTATTCTAAATATTTACTAAATATTGTTTTTCATTTTCATCAAGTGACCTCATAAATGGATAGGAATTACCACCATAGACACTTAACTAGATTCGAGTTTAGTCGATTTTTAATCGTCTTAAAAAATTATTATAAACGAAGCAAATAAAACTACTACACATATCCATTCACATAATTATTCACATTAGGTATTATTTTTCTTCTTTTATTAATTCCGTTTAACTAAAACTCAAAAGAACTTCTATTATGAAAAGATTGCGCTCGTTCAAATAGTATCTTTATATTAACTCAAATTAACTCGATTATTCATGGGGGGAAGTCCAACACTAACGTATTTTTTTATTGCGAAAATTAAGTTTGACGTGAGAAACAGCCTACAAAATTTTCGATTCGAGTGCACTTCCACTTCAATGAAAAAAACACTCAATAATAACCACCTACATGTAACATGTTCTCATTGAATTCATTAAACACCCAAAACCAGGTAAATAAACATCGTAAATTGCATAAAGAGTCCAAACAATCATTTTTTGTTTAAA
The DNA here is from genome assembly GCA_961205895.1 of Mythimna pallens. Classification (NCBI taxonomy): domain Eukaryota; kingdom Metazoa; phylum Arthropoda; class Insecta; order Lepidoptera; family Noctuidae; genus Mythimna; species Mythimna pallens. The sequence goes on from OY540852.1 coordinate 1,245,473, forward strand.
AACCAAAACTGTTTTGTCACTAAATATAACCTTTTGTCATTGCAGATTTTAGTTAGTTTTAGCCAATTATCTACAAGATATTCAAGTGTTTTCCGTCTTCGTAAGCATAACAGCGGGAGGAAAAAAAATGTGAGGGCGCAAGAGAGTTCGGTGGCTGTTTATGACGCAATATTGTGTCAGGAGAGTCTCGAAGAAGCTATCAAGAACTTTGATAAGAATGTCTTCGGGTATGTATAGTTGGCCGACAAGGCTGAATATGGTAATACTATTGCTAGTTAGGTATAGAAAAGTGCTGTAGTTGTTTATAGTTCATGCCAACATTATTATTTTTTGTTATTGGTTTCTAATAGGATTATTTTTGAGCTATGTGCAATAAAAGCAATTTATTAGCCATATTATTATGTAAGAAAGGTTATGTTATTAGTTTTAAAAGTCAATGTTTTCATTTGAGTTGATTCCAAGTGTAAACAAATCTATTGTTGGCAATGTTCTCATTTTAAACTGAATGTTAACAGTTTACCAAGGAAAAGCCAATGGGAAAAAGTAATATTTTATACTGTTTATTTTTTAAATCTCAAACCAAAGAGGAAAGAATTTCAGGCTTACATTTAGCAAAAGTAAATATATAATATTTAGTTATAACTGCTTTAGTAAAACTTCATCAACAAAAAAATATTTTTCAGATAAGGAATTAATCCATAGTTCATATTCATATTATTCATATTCATTTATTTGCATCTACAATGTTGGTAAGTTGGTACAAACATGCTTAGAGCTATGCATCATTGTAAACCCTGTTTGGACACAGCAATTAGTATTTATAAGGCATTTAGTTCAGAATGCATCCCACATCTTTACATAATCTATATTTATATGCTGTTTGTTAGTCCCGCTAAAACTCAAAACCGGTGGGACTGATCGTCCAGGGAAGGTTTAAACTGAGAAAAATCACGAAAAAATAATCCGAATACAACGCCATCTCTAATTAAAATGTCATTATAAAATTAATTATGCTGTTCTGGTAATGCCAGTAGATGGCGTTATCCTTACTTACTATTAGGCAGTATGAAGTTCGCCGGGTCCGCTAATATAAAATAAAGTTGGCCACAGCATCTGTCTTATCTATATGTACCGTACAGATTTTTTATGCAGTTTTCACCAATAGATCAGATATAACAAAAATCACCACTCTTTCTAGTGATTTCTAATATTTCGTGGAAAGCTGGGACGGATTGTGAGTGAATATTATATCGCACCCCCGGTGCGACACTGTCACTATGCAAAAATTTAGTTTTTCATTGTAGGAGAAGCATTTAAAACTGACACCTCACAAAACAATGACTTAAGAATATATATAGATGAGATGAACAGCTTATACTACAACATCAACTTTTAACTTTACTTTTGGGTAAATCGCACCAAGTAAAGGGAGCACCCCTTTCAAAATAGTTAAATAAATAAAAATGATGACTAATGATGAATGATGACGATGATGATAAGTGATAATGATGATCTTTGAATGATGATGATGATGATGATTGATGATTAATCTTTTCCTTTCATTCAGTCCATCCAAAGGTTGTCTGGTAGAAATTGCCCTGTGCAATAAGACCGCCTATTGTGCACTTATTTATGTAAATGTTTGTCCTATATTATGTTAAAGTGTGCAATAAAGTTATATAATAATAATAATAATAGTGATCCTTTTAGGATCATTTTTAGATATTTAACAAATTTTTGCATTTTTTGCAAAAGTGACAGTGTCGCACCAGGGGTGCGATATATATATATATTCACTTACAAATACATCAGTGAGTTAATAACAAATAACACCCAGCTTTATGCAACCCCATTAGATGTGGTTTTGGTTTAAGTGAATTTTAAATTGAGATTTGCATTTATATATAGTTAAAAGAGAATAATTAGATGGAAATTTAAAAAAAAAACTTCAAAAACTAGTGCACAGTTACAATTGGTTGTTTCCTATGAAGACGAACTGGTAAGAAGCTTTTTTGGTTACTCTTATAAGAGTAACCATGGATAAGTTAAATAATATTGGTAAAAGGACGAAAGTAGCCAAATCTGAAGGTTCTGTCATACACTTTTTTTTTTAATACATTACCCCACTAGGAATTACTCCTGTATCATGGAAGTTTGTACAAACATATGAACTCACCATACACTGGACATCCAGACCCGGTACACTTATCTATAGGCCATACTAATATTTGTTCCGCGCAGGAATCGAACCTGCGACACGCTGCACAGCAGCCGACCGTTCAACCACTGCGCCAACCGTGCCAAACTTTAAAAACAATAATCTACAAATAATTTCATTAAGTCAATATCACTTTAAAACTAAAACATTGAATATTGCATTGCATAAAACAACTAGCTATTGCCAGCCGCTTCGCTTGCGTGAATGATGAAAATTGTTTTAAGGGAACATACTCCTGGGACAAAAAATGCTATCCCAACATACGGTCTACCCGTATACCAAGATTCATCGAAATCCGTTTAGCCGTTCAAGCGTGAAGGAGTAACAAACACTCGCAAAATTTGCCTTATTAATGTTAGTGTGATTTATTTCTATTTATAAACATTAGCTAAATAAAAGCTCACAGAACTTGTCATTGCAATCAAGGCGTTATTAAATCGAGTGTTATAGATCAGTGAGTGCAATGACATTAGCTCACGCAACAAACATGCGATAAAAAAATTAAACAATCTATGTATTTCTGTGAAATTGTTTTCGAGTTTTTCTTCGTGCGTCGCGTTTATTGGGCGGCTGCCATATTGTAAAAATAATAAAATGTATATGTAGGGACTAGCCGCGCAATTTTCCGTAGGAGTAGGAGAGGAAAATAAACGCACTGCCCGTGATACGCTGTACTACCGTGCGTGGCTTGGAGCCAGTTTTTTTTTTTTTAATATAATCTTGTGCTTGACTGCGATCCCACCTGATGGTAAGCAGTGATGCAATCGTTGATGGTGAAGCAAACTAGTTTCAATTTTTGAGTAACGTCGCTTTGATGAAGAAAGTTACATATTGATTTTTAAGGTTCCCGGCCATCCGGGTCATCCGGCTCGAAGGACCGATGTTTACGGTTGGGTAGAAATGAGCGGACTGTATGCCTTTAAGCGCTAGTATATTGCTGTTAATGAATTAAAATGAATTAAATAAAAAAATATTCAAAAATACAATGATCAACTAATGGATTCGAAACGTGTCGTCGCGTCGGTGTCCGTGGAAGCGAGTGTCCGCGGAGTGCCAGACAGTTCGTGTCTCCGCCCTCGCCTTCGGTCACTCCTGCCAGTGACGTATGCACGCGGTGCCTGCCGCGGTCTCGGATGTGTTGGCTTCAATTCCCAACAGTACCCAAAGGGTAAAAACGGGCCCCTATTACTAAGACTCCACTTTCCGTCTGTCTGTCACCAGGCTGTATCTCATGAATCGTGATAACTAGACAGTTGAAATTTACACAGATGATGTATATCTGTTGGTTCTTTAACAACAAATAATAAAAACTGAATAAAATATATATTTAAGTAGGGCACCCATAGGGCGGGTTTTGGCTCGGTATTAATAATAGCCATAATATAGCGTCTAATGTTGTGTAGATAAGGGTACAGAACCCTTCGTACGCGATTCCGACTCGCACTTGGCCGGTTTTTTGAAGTCTCTAAATTTTCAGATCTGTAAAAAATACTGATATTCTCAAATATTGCCGTGTGGATGATACACGTACTAAGAATTTTTATAAAGTGAAGAGAAGGATGATAAAGCTAGAACTACATTAGACCGACGCACACGTGTAACACGCCTGATTTGTACAGTTGAATGACGTCGCGTGGCGTGGATCAAGTGTAGCTCTACAAGTCTAGTTTCCGTATAAAATGTATGGTGACCGACGCGCCCAGATCGGCGTGTGTGGCATACGTGTGCGCAGTACACTGCGTTCTACCTTAATACATATTGCTGTGCCTTCAGATAGTCATTCTAAAATCAACTTTATCAACAGCAGCATTATCATCATCATTTCAGCCGAAAGACGTCCATTGCTGGACATACGCCTCCCCCAAGTATCGTCAAAACGATCGGTTCTGTACGTTTCCCATCTCTCACTCACTAAGTCATCCATATGCATTGTAGCACGCGGTCGCCACTCTAGAACCTATCGGCCACCTGTTCTGCGAGCAATATGCCCTGTACATTGCCACTTAAGTTAAGCGATTCTTAAACAGCAGTACAACGTCGAAAGTCTAAGTAAACTTTTTGTTTTGTTCCAGTGAGATGAAATCTATACAGCTTCGTAACCTAGCGACGAAGCCATGTGTTCCTACACTGAGGGACTTGGCGTCTGTTAGGAAGGTGTCGTATATCTCTTCCGAGAGCTTTGAGATAAACAAAAATGGCTGGGCGAAATTACCCACTGTTACAGTGGACTTTACAGGAAAGAATACCAGGTACGTACAATTACTTTAAAGTATATTGGTAGAATGTTAAAGTAATTTTCGTGTCAACTTGTGTCAAAACTTTGATGTTAACTACAATTTAATCCAGAACATCAATTAATAAACATAATAACTTCGATTATTCTTTACACCAATTGAAATTACACTACATCTTCACTCTAATTTATTATAAATTACATAGAAACTCCGATTAATTTACATTTCCACTTTAATTAATAGACATGCCAACTTCAATTACGTTACACGTCCAACTCAATTGATTCACATGTCAATTTCAATTAGGTTACTCGTCAAATTCAATTGATTGACATGCCAACTTCAATTAGGTTACACTTCAAACTCAATTGATTCACATGTCAACTTCAATTAGGTTACACGTCCAACTCAATTGATTCACATGTCAACTCATCTAGCTTACATCACAATGAATGAATCCATTTATGTCTCTTAACTGCAATTATTTTACATGGAAACTTCAATGAACTTGTATCGTAAATCTACTTCTAAATTGAAATGCTAAATCATATAAATGTACTTCAAACTTCCTTCGACGCTACAACTGATCGTGAGTCTTACTCTCCTGGCTCTGTCTTCGTTCTCTTCTTGCCAAGATTTTTTCCAGCTATTATAACCCTCAAATCTTCAACACAATCCTTGCAACGCTTCCCTAGTCTTCCACTGGGTCTTATTGTGTTCCGGAATCCACTAACACATGATTTTACCAGCTTTTGGTGTCTTTCAACCCCCAGTATTTCCAGATGACCTGCCCATCTAACCCTTAATGGCTTGAAGAATCTGACAATCGTCTTCTTATGAATCAGGTTTGCGAATTCATGGTTCATTCTTATACGAGACGTTGCATCATCTTCTCGTACTTTCCGGAAAACTCCAACACCAAAATTACTTGTCACACCACCTCCAAATAACCCCGTTCTCCACAGGTTTAGTTTGACGGACAACTTCGCAGGGCGGCTTCTCGCGAGCCCTGAACACAGCACCTTCAATTATGCTGTACAGGTCCGAGGGTTCAAGACGGAGCGGGGTATCCATGCAGACTTGAAGCGAAACCCTAATCTGATAAACAGACTGCGTAAGTTCTTTGGTATGTATGTGGTGAATGGGCTAGTTTGTGAACTGATCTCAAGGGGCAAGTAGGTTTTAGGGGCGGGTTGATATGTCGAGAAATAGTACATTTTGATACAAGTGCAGAAAGTTTGTCATTGCGACAGAGGCGGAATTCGCACGAACCGTAGGCGTGTGTGTTATGGAGCCGAGGGTTGCAGTGATAAATTTGCACGTGTATCAAACGACTTTTTTCAATACACTTACGAAGAAATGGATAAATGGGGGTTGACCGGCGACTCGTGGGGGTCGACGCGCGCCCAGCCTGATACGATACATGTCATGACATTGTGGCGGGGGAGAGCACGCGCACTTTTTTGCACTAGTTCGGAAAACAGTCTATTGCGTGCCTAAAAGCGGTGGGATAACAGCGGGGTTTCGAGTAAGTGTATTGAAAATTGTATTTGTATTTTCCTGAAAACAGCTCTTCGAAATCGGTTATCAAATGAAGCGGGGGACCTTATCATGTTAAAATATCAGTCGTACGAGGCGAAAGAGGAAAGAGAGGAAAAAGAGGGTTGGAGCTATGCAAGCTATATGGGTTGTGCGAAAGAGAACCTGGGACGAAGGCAAAGAAGGAACAAAGAAATGGATTTGAGTCAGTAAAAGTCTGACACGCTCTCTCGCTCCGGCCTAGAGCGCGAGAAGTCATTAGATGATTTCACACCAAAAAAAAGTGAAAGTTAATAAAAAAAATTCAATAAAGACAGAGATGAAAAGGCCTAAGGCTAGGAGGCTAGAGCTTCTCGAGAGCGGTTCACAAACATGAGTCCTGAATGCTTTGCATGTTATTTTTTTTTTTTTTGCTATATTGTTCTTTTTTTTTTTGCTGATACTGTTTTTTTTTTTAATAAGGAATATGTATGAAAAACAATATTTGTTATCTAACCAGCCTCTCTAGCCAAGTTACAACTGTTTCGTGTATAATTCCGTTCTCCAATCGGTAACGATAAGTTGGTAGCCATGTTGACGCGCCTGAGTCGGCCGCTCGTGCTACAATGTCGTTCTACAATAACAAAGGATGTAGCGTTGAACATTGTAGAAACGATAACAATTCATTCTATCACTTCGAACGATGTGAACTTGGCTACGAATTTTCTATTCGTTTGTTCTGACCACGTGACTTAACGTTGAGATGATGTCATTCCCATACATTTGATTAGTTTTCGACTAGCGTTAACGATTGCAGATTATCAACTTGGCTAGGGGTGCAGTTAGACAATAAATATACAAAAATAGAATACTTTTATGTGCTCGGCCACACTAGAAACGGGGTGCGGGGCGGGCGCGGCGCGGCTTTCTCAAACATAAGAACTTCATTTGAGTGTCCACAGTGGGCACGCGGCCGCGGGAAGCGGCGTGGGCTGCTCAACGCGGGACGCGCGCGGGCTCAACTCATGCCATAGCTCGTTCATACAAGTGGCCACAGTAAGTGTGTGGGCGGCGAGCGACAACCCTGATCCTACATCCGCGTCGCTACCCGCACCGCTGTCAGTGTAGCCAAGCAAATCGCGCGCGTTTCTGCACCCGCGCCGCTCCTCGCACCGCGCTGCCATTGTTTTCGAGCACTTAAACTGTGAAATCTAAATCAAAATTGATTGAATAGCAAATGAGATATAGCAATTTTTAACAAATGTGTCTGTTTCTCTTGCTCAAACGTCATTTTCTGTGACAGCCGTATGGGCGTCATGGATTATGACGTCAGAGTTCATGGCTGACCTCTTTCTAATTATTGACTTGAAAGATTCATAACCTCGTCTTTGATGAAGATATTTTTTTAATTCTGTTTGACCAGTGGTAGCCTAGTGGTCACTGTTTCGACATACAAGTTGTAGTTCACAGGTTCAAACCCAACTAGGCACATTACTTTGTGTAATATATTTCATCACCACTGGTCTAAAAACGGTGAAGAAAAACATCGTAAGGAAACCGGCATGTCACCAAAAATTCGAAGACGTGACATCCACCAATCCGCACTGCGCCCGCGTGGTGGATTACGGCCCATTCACTCTCCTAGAGAGGAAGCCTGAGTCCCAGCAGTGGGAACATTACAAAGCCGATTATACTTAAGTTTAAGTTTTTATTTTTGCACATAAAAATACATGCATATTCCTTATTCGTTAAGCTTTTTAAATGTTAAAAGTAGATCCAGAGGTTAAACTGGACGTCCATAGATATTGACCCAAAACTGTACGATAAACAGTCTATCATAAGGTGAAAACTACAGGCTATTCTCGCTAGATGGCGCTGAAATCAACATTTTTAGTTTATTTTATTTTAAGTGTACGAGAGCATTATTAAACCAAAGAAATGGTATTTGCTAAAATTAGACACTCCACTTTCTTAAATTATTGCCTCAAAATCAACTTAATTTTGACTGTTAATGTCTTGTTTTCTGATTTAATTTTATTCAAATGATACTTTCAGTCAGATTTCTACTATTATATTCCAAGACGGCGAGTATCCACTCTTACATTGTTAACACCTCTACGGTCCGGAGCGTTTCCTAAGCGTTTTCTGGGCGTCTCTCTCTCTACCCTTAAGCTAGAGTGAATAGACTCTTAATAATCTAGTGCGCCTTACATCGACAATTGCATCACTGTTTACCATCAGGCGGGATCTATTCAAAATAATCAATTACTGGTTTATATTATTTAATAATAATAAAAAGACGAATGAACGCCCAGTTTTTCTTCTACTTCAAACACTACTCCACTATGAAACGATCCAGTAGTCAGTTCCACAATCCTCGTTTTCCAGGACTAAGTGCAACAGAACCTTCAGAGAAGCAACAGCAATTTCCAGAAGTTGCTCCTCGTCTTGAGAAGCTACTTAACGAAGATGCTAACCATCTGACGCACCAGCAGAAAGACAAGATCAAGATCGCCTTCGCAGAGGGATATCTAGCAGGTTAGTGTGCTCTTCTGACTTTCAGAATTTTTTGAACAGACAACAAACTCTCACGCACCAGCAGAAAGACAAGATCGCCTTCGCTGAAGGGTATCTAGCAGACGAAAATGTCCTTCAGAATATCAGAAGGACATTCTCACCTGTTCGGTATCCCTTATTCTCTACGAGGATGCTAACCATCTCACGCACCAGCAGAAAGACAAGATCAAGATCGCCTTCGCAGAGGACATTTTTCAGGTAAGTGTGCTCTTCTGACTAACAGAAGCTTCTCAATGAGGACGTGTCTATCATTTTTAAATTCAGGAATCATCCTTCAGAAACCAATTGCTTTCATGAAGTCCCATTCATTTGTCAAATTTTAACTGGCTTAGATTAGGGTTGCCATCTCTAAGATCTGGCAATCTGGACAAGAAGCGTAAAAACCCATTTCGGAGCTCAGAACCCGGACAATATCATCACAAAACAGTTCAAACTGGCATAAATTATTTTTTCATTTATTGTCAAACAAAAAACGAAGTATATCTAGCATCTCTGAGATTTTGAGTTACCAAACAGAATTTTCTGACGAGATTTTAAAAAAAAATTTAAACAGCTGTTTTGTTATTGTGACAAAACTAATGAGAATATAAAAAATATTTCTTTGCGAAAGTTGTTTGTAATCATGAGTACAATTACGTGTTTAAGTGTCGGTCAATAAATACCAGTCACCCTATATAATGCACATAACATATAAATAAACTAGCTTCTGCCCGCGGCTTCACTCGCGTGAATGTAGGTTTCTCCATACAAACTTTGGACCCCCGCTTCATCCCCTTAGGGAGTGAATTTTGGAAAATCCTTTCTTAGTGCTCACCTACGTCATAAAAGGAAACCTTGTGCAAAATTTCACGCTCCTAATCCCAGTAGTTTCGGCTGTGCGTTGATATGTCAGTCAGTCAGTTTCCCCTTTTATATATATAGATAAATAATATCAACTTTGTACAGTATTCTAATAAATTCATTCTTATTCTATTCTATTCCAGTTCTGGAATCATTAACATTTTAACCGCCTACATAGGATATATCAGATAATCACTCTCGCGTGTATTCCACCAGGGTCGCACACCCACGACCAAATACTCCATCTCGTCAGCTCTTCCGTCACCTATAGAGCTAAACGAGATGTAGTACCCAGTCGCAAACATATCCCAACTAGCAAAATGTCTCTTATAACACACTTCTAAACGTCTGTAAGTATGGAATTGGGCGCACCTTGTAAGATTATTTGCCCTTATAGTAGTTGTATGATGGTTTCATTAAGTGTTTTTTTCATCTTACATTAATCTTGATAATGCTTTTGTAAGAACAAATACACTTACAATGGTCTTTTAGCACAATACGTCTTATAAGGTGCTTTTATAAGTTTCACAATCTTTACCAAGACAGATGTAAACCTTTTATAAGGTCTAAGCTCTTATTACGGATTCTTCTTATGGCTATTTTGCTAGTTGGGACACGACCCTGGCGAATAGAACGCGAAAACACTCGTCGGCCCAATCCGATGCAAGCGGTTAATGGGTTTAAATATCACAATTTCTGTCTGAAGTTATTTGGTGCGATTTCTTCGAGTAAAGTTCAGTGTCTGTTGTAATGAGGGTCAATCACATAATATAAATTCCGATTTTTACTAAGTATATCGTATGTGTAATAATTTACTGAGCATTTTTTTAAATTATTAAAATCCGTCAAGAAATGGTGGATTTATTAAAGTTTTTCTGAACGGCTACTTGGAAAAGCGCGCTCTCGCTGGACTGTTTACGATGACGTCATCTGTCATGATCCGTGCGACGAACGGCTTGATTGTATTCATTCGCCGGTGGAGACCGATCGTGGCAGATGACGTCACAGCGAGTCGCTTCATTCTCGGGCGTTTTTCTGGAACTAATACACTAAAATTGCTGTATCTTCGTCATTTTTGGTCCGATTTAAATAATTTCTTCACAGTATTTTACCTTTTTTTTTGACGCTATAATTCTGCATACTCCTCTAAAATTTCTGTTTGTTGTTTCCTGATGGCTACAACCCAGGAATCTTTAAGCCGAGAGTGAATAGGTTATTTCTAGGTAAGCGCGCTCCATCGTCGACCGCATCGTCGCTTTCCATCAGGTGAGATAGTGGTCAAGCGCGAACCTCAACAATAAAAAAAAATCATGACTGATCCTCATTATTCGCAAATTGATTCCTACTGAGTATTGTGATGTAAAATAGGTGTAGTTTTGTATCTCAAGTGTCTGCGCAACTGGACAATGTGTAGAATCATTGAAACAGGCGCGATCTCGGTAAAATTGAGCTGAAAATTTTGTTGTAGCTTTGGCTACCTCAGCGAAGTTAGCCGAGAAGGCTAACTCGATATATTTGCTGACTACAAAAACAGAATGTGTTGCACCAGCGTTCTAATGGTATACTAATGAATTATTCATACGAAGACTTGGATTAAAGGACTTAGTACCCAAGCCAAAAACATTAACAAAAAAAAACAATTTCTGTCTTCCCCAGGTTCCCACCCCGATAATGTCCGCGGAACTAAAGCGTCCAAATACCTGAAGTTGGTACAGCAGCTGCTGACCATCGTGCTGTTCCTGGCTATCTTCGTGAGCCTCATGGCCTCAGTCAGTGGAACTGTGTTCAGGTGAGAAACTGATCGACTAGCCTCTCCAAATAGCTGGACCAATTTTGACGGGAACTTTAGCTGATGTTGATTTTAGAGAAAAAATTAGGGTTCAGCGCTAAAAAACACCTTGGAATTTTGGCCAAATATTAATATTTAAACCACAGCCAACTTAACCTCCGTCTGGACCGAGCCCAAGTCGTCAAAGGCGCGTAGTTTTCCACGGGCGCCTCATGGAGATGTCAGCAAACCTTAGGGGCCCAGCAGGGTCGAAGCCTACTGGGCCAAGGTCTGGTAATGATTTTTTTTTTATTTTGTCACAGAATCCAGCTGGGTAACCAAGTGGAGGTAGACCCTGAAGATATCTCTGTCACCTTCGATGACGTCAAGGGAGCTGACGAGGCCAAGCAAGAGCTGAAGGATGTCGTGAGTATACTTTGCATAACATAAATATACGTCACATCAACATACGCATTTTGCAGGTCAGCGTCAAGTTCTATGTTCATTAAAATATTAGTAAGCGTTCTAAGCGTTTCGCCTCGTCGTTTATACTGCGTACATCGAAGGACTGGATCTTCCCCTCCGATTATAATTTAGGTGTTTTCAAGGTTAAACTGAATAGGCTCCTAATAAACTAGTGCCCTTCACACAAAAGCATAAGGATCATTCAGTATAGTGAAGAGCGTGCAGAGGGATCTGAATAAAGCTTTGTCCGTCCACATACAGAATGCTTGTTGCGTTGTCTCCAGGTAGAATTCCTGAAGTCCCCGGAGAAGTTCTCGACGCTGGGCGGCAAGCTGCCGAAGGGCGTGCTGCTGGTGGGCCCGCCCGGCACCGGCAAGACGCTGCTGGCGCGCGCCGTGGCGGGCGAGGCGCGCGTGCCCTTCTTCCACGCCGCCGGGCCCGAGTTCGACGAGATCCTCGTGGGGCAGGGCGCCCGGAGGGTGCGCGACCTCTTCAGTAAGTCGACCTTACACTTTGCGACAAGACGCTGCTGGCGCGCGCCGTGGCGGGCGAGGCGCGCGTGCCCTTCTTCCACGCCGCCGGGCCCGAGTTCGACGAGATCCTCGTGGGGCAGGGCGCCCGGAGGGTGCGCGACCTCTTCAGTAAGTCGACCTTACACTTTGCGACAAGACGCTGCTGGCGCGCGCCGTGGCGGGCGAGGCGCGCGTGCCCTTCTTCCACGCCGCCGGGCCCGAGTTCGACGAGATCCTCGTGGGGCAGGGCGCCCGGAGGGTGCGCGACCTCTTCAGTAAGTCGACCTTACACTTTGCGACAAGACGCTGCTGGCGCGCGCCGTGGCGGGCGAGGCGCGCGTGCCCTTCTTCCACGCCGCCGGGCCCGAGTTCGACGAGATCCTCGTGGGGCAGGGCGCCCGGAGGGTGCGCGACCTCTTCAGTAAGTCGACCTTACACTTTGCGACAAGACGCTGCTGGCGCGCGCCGTGGCGGGCGAGGCGCGCGTGCCCTTCTTCCACGCCGCCGGGCCCGAGTTCGACGAGATCCTCGTGGGGCAGGGCGCCCGGAGGGTGCGCGACCTCTTCAGTAAGTCGACCTTACACTTTGCGACAAGACGCTGCTGGCGCGCGCCGTGGCGGGCGAGGCGCGCGTGCCCTTCTTCCACGCCGCCGGGCCCGAGTTCGACGAGATCCTCGTGGGGCAGGGCGCCCGGAGGGTGCGCGACCTCTTCAGTAAGTCGACCTTACACTTTGCGACAAGACGCTGCTGGCGCGCGCCGTGGCGGGCGAGGCGCGCGTGCCCTTCTTCCACGCCGCCGGGCCCGAGTTCGACGAGATCCTCGTGGGGCAGGGCGCCCGGAGGGTGCGCGACCTCTTCAGTAAGTCGACCTTACACTTTGCGACAAGACGCTGCTGGCGCGCGCCGTGGCGGGCGAGGCGCGCGTGCCCTTCTTCCACGCCGCCGGGCCCGAGTTCGACGAGATCCTCGTGGGGCAGGGCGCCCGGAGGGTGCGCGACCTCTTCAGTAAGTCGACCTTACACTTTGCGACAAGACGCTGCTGGCGCGCGCCGTGGCGGGCGAGGCGCGCGTGCCCTTCTTCCACGCCGCCGGGCCCGAGTTCGACGAGATCCTCGTGGGGCAGGGCGCCCGGAGGGTGCGCGACCTCTTCAGTAAGTCGACCTTACACTTTGCGACAAGACGCTGCTGGCGCGCGCCGTGGCGGGCGAGGCGCGCGTGCCTTTCTTCCACGCCGCCGGGCCCGAGTTCGACGAGATCCTCGTGGGGCAGGGCGCCCGGAGGGTGCGCGACCTCTTCAGTAAGTCGACCTTACACTTTGCGACAAGACGCTGCTGGCGCGCGCCGTGGCGGGCGAGGCGCGCGTGCCCTTCTTCCACGCCGCCGGGCCCGAGTTCGACGAGATCCTCGTGGGGCAGGGCGCCCGGAGGGTGCGCGACCTCTTCAGTAAGTCGACCTTACACTTTGCGACAAGACGCTGCTGGCGCGCGCCGTGGCGGGCGAGGCGCGCGTGCCCTTCTTCCACGCCGCCGGGCCCGAGTTCGACGAGATCCTCGTGGGGCAGGGCGCCCGGAGGGTGCGCGACCTCTTCAGTAAGTCGACCTTACACTTTGCGACAAGACGCTGCTGGCGCGCGCCGTGGCGGGCGAGGCGCGCGTGCCCTTCTTCCACGCCGCCGGGCCCGAGTTCGACGAGATCCTCGTGGGGCAGGGCGCCCGGAGGGTGCGCGACCTCTTCAGTAAGTCGACCTTACACTTTGCGACAAGACGCTGCTGGCGCGCGCCGTGGCGGGCGAGGCGCGCGTGCCTTTCTTCCACGCCGCCGGGCCCGAGTTCGACGAGATCCTCGTGGGGCAGGGCGCCCGGAGGGTGCGCGACCTCTTCAGTAAGTCGACCTTACACTTTGCGACAAGACGCTGCTGGCGCGCGCCGTGGCGGGCGAGGCGCGCGTGCCCTTCTTCCACGCCGCCGGGCCCGAGTTCGACGAGATCCTCGTGGGGCAGGGCGCCCGGAGGGTGCGCGACCTCTTCAGTAAGTCGACCTTACACTTTGCGACAAGACGCTGCTGGCGCGCGCCGTGGCGGGCGAGGCGCGCGTGCCCTTCTTCCACGCCGCCGGGCCCGAGTTCGACGAGATCCTCGTGGGGCAGGGCGCCCGGAGGGTGCGCGACCTCTTCAGTAAGTCGACCTTACACTTTGCGACAAGACGCTGCTGGCGCGCGCCGTGGCGGGCGAGGCGCGCGTGCCCTTCTTCCACGCCGCCGGGCCCGAGTTCGACGAGATCCTCGTGGGGCAGGGCGCCCGGAGGGTGCGCGACCTCTTCAGTAAGTCGACCTTACACTTTGCGACAAGACGCTGCTGGCGCGCGCCGTGGCGGGCGAGGCGCGCGTGCCCTTCTTCCACGCCGCCGGGCCCGAGTTCGACGAGATCCTCGTGGGGCAGGGCGCCCGGAGGGTGCGCGACCTCTTCAGTAAGTCGACCTTACACTTTGCGACAAGACGCTGCTGGCGCGCGCCGTGGCGGGCGAGGCGCGCGTGCCCTTCTTCCACGCCGCCGGGCCCGAGTTCGACGAGATCCTCGTGGGGCAGGGCGCCCGGAGGGTGCGCGACCTCTTCAGTAAGTCGACCTTACACTTTGCGACAAGACGCTGCTGGCGCGCGCCGTGGCGGGCGAGGCGCGCGTGCCCTTCTTCCACGCCGCCGGGCCCGAGTTCGACGAGATCCTCGTGGGGCAGGGCGCCCGGAGGGTGCGCGACCTCTTCAGTAAGTCGACCTTACACTTTGCGACAAGACGCTGCTGGCGCGCGCCGTGGCGGGCGAGGCGCGCGTGCCCTTCTTCCACGCCGCCGGGCCCGAGTTCGACGAGATCCTCGTGGGGCAGGGCGCCCGGAGGGTGCGCGACCTCTTCAGTAAGTCGACCTTACACTTTGCGACAAGACGCTGCTGGCGCGCGCCGTGGCGGGCGAGGCGCGCGTGCCCTTCTTCCACGCCGCCGGGCCCGAGTTCGACGAGATCCTCGTGGGGCAGGGCGCCCGGAGGGTGCGCGACCTCTTCAGTAAGTCGACCTTACACTTTGCGACAAGACGCTGCTGGCGCGCGCCGTGGCGGGCGAGGCGCGCGTGCCTTTCTTCCACGCCGCCGGGCCCGAGTTCGACGAGATCCTCGTGGGGCAGGGCGCCCGGAGGGTGCGCGACCTCTTCAGTAAGTCGACCTTACACTTTGCGACAAGACGCTGCTGGCGCGCGCCGTGGCGGGCGAGGCGCGCGTGCCCTTCTTCCACGCCGCCGGGCCCGAGTTCGACGAGATCCTCGTGGGGCAGGGCGCCCGGAGGGTGCGCGACCTCTTCAGTAAGTCGACCTTACACTTTGCGACAAGACGCTGCTGGCGCGCGCCGTGGCGGGCGAGGCGCGCGTGCCCTTCTTCCACGCCGCCGGGCCCGAGTTCGACGAGATCCTCGTGGGGCAGGGCGCCCGGAGGGTGCGCGACCTCTTCAGTAAGTCGACCTTACACTTTGCGACAAGACGCTGCTGGCGCGCGCCGTGGCGGGCGAGGCGCGCGTGCCCTTCTTCCACGCCGCCGGGCCCGAGTTCGACGAGATCCTCGTGGGGCAGGGCGCCCGGAGGGTGCGCGACCTCTTCAGTAAGTCGACCTTACACTTTGCGACAAGACGCTGCTGGCGCGCGCCGTGGCGGGCGAGGCGCGCGTGCCCTTCTTCCACGCCGCCGGGCCCGAGTTCGACGAGATCCTCGTGGGGCAGGGCGCCCGGAGGGTGCGCGACCTCTTCAGTAAGTCGACCTTACACTTTGCGACAAGACGCTGCTGGCGCGCGCCGTGGCGGGCGAGGCGCGCGTGCCCTTCTTCCACGCCGCCGGGCCCGAGTTCGACGAGATCCTCGTGGGGCAGGGCGCCCGGAGGGTGCGCGACCTCTTCAGTAAGTCGACCTTACACTTTGCGACAAGACGCTGCTGGCGCGCGCCGTGGCGGGCGAGGCGCGCGTGCCTTTCTTCCACGCCGCCGGGCCCGAGTTCGACGAGATCCTCGTGGGGCAGGGCGCCCGGAGGGTGCGCGACCTCTTCAGTAAGTCGACCTTACACTTTGCGACAAGACGCTGCTGGCGCGCGCCGTGGCGGGCGAGGCGCGCGTGCCCTTCTTCCACGCCGCCGGGCCCGAGTTCGACGAGATCCTCGTGGGGCAGGGCGCCCGGAGGGTGCGCGACCTCTTCAGTAAGTCGACCTTACACTTTGCTGCGCGTGTCGCGGATTCGGTTCTAAATAAAAAACTTTTCACAAAAAAAAATACAACCGACTTCAATGTAAAAAAAAAACACTGAAAAGTGCAAAATAACTTTTATTTCGGAAGTCGATGTTAATTAACGAAGAGACAAAACTATTATAGAAACACCGACGAAAAGTTTTTTATTTTACGCTTTTTAGTTATATTACCACCACTAAAAAGTACCCCTCAGCCAAACTTAACCTTAGCCAGAGTGCATCTCATGACAATTCTAATAATCCCAAACACGGTTAGATTACATTAATTTATTACAGAGTTTCGGTGCCTAACTTCATCATATATGCTTCAAAAATAACGAAATTAAAACTAACTTACAAAATAAAAATAAAAGCCCTAAAGTACTAAAAAAAAAGCAATCTAAAGTACGGCGTCGAAAAACTCCTCCACATCGCTGTCGACTGGTAATGTACCCGAAAGACTGGCGGCATTGCCACGCTGAATGGCAATGCTTATCCTTTGTCCGAAGTAAAAGCCAGCCCTTGGGTCACGCGAAGTGTCAACAAGGCGTTTTGAAAGTTCTTTAAATAATTTGTGAGCACTCGGACCCCACGATCCGAGAGTTTCAACCCCAAACGGCTCGAAAATATAACTACCAACAAGGTTATTATATTTCCGCCGCTTGAGGTTCTCTGCAGCCGCTGCGGCAGCACCGGCACAGCACGACGAGCTAGGAAGATGAGATGGCGCATGAGTATTGATACAAGTAGCGTCCCACACTAAAGGCCTACCCATCTTCCATGGAAATAAAGACATACCGTCCGGTCTTTTGCCATCGTCGCGTGCCAGGCCATGAGGTTCCAATACGGCCGGAACGCCGACGGTGACAAGAGCACGTCGGATGATGTCGTTGATATTCGCGTGTCGCGCTATGCGGCCCGCACTTCGGCTGCATGACAGACCGTGATGTCCGAGGCTGTTGACAACTTCGCCACAGTGGCAGCGATGAGGAGAGCAACAAGGAGCGCCAAGACGAAGGGAAGCAGCGAGGCGGAAGGTAGTATCGTCGAACAAGGTGCCTATGTTCGACGACGGTAATGCATGAAGCCAGAGACCCGACTCCCACTCCCTCACAGCTAGCAGGCGTGCACGCTCTGCAGTAGTCACAGATGTTGCCAACAGATTCTCTTGAACTACTTGGCATAGCGGCTCATCCCACCGTCTTTGGGAAGAAAGGTTGTCGGGCTGTTTGGAATTCGGGCAAGCGAGTCTCCAAGCGTCTATAGCCTCGGTAAAGCACGGCACATCAAAATCAATCAGTGAGGAAGATAGGATATTCCTGATTAATTTTTCAGTGCCGTGAACCGAGGATATAAAAGCTGGTAAACTGATGCTGGTAATTTTACGGACGCCGAGGCCTCCCATACGGATCGGAAGGGTAGCTTGAGCCCAAGCTCGATCGTCCATGGCCACATTTAAAATTGATGAAAGAGTATGTCGGATAATTTGGTCCATTTTTTCCAAAAGATGAGTATGTTTCCACAAATGAGAAGCACGGAGGAAATATGTTAATTTAGGGCCGAAACAGCAAAAACGAATTAAGGTGATGGCCGAATGCATGTTAATTTTGAGCAATCTTTCCGAAACCTCATTAAAATTTTGAATTTTTTCCTCAACAAAATTGGGAAAAGAATCCTCGAAGATAGGAGACCCAAGCAGACGAAGAGAGCTTTTTTCAATAATTTTGATTTCTGGGGCTATTGTGTTAAATTTGGAAAGAGTCAGTTGTCTGTCAGTACTGTCAGATAAGAATAACTCACATTTAGAAAAGTTGAGGTCAAGGCCTATTGAGTGGAGTTGATTTTTTAGGAAATGTAGGTCATTTAAAACTGTGTCTGTATCGCCTCCTAGGGTTCCGTCGTCGAGGTACCAAACGTTGAATTTGGAATTTAACTGTCGAATAATTGGGTGAATGGCTAAACTGAAGATCACTGGCCCGAGGGGATCACCTTGCTGACAGCCAACAGCGGATTCCAAAAGGTGGTCCCGATATAGTAATTTAGATGGATGTCTATAACATTGCCAAAGAAAACTAAAAATTTGGGGTACTTCTTTTTTAGATTCTGCCAGCAAGGTGTCCCTATTAACCGAATTGAAGGCATTTTTTATATCAACCTTCAAGATGACCCCTCCTAAATTAGAATTTAGGTAGGTCGATAAGGCGTGAACGGCAGCCTCGCAGCCCCCTTTGGAGCCGAAACCTAGCTGCAGGGGCTGAAATTTTTTCGAAACAGCCTCACCATAAAATTTACAGCAAATTTTGGCTGCCATACGCCTGTAGGTAGTTCCCACAGCAATGGGACGGATGCCGCCATCTCTCTTGCGTAGGGCGCATAAATTGGCCCCGTACAGAGTGTCGATGACGGCCTCGTTCACCTTGCCTGAGAGCATTAGATTAACCAGAGCCGTAAGCTCTTTCAAGAGCGACTCACCAGCTTCCCCGGCGCCTGAGCAGATGAGGTCCTTCAAGTGTTGAGGACTCAGGCCGTCGAGGCCGCCGGCAGAGCCACTCCGGAAGGAGCAAACGGCTGAGATTACCTCTCGACCCGTAACGGTGAGTGTATAAATGTCCGAATCATACACTCATTGCTATTTTTTTAGTTTATTATTAGATTTAAATGTATATAAGCTACTGTAACTTAAAATAAATAATATGCTTCATCATCAGATCAGTTCGACATTTTCGACATTTTCCCCCTCTTCTCTTCTTCTTTCAGTCAGTCACTGACAACACGTATAAACAAAGCAATTTTACTTGTTACGAGGGTTTTGCTGTGATCCTATTAGGAGTTCTGTTCGATATCTTCGAAGATCATGATCTGATCATTACAATATTTCTATGGGACCAACTCGGAAGCATCATCGAAGTCAATCAAAAAAAAATAATTTCAAAATCGGTCCACAATTGACCGAAAAATCGATGGAAAATACATTAAAAAAAAACATACATTCAGCCGAACATAGAACTTCCTCCTTTTTGTAGTCGGTTAAAAATATTTGCATTGCCTATTGATATTTTTTTCCGGTTTTGAGGGTCATGTATGTGGGTTTACATGTTTGAGAACGCATCCACAATACAGGAATAATTGCTAGAGTGGAGAAAGGTTTAAAAAATATAAACACAATTTAAATTACATCAAATAATCTAATAATTATTAATATTATTTACATTAAAATCTAAAAATTTGAGTGTGACTTGTCTGGCTTATAAATTTTAATAGCATTTACATTTCTTAAGATTAAGGAAAAATATAAGTTTCGGTAAAAGATAGGAAGCAATTGTGTTACTAATCCTACGTGGTTATATTGGGCACGCCATAATTATGGCGGTAAGCGAGGAGTGGCTGGAAAGACCTCACGATGTCTTCACCTTCTGCATGACGCAGGTTCTCACCGAGCATGGTCAGTTCGGGAAGTTCCTGCACCGGATTTGTGCGGAAGAAAGGCCCGGGTGTCACCATTGTGGGTACCGCCCGGAGGACACGGTGGAGCATACGGTAGAGATATGCCCCGCCTGGGCAGAGCACCGCCGTGTCCTCGTGGGGACGCTCGGTGCCAGCGAGCTCTCTCGCACCGGGCCGTTATACCTGTGCATCAAGTACCTGTGGTCGGCTCTCAGCAGGCTCTCGAATAACTCTTTCGTCCATAATGATATTATGATTCTCGCGCCTTATTGATAGCCGGTGTTTTAACTTCTTTACGTAATATGTATACCAAAGTTCTCTATTGCTTTTTACTACTACCAAAAAAACTGACAACAGTATTGGATTTAACATTAAAATATAAGCATATGGAATTATTTGACCGTCTGTATCTATAAACCCTATGATAAAATATATGAATAATGATATGTCACCCACCATAAATATCAGAGTGGCGATGTACAAGCGACGACATTTGTTAGTGGCGGTAGGAGCGCTCGCGTCGGTATTGTGACACAGTGAACGTACAATTATAATGAAAAGAATAATGTTTAGTATCAGAGGGGACAGTAAGATAATGGAATCAAGGATATTTGAAGAAGTGAACAAAATGGGGATGGTACTTAGTACGGGCACAACCCAACCAAATAAAAAACTTTTCAGAAATCTCCTTTTGGGCATGTGCCCATCAAAAACTTTTGCAATGTCGACGTAAAACATGTTACATACAACCACCAACCAGTGGCCTCTCGCCAATATCGCATATATCCCGATAAATACAGCTGTCTCGGACACAAGTGCGTACATACGACACAAGACTAATATAAATAGTGCTAACAGTAAGTTTAGGCAGACGTAGTTCATGTAATTGCGGAACTTCTTTAAGATGCACCATGATATCACTCCGTATGTCAACGCAGGTATTATCACCGCTAAGAAAACGTATTCTGCGGTTGAGTCAAACATTTTGTCTAATTCTCCTATGGTAAATATCACTGGCCACTTTAGACTAATACACTTTTTTTATACGAAGAAGTACGTATTTTTTAACATCTTGTTACGCATAACAGGTGTTGCCTTCCAAACTGTCAATGGATATATTATGTATATTCCTACATAATTATAATACCGTATTCAGGATTTAATAAACCAGATTTTCCTGTTTGGCACATTATTATCTAAGGTTTAAAATTCCATGTCTTCCATTACTGCGCCTTTATTGCGTAGCAGTAAGGACTATTTTCGCAGTTAAATGTGTGACTGTTGACGTAATACTTGTTTAACTAGCTACGTCCCACCAACACTGACCTTAGGCCTTACAACGAGCTCATAACGTGATCCATTTTATGATCTAAACTAAACTGTTAAAGGGATGGAGCCGTAATTATTTATTTATTTATTTATTTATTTATTGAGCACTTCAACAACTTACTCACTAAAACATACACAAACAAAAAACACATATAGTTTTAGGCATTGGGAATTCGTCACTTACAGATGTGCACAGCACTGACAAAACAATTAATTAATATGACAGAAAACGTTAGCTTAAATATATATAAGTTACAAGTGAGCTATTATCCAAACTCAAAGAGAAGAAAAATTTAATTTAATACAGTGAAAAGAAAAGAAATAGAAAAGTTAAAAATATAAATAAATACCTACAATAATTATAGACAGAATATAAAATATGTATTTTATTATTGTAAATTAATTTAATGATACTACATTCCACTTGATATTTATCTGTTATTTATTTATTGTGCACACCTACCACAGTGTTGTCTCTTTTAACCCAAAGGTTGACTGGTAGAGAATGCCTTGTTGCATTAAGTCCGCCTATGTACCACTACTGTGATGAAGTTTAAATAAATAAATAAAATAAAGAAGAAACAGAAAGAAAACACGTTTATATGTAATTCTGTAATTATGTTATTATGTCATTCTAATATGGCTATAAATTGATTAAGAAACTTATAATAGGCTATGCACCTGAATGAGGATATACACTGTACTTCCGTTATCTTAGAGCTAATATCTTATTATGTAGATAAATATTCAAACTCAAAACACAGTTAAAATCACTTAAACGACCAATCTAGTTATCAATATTTGTACATCTCGTAAGGTCACTCACGCCACCTCATGTTTACCCATACTCAAACAAATAAATTATTTATATTTGTATTAATTTGATTTATCGTCCGAAGACGAAATGCTATGGTCATTTTAATTTAAATATTTCTTTAGTATTAATAAAAAATAATAGTTTATTTTTAATGATAATAATAGTTTCTGTAGTCAGGTAAATCACCGATATTATACATTTATAATTTTGGCACGTCATGGTTGGGAAGTAGTTGAGCGATTAGCTCCTGCGCTGCGTGTCGCGGATTCCATTCCCGAACGGGGCAAATATTTGTATGAACTACAGATAGTAAGTTCCCGGTCAGGTTGTCTTGTGTGTGTCAGTTTACATATTTATGAACGCACCCACGGTAAAGGAGTAATTCCTAGTGTGGGTAACGTTTCAACAAAAAAAAAAAACATAATTTAAATTACATCAAACAATTTAATTAATAATTATTAATATTATTTACATTAAAATCCAAAAAAAAAATAGTGTAACTTGTCTAACCTATAAATTTTAATAACCATATTATTTAATAAGGAAAAATATAAGTTTCGGTAAAAGAGAGGAAGCGATTGGTTTTACTGATAATCCTACAGGGTTGTATGTTTTTCTGTTATACCTGTGCATTAAGTACCTGTGGTCGGCTCTCAGCAGGCTCTCGAATAACTCTTTCGTCCATATTGATATTATGATTCTCGCGCCTTATTGATAGCCGGTGTTTTGACTTATTTACGTAATAAGTATACCACAGTTCTCTATTGCTTTTTACTACTACCAAAAAAATTGACAACAGTATTGGATTTAACATTAAAATATAAGTATATGGATTTACACGATTCTTTTTATCTATAAACCCTACGATAAAATATGCTAATAATGATATGTCACCCACCACAAATATCAGAGTGGCGATGTACAAGCGACGACATTTGTTAGTGGCGGTAGGAGCGCTCGCGTCGGTATTGCGACACAGTGAACATACAATTATAATGAAAAGAATGATGTTTAGTATCAGAGGGGACAGTAAGATAATGGAATGAAGGATATTTGAGGAAATGAACAAAATGGGGATGGTACTTAGTACGGGCACAACCCAACCAAATAAAAAACTTTTCAGAAATCTCCTTTTAGGCATGTGCCCATCAAAAACTTTTGCAATGTCGACGTAAAACATATGACATACAGCCACCAACCAGTGGCCTCTCGCCAATATCGCGTATATCCCGATAACTACAGCTGTCACGGACACAAGTGCGTACATACGACATAAAATTAATATAAATAGTGCCAACAGTAAGTTTAGGCAGACGTAGTTCATGTAATTGCGGAACTTCTTTAAGATGCACCATGATATCACTCCGTATGTCAACGCAGATATTATCACCGCTAAGAAAACGTATTCTACGGTTGAGTCAAAAATTTTGTCCAATTCTCCCATAGTAAATATCACTGGCCACTTTAGAGTTATGCGCTTTTGTTATACAAAAAAGTACGTATTTTTGAACAGCTTGAAGCGCAAAACAGGCGTTGCCTCCAAAACTGTAGATGGAAATATTAATAATTTATTTTAATACCTTGCTTAGTATATAATAAACCAGATTTTCCTGTTTGTTATATTGTTAACTAAGGTTTTTTATTAAAACTCGTTGAGTATTCGCAACACAGTAACTACATTAGCTTCTAACATCATCATACATTCATAAGTTATTGACTTATTTACTAGATGGCGTTAGTAGTAAACTAAGCAGAGATGTAACCGAGATATAAAGTTAATTACGTATAACTGACTTTATTTTGATACATACAATTTATACATCTATACATGTAAAAGGAGAAAGTGACTGACTGACATATCAACGCACAGTCAAAACTACTGGGACTAGGAGCGTGAAATTTTGCACAAGGTTTCCTTTTATGACGTAAGCGAGCACTAAGAGAGGATTTTCCAAAACTCAGCCCCTAAGGGGATGAAACGGGGGTCTAACGTTTGTATGGAGAAACCTACTTCCACGCGGGCGTAGCCGCAGGCAGAAGCTAGTACCTATATAATAATAATATATACTAACAGTTTTAAATACCATGTCTACCATTGTACCTTTTTGAAATTAACTGCACCTTTATTGCGTAGCAGTAAAGGTGGTTTTCGCAGCTGCAAGGTTGACGTAGTACTTGCGCAAATAGCTACATCGCACCAACACTGACCGTAGGCCCTACCACGATCTCTTAACTTGATCCATTTTATGGCCTAAAGTGAACTAAGCGTTTCGCTTCGTCGTTTATACCGCGTACATCGAGGGACTGAAACAATTTGCCTGCTGTGGTCTTCCCGCCCAACTATAATTTAGGTGTCTTCAAGGCTAGAGTGAATAGGCTCTTAATAAACTAGTGTGCCTCACCATCTATGATTGCATCACTGCTTACAATCAGGTGGGATCGCGGTCAAGCACTGGTTTATATAAATAAAAATAAAAAAACACGTACAGTTTTGGACATTGTGAATTCGTCACTTACAGAGGTGCACAGTAATGACAAAAAACTTAACAATGAGTTGATATGATAGAAGACTTTAGCTTAAATATATATAAGTCACAAGTGAGCTATTATCCAAATTCAACGAGAATAAAAAAATAATAAAGTGGAAATAAAGAAAAAAATTGGTTGCCTGTAAAGTCGGTAAACGGGCGAAAGTTTTACGTGACAACGACTTTGAGTGGTAAAATATTCATTCGTATAGTAGGAAGAAGGATGAAATAATAGGGGACGCGTGCCTTTCACTTTTTATGTCTGTCTCTCTCGCTCTTAGGCGGGCTAACCATGCCCGAGTGGAAAGGACGCGTGCCTCTCACTCGCTCTCATTGTGAGCGCATAACGTGAGCGGAGCGTAACGCAGTTTCTTGAAGTGTCACCCGGCAAACCAATTTATAAGACGTTGTCACGTCAAAAAGAAAATAAAAAACCGGGTAAGTGCGAGTTGGACTTGCGCACCGAGGGTTCCGTACAAACGTACCTATGAAAGCCCTTCTTTCTCTCAATATCAGCGTTGTCTTTGAGGTAAGACGTCAGAATATGGCCTACATATTTAAAACTCGATACCAGCTCCAAGGACACCCCACACAACTTCGCTGGTGGAATCCCCGTTGGAAATTTAGACCCAGTCTTGAAGACCATAAGCTCGATTTTTATAACATTACATTTGGCCATGAGTAAGGGCGTATGCTTCACAGATACTTAATTATGAGCTCCCTCATTGCCCCTATCGACGCACTCAGCAGCACCATATCATCTGATGTTGTTATTTTTGTTTTGAACAGAGGCAGCCAAAGAGCGCGCTCCATGCGTCATATTCATAGACGAGATCGACTCTGTTGGCGCCAAGCGGACGAACAGCGTGCTACATCCTTATGCTAACCAGGTAAGCAGAACAGTTATTTGGAGTTTCTGATTGGATTTCTTCAAGTGAAGTTCAATGGCTGTTTTAATTATTCGCAAATTGATTCCTAAAGGATATTGTGATGTAAAATTGGTGTAGTTTTGTATCTCAAGTGTCTGCGCAACTGGACAATATGTGGAATCAAATGATTCCAGGAGCTGGAAATTTTATTATAGTATTTACTACCTCAGCAAACTTTGCCTAGGAGGTTGACATTTGTTACCAACTACTACAAAAATGTTAGAATGTGTACATCCATATTCAAACGGTAAACAAACTATTCATACGGAGTCATGGCTTAAAGGACTTAGTATCCAAGCCAAAAATTTTAACAAAAAGAATATTTATTTAAATTTCACAATGATGCACAACCCACTAAAGGTATTGATTATATAAATACCATTTTCTAAAACTGAGGACATTTATACATAGTCATAAATAAAATTAAAAATAAGGCAAAATAGTAGTGTAGGTCTCGGGTTGAAAACAAGCCAGGTGTATTAATTTGTATAATTTATTTCGTCACCACTGCTTTCAAAACATAGAAGGAAACCGGCATATCCTGGAACCAAAAATTCGAAGCCATGTGACATTCACCCGCAGTCCGCACTGGGCCCGTGTGGTGGATAGCGGCCCATTCTCTCTCCTGGGAGAAAGCCTGAAACCTGGTAGTGGGAATATATTATAAGGCTGATTATGCTTTATGCTTATTAAAGCAAAAGAAATTGCAAAGTGTGCAATGTTGTTTTTATTTTTATTTTAGTTCACTTTTTTTTTTGCGGCAATGCGGCAAAAAATTACATGTTTGTGTGTTCAAACATTGAAAAACAAATCGTTTATTTGTTTTTCAATGTTTAACTGAAACATGTAATTTTTTTTTTTGGTGTGAAAATCATCTTATGACATCTCCCGCTCTTGGGCGGGGCGGGAGGTGTCAGACTTTTACTTACAACTCGGGAAATTTAAAAAAAATCTGATGTTTCGCGGGACGTCCCGCCTAAATCGGTATGGATTGCCAGTTCCTGCCAGAATCTGCGTTTCCTAATATCACTTCGAAAATCACTTTATTTCAACTTCAACACAATGCCATCTAGTCCCAAACTAAGCAAAACTTGTGGCAAGAGTACTAGACAACTGATAAACATACTTATATATATTTCTAAATACATACATATTATAGAAGAAAACGTGTTGCGCCGACCCTAAATAACACGGGACAAGGGCAGGAAGACGGTGATGACATACATATTATAGATAAATTACACCCAGACACAAAACAAATGATCATGCTCATCAAACAAAGCCAGCCAGTCAAATTGACAGTTCCATTGCAGACCATCAACCAGCTGCTGTCGGAAATGGACGGCTTCCATCAAAATGAAGGGGTCATCGTGCTAGGAGCCACCAACAGGCGAGACGATCTGGACCAGGCATTGCTACGACCTGGCCGGTTCGACGTCGAGGTAAGCTGAACTGATAACCCACGCACACACACATTACCACTCACCGCTGAGGAGAAAATTACTGTAATATCTGCAGAAATCATACAAAATAATTAACCTGATTTAGTTGTAGGCAGGAATTTATGGAGTGGATGCCAGTGGTTGTATTAATTATTAACAATTTGGAAAAATGATTTCTATCAGGCAACTAAGGATCACAGACAAAATACAGAAATAATAATCTTACAAAATAATATCACAATCACTAGGCCTGGCACACTTCATACTGTAGGCATAAAACTGTACCTACGCTGCGCGACCCCTTTAGCGTGGTTAGTTCAGTTGAGTGTCACACGCGTGTCCCTTATTTTCGAACTCTATCGAATAATTTAACGAGTTTTTATTTCAAATATTTACGACATTTTTCACGTAAAAAGTTAATGACCTTAAAGATCATTCAATATAAGTAACCCTCCCAGTACTAGTCTACCTTACAAATGCAAGGGCCAATATACTGCAATAATTTCACACATTAATTTGTTATAGTCGTGGTATGTTTGCATCGACCTTTTTACAACAAAACCGTGGAAAGCGGCAGTGAACTCGAAAGTTTCATTCTTTTGATCGGGGTCGAAATAGGTATTATCATTTATAGGTGTGCAGAAGACGTCGGCGAGGAATGTGTGTGAAGGACGTGGTGGATAAATGTGTGCGAGGGACCTGGTGGAGGAATGTGTGTAAAGTTGTTTAGATAATCTCGTGACGCCGTTGTGTTCTGCCAGGTGAACGTGCCGACCCCGGACTACGGCGGGCGGCGCGAGATCCTGGAGCTGTACCTGGCGCGCGTGCGGGCGCACTCCGACGTCAACAGCGACGTGCTCGCGCGCGGCACCACCGGCTTCACCGGCGCAGACCTGGAGAACATGGTCAACCAGGCCGCGCTCAAGTAACTATACCTCTAGCTGGGGCTTTTTTTTTCGGTAGGAAAATCATCTAATGACATCCCCCGCTCTTGGGTGGAGCGCGAGATAGTGTCAGACTTTTACTAACTTAAAACCCACTCCTGTTCCTTCGTTGCCTTTCGTACCAGGGCCGAGTCTTCCTTTCAGAAGCAGACCCTTGGCCCCAGTAGCCTTTGACCCTGTTGGGCCCCTACGGTTTGCTGAAATCTCCTTGAGGCGCGCGTGGAACAGTTCGCGCCGTCGACGACTTGGACTCGGTCTGGACGGTTACCGGACGGTCGGACAGCGAACTACCTATTGCTCGACACCGCAAGCTCGCGCCTAAGGTGACTGGAAATCGGGTCGCAAATGGAGGCGACCGCCTGCCACTCTTCGCTCCGGACCATAACCTGTACCAAGGCCCAGCGCGAGAGATAGCTGCCGCCGATCGCCCTCACGAGGACACAGCGGTCCTCTGCCCAAGCGGGACACAACTCTACCGTATATTCCACCGTGTCCTCCGAGCGGTCCACACTGCAATGGTGGCATCCGGGCGTTATTTCCGCACGAATCCGGTGCAGGAACTTCCCGAACTGACCATGTCCGGTAAAAACCTGCGTCATGCGGAAGATGAGGACGCCGTGAAGTTTTTCCAGACACTCCTCAAAGAGGGGACCAGCACTGAGTTGCGACAGTCGCTGTCGCCATTCCACCATGAGATCCCGCCGGAACTCTGTCCGCCATGCCGCGACATGTCGCGGCAGCAGAGTTTCGCCCTGGCGTTGCATCTCCACGAGCAAATCGTGCATGCGTGCAAGGACTGTTGCATCCAGATTCCACGGTGGCAGGGCAGCAAGGAGGCTCGCCGCTTCGCGGACGACATTATACGCCTGCGTGAAGCTTACATATAAAACTATTAAACTGTCAACGAAGCGGCGACGTCGTGCTCGCGTTGCTGTTTTAATCGCGTAAATAACTCGTAATACCGCGATGTAGAATTTTGTAATTTAGTTCCTATATGGCGACAAAGATAAAGGTTGACATAGAGTACAGGTTGTGATCAGGTTTGCGGGCGATATAACCAAAAGCCAATGCAAAATATATGCATGATTTACTTTTTTCTTTTCACCAGAAATGAAACCTAGGTTACAAGTTAGAGGACAGTACGAATCAATAGCAAAAATAACTAGGTCTTTAAACCGTAACCGAACGAAGATGCCTATAGAAGCATTGTTTGTACTTTTTTGTTACCTATTTTTTCTTATAATTAAGACGACTTGAGGACTCGAGTTCTTTGCAACACTAGACGCCCCCCAACCACACCCGGCAATAAATGCGGAAGCGAGGGACGCAGAATAACTCATGTAGTATTTTTAACAATGGTAAACTTAAAATATCAGACACGGAGTAAAAAAGAAGAAAGATAAATATTTGTTTCGTACGGAAAGCGAACCCGTGACACGTACCGTAGCAGCCATTCGCTCAACCACTGCGTCGTTATAATTTTCCAGGGCAGCGATAGACGGTGCGAAGACAGTCTCAATGAAGTACTTGGAGGATGCCCGAGATAAAGTGCTGATGGGGCCGGAGAGAAGATCTCGCCTGCCTGATGAGGAAGCTAATACGATTACAGCGTACCACGAGGGAGGGCACGCTATTGTGGCCTACTTCACTAAGGTAAGACACCCCTTACCACATATCTAAGGGGCCTGTGCAGACCACGTTTTTTAAACGCGCCCGGCCGCAAAAAAATAAAAATATCAGCTGTTCAGTACATTAGGCAAACATAAATGTACTGAACAGCTGATTTTTTTTTCGCGATTTCATGTTTGTTCCCATAGTAAAAGTTGTTGGTTATCATGAGCACAATCACGTGTTTAAGTATCGTACACTAATTACCAGTCACCCTATATATAGTTTTTTTTTTACATTGGTTTCAAATTATTTACGTTAGCTAGTGGACACGTATTGTTGATCATAGATGGCGCTGTGCTCATCAACACATCCTTACTGTTATTGGCCAGGTTCCCCTTCCACCACATTTTAAAGATTTTTCTATCTTACTTAATTTTGATAGACTCTTTGGGCGAGGCTACAACGCTGCGTTACGGCATCGCATCTACAAAACTACGTCAGGAAACAACGCAACGCAAAACATTTGCAGTAAATTACGCACTGTTGTTTGCGGCAGCGCACTTTGTTCCAACGCAGTAATGTGGCCTCGCCCTTTCTATTTGGACTTAAGATAAAATTACTATTAAACAAAGTCAATTATTCAATTCTTATTTATTATTATATCTTTTTCTTGTTTGCAGGACTCTCATCCACTCCACAAAGTGACGATAATCCCGCGCGGACCCTCACTTGGACACACCGCGTACATACCCGCGAAAGAAAGGTGAATATTACTTCGCTAAACTTATATCTTAACTGGATCGCTTCTGGTAATGGGCAACATAAAGGTAAACATGCAGGATTTGCCGAAAAATTGGCTTGCGGACGGCGAGCAATAGATCTCTCCTCGCCATCCGCACCAAACCAAGGTGGACGGTGCCTTGTGTTCTAAACGCGCCTCATAGAAATTTATTTTATTTTATTTATTTAAGGACAACCAACAAAGCTTACACCATTATACATGCTAAAGATTCAGTATTCTTACATTATATATGTATATATATATATTTTTCTTACATTATACAAAGTGACTGGTAATTAGTGACCGATACTTAAACACGTGATTGTACTCATGATCACAAACTAGGTAAGGTACAAAAAGTACACGAGACAACGGCGTTAAGCGGCTAACAGCTGAGCGGTCGCAGGCGCGCGCACGCGGAATTTAAACAGCTGTTTTGTTATTGTCATAAAACTAATGAGTATATAAAAAGTTTTTTTGGGAAAGTTGTTTGTAATCATGAGGACAATCACGTGTTTAAGTATCGGTCACTAATTACCAGTCACCCTATATAGTGTAGCCTTAATTAAAGGCTACCACGGCTTGCAATAAACATAAAAGGAGTTATGAACTAACGTATTCACATTTTGTTCGATGTCAAGCCAACCAATAAAAAAGAAATATGGCAACAAAAACAAATTCTTAATATTTGAACATTTACAAATTCTAAATATTTATTTACTTATTTATGAGAATTTTGTACTTTTCACTCACAACCGGTCAATCTAGACCAAAAAATGAGAGTGAAGGTACAAAAAATCCCAACAAGCTGAAAATCAGTAAAATTGTTGAAAACATAATTATAAATAATATTTAAAAGTTCCCCATCATTCCCGTGTATGGAAAAAAAATTATTCGTGGTCAATGGTAAAAAAAAATGAGTTTTTTGCGATTTTCAGCAAAACGGTAAATTTTATCATAAAAGTACCTTAGACAAAAATTGTAGATCATAAAATTATCTATAAATAAAAAACTTTTCCAAAAAAAAAATAAGAAACGATGGGGAACTTTTACATATTATTTATAATTATGTTTTGAACAATTTTACAGATTTTCAGCTTGTTGGGACTTTATGCACCTTCGAATGTCTAAATTGAACGGACTAGAACGAGATGTCAGCAAGATTGACGGGGACAGTTAAGGCCTGTGAGGTCTGCTGATTATTCAGAAGAGTTACTGTGGCCCTTGCAAAGGAACACTGTGGGTTTTAGTTCTTCCCGCTCCACCCAAAATAGAAGAAGTCGGTCAGATTTCGGCTTCGCCCGCATGCATAAAATATAGTCTATGTCACTCAGGAATAAAGCAGCTTTCAATCGGTGAAAAAAAATTCACAATCGTACCAGTTTTTTCAGAGATTAACTCCCACAAACGTACAAGCAAACTTTACTTCTTTGTAATATTAGTGTAGATAAGCGCTAAAATGTTTTTTTTAATTACAGTTATAAGGTATTGCACTTGACCGTCGATATAATATTTTCCCTGTTTCAGATATCACGTAACGAAACAGCAGTTGCTTGCAATGATGGATACAATGATGGGTGGCCGCGCCGCTGAAGAGCTGGTGTTCGGAGCCGACAAGATCACGTCAGGTTCGTTTTAATGGAAAAAATAGGAATTAATAACGCAGAAAATTTAGGATATTTAGATTTTTCTCAGGGGTTTTAAGGTCCATTATCTGCGGCCCAAGTCTGCTATTTTTATAAATTCGTCATTCCAACACGATCCCATCGACATTTTGCTAAAAGTTCGCAATCTGCTAATTCATAATGATCGATCCTAGAGTTGTGGTAGAATGACAATATCAAACTTATTAAAAGCAATGATGGCACAATGACGTTCTAATGGTAGGTCACTGATCAAAGGAACTGTCAAAATTTTAGCAGATTACCGCACACGTCAGATATTCATTTGTCAGTATGTACGAGATTACCACTTCTTTCAATGGAGTGTCAGTGGTTGACCATTGGAAAGTCATAATGACGCCATTATATTAGTAGACTAGCTTCTGCCAGCGGCTTCGCCCGCTTGAAAATAGATTTCTCCATATAAACTTTGGACCTCCGTTTCACCCCCTTAAAATTTGAATTTCCAAAAATCCCTTCTTAGTGCTTGCCTACGTCATAAAAGGAAGCTCTGTGCAAAATTTCACGTTCCTAGGCCTAGTAGTTTCAGCTGTGCGTTAATATGTCAGTCAGTCAGTTTCTCCTTTTATATATATATAGATTACCAAACTTGTAAAAATCAACAATTATGAAATCAATGATAGACCATTCTGACACAATTGTAATAGCAGACTTGAGTTACAGTCGATGTCTTCGGACAATAAGTCGGTAATTGCAAAAATTAATTTTTGCGATTACCGACTTATTGCCCGAAAACGTAGAGGTGTAAAATCATACTAATATTGTAAGGGCGATAGACCATGTACAGGCACTTTTGAATTGTCAAAATGTCGGTCAGTCGAAAAAAGTAAAGCTAAATTGCACGTTCTAAAGAAGATCCTCTATGGAGAAGAATGTGCAAGAAACTCCATGGACAGTCTTTTAAATCATGTTATGACTTGCATATAATCTTGGTTACATATTTCTTGTCGCTTCTATTATGTGATTACAATGTAGATAAATAATGAAAATTTAAATTGAAATAAGCTACTGGCAGCTAAGTGATGATAGCCCTGTGCCTGGGCACCGCTGGCACCGACATGGTTACGGCACTTACTGAATACCCATCTATGTCTCCAAGAAATCGTTTTTGTTATGATTAAATATCAACTTCTTATATCTTACTAGGTGCGTCATCAGACTTAAAACAAGCCACCTCGATAGCATGCCACATGGTCCGCGAGTGGGGCATGAGCGAGAAGGTAGGCCTGCGCACCATGGAGCCCCCGCGCAACTCGCTGCAGCAGCAGGAACAGCTGGGACCCTACACCAACGAGCTGGTAAGATTGGGAAACAGTTTGTGTTTAAAATGACGTCAAACAACATATAGCCGTCAACATTATGGACCTTATATCATTCCTGCAGCCATGCACGCTAGTGTGACACTTCCCTGCAGTACCATATCTTTTTTTTTTTCGTCAACCTAGAAGTTTGATTTTTTCACAGCTTCAAGGGACCACAGACCTGAGTTCCCTAGATAAAGGGCCTTGACAGACAGACGGAGTAGTAAATTATTCTATAAGGGTTTCGTTTCTTTTTTCGAGGTACAGATCCCTAAAAACTATCCCACAGAGACTTCAGACCCTGTACTTCACGTGTCGCTCAACTATAGAATATGATATGATAGAATATCTGAAAATAAACTAAAACGATGCATCTTTACAGGTGGACGGTGAAATAAAGAAGATTCTGTCGGACAGCTACGACCGAGCCAAGACGATCCTGAAGAGCCACGCCAAAGAACACAAGGCACTAGCCGAGGCCTTGCTCAAGTGAGTACCTCTTACTGCTTACTACCCTTACCATCAGGTGTGTTATTAAAATCCGTCAAGAAATGGTGGATTTATTAAAGTTTTTCTGAACGGCTACTTGGAAACGCGCGCTCTCGCTGGACTGTTTACGATGACGTCATCTGTCATGATCCGTGCGACGAACGGCTTGATTGTATTCATTCGCCGGTGGAGACCGATCGTGACAGATGACGTCACAGCGAGTCGCTTTATTCTCGGGCGCGTTTCTGGAACTACACTAAAATTTCTGTAACTTCGTCATTTTTGGTCCGATTTAAATAATTTCTTAAAAGTATTTACTATTTCTTTTGACGC
Source organism: Mythimna pallens (assembly GCA_961205895.1). Taxonomy (NCBI): domain Eukaryota; kingdom Metazoa; phylum Arthropoda; class Insecta; order Lepidoptera; family Noctuidae; genus Mythimna; species Mythimna pallens. The sequence continues at coordinate 1,279,479 of OY540852.1, forward strand.
TATAAGTCTGCATACTCCACAAAACCATGAGTGATGCTCATTACATTAAAAACAAAAAGACCATAGTAGTATTGGTAGTGGGTTGTAGCTACCTATCGGGACACGCTGGAGCAGTTACCAAAGTGCTTTGTAGTTTTTTTTATTTTATTTTATTAATGATAGGCTCGCGTTTGACCACTGTTTTACCTAATGGTGGTTTGACTGGCCTGTTGGTCTAGTGGTTAGTGGCTTTGACTGCTATGCCGGAGGTCGTGGGTTCGATTCCCACCCAGGACAAATGTATGTGTGATGAGCACGATCATTTGTTCTGTGTCTGGGTGTAATTTATCTATAATATGTATTTAGAAATATATAAGTATGTTTATCACTGTCTAGTACTCATAACATAAGCTCTGCTTAGCTTGGGACTAGACGGCGTTGTGTGATAGTTGTGGGATATTATTATTAATTAGGCTGAGGGTTTTCATTTATTGAATGTCAAATTATACAAGAAAGTGTTTTAGCTGAGAATTAGTGAGTGAAGAAGAATTTTAAATGGTGAAATATTTTGGTAGGCATTTTTCTAGGGGGAATATCCTGCCATTCCACTATGTAAATGGCATTTTAAGTTTAAGGCTCCGTGCACAAAATCAACACATTTTGAACTTTTTTGATCATGGTTTGTGAGAAAAGCAAGAAGAATTTAAACCTTCTTTTATTAGATTATGAAAGTCAAGTTCTTATTCTCTCAGTTGGCTTGATTACTTTTTTAAAATAATGTGTGTATTAATAGCAATTACCCATATTCAAAACCCTTTTCTCGCAAAAGTAACGAGCGAGTGACGTTTGGCTACGTTTTACACCAAACTACAACTGATTTATAACATTAAAAAAAATATCAGTAACATCATTATATGGTCTACTGGCAGATGGATTGAAAACATTATTGACTTTAATAGAAAATATAGCAGAAAAAAAATGTTGAAGAAACACAATTCTTGGAAAACATCTGGACAAATAAATATTTTTTTCTATACCTTAGCAACACATTTAAGAAAATTTAAAAATTGCGCAATAATCTTAAGAAATCCCTTTAATAGAATCTAAAATTTATTTTATAAATAAACAATATCTTCATTTCGTAAATTACAAGCAAATTGAACTATATTATCGACCGCGCAAACTCGATCGCGTCAGTAACGACCGGGCTCTCCCAGCGTGAGCACACGTTACTTTGCTTCGCAGCTGCTCGCGAATATTACATGAAAATATTCCCAAGATTGCACGCCGACTACCACTTTTGATCCATTAAGTATTATAGTTTATTTTAAGTACTTTTTTTGTTTATGAAGATTGTTAAAATTTCTTTCGACTTCAATATTAATTAGAGGTAACGGTTGTATGTTTGTTTTTAAAGGTTATCTGCGGAATTACTTTACTACTACCCAAATACAAAAATTATTTCACTAATGAAATCTACAATGTTTAATGGCAGCTATATTATCATCTAGTGTTATACACTATGTACAGGATGTTGATATTTCTTATGATTACTTAAGGTCGAAATTCAAGGTCTAGTTTTCGAAATCATTTTTTTTGTTGATAATGGGTCGAAAGAAAGAGACGCATTATCAATTATCATTATCAATGCGTCACTAAAAGAAAAAGGAAACGACATGTAGGGCTTTTTTTATTGGGTGGGAAAATCATCCTATGACAAATCCCGCCCTTGGGCGGAGCGAGAGATAGTGTCAGACTTTTACTGACTAAAAACCCACTCCTGTTCCTTCTTTGCCTTCGTCCCAGGGCCTCGGGTTTCACTTTCATACTACCCGTGGCCCCCGTAGGCTTCGATCCTGCTGGGCCCCTACGATGTGTTGACATCTTCCTGAGGTGCGCGTGGAACAGTATGCGCCGTCAACGACTTGGCCTCGGTCCGGACGGTTACCGGACGGTCAGACGGTGAGCCACCCATTGCTCGCCGTCCGCAAGTCCGCGCCTACGGTGGCCGGAAATCGGAGGACCGTTGCCTCATGCGATCGGCCGCCTCCTTTGCTAGCATTACTGCTTCACAGAAGGAGGTGATTGCCTGTCACTCCACCTTGCTCCGGAGTATGGCCTGTACCAAAGCCCGGCGCGAGAGATCGCCGCCACCGATCGCCCCCACGAGGACCCAGCGTTGCTTTGCCCAAGCGGGGCACACCTCCACTGTGTGCTCCACCGTGTCCTCCGGGCGGTCCACACAGTGGCGACACCCGGGCATCGTTTCCGCACGAATCCGGTGCAGGAACTTTCCGAACTTAGCGTGTTCGGTGAGAAAAACGACATGTGGGGCTGATACGAGCGGGACAAATGTTGCTATTTTTTAGTAAATTGATAATGAATATTTTGAAATGACTATGAATACTACAAATGTTGACAACATGTGTGAACTTGATCTAAACATGGTAATTATAACCCTTGTGTTACGCACAGGGTGTAAATTAATATCAAACCTACTTTTAGAAATTCATAACTTTTTTAGTTCTACATGGTAGTCAGCTGATCGCGACTGTTTATATAGGAAGTTTAAAGTAAAAATATTTACCATTTTTTCAATGATAAAAATAAAGGCTAAATAGCCGGCCAGCAACAGAAACAAAAATTGGCGTGAAAGCGACAATCGGCTCTGTATTTATTTTTTCGAGATGTAGAGTTCTGTTGAATCTCTGCTATATGAGATTTGTATTAACACGATAAGTTCATCAGAATCAGATATGGATTTAACGCCTGATTCTTAAGAGAAGAGGCTAAAGCAGTAGTGGAAAACCTTTTACCGCCTAAATCAAAAGAAATATATCTAAAGTCATACGACAAATTTTGAGGACGACTCAGATTTTTATTTTTACTTTATTTATATTCGTAATGAAAGCACAGTGTTTTACTTCGGGTTAAAGATCTCTTCGAACTATTGGCGTCCAAGCGTATTTTCGGGACTAAATAAGTTGATCTCACCCCTTGGGTAACAATGTATTATATGATTTATGGTGACATTGGACTATTAAAATATTTGCTAGTTATAATATAATTTTTGATAAAACAGACACAAAGATGACGATTTGTGTTTCAGAAAAGGGTTATTTAATTTATTTAATAACCAACTTTTGCCTGCGGCTTCGTTAATTTCGATTTCCATTAAGATTTGAAAGACACGTGGCAGTATCTAGGGATCATAAGTACGTTATTGTTATTTTCCTCGGGACAGTACTTTTCTTCGGGAGGAAAGTTACCCTGTAACCGTTTTTGTTCACCAGACAACATATAATATGTATAATTTCAGGATAATCAGTTCATTGATTTAGGCGTGAAAAGCTAACAAACAAAAATAAACTTATTTTCGCATTTATAATAATTAAAACTATAGAATCTTGAGAGTAGTTAATTTTATTTGTTTCAAATCTTAAAACTTGTCGAGTAATGGTTAAGATTAACTTGTAAATAATATTTATATATCTTTAATATATATTTTGTTTAAGTAATTTGTCTCTTAATTATTTCACAGATAACCTAGAAACTGGGTAAGTATGAGTCGGACTCGTGCCCTGAGGGTTCCGTACAAATTACAATTCCCGAACGGAGTCTCAAAGATTTTTCCGAATTGCAAAAATGTATTTTTTTAGTTATAAGGTGTTCGGTGTTTCCACCGAACAGTGACGTTAGGTAACAACAAATTTATGGTTTTCAGATGTATTCCTATACCTGTGCTATGAGGCCTTGCTTTATGTCAAATTTCAAGATTCTGGGTCAACGGGAAGTACCTTGTGAATTTTAATTACTTTGGGAGTATCAAAATTTACGTTTTTTTTTGCCACATAAACGGCCGTTTCTGTTTTATTCGTTACCTTAGAAGTTTGATTTTTTCACAACTTCAAGGGACTGCAGACTTAAGTATATTGTTTAATTTCAACTCGATACCTCCACGTATTCTCGAGATAAACAGTCTTGACAGACAGACAGACGGACGAACCACAAAGTGATCCTATGAGGGTTTCGTTTTTTCCTTTTGAGGTCCGCAACCCTAAAAAGAAGAGTATCCAACACGGATAAAGCTGTTTGTCTTGGGCACCTTGAATCCCTTACTTCACTCAGGTTTCTATATGAACTCCTTAGCAATGTTCGGGAATTATTTATATAAATCCCTAACGATTGGTATTATAACTTAGTTTCGTTCGGAATTCAACATGCCGCCCGCGATTTAAAGACACTGCACGCCACATAATCTACTATTACATATTTTTGACGTATCGAAAGTGTTTTTTTTACAACCATTTATATAAATAAATATAATTTTATCATCTGTTTTGGATTTATCGTTCTGTTAAATGTCTAAATTTGTCAACATCCATCTAACACAAAATTAAATAATTTTGGTGTACAATGTGATAAATATCAAGTATACACACGTCTCAGACGTTTATTTACAAACCTTACTTAATATAAAATTTTGTAATTTAGAATAATATCTTCTAAAGGATCAAAATTGTTTAAGCGGTCACGAAGCTTGATTTTTACGCGTGTGTGCGTGTAGTTGTATGAATGATGCACACAAACATATCATTGCAACGAATTTGCCTAAACTCTAGCGAGTGAATTTTATGCACGGCCTCTTAAACGGCGAAAAAACTTGTTATCAACAGGAAAGTTTTAAAAAAATCGACGTCTTCATCTTTTCAGGTACGAAACCCTAGACGCTGATGACATCAAAGCTATAATGAATGGTGACAAACTGAAGATGGAGCACCACGGGCGCCCCTCCGCCGACCCGTCGGGCGCCCCCGGCACCCCCGCGGCGCCGCCTGCGCCCCCCGCCAGCGCCCCCGCGGGGCTGCTGGGCGCGCCGCACGCGCAGCCCGCCCCCGCCTAGCTACGCCACTACACGACCAACAATAAGGACATGCGCACTCATAAAAATAAGTAAAACTTGCGACCGTGCGACATAGTTTCATTGTAGCTAGACGTTGTAATGCCGGCGTGTTGTACTGGCGACTGTGCAGCTCGGGAGCGGCGCGCTACCCGCGATGCTTGCTAGGGCGGCCCCGCGGTCGTCACATGAACATGTATATTTTCCGAGTAGGTTAGACGCGCACAGTGGACCAACACAGCATACACACAGCACAGAAATCTCACAAATTCAGTGAATTCAGTTGTTCTCATCTGCGGAATTATTTAGATAGACAAACCATTTATTTGTCGCAACACAAGGCATAAACGAAAGCTCAGTTAAATTATAAAAACTAAACACTAATACAAATACTAGCTTCTGCCAGCGGCTTCGCCTGTGTGAAACTCCGTTTAAACGTTCGTCGTTTATACCGCGTACATCGAACAACTATAACAATTTGCCTGCTGCGGTCTTCCCGACAACTATAATGTACGTGTCTTTAAGGCTAGAGTGAATAGGCTCTTAATAAGCTAGTGCGCCTCACCATCAATTATTGCATCACTGCTTACCATCAGGTGGGATCGCAGTCAAGCACTGATTTATAACAAAAAAAAAACGGTTTCTCCATACAAACTTTGGACCCCCATTTCATCATCTTAGGAAGTGAATTTCGGAAAATTCTTAGCGGATGTCTACACCCTATAAGGAACCTACCGGCCAAATTTTAAGTTTGTCGGTGTTATAGTTTCTGAGATTTCGTAATTAATCAGTGAGTGGTATTTAGCTTTTATATATACAGATAAATAACATCAACAAGAAAAAAATATTAAAAAAAATCCAAAGATGAGAGCCATAATGCGGTGTGATCTCAGTGTTTCACTAAAGGGGAGTCCAGCTCAGCATGTGTCAGACAAATATACCTAACGCTGATATTCTGCTGGATCCTTGCGGTGATATTCGGATGCTATTTGGAAGAATCTCTGCGGCCCCAGACGCTAAGGACAACTGAAGGAACAGACAGGTATTAAAGCTCTCGCATACAATTTCGGACGTCAAAGCGATGTTTAGAGACTCCAGGAGCTCTTAACGCCATCCATTTGGCGATCTAAACTGAAGTGTTAAAGGGATGGAACTATATTGGGTGTATAGATTAATCTCTCGCACGACTGACATTTTAATGCGACATGGTAAGTACCCTGTCATTACGTTACATTGCGTCCGAGTAGTAATCCAATGCGGTTCACGCGAATTCAACGCAACGCAAAGATTTCGTCCTAAGTGCGCGTGAAGTCACCACACTAAGAGTTCACGCGAAAATAACAAACCATCGCGTCCGCTTCGCTTTACTCATCGCCGCATCGCACCCACGTGTCAGAGAGTATCAATATTGTTTGTTCCATCCGCGCCGCGTCGCTTCGCGATCGCGTTGTATCGCATTACACACCGCGTTGTGCGACATGAAGAGCTTACACGACGCTAAGTTTCAAGGTGCGACTAAAGAAAATAATATCCTATCTCGGCAGACAATACAATATTAATACAATTGTACATACACTAACCCCCTTTTTTGGTGTGGGGAAATCATCCACAACAACACCCGTTGGTCCCCATATAACCACATCCCTAGTATATAGTTCCAAGTGGGCAAAGACGTAGAGCGAACATAAGTAAATTGATAAACCTATAAAATGCATGACTAAGCCTATTAGGGTTATAGACATGCCCATCGTGCCCACAACGCTGGATCCGCACTTAGAGCACTATACCGAGAAGCGGGGTGAATAGTAGCAAAACTTTGGTTTGGTTTTTCACTTTGATAGTATATGATCGGCTTCTAATACAGTATCGATTATTAGAATAACAATTCATTAATAAATTGATATAGTTAATAGCTGCAAATAAAATTCAAATATCGTGAAAATACCCTTTGAAGTTTTGTTTCTAATCACCCCATTTGGCTGTACTCCATTCGAAATATTTGAACCAACCGATTATGACTTCTATTCCGCAGACATAAGGGTAGCATTAAAAGCAAAAAAGTGGTTACAATACCAACTATTTACTGCAGCCGCCATTCATCATGCCACCGACGCAATAAAAGTCAAAATCCGCTGAACGAACAGCAATAAAAGGCAGAATCGGTTGAGCAAACATTTGTTTAACCTTGTAACTGCTTGTGTCGAATTGGTCCAAAAAGTGATTGTGTCCTATTCGCCAGGGTCGTGTGTTAATGACTGGGTACTACATCTCGTTTAGCTCTTCAATCCCCATAGGTGACAGAAGAGCTGACGAGATGGCGTATTCGGTTGTGAACAGGGCCGCCGACTTTTAAAAACCTTGTGGGTGCTCATGCTCATTTGATGACTCGAAATAGTGGCGAAGTGTGAGAAGAGAAATGCACACTGATGGAACGAAATATAAATAAATGTCCTACTTACAACCATTATATAAAAGTTTATACATAACGTAAAAGGCGATTACTGATCTGTTTCTTGATGTCTATTCTCAGGGGTGCTCGGCACCCACTATTTACTTCTCATGGGTGCTTCTGCCCCCGAGCACCCAAGGAGTCGGCACCCCTGTTCGTGGATGTGCGACCCTGGCGGTATAAACGCGAGAGTGTAGGGTATATCCGATGTAGGCAGTTAAAAAGTTATATGTCTAATCTCATTGCGAATGGAGTATATTAAAAAAAAAAACTAGCCCTGTAAGACCTCGCTAACCACTCCACAGTACAACCGCAGTACGTCTTTTTAAAGCAAGAAGTATCAACAGAAGAGTGCTACAAACTATTTGTAATTTTAAAATTGACATAAAAACAATGTTCTATTCTATATTTAGTAAAGATTACAAAACACACGTCAAGAAATACTACGCGCCGGTGATGACTCGGGATTGGTCCGTACAGGACGAGCGGACGGCGAGCTGTGCTACCTATGCTTTATAGGGTGACTGGTAATTAGTGTACGATACTTAAACACGTGATTGTGCTCATGATAACCAACAACTTTTACTATGGGAACAAACTAGTTATTATTGTGCGTACAGCCAAGGAGTGGAATTCCTTGCCGGAGTCTGTGTTTCCAGGTATCTACAACTTAGGGGTCTTTAAGTCAAGAGTGAATAGGCTACTTCTAGGCAAGCGTGTTCCACCGTCGACCACATCATCGCTTACCATCAGGTGAGATAGTGATCAAACGCGAGCCTAGCATTAATAAAAAATAAAAATACCTGAAATCCCGAAAAGAAATCAGCTGTTCATTACATTTATGTTTGCCTAATGTACTGAACAGCTGATATTTTTTTCGCGATTTCGGCTTCGCTTCCATAATAAAAATTGTTTGTTATCATGAGCACAATCACGTGTTTAAGTATCGTACACTAATTACCAGTCACCCTATATTAAGACCATAGATAGGGGGGAAGGGGAGCTAAAGTGTTTGAAGTTGTGTTCGGCGCCGGCTTTACGTTATATCCAGTTTAATTTGTTATAGAGTTATGGACGAAGCAATATAATAAAAACGAATAGTCAAAGTCTATTTAGTCTCGAAGATATTTTGTGTATTTGTAAATTAAGAAAAACCAATAAAAATGTAAAACTGGAATGTGATTTTTTATTGATAAACTACTTACCCCCCTTTTTTTAGTTTGAAAATAACCAAATGACATTGACCGGCCTGTTGGTCTAGTTGTTAGTGGCCCTGACTGCTATGCTGGAGGTCGTGGGTTCGATTCCCACCCAGGACAAATGTTTGTGTGATGAGCACGATCATTTGTTCTGTCTGGATATAATTTATATCTATAATATGTATGTATGTAGAAATATATAAGTATTCTTGCATGGCCCAGTATTCGGCCACGACAATGCTGTCCGCTCACACTGTCGTTAGATGCCTGCATGACCAGGTATGACATGGTTTGCGGAGAGACGCCAAGATTGTCTTCGCTGTGCCTAACCTGGGTCAAGTTTCCAGGTTAGACGTGATAACTCGTGTCCAGGCGAGAGGCTCTCCACGGCTTGATAATTTCTTCAGTTACTGTTTGAGGAACATCTAAATGAGTACAATTTTTACTGCCAAAAAGATAATTTTTTTTTTTAAAGAAGGCCGCCGTGAAGTTTTGGAACAATCCCTCAGCCCTGCCTGGCAAGATCTGACGTACCTAGCACTCGTATACGGTCTCGGTATCGGGAATGGCTGAACCGATTTTGTTAAAACATGTCTAAGAACGATCAACAGAAAAACTGCTTTCTAATAAGACACCCGCAGTGGCGTAGTTACCGAAGAGCTAGGCGGAGCAGTGCCCCGGGGCCTCCGAAACCTGATTAGCCTGTTAACCACTTATTGAACTACCGAAACCTTCTATATCTAAATAAAACAGGTTATGACACTAATTTTATCATGGCAACTCGTTTTAGTCAGAAAAAGTGACACTCCCTCCCGCTCTACCCAGAGCAGAAGGGGTTATCTGATGATTGCCCATGTAAAAAAAAGGCTCCTAGTCTTTTGCCCCCGGCCCGTAGTCATCTAGTTACGCTACTGGTTCCATAAATGATACTTATTTTGCAAATAAGTTAAAAAAAAACACGTAAATTTTTTTTCCTCAGTTTAAACTAGATGAGGTCGGTATTTCCTAGCTGAATACCCTGAGAACAAACTCAGGGATCAACGTCTCTTTTGAAGTCCCTACAGTAACTATGTAATGGTCAAATCATATGACAACCATGCAGATTACTGTCTAAGATGGTCTTTTGAAGAAAAAACCAAAGTTTACGCTTTAAAAATGATTTGAATTTATTCAGGCTAAGTTCTTATATGTGACTGGGAAGTTTATTAAAAAAGTGTACATGTCGTGGCCAGACCATAGAAATTGATCACTTCATGATATGGCCAACTGAAACTGGCCAGATAGTTTAAACGTAACATTTGTAAATATATAGATCTTCGTTTGGCCATATCATTGATGTAGGATTTATATGATAATCAAAAGTCTAAAGAAAGTAGGACAAACGAAGATTGATATTTCATCAAAAACCTCAGACCAATAAAAAGTATAGACGGAGCCGTCGTAAACAAAAGCGACGAAATAAGTGAGGACTAGTTTTGGCTTTGTGTGCGTAACTTGTGTATGACATCGTAGATTTGCACATGTGTGCTAGAGGAAAAATGTTGCAAGCGTTGCGCTGCGACTCCCAAGTACGAAAGATATACTTTGGTTAAGTTTAATTATTGTTTAGGTATTATTGTATAGTGTTTATCCTGGTTGTATGAAATGAAAGATGATTTCATTTAATGTAAATCATTTTTGAAAGATGATTTCATTTAATGAAAATCATTTTTCATATTAAGTGAAATTATTAATTTTAAAAACACATAACTTACATATAATAGTAATATTTATACAACGACTATCGGATTAGGTGCTGGTCATCCAGCGTAGCCGTATGTTAGATGACGCCGTACTTGTAAATAAAAAAACACTTTGTTGTAGTGTCCGTAAAAAATTACGACTTCCCTTATTTTTGGGAAAAAATATTGTTCTTAACTTCTTAATTTGCAACACCGACACAATGGCGTATTCCGAGAAATTATTTCAGACATTTTTACGATTTAATTTAATTAGCAAAAACGTTATTTACTTGTGAAAAGTAATCCCAGAAGCCTTTTTTTGGAAAAAGGAATTGTTTTTGCAGCAGTTTATGACACAGGACGGCATAATTTCGTAATTATTATCTCAACAAAACAACGTCACGCGCACTCGCTTGCTAGCAGTCTTTGCTAGCGGCAGACGACCGAGCTGCCGGCTTCATATTGCCGATCGGCTTTATATTACGTGCCTCACTTTTAGGAGCGCAATGTTCTGTCTATAATTTTTTTATTAGTCTGAGTCAAAGACATTAAATATAAAATATTATTTCATCAAACTATAACGTCTAAAACGATCTGGCTAATATAACTTGGCCGGATCATAAAGTCATCAATGTCTATGATCTGACCACGACATATACATTGGCATCTAAATGAGCCCCCTATTTTTTGAGCTTGGTTGCAGGTGGTGACGTTATTATATAAAAATAAAAACATGTTTAAAAAATACAGTGATATACCTACTGTATTTTTTAAACATGTTTTTGTTTTTATGAACATACAAAATATTTTCATCAGATACACTGAGAAGGTACAGTCAATATATTAATGTTTTTTTTTAATTTATCTTTGAGGAATCTGGGACTTAATTTATAAATTGAACGAATAGTCCTTTTTTGCAAAACAAAAATTGTCTGAATATCAGTTGCATTTCCCCACAATAGAATGCCGTATGACATGACACTATGAAAAAATAGCTGAGGTAAACTAAACGGGCTGTCTCTGTCAGTTAAATTTCGAATTTTTCTGACAACGTATGCTGCAGAGCTAAGTTTTTTCAAAGTTAATATGTGGGCCTCACTGAAGCTTAAAATCTAAGGTTACTCCCAAAAACACTGTAGTATCTTCAGGATTCAAATCTACCTTTTATTTGTACACTAGTTTCCACTTGCCAAACAAGAGGCATCGTAAACTTAATACTTACATTTAGTTTGTTTTTTCATTAAAAAGCAGATTATTGACATTAAACCAGTGCAGTGTACTATTTTAGAAAGAGCGATATTTATATCGTCAGTAACCGGCTGCTGACGTTTAAGCTTAAACAAAAGTGTAGTGTCGTCTGCAAACAACACTATATCATGGTTATCCTCTATGGTAAGGTAAATCATTTATATTCCTTCAGTTGCCTTTTGGGTTCCAGGGCCGCGGTGAAGTTTTGTAACAATCCCTCAGCCCTGCCAGGCTACACTAATGCATACCTAGCATATGTAAACGGTCACGGTATCGGAAATGGCTGAACCGAATTTGTTAAAACTGTAAGAGCCATCGCTAGGAAACCTGCTTTCAAATAACAGAGAGAGACATAGCGGTTAGCATAAAGCTAAAAATAAATAAATATTAAATAAACCAAACAAACGTGGAGGTTACGCCCATGGACAAAATGACAGAGCTCCGCCTCAAATGGCCTTGATTGCGCCATCTCCTTATCACCATCGGACAACCCGACGTACGGCGAGTATCCACCCTTGCGCGGAAATACAAGGCCGGGGCGAACCTCAGCTGCCGCCACAAGTCGCGGCATGGCGGGCAGAGTTCCGGCGGGATCTCATGGTGAAATGGCAACAACGACTGTAGCAACCCAGTGCTGCGCACGCCATAATTATGGCGGCAAGTCCCCTCTTTGAGGAGTGGCTGGAAAGGCCTCACGGCGTCCTCATCTTCCGCATGACTCAGGTTCTCACCGAACATGGTCAGTTCGGGAAGTTCCTACACCGGATCCGTGCGGAAGTAACGCCCGGGTGCCACCACTGCGTGTGGGTGGAGCACAGGGTAGAGGTGTGCCCCGCTTGGGCAGAGCACCGCTGTGTCCTCGTGGGGGAAATCGGCGGCAACGATCTCTCGCGCCGGGCTTTGGTACAGGCCATGGTCCGAAACGAGGAGGAGTGGCAGGTGATCGCCTCCTTCTGCAGTAATGCTAACAAAGGAGGAGGCCACACGTACACGCGCGAGGAAGTGACCTCACGCCCCAGTCGCCGGGATGCCGATCCCGATTTCCGGCCACCGTAGGCGCGGGCTTTCGGACGACGAGCAATGGGTAACGCGCCGTCGCAGGGTTTGTTTCTGAAAGTAAAACTCGGCCCTGGGACGAAGGCAAAGAAGGAACAGGAGTGGGTTTTTAGTCAGTAAAAGTCTGATAAGCCCTCTCGTCTGCCCAAGAGCGAGGGATGTCTTTGATTGATTGTATGATTTTCCCACCTAACAAAAACAACCCTGACGTTGTGAAAAGCTCTACGGTCCGGACTAAGCGTTTCGCCTCGTCGTTTATACCGCGATCATCGAAGGACTGGAACAATTTGCCTGCAGCGGTCTTCCCGTCCAATTATGATTTAGGTGTCTTCAAGTGTCTTGAGGGAATAGGCTCTTAATAAACTATAGTTTTAAAGTACGCCTCACCATCAACGATTGCATTACTGCTTACCATCAGGTGGGATCGCAGTCAAGCACTATAGTTTATATCTTGACTTGCATTTAATGAGGTGTAGCGAACACCTTATGGTAAAAACAGCCCTAAAACCCGAACAAACGAAAGGGAGAGGCAACATCGAGCGAGAGAGACCTTGAGATAGTCTAATTATCAAAATCGACAAGCCAAGCAATATAAATTTACTATACTCTTTGCTGTCCTGACGCAATATTGTGAGAAGAGCTGACCCCTGACGATGGAAACAGAGACGGACAAAGAAAAAAATAGATAAACCAAATATCAATTATAACAAACAAACTTACCAAATCAAACATAAACTCTGGTTATAACCAAATAATTCTAGATATAACAATTAGTCAAAATGCGTTCTAAATAAATACGTTTTTTTTTATCGTGCAGGCTATTAGCAGAAAGCATATGTGGGAGTAATGCCCATGTAGACTTCGCACCACTAACCTACACGCATTTTGGCGGTCAATGCCTCTTCTATTATAATCTAGAGAAGTAGAAATGAGCCGTAAATACTAGAACAGGGATTAAGTATTATATGCAACGAGTCTCTATTGCACCTATTCCAGATTTTAAAATACTGGTTCCTCCTAATATCACTGTGCCTACGCTGGGCGCACGGCATCCGTTGCCCATTCGCATCGAAGTACAAGTGCAGAGAAGCATTTTTTTTGCTTTAATTACTACCGTATTACTGCAGTTACTACTTCACCTCATAATCTGTTGTAATCTGACCTAAGTATGTTTAAAAATAAAACATTCTGATTCTAGTTTGTTTTGAATCATATTTCAATCTGTAACGCGACGCGCTTTATTTGCCGACTATACTAATCTGCTGCTACTATGCAGATCTTCTTATTCTTTCTTATGGTAGGTATTTGTAAATACTTTATGCGAATTAACACTACGATGCAGTTGAGTAATAAGTAGTATCAAATAGGGTTCCTGTGAATGTGACCTGTGTGAATACCGCAGTACTCTTTTTTTTTTTAAGGTGGGAAATCATCCAAATGACTTCTCGCGCTCTGGGTGGAGCGCGAGGGCATGTCAGACTTTTACTGACTAAAACCACACCTGTATCCTTCAATTACCATTTGCGTACTAGGACTACGGGTTGCCCTTTCAGAAATTCTCCGCGTTCCTAGCTAGCGGGCATCGGCCCCACTGGGCCCCTACGGTTTGCTGACATCTCTTTGAGGAGCGCGAGGATCACTACGCGCTGTTAACGACTGGGCTCGGTACGGTTAATTACCGAACAGCCGGACGGCGAGCTATCCAGTGCTCGACGTCCGCAAGCCCGCGACCGCAGTACTCTGAAAACGAATACAAAAATCCACAATGTAAATAAATCTATGCCTATGTAAAGTATGGAGGGAACGCCATTGAGATAGAGGGAACGCATTTTATAATTAATTACTACGTACGTTCCTATACTATACGTATCGGTGGTACGCAATAACCTACCCCAACAATATCAAACTTTATGCGTTCCGTAAAGTGGGGTTACTTTGGTACAAGCTTATTAATCAATAGTAACAGTTCCTATTGGTTAATAAGCCAGACCCAAAGTTATACCAGGGCCAAAGTTACCCCACTTTACTTGGTACTTCAGAGACGGATATGGTTTTTGGATCGAGTATTTTAACGGAACGGTAGTTCAATACTAAATGCATTTAGTACATTTATCTGGAACGACGCATCTCTATAGGGAGGTATATATGATGATCCCAAATGCAGTGCCCAACGAAATCATTGCGAAAAAGATCAGCGTGCACGTACGTCGCTTTGCATTTATTATATGCATTTAAGTGCGCAAAGAATTATGGATTTTGGTTACGCGATTTTAAATAATACGCACTTCGATATGGCGTCTCAGCCCGTGAGTAATTACTTACATTATAATTTGCTTGGTTTACTAGTATTTAAGAAGCTAATTGTATGTTTTTAGGTTTTGATAGTCGGTACTAAAAATACGTCGCATTATTTTTGCCGGCGCGGTTTTCAAGGCCATCGGCTGCATGTTATTATCATAGTCTGGTTATTGACCTAGGTCATTTCGATCATTTGTTATGTATTAAGATGTTTTTTGTGTGTTTATTTATAAAGACGGATACAAACAAAAATCGGTCAGTATTTGTATTTTTAGGGTTCCGTACCTACTTAAGTCGGTAAAAACGAAACCCTTATTGGATCACTTTGATGTCCGTCTGTCAAGACCCATTTTCTCAGGAATGCGTGGTAGTATGAAGCTGAAATTAATATCAAATACTCAAGTTTGCTACCCCAAGCAGCAGTGAAAAACTCAAACATCTAAGTTACGCGGGCTAGCGTACGACTAGCAATGGGTAGCTCGCCGTCCGAACGTCCGGTACCGGACCGAGCCCAAGTCGTCGACGGAGCGGGCCCAGCAAGGTCGAAGCCTACTGGGGCCAAGGGCCTGATTCTGAAAGGAAGACTCGGCCCCGGTAGGAAAGGCAACGAAGGAACAGGAGTGGGTTTTTAGTCAGTAAAAGTCTGACACTTTCTCCCGCTCCGGCCAACAGCAGGGGATGTCATAAGATGATTGTCCCACCGCAAAAAAAAAAACATCTATGTCAACGTAATCTAAAAGTGATAATTTAGGCGCATATTATGGGCCCTGCGCAATTATGACACGCAAAATAGCGAGTACTGCGTTTCAGACTTGCGAGTCGAAACCTTGTTCAATCTTCAATCAGGGTACGAGATACCATTAGCGACGCTATTTTCACGCGCTAACTGATTGGAATCTTCCTATTACGCGATACTCTTAGCGGCTTTATTCTACGTTGCTAATCTAGAAAGGTCACTGAAACTTGTCACCGAGGACGCGATCCTATATATTGACATTCGCTAGGAAAACAAAACGGGTAGGTACTTCCCGTTGATCTAGAATCCTAATAATCTTGTTTGCATGAAGCAAGGAAAAAGTCTGAAAACAGTTTTGTAGTTACGTCACAAAAAAAATCGATTGGGAAAAATTTTCGATTCTTAATTTGGGAATTGAACTATTTTAATTATTTATGTAAGTTCGTACGGAACCCTCGGTGTGCGAGTCCAGCTCGCACTTAACCGGTTTTTATGTAACATCCTTGGGCAGTTACTATAATTATTATTAGTAGTGGTTCAATCGATGAAATCTTCCCAATTTCCTCACATTTTATTGTAAGATATAGGTTTGAAATACTTCGGTCCCAGACAGGAGCTTAACCTTAACCTTTTGTGTAATTTATTTCATTATCAGTGGTATCAAAACGGTGACGAAAATTAAAAATCTGGGCAAGTGCGAGTCGGACTCGCGCACTGAGAGTTCCGTACAGACTTATCTATGTAAATAGTTCAATTCTCGAATGGAGTCTCAAAGATTTTTTGGAATAGCAAAATATTTTTTTTGTGTCGTAACAAAAAAATTACTGATTTCAGATTTATTCCTATATCTGTGCTAAAAGACCTTGTTTTGTGCCAAATTTCAGGATTCTGGGTTAACGGAAGTACCCTGTGAATTTTGATTCTCTTGAGAGTGTCGAAATGTACGTTTTTTGCGACATAAACGGCCGTATCCTTTTTTTGCTTTAACTTAGAAGTTTGATTTTTTTACAGCTTTAAGGGACTGCATATTTGAGTATAAGTTCTTTAATTTTTTAGTCGATACCTCCACGCGTTCCCGAGACAAATGGTCTTGACAGACAGACAAACAGACGGACGGACAACAAAGTGATCCTAAAAGGGTTCCGTTTTGTCCTTCTGAGGTACGGAACGCTAAAAAGTGTTAAAAAAGGTTTTACAATTTCGAAAATCACAGCAGCTCTGCCTATACACCCAAATGGTGGATTACGACACTTTGGGAATTAGTACATTAAGATACAAGTGTCGAAAGTTCGTCATTACAATCGAAGTGGAGTTGTTACGGAACCGAAATACACGTGGAAAATTTCCACGTGTATTAAACGACGTTTTTCTATTGAAAACCGTTGCATTTCGAAGAAATAAATAAACGGGGGCTGTCCAGCGGCTAATGAGGAATGCTGGGCACCCAGACTACGATCAATACAATAAATGGGGTGGCACGCTTTTCTGCACTAGTGCAGAAAACAGTAAAAAAACGTGCCTAAAAGCGATACGGATAAGAGCGGGTTTTCTAGTAAGTGCATTGAAAAATTAAGCAGAGTTAAATCCGGCAATATATTTGCACCTTCTGGGAAACCTTCCAACACTGTGTCTTTTGGTACACGATCGCTAATCCAGAATCTGTGATTGGAATCATAATATACAAAATACAAAGTACAATTTCATTGTCTAAAACAATGTTGTTATTATATTGGTGAACTAGAGGGTATCAAATTGTAGAGGTCGGTCAACAGACTGCAAATGCGTAAATCCACAAACAAAATGCGAATAATGACGATGATGTAATTTTGTGTAATTATTAAAACTCCGTGGAATTGAAAATGGGAAACAAGCAAGTATCCCAACTTATTTAATTTATTTATTTATATTTATTGCCAACTTATAGGTACTTACAGTTTACATCACACATATATAATTTATTGCTACACATTAATAGCGATGCGATAATACAACAAAAAATAAAAAAAAAACATCAATTTATCAATAATGAAAATAATGTCAAATAAAATAATAATAATTAAAATCATGTTAAAAATAATTAAAATAACGTCAGAATGAAAGATAATACTGAAAACTAATATCAAAGAAAATTTAAACTTAAAATAATATGTCAAAAATTTCATTGTGCTTCACGAGATATTGTGCTGGGAGTAGCAATGATAATATTGATATTCTATCGATGTCTGATAATATACCAAGGACAGTAAAGATCACGTTGTACGAAAGTCCAGTATTGCTAACACGGTTTTGATTCGAAATTGCATCATATACCGGAATTCCATATCTATGTCATATACTAAATTGCACCACATTCAAGACAAGCGTGCTCCATTGTCGACCACATCATCGCTTATCTTCAGGTGAGATAGTGGTCAAACGCCAGAAATTATTTATTTATCTTACTTCACTTAAAGATAGCTTTCAGAAATTAGTCATCAGTTACGTGTTAAAGTTTCTGTGACATTAAATTTAATACCAGTTTATTATTGTGATTTGTAAAAATCGATATATTGCGAGCGATTTCTAATCTATAATTTATTGTACTTTCCGTCAGCTCTTGAATAGTACAAATACGTTTCAAGTGAACAGTTGGCCACACTAGAATAGAAATGGCTTTCGGACCGGTTCTTTCTATTCCATAGACTTCAGGATATACTAGCTAGAATACATCGGTACTGAGTTTAAGAAGTCCGCCGGAATACTTGTTCCAAAAAGTAGGTCTACGAGTATTTAGGCGTCTCGAGTTTTTCGACGTTTCCACGAGTCTTTTCGTACGTTTAAGTAATATCGGGACGATCAAGTAATGGAGTAATTTTGGTTTAACACTTGAGTGATAGCTTTTATTATAATAAAATATAGAAACTTGTATCAAAGAAAAATTAGCGTATTTAGGTTTCAATTGGTTTTATTTTCAAAATCAATTTAGAGGTTCATATAATTACAAGATTAATTTTTTATTTACCTTTATTTTTTCTGTTTTTTCTTGTTTATTTTTTTAAATAGTATTTCCTGCACGTTTTTTACACCTAATCGTGTTCATGGAGTAGGTAGTCAACTATTTACATTTTAGACGTCATACGCCAAATACTCGAGACGCGTTTATGTGGTGCGCACGGAATAAGTCTTTGCGCGTCCAGCCTAGACCTATTCCAAATACCTATTCCAGTATATAGGGTCGAGTGGGGGATAGTGTAACAAAAAAGAAATTTTATTTTTTAGAAAAAAAAGCTGTTTTTTACAACGTCTTATTATTATTTACTATAAAATCAGCACACTTCAACCTTCATATTAGGATTGAAATTATATCAAATTTATACTTATAAACGACTACTATTTATAGTTTACCGAAATCATAAATTTGTTATAGTGTGCCCCAGGGGTGGGATACAGTTTAGCCAGCCATAGAGGTAGAGTATAAAAAGACCGAGGACACTACAACAATAGACTAAATACACAATAACCATAATAAGATATGAAAAAAAGAAAACTTTACACCTCAATTATGCTCTATGATATATGATTGCTAATCAAAATCAATTATAAATCAACAACATGAGAATAACAATCTTTTTTTTCTTTAACCTTGATTAAAATAGGTACCTCAGTATTTTTATTAGGAATTATTAACAATAAGCCTGATTTTTTGCATGTTGTGGATTAACATGTTACACTATACCCCCACACCATATTGCTTAAAATAAAAATTCGTTAAAATTGTGTAGGTTAGAAATTGCAAAAACCAGGTTCAATTAAAGATTGACGGTAGTATATATTAACTCCCTAGACATTATTACGTTTTCAACAAAAACCAAACTTCACTATCCAAAATGTTCACAATTTTTTTTACAAAAAGTATAATTCTGGTATTCTTCCGTTGACCCAGCAGCGATTTGATTCTGAGGATTTGAAGTCCGTTGACAGCTTTCTCAGATGGCAGCACATGTGGTCGACTATATTTCCTATGTCAATGTGATCGACAAAAAACGCAAAGAGGTGCCAATGGTGCCATAGATAAGATGAGTTCTGACCAAAGGGAATCTTGATGTTACCTGTTCCCTGTTCCCCTCTTGACCCTACGTTTCAATGACATTGAATTGACAGACTTGACAGATCACTGTACTTGACAGTTGACAGGTGAGATGCCTGATGCTCTGTCTCTTAGTTTTCGATTTGTTATTTATTCAACTATTGTCAATAAAAAATAGCATCATCGACTGTTTTTCAAAAAACAAAATATAGGTATTTCTTTGATTTCAAGATGCCTCCACCCAATAGCAGTTTCATCGTGGTAGAATGTCAGACGGCACCGAATAATAGCAACAAACGAGTTTGTGTACCTAAATCTTGGGTTCAATGCGAGATAACAGACAAGAAAGTAGCGATAGCTTATCCAGCTGAAGACGAAACCCGTATTGCAAAAAGAATTAAGAATAATGAACCAGCCGATGGTGCCTGGCGACACTATATTGGAGAAATAAAATATGAAGCAGGTATGGTGTTTTTTATTTACATTAGCTGTACGATTAACCGCTAATAAAATTGCAGGACATCTTTTAATAACTTTATTAAGAGGGACAGGACCTAGTATACCAAGTTATTTAATTATTATAGTTATTTATTCAAGTTTCAAATCAAAACTTACAACTTTGGCTGGCCTGTTGGTCTATACTCCATCTGTTTAGGTAATTATCTAAAGGTAAACAATCTTGACATGTCTTTTATCTAAAAGTTGACTATAAGTTTTATCTAAAAATGTTTACAATTTGTTATTTACCTATACCGATGTTTGGTAACTGACTAAATTTAAATAATCTTTGTATTTCTATTATACGTTTTTTTTTTTTTAAATAAAAAGACATATTTATTACCTTATTAATTATGTTTATGTTTAGTTAACTACCTAAACCAATGGAGTATAGTAGTTAGTGGCCCTGACTACTTTGCTTTAGGTTGTGGATTTGATTCCCATCCAAGACAAATGTTTGTATGATAAACACAATCATTTGTTCTGTGTCTGGGTGTAATTTATCTATAATATGTAATGTATTTAGAAATATATATAAATTTAAGTATGTTTATCAGTTGTCTAGGACTCATAAAGTCATAACATCTGCTTAGCTTGGGACTAGACGGTGTTGTGTGATAGTTGTGGAATGTTATTAACATAAGCATAAGCATAATCAGCCTTTTAATGTTCCCACTGTTGGGACTCAGGCCTCCTCTCTAGTAGAGGAAATGGGCCATAATCCACCACGCGGGCCCAGTGCGGGTTGGTGAATGTCACATGTCTTCGAATTTTTGATTCAAGGACATGCCGGTTTCCTTACAATAATTTTTTTTCACCGTTTTGAGAGAAGTGGTGATGACATTAATTACACAAAGTAATGGGGGGTTTGACCCCAACCTACAACTTGTAAGTCGAGGCCATTACCACTCTGCCACCACTGCTCTTTATTATTATATTATTAATATTATAATGAATGTCATTATTATATTATTATTAATATAACTGGGAAATTACGTGTAAGTATTTAAACAGACACAATTTCGCCAAAAAAGAGCTGCAAAATTTTATTGTAGTACTGATTGCTTTGGTGAAGATTGCTGTAAAGACTAAATTAACTAAAATACTCAACTCAAAGGAAGAAAACATATCATATTAAATATTAATTCTGTTAGTATTTTGGACATTCTTAAGCATTGAATTGACTCTGAAACTAGATAGAATTATTTGACCGGCCTGTTGGTCTAGTGGTAGTAACTGTAATACTAGTAGTGGCCCTAACTGCTATGCCGGAGGTTGTGGGTTTGATTCCCACCCAGGACAAATGTTTGTGTGATGAGCACAATCATATGTTCTGTGTCTGGGTGTAATTTATCCATAACTAGCTTTTGCTCGCGGCTTCGCTCCCGTCAATTGACTACTCTACCCAACTTTACCCTACTACAAATTTTTTCATTCTTTCTTATGCACCTTCTCCTGACAATAACGAACACACGTTCACGCGTGATGGCGTGACCAAGGGAAATAGGGATTCATTTTTATATATATACATATGTATTTAGAAATATATAAGTATGTTTATCGGTTGTCTGGTACTCATAACACAAGCTCTGCTTAGCTTGGGACTAGACGGTGTTGTGTGAAACTTGTAGAATTTTTTTTATATTTTATTTATCTATATATATAAAAATGAATTGCTGTTCGTTAGTCTCACTAAAACTCGAGAACGGCTGAATGGATTTGGCTAATTTTGGTCTTGAAATATTCGTGATAGTCCAGGGAAGGTTTAAATGGTCAGAAAATATGGAAAAACTTACGAAAAAAAAAATCGAATACAACGCCATCTCTAATTAAAATCTCATTATAAAATGGTTATTTATGCTGCCATTAGATGGCGTTATCCTTGCTATTGGCGGTACGAAGTTCGCCGGGACAGCTAGTATTAGAATAGGTTTTTTTTTGCAAATATTGAAAATACGCAATATTTCTTAGGATACATTTACAGCTCAGCCACATTTTAGCATTTGGCAAAATTACGCAAATCTCAGTTTACATAAGTATCTGAATATAGTTTACAGTGATATGTGACAAGAATATTGCCTAATGTAATAACATCCATTCATTGTTTTTTTTTTATTATATACTAATAAGTAAATGACATGTTTATACAATAACTCATTAATGGATATAAACGGGTTTGAAAATCATAGTTTTTGTGCCAATTAGTGTGTAAATGTGGAGTAGTAAACTCTCTAAATGAGAAATTAATTTTATTATAAGGAAAAAGTTAATTTGATATTATTTTTTAAATTGTTTCAGAATCTTATGAGGATGCTATTGTGGGTTTTCTGACAAATGGTGAAAATGGGAAACAAATTGAAGAGAAAAATTGTAAAAGTAAGTACATTTTTATTAAAACAGAAAACTTTATCTTCTTCCTGCCCTTATCCTATATTACTTGGGGTCGGCGCAACACGTTTTTTCTTCCATTCTATCCTGTCACCCGTCACACTATCACTAACTCCCTTTTTTTTGAGCTCCCTCTCCCTCCATCCATCTACATGTATACTCAAAACTTTTTCAGACGCTGGCGCCACTTTCAAACTTCCTCTAATATACTCATTTCTCACTTTATCCATTCTCGTCACACCACACATCCATCTCAACATTCTCATCTCCGCATGCAATCTATTTTCATCCATCTTTTTTACAGCCCAACATTCTGATCCATACAGTATCTATGACAGACCTTATCAAGGACTTGTAAATTTTACCCTTCAACTTGAGGGGCATCCGTGGGTCACAAGTTGTTTCCCGTGACCTGTCGCCATTTCATCCATCCTGCGTTGATTCGATATGTTACATCTCGGTCTACCTCACCATTCCCTTGGACGAGCGACCCGAGGTCGTCGAAGGTCGGAGCAGATCGGTATGAGCGTTTCGGCGAGAGTTAAAGGCTTAGAGGATAGGAGAGACCGCCGAAATCGCAGAACAAGTACTCCATTTTGGTTCTACTCAATTTCAGTCGGTGCCACCATATCTCTAATCAGTTCTGGACCTCTAGGCCACTTTCGGCAACCAGCACAATCAGTAATAAAAATAAATCATGAACGATGAGTGGCGCGTCTGAACAAGTCAGCCATGTTCAGTCGGCGGCTAACCCGAAACCGTTTACATTTGTCGGCGACTGAATACGGGTTTCAACCGAATCGGTTAAAATGGCTTCATGTAAATGAGTTATAACGATTTCCAAGGTGTGGAGGATTTTGATGATGATGCCCTCAGTACATGGGTAGCAGTTTCTACCAGTAGTTTCCTGTGGGATAATTTTCGACTTTCAATTTTTAGACTGCGTGCCCAAGTAAGCCGTCGCAAAAAAAAACAGGCAAAATGGGGGATTTAGACCCTTCCGACACTCAGTGCGAGTGCAGTGCTCCTGACCAGACGATGGCCCACTTATTAGAGTGCCCGAAATATCCCTACATTTGCACTTTGGAGGACCTACAAAACCCCACTGACGCCGCCATAAACGTGGCAATCTACTGAGCCCTAAAACTTTGAGGGAAAAGAAAGCTGTCGAATCGAAACCACCTGCATAAACTATTATAGTTACAATAAAGTTAAATCTTGTTATTTTTTACAGTTTTTACAGATGATGCAGCCACAAAACCAAAGGAATCCCTAAAACTCCGCATAGTCGTGCCAAAACTTAAACTAAAATCAGAAAAGAAAAATTCTTTAAAAAAGCATTTAAAAAAACAAACCAAAAACAAAATTCATAAATCCAAACACAGAAATGAAAAACAATCATTGAAAGAAAATAAACCTGAATTGAAAAAGCGTTCTAGAAAAGAAAACTCTTCAAATGCTGTTCACTCTAAAGAAGCCAAAGAGTTTAGTCCTGATCACCAAAATAAAGTCGAAACTCCGCAAAAAAGTCTTGAATCTAAAATTGAAGACGTAATTATTGGTTCTTTGCAAGAAACTCTAAAACAACTAAACAACAATAATTTAAACACGGACACGTCTAAAAAGTCTCTTTCTGGATGCCTTGACTTTGAACTCGACAAAGAAATAGACTTATCTAACTTAAACCTTACACCAGAAGACAGAAAACAGTTGCTAACACTAGACATCGATCAGAGACACACATTAGGCTATATCAAAGCTGTACTAATTAACATAAAAACGTTATACTTAAAAGTAATCGAGAATAAAAAAACTCTGAATTCAATCGTTTCAAAATACAAAAAAATACAACCACCTGCCACAGCTCCTATACAAACAAACCTACAAAACGGACACGCACTTGAAGAAGAAAGCACGCAAAGCGATGACATGGAAACTCTACGATTTGATGAAATGGATAGTGAAGATGACTTTGAAAACAAAAAACACATAAATGGAAAAAACGACGTAAAGAAAGAAGACCTGCTAGATGAAATGGACACTGAAATGCAAAACGATACTGATTTCGAGACGTTTATTGATGACGAAGTATCATCATTAGACTCTTTACCATCATCACCACTGTCTAAACCTGAGGTTGTGACACCCAAAAAAAATGATATCAACAAACAAAATGGTACATGGACTTTGAAGCACCCACATCCTGGGAAAGGTCTTGTGCCCTTAGGAGGACGAGACAGCCGTGTTTACATTCGTGCCAAAGCTTTAGAAGAAATAAAACGAACTGCTGATAGTGTACACATGTTTGCGCGTCTGCTCTGTAAAGAAATCTTCAAGCCAGAAGCATTAAAGACTTGTTCATTGACTGGCAAAAGAGCTGCAGGCAACGGTAGGAATACTACTAAGTTCCTACGCCCCGCATTACATTCTCGTGCTAGGACAGTGATCGTGAATTACTCAATGAGTTACGCAAAACAGGCAGGGTGGAGAGAAATAAAATTAAGCTCATTGGTACAAAGTTTGAGATGTCTTTTACAGAGATGTAGAGGAGATACAGTCAGAAAGAAGAGTGGGAAGAAACTTAGGTTTTACGATTGATAATTTTAAGTAATTGCGCCAACAGTACCTATATGTGGAGATCAAAACTATACGCACAAAACGTGGAAATTCAAACACAAACGAATTCTTAAATAGGTCTTTAGCTTAAGAATGAATAGGTTACTTCTAGCTAAGCGTGGACCACATCATCGCTTAGTATCAGGGCAGATAGTAGTCAAGCGTGAGCCTATCAATAATAATTTAAAAACCGTAAAATTATAGTATAAAATAAATGAGTAATTTCAAATTCAATAACTCCCATGAACTTTTTTGTCGTGATTTTCATAAATTTACGGTGTTTGCTTTTTACGCTCTAATTATTATCTTCATCACAATTTCTTTTAGTAATGGACGCCCCACACGATCTAGTTTATCGTCAAGTTTGTAGCGGGCTTGAAGAGACGTCCGGTAAACTTGATCGTGTGTGGCGTCCATAACGCCATGCGTATTTGACCGCTCATACAGTAGAATTGTCGTGCATAATGATAGCACCATGTAGATAGGGATATATAGTGTATTCTGTATAGTCTGCCTCAGTTGATTTACAATAATTTTATCTGATTTTTAAAGGAGAATGTAAACAAAGACTAATTTTTTAGAATATTTTGTAAGTTTTTATTAATGCATGTTTTATTTTATGTGTATTACTTAATGTAATTTCTTTTATGAAACCGTAAAGCTAGGTTTTCGTAAATAGCTTTGCAAGCACAAAAAAAAAATCGATCAATACATCACAGCCTTCCTTTTCTTAACACACAGTTAAAAATAGTGGTCGGAGCCTACTGTGGCCATGAGTGATGCGAAAGAGATCTCCGAGGCCCTGAAACAATGACAAAGAAGGAACAGGAGTGGGTTTTTAGTCAGTAAAAGTCTGACACGCCCTCGCCCCTCCCAAGAGCGGGGGATGTCATTGGATGATTTTCCCACCTAAAAAATAAATAAAAAAAATACATACTTTTTCATGCTACCAATGCAATAATAGTCAAAATGAGTTCAACAGACAGTGAAAAAAAAGTTTGATTAAAGGTGTAATCCTATTTCAAATGGAGTATAAGTAATGACTTAATAGAAGCCGTCGTTTGAATAGGAAACCCAAGTTTTAAAACTAAGCTACTAAGCTCGTAAATGTGCTATAAATCTTATCGGTCCGGGTAACACCCTCTCGCCACTCGTGTAGTCACTACTTGGTGTTGTGTAGCTTGTAAAAAAGGTCTTCTGTTATTATCATCAGGCGGCGCTTATACAGCTTTTGTGCAAATAGCCGTTTACTTTGACGCGATCGAGTATTTAGCTTTAATATATACTCTAGAGTAGCCAGCAAAATTAAAAAATCTTAAGTTCTTTTGTGCAAGTTTGTGTCAAGTTTACGTTAAAATGTGATTGGCGAGCGTAATATGTATTTATTTATGGAATTATCAACATAAAGTAAATTTTTCTTTAAGTGCAAAATTCGGAGCTACTACTTAAAGTCCTCTCAAACTTAGTTTGGTCTTCGTCATAATTGTTATATTTTAAGTTCTCTTAATTATAAAGACTTGAAGTTATAATTTTATCATATATAATATGTATTTTATTATTATAAGCAACTAATTTAATGATACTTCATTCTATTTGAAATATCTTTTATTTATTTATTGTGCACACCTGCCACAGTGTTGTCTTTTTTAAACCAAAGATTGACTGGTAGAGAATGCCTTGTTGTATTAAGTCCGCCTATGTACCACTACTGTACATGAAGTTTAAATAAATAATTACAACTCTCTCAGTTCATCTTACATTTTTGTATGACTAGCATTAAATAACCATTCGATAGGGTAAGAATAATTGAGAGGGTTGTATAATTTATGTAGGTTGATAATAATTAATTACGGCCACCAATCAAAATTTAATCGATATACAATTTGATACTGATCTGCAAAATGCATAAAAAAACTTTGAAAATTTAAATTTCTCGGGCTGCCTTTGAGCATATTCCTTTTTTGACTCTACACTCAGCTACCATTTCGCTTTTAATAATGTGTCATAGTATAATTTAAGATTTAATTTTAAAATAATTTAATTTGGATTATCTCTACGCAATAATATTGATAAGTAATATGAATACTTCATACGTTTATTTTTTTAAACTTAAGCATTTGTGAAATTTTGATCTAGTGATTATTTTTAATAGTTTTAAATGATTTTAATTTGCATGAAACGTGCCATTTGTATCCTATCACAAATAAGTAAGTACTTATATTGTAAAGTGTAGTTAATCTAGGGCTGCTATCCCACTGGCGTTTACGACCGTTGGCGCTTCTCCAACGTCTGCGCAGCGCCAACGTTGCAAGTTTCTTGCGTACACCTAAGGGTGGAATTCATCAATAAATACTTCACTTGTAAAAATACAACAAAAGAAAAATACAGATAAGTGACACTAGTGACAGCGGCTAAACGCGATTATGCGAACCAAACGCTAAAACGCGATTAGTTTTATTGGTGAATTCCGCCTTAAAATTGCGACGTTAATGTCGCGTCTGCTCAACGTTGGCGCTTACCGCTAGAAACTCGCGACACGTCTGCGCAACGTTGACGCTGCGCAGACATTGGAGAAGCGCCATCGCTCGTAAAACGCCAGTGAGATAGCGGCCTAATGTGAAGTTGCGCACCCCGGCTCTGCCTAATTAATACAGCATTTTAGTTTTTTAATGACAATCTAGTGCTTGACTGCGATCACACCTGGTGGTAAGCAGTGATGCAATCGTTGCATGTTGAAGGTTGAAGCACATTAGTTTATTAAGAGCCTATTCACTCTAGCTTTGTATGCGATATGTAACAAATTATTCAAACGATTACTCAATAGAGGCTAGAATTTGACCACTATCAAACCTGATGACAAGCGATGACGTGGTCGACGATGGTACGAGCTTGCCTAGAAATAACTTATTCCCTCTTGATTTAAAGACCCTTAGGCTGTGGCTATCAGTAAAGAAAAAGTAATTTAATTATAGAGATCATTTCGGGGAGTGAGCATCGAAATTGCATAATTTAATTCCGCCAAGCCCGTTCCATCATTGAACCACAAGACGGCTACGACTATGAAAGAAATACGCACAAAACGTCTTGGGAACACTTTCATTCTGCATACAACTAGTGTCTAAACACACTATGCTGAAGGTACGCGACGGAAGTTCCGCAGCTGATTTTACGTTCCGACGTATTCTGCTGACATGACACACCATAAGTGCCGAACTTACGCGGCTGAAATTTAGATGCGTAACTTTGTGTATATCAAGGATTTTCTATACCTTACGGATAAACTGGATTGATTACAAAGCAATATTACAAACTCTAAACTGTACTTTATTTCCATTGACTTTTTCATACGTTGCAATGACAAACAAAAAGGGAAAAATGTACCGAGCAAGACAACGACAAAGAGGTTGTGTGTCCCTTTCTTACCTCTATTTTAACTAGGGTAACCATAAATTTACTAATTTAATTGTTATTATTTTTATCACTGTAGCATTTTACATAATTGATGCTGTAGATTTTTATATATCGACGGCAAAGTACCAATAACTCCTGTCTGTGAAACCTGAATTTTTTTTCAATTTATTGAGAAGTCTAAAATTTGCAATTAATTAATTTATTGAGGATAATGATATTGATAACATCTGGATTAGTTATTATACTGCTTTATATATTTTATATTAGTTTCTCTAACCACTTGTGTTTTATAACTAAATCAGAAGTTATTAGTATCCTATGTTTAGCAGGTAATCATGAAATAGACACGTTGTTTTAGTTAGGAGGTATTACCCCATTTTAATTTAATGCAGTCTTAACAAAAAATCACTTCGGAGATTTAACTAAAACATGTGGAAAAACACTTAAATTCATAGCGGTAAATTAGATTTTCTCGAAAAAATATTTTTAGTAGGTATCGGTACTTCACGATCGATATATATGTCAGAAGAGGTCGTAATTGTATCGTGATATATATATCGTACTTATGCCTAAGGCATTAAGTCCGTCTCTAAACCTTTATGTGCATAAAGTATGAATAAATAAATAAATATTAGTTTTAAAACGTATAAGTTTATAATATAATGTATTAATAACATTTTGAACTTCTTTAGAACAGAATGTCTCGTAGTACGAACTAGTCTATGGACACACTAGTAGAAAGAGATAATATACCTTTTTGCATCGTACTCTCCGGTACACTGACATGGTATGTTTTTGTGGTTGACGTAATCAATCCAGATTGTATACAAGATTCTTCATATTAATCATAGAGTTAATGTAGCAAAAAGTCAACAATTAAACCGAACTTAGGTCGCGTGTAATGTGTGGTCTACATAATACTTTGCCGCTGAACTTACGCCGGACCAAAGTTCGGCTGTATGCTATAACGCAACGTAATTTCGGCATAGTGTCGTCAGTAATACAAATAGCGTTAACATGCCGAACTTCGGCCGCGTTTTTTCGGCATAGTGTGTTTAGACACTAAGGACTGGAATTCCCTGCTGGAGTCTGCAGTTCATGATAGCTTCAACACAAAATATGATGTACAGAAGTCAATCTCATGTATTTACCTATTTCATTTTGCATACCTGCACTCGACGGTCATCGCGCTAGGGTTGCCGTCCTGTCGGCGCGCCCCTGGGCGGCGGCTGCGCGGGTGCCTGGCGAGCCGAACAGTTCCTATATTAACACCGTTAACCTACGGGCGTTTCTACCTACTTTCTTAACTGTTCTGTGTTACATTAAAACGAACCCTCGAATACAACCAAATACCTACTTACCTCTCTGAAAAAACAGGTAGCTTAAAAAAAACGAGAATTCACCATTTGATGTTGACAAACAACAAACAACTGATGAACAGTTAAAATAACTTTATTTTTGTCAAAAATTGCACATGTCCCAAGCGGATACACTCGCGCTCGCATTGGTCCGAGCGCTCCGAGATATCGTGTCTGTGTGCGGTGTCTATGTGTGCGTTGTTCGAGCGCGCTTTGTATGTAAATTGACTTCTGCACATTGTTCTGTGGCTTCAATTTGGAGGTCTTTAAGGCAAGAATGAATAGGTAAGTCTTAGGCAAGCGTGCTCCATCAAGCGTGTGCTTACCAGTAATATTTATTGTAAAAAAAATATACATGACTCAAAGACAGGTTGGCAATTTTTTATCTAGGATAATCAATTTTTTTTAAAACTAATTGTTGTGATAATTTTAGGTCTGTAAAATATTTTTAAGGAATTCTTAATTATCATAATATTTTGATAATTCATCCTGTTTATTTTTATATTGAAATTGATTAAAGATGTGTTTTTAGGCACACATTTGTTTTATTTTCTGGGGCCAAATCAATCAAAACTGTCTAGCCTATCTTGGATTGATACGTTAGCTCCACAAAAGGTGTGCGATTAACGCCTGTGCGACAGAACTGTACTGCGACTAGCCTTATTTCGAATGCACGCCTAAAAAAGCGACTCACTAAAGCTCGACATCACGCTGGAGTGACGATTGCAGGCCTGTGTAACTACTGAACCGACTCACTGTTCCGAAAAATTGGAACAGCTGTAAAGTTTTAAATGCATCATTTGAACACTGAAACACGCTTTACTTTAGTGTCCTGCAGTCTTTTTAAAATTTAAATTAAAACGTAAATAGTGTAAATAATGAACTGAAATAAAACTGTTAGTGTTTAGTGTATATGGCGCAACGTAACACGATTGTATCACAGTCGGTGTCTGTATCTTTTGAGCCGTTGTTATAAATGATCCGTTTGTATCTTGAAAGCCGATGTTTGAAATGTTCCATTTGCATTTTTTGAGCCGATGTTCCAAATTTTCCGTTTGTATCTATTGAGTCGATGTTCCAAATGATACATATTACTGTTTCGGAACATTTCAGTGATTCAGATGCAAATGTTCCAATCGCAAAGATGACACTGCCCACGCCTAGACGATTGTACGGATACTATGGTAATGCAACAATTTTGTGACTACTACTTGAGTGATTACTGTAATTCGACAGTACGTTGGTGCAGTTTGACACTACCCTACCTGCCAAGAAAGCTCGACGGAGCCTGCTTCTGGGTGGTAATAAGATTTTTTTCTTGACATATTTGACATTATATTTTACCATTATATGATTGCTTATACGCTTTCAACATATCTGATGACAAGGAGTTAGACCGGTTCCTTGTCAGCACCGGCTTACGTAGTAACTACGGACATCCCGAAAAAAAAAAAAAAAAAAATTGCCACGAAGGCCGGAGCTAAGGCCGGCTAAGGCCGGAGCTCCGCTCTGCTTCGCTTCCGCCTTAGCCTTCTAACCTAACTTGTTCGTGTTGGGGTGCCCTAACATATGTTAATTCTTCATGTCGCACTAGAGTAATATTTAGCTTCAGTATGTCGCAGAAGCGTGCAATCAAACTGGTGTCGCAGGACACCCAACGCCACAACCCGGTAACTAGGTAACATGATGTCCTTGCTGGTGCCAGATTTGCTTCTAAGTACCCGTAACGACTGTCAAAGACCTTGAATGACAGTCGGGACCAACATCTGGTAGAACTGCATTTAAAATGGCAACTACATTCGTAATAAGATATTTAAACTTTAATAAAAGACGAAATAATTAACATTTGAATAAGAATACACGTCATCCAAAACTAAGAACGTTAACGAACATGAATACCTGGCCTAGATGGAACAACACATATGGTATGAGAATATACACTCGATACTGCCAAGAATAATCAACGAATTTCCTGTGGACATACGAAATAAATACCTCTGCAACCCTAAAAATAAAAAATAAATAAAAATTGCAACAGAGTTAGTTTAGTTATACTTATTAATAATATCTTTAAAATATAAAACTTACAAGTTAACTGACTATCTAACCTATTTATAATTTATCTGAACTCACTAGCCACATAAAAGCCAGTAAAGGCTTTTGTGGTTTTTAGTATCAAAATGGAATGTATACTGCGATTTTGAACAAAAATAATGAGGGTGACGTCGATTGGCACAAGAAAATAATAGACGTTGAAGCCGTTGAAACCGATGTTGAAGTCGGGCTGTGGATGATGTTAACGATGAAGAGAAAACGGGGGATCATTGATGTTTATAATAATAAAACACCATATTTGTATAGTTAGTGTATATTAAAGCTGTTGGCGCGGCGTGTGCTTGGTGGTGGCGGTGTCCGCGGCCGTGAGGGCGCGCGCGCGAGCGTTGCGGCGCGTCGACGCGTACACGTGCCGCGCCGACACCACGCTCGCACTCGACGATGAGCTGTGGACAACAAATATGAGACAATTATAATAAAGCTCATAAAACTACAAGAACAGAGAAGAAATCAGACCTAAGATACTGTTCGGATTCTAAGACGGCATTTGACAAAGTAAATCACATATTATTCTCAAAAAATACCTGTTTTATTATCTAGAAGACTTAAATCGTTCTGAATTTTGACTTTCATAATCAAAATACGTAGCGTTAAGACTCAAAATGTTTGTTTAAATCGCTTCGAGCTTACCAAAGTCAAATTGAGCTGTGGAGTATCACAAGGGTCGATATTAGGGCCAACATTAATTTTACTTGATTTACCAAAATAGTGATTGAACTTAACCGGCTACTAATTAGTGAGTAGTGGTGGCCCCGTGTTAAGCATAGCATAATCAGCCTTATAATGTTCCCACTTTTGGGACTCAAGCCTCCTCTCTAGGAGAGGGAATGGACCGTAATCCATCACGCAGGCCTAGTGCGGGTTGGTGAACCAAAAATTCGAAGACACGTGACATCACGTGCCGCGATAACCTCACGATGTTTTCGAAAATTAATTACAGAGAGTAATGCCTGGCTGACTTTGAACTAACGAGCTACAAACTCGTAAGTCGGGACCGTTACCACTGCACCACTGCTTCCTAGTCGTAGTCGGCCCATTGTGTTAGCGCTGGCTGGTTAAATATATAGTAACTTACCCAGCCCATACAGTAGGGGTTGTATGCGAGGAGTCTTCAGTCAGTTTGACGGCCAACGCACTTCGGACCAGCTCCTCAGCGAAGCTTCGTACAGCTGATAGCATAACTGCGTGGACGGCACTGTGGATAAAATAAAAAAAATGTTAATTAATACAGTCGCAAGCCACAAGCCTCGACCAACATCTTAGGAAGCTCACGTTAGGCGGCTGAGTCAAGGGCTTGATTCAGAAAGCGGTACTTCAGGACACAGCTCGTATAGTTAGGAGGTTCCTTTCTCTGGAGCCCTGACCGCCGCGCCGGTAGCTAAACGGAATAATAAGATAACTCACCTATAAGAATAGCCATGTCCCACATCCTCGTTCCTGAGGTCGAGGCCGATGTCGGCACATTTCCGCTCCAGGTACAGGAAACGCAGCCGTGTGTCCTCGTCGGGGACGGGGAGCACGGTGAGCCCACCGCTGTCTCCGGCCACTTCTGTTTTCACTCGCGTTCGGGACCCTAGGAATGAGAAGTGTGATTTTTATTTTAAGAGCGACAATTGTACATACGTCTGTACAACTTGAGTGACCTTGAAAAACGCTTAATTGTCATTTTGTAAAAATATCCAGAAAAAGTTAAATGAAAAACCGACTACCCGGCCACCGTAGGCACGGATTTGCAAACGGCGATCCATGATTAGCTTGTCGTGCGCCCATCCCACGCCTAAGAGTGAATAGGTTACTTCCAGGCAAACATGCTCCATCGCTTATCATCACGTGAGATACTGGTCAAGTGCGAGACTTATATACAGTAAAAAAAAATAAAAAAAAAACAACTCACCTAAACTCAAAACATCGACCTCCTCATCATCAGACACCGCCACTTCACAGATGCTATCAGAATTTCTTCTCACACAAAAGCTGTCCGCATCGAAAATACTCAATGTACTTATATCATTCGGATTGGGATACAATTCCTTAATGCTGGACTCCATTCGTGTCACATTCTCCATATCTTTCCAGGAAGACCAATCATCAGCCCCGGTTTTGATTTGGATAGCGTCAGACCTGATGGGGTAGTGTCCGTGGAGACGAGAGTATGCTAGGATCTGTTTTGTTCGCCATATAGGGTCTGTTGTGCAAACGTGTTCTGTTAGGATTCGATTTATTAACTTTGCTCGGGACCACTGTGAAGGAAAATAATGATTAGTATTAGTGAATGACGAAATTCGATTTGCAGCCGAAACCGTAACCGAATTTTCGGGTCAATTTCTAGTTTCGGCTGTAAACGAAGCTGAGACTGTCGTGGTAGCCGGTGGTGGTGGAAACCAACGCAGAAGTACTTGCTGATAACTCCGCCTAACTGTCAAAGTCGAAAATTTACAAAAACTAAAAAAATCGTTTAATTTATTGAGATGTCAAAAATTAGTAATTAATTAAATATTTATTGAGAATAGTAATAACCAGTGATCAGAGTAGATAGATCGATTTTTGGTACTTTTATCATAAATGCATATAAAAAGAATAACATGGGTAAACCATTTTTTCGGAAAGTAATTCCGGTATTTCCAGATTCAATTAAATATTGTTAATGTTGGTAGTGATATTGTTACTACTCAATACAAAATTTGAAGGAGGGTATAATGTTCTGATTGGTCGTTGGGTTGTGTCAAATCGTGACTGTTTGCCGTTAAAAAAGCCTCACCGTCAACGATTGCATCACTGCTTACCATCAGGTGGGATTGCAGTCAAGCACTAGTTTAAGTATATTAAATATAAAAAAAAATGAAGAATATAATATTGCTCATTTTAATACAATTCCTACCTAAGTTCCGTTTTTTTTTTAAATAATCAACGCATTCCGGAGGAATGTCCATATTAATATATACGTTTCGGATCAATGACTTATGGTTTAATTATTATGCTGCTTTAATATAATTTAAAATAATGTATTAGAATCCAATCCATTGAAATTTATGATGCAACCGTAAAATAGACAGGTTGGTTTTAGTTAGGAGGTATTTCCACATCAAGTCAGCTCAAAGACGCTAGTTTCTGCCGAGCCGAATATACAGCCTCTTCTTGGCCGAAACCGTAGCTCAAGCCGAAACTAGAGTTTTTGGCAGTTTTCATGTGGTTTTTACTAATAGGCAGAGTGATTCATAATGAAGGTTTAGTTAGGTGTAAAATACATGTATATAGGGTGACTGGTAATTAGTGTACGATACTTAAACACGTGATTGTGCTCATGATAACAAACAATTTTTATTATGGGAGCAAAGCCGAAATCGCGAAAAAAATATCAGCTGTTCAGTACATTAGGCAAACATAAATGTACTGAACAGCTGATAATGAGCACAATCACGTGTTTAAGTATCGTACACTTATTACCAGTCACCCTATAGTTTAGTAGAAAAAAAGCGAACCTGGGACGGGTTGCTAGTTCAAATATAAAAATTACTTTAAAGGTAAAAGAAGGGTAATAAACATAACTAACTTTTCTTTTATTTTTTACCCTCCGATTTTATTCCTTGGTAATTTATACGGCAGAACAGTGTTTGCCAAGTCAGCTAGTTATATTATTTAAATAACTTAAGAAGAATCGCTAAACTAAAGTAGCAGTGGGCAGAGCACATAGCTCGTAGAACGGATGGTCGATGGGGACGAAAGGTTCTAGAGTGGCGACCGCGCACCGGAAGACGCAGCGTTGGCGCGGCCTCCCACAAGGTGGACCGACGACCTGGTGAGAGTCGCGGGAATGCGGTGGATGCGAGACGCACAGGATCGGTCGTTGTGGAGACGCTTGGGGGAGGCCAATGTCCAACAGTGGATGTCTTTCGGCTGAAATGATGATGATGATGATGATGATGAAAATAACTTACCTCAATATTTCTTCTCTTAGCAAAATCCAATTTCCAATACTTCTCCTCAGTTTCAACCACAAAAGGAAAATGTTTAACAAAATCAGAATCCCTCGCTTGATCAGTAATTAAAGGAATTT
Organism: Mythimna pallens; assembly: GCA_961205895.1. Taxonomy (NCBI): domain Eukaryota; kingdom Metazoa; phylum Arthropoda; class Insecta; order Lepidoptera; family Noctuidae; genus Mythimna; species Mythimna pallens. The sequence goes on from OY540852.1 coordinate 1,315,571, forward strand.
TTTTGATCAAATAATTTACACCACACCTAACATCATTCAATCTAGCAACACTAGAACACAGCGTATCAAAAAGACTCTTTTCCTTTTTAATTTCCACACTGGCAACACTTCCTTGTTTCCTCGGTGTTGCCAGATAACAATGATCATTTTCTATGTGAGAAAAATTCGATTGGACTTTAACATTTTCGGTGTTCTTCAGCATATTTTTTACTTCAGGTTTTAATAAAGAAACTCCTTTTTTCTTTCTAAAAGTTTTCAGTCCGTTTGATTTGATCGGACTGATTTTCGCTGATTTATTATTTATGACAATTTCTTGAACTTTACTTAAATCTAAGGCTCTATCCATTTCTAGATAGTATATTTTGCCTGTGTTCGGGTCTATATATTTGACTATACGTTTTTTTGGTGACGCAGGTTGACTTAGAATCTCATTGGGTATATCACCGTCTGCCTTATAACTCACATCCCATTCTTTCTTAGTTTTAATATTAAATTCTGTACAAATTTCTTCTGAAACTTTCTCCGTCAAATTATTCTCTATTTCTGGTATATTTTCTGATTCCTGCTTGATCTCTTCGGGTTCTTTTTTTATAGGTTTTATAATCATTTCATCGACATCTACTTCTGTGGGTCCCTTAGAGAAGAAGTCCATCCAGTTGTCTGTGTGTGTGTCACAGTTCTCTGTAGGTTCAGGCGCTGGCAATACTTCTGCTTCTTTCTGTTCTGTGGTTACTTCTGCTAGTCTTTCTGTTTCAGGGTGTTCATTGAACTCATATTCTAGCATTTCTGGGGTACTATACAGCCATACGTCTATTAGGGTTTCTGCGCCTGAAAGAAGGTCATTGATTTGTGAATATGAGGTTTGTTAGGGATAGGTACAATAAAAACCGGCCAAATGCGAGTCGAACTCGCGTACGTGGGTTCCGTACCATTATCTGTATAGATAATTAGCTTCGACCAGCGGCTTGCCCACGTGAAAGTAGATTTCTCCATACAACATACAAACTTTGGACCCCCTTTTTATCCTGCTGCGACAAGTCGCAGCATGACGGACAGAGCTCCGGCGGGATCTCATGGTGAAATGGCGACAGCGACTGTCGCGACTTATGGCGGCAAGTCCCCTCTTTGAGGAGTGGTTAGAAAGACCTCACGGCGTCCTTACCTTCCGCATGACGCAGGTTCTCACCGAACACGGTAAGTTCGGCAAGTAACTGCACCGTATTCGTGCGGAAACGACGCCCGGGTGTCGCCACTGTGTGGACCGCCCGGAAAACACGGTGGAGCACACGGTGGAGGTGTGCCCCGCTTGGGCAGAGCAACGCCGTGTCCTCGTGGGGGTGATCGGCGGCGGCTCATTCTCGCGCCGGGCCGCGCGTACAGGCCATGGTCCGGAGTGAGGAGGAGTGGCAGGCGGTCGCCTCCAAGTGCGAAGCAGTAATGCTAGCAAAGGAGGTGGCCGCACGAGCACGCGCGAAGTAGCGGCCCTCTCGCACCAGCCGCCGGGATCCCGATCCCGATTTCCGCCACCATAGGTGCGGTCTTGCGGACGGCGAGCAATGGCTCGCCGTCCAAACGTCCGGTAACCATCCGGACCGCGCCCTAGTCATCGACGGCGCGTACTGTTCTACGCGCGCCGCAAGGCGATATCAGCAAATCGTAGGGGCCCAGCAGGATCGAAGCCTACTGGGGCCACGGGTAGCGTGAAAGTGGGCCCTGGGACGAAAGCAAAGAAGAAACAGGAGTGGTTTTTAAAATTGCAACTGTCCAGCTATGACGGTTTATGAGATACAGCCTGGTGACAGGCAGACAGACAGCGGAGTCTTAGCAATAGGGTCTCGTGTTACCCCTTGGGTACCGAACCCTAAAGAAGACACTTTTGGACTCCCAAAGATGGCAGGTCAATATTTTTTGTGCCCCTGGAATGAATGGTTTTGCTGAGTGGAACACGAAAAATGCTTTTTTAAAGTAACAACTTTTTTTTAAAATGCCTGCTTACCCAACATCTGCATGCCAGTATAGTTCCTGTCCAGTTTGATGGTGTGTTCCACGGTGGCTGGACGGTTTCTGTCGGGAAGAGCGAAGTGGAGCTCTATCTTGGCGGGGAACTCTCCCCAGCCGCGCCGGGAAATGTGGTAAGGGGGTTTGCTGGTAGAGAGGAAAGAAAATGGGTATAAAAAGCTTGGCTGAAGAAAACTATGGATTCATTCGAGCTAATTATCAAATTGTACAACAACACATTCAGTAATGTCATCTTCCTGCCCTAGACCCAGACGTCAACTACCTTAAATTCTTTAGTAATTTATTGATAGTTGTAATTATTCATATTTTTCTTGTTTTTTTTTTTATATAGTCTATTTTTTATAATGTGAATGTGAGAACACTGTAGACTCCACGAATTCATAGATTAGTACTTCCTTCGGACGGACGAACAACAAAGTGATCTATGAGGGTTTCGTTTTTTCCTTTTGAGGTCCGGAACCCTAAAAAGAAGAGCATCCAACACGGATAAAGCTGTTTGTCTTTGGCACCTTGAATCCCTTACTTCACTCAGGTTTCTATATGAACTCCTTCGCAATGTTCGGGAGTTAATTATATAAATCCCTGACGATCGGGATTATAACTTCGTTTCGTTCGGAATTCAACATGCCGCCCGCGACTTAAAGATACTGCATGCCCCATAACCTACTTATTACATATTTTTGTCGTATCGAAAGTGTTTTTTTTTTTACAACCATTTATATAAATAAATATATGTTTATCATCTGTTTTGAATTTATCGTTTTGTTAAATGTCTAAATTTTTCAACATCCATCTAACACAAAATTAAATAATTTTGGTGTACATTGTGATAAATATAAAGTATACACACGTCTCAGACTTTTATTTACAAACCTTACTTAATATAAAATTTTGTAATTTAGAATGATATCTTCTAAAGGATCAAAATTGTTTAAGCGGTGACGAGCCTCGATTTTTACGCGTGTGTGCGTGTAGTTGTATGAATGATGCACACAAACATATCATTGCAACGAATTTGCCTAAACTCTAGCGAGTGAATTTTATGCACGGCCTCTTAAAACGACTCACTTTTTTTTTATTATGATTATTTTTATTGTACTTTTGGGTACAATATTGACTGGTCTACACTGTTCTTACATAATATCTATTAATACTGTAATATGAAAATATTGTAACATCATTCACTTTTTTTAAAAGAGTAACCATGGAGTTTCTTGCCGGTTCTTCTCCATAGGAAACGACCAATTTGGAACTGTGCACTAGCTTCTGACGTTTTATAAGTGCCCATGGAGGCCTATGTGAAATAAAAATATTTTGAATTTGAATTGAAATATTTATATTTAGTTTTTATTTTTACTTTATTTACATTGTTCTCACATGATAGTAGCGACAAGAAACATGTAACCGAGATATTTGTAATACATAACATGATTGAAAAGAGTGTCCATGAAGTTTCTTGCACATTTTTCTCCATAGATATCTACGCTTTGGAATGTGCAATTAGCATCATTTTTAGGGTTCCGTCAAAAGGAAATAACGAAACCCTTATAGGATCACTTTGTTGTCCGTCTGTCTGTTTATCAAGACCCTTTATCTCGGGAACGCGTGGAGGTATCGAGTTGAAAAAAACCATATACTCAGTTCTGCGGTCCCTTGAAGCTGTGAAAAAATCAAATGATTGAGTTAACGAAAAAAAAAGATACGGCCGTTATGTCGCAAAAAACGTGTCGACTCTCTCTAGGGAATCAAAATTCATAGGGTCCCGTTGACCTAGAATCCTGAAATTTGGCATGAAGCAAGGTCTCATAGAACAAGTAGGTATAGGAAAAAATCTGAAAACTGGAAATTTGTAGTTACGTCACAAAAAAAACCTTTTTTACGATTCGGAAAAATCTTCGTAAGTTTGTACAGAACCCTCAGTGCGCGAGTCGGACACGCACCCAGTTTTTTTAAATGTTGATAGGCTCGCACTTGACCACTATCTCACCTCATGGAAAGCTACGACGTTGTCTACGATGGAGCACACTTGCCTAGAAGCAACCTATTCACTCTTGACTTAAAGACTGGGGATCTTTAAGTCTGTTGTAGCTATCAGGAAACAGACTCCGGCAGGTATGTCTACTCCTTAGCTGTACGCACAATGAATGTGTTCCCAAAACGTTGTATGCGTATAGATGGGATGTCCACCATGTACAGGTGGCGCATCGCCGTACGCCTGGTGGTTCGATGATGGAACAGAATTTTTCTTCCATTCTGTCCTGTCACCTTTCATGCTATCACTAACTCTCCTTTCTTTCTTATCACTCCTCACACTATCTCTCCATCTTATCTTTAGCCTCCCTCTCCATCCATCCACATGTATACTCATAATCATTTTAGAATATAAAAAAGTTGCTATTCAGTAGGGCGTTACTAACATCACCAATAATACTAGCTTCTATACTTTTTTTTACAATTTAAGAAGTATTGTTAGGAAGGCAGATCTATGATATTAACTAAAAATAAGAAAGGACTCAAAATTGATCCCTGTGGTACCCCCCATTTTCACGTTTAGTCCTAGTTTATTGATGCCGGTTATTTTTATTAACATGTGTACTATTATTCAAATACGATTTTACTAAGCTTTATGCCGTTTTTCTAATCCAAACTGCTTAAGTTTCAGGAGTTATGATTAGTGATTGACGCAGTCAAACGCCTTTTATAGGTCGCTTGTTAAACCTATGATATCTCGCGTGTCTTTCAACACATTTTGAGTAAAGACGTGTTTTAATAAGACGATATCGGCATTAACGATCTGTGGTTTATAATATACATACTGTTTATTACATTATGTAAGAAGTTATTCGTGTTCAATTACTTAGCAGGAGCTTCTGCCAACGACTTAAGAAAGAAGAGAGTCGAGAAATAACCTTTCCCAAGGGAACGGTACGGAATAATTATATAGTTATGCTGGTATCCTATAGCGTATTCGAGACCATGGTCTACCCGGATGCCAAGTTTCGTACAAATACGTCCAGCTGTTAAAACGTGAAGAGGTAACAAACAGATATGCACTCATTTTTCCATTTATAATATTAGGATTCAGTACCTTTTAACTGAAGAGTTTTCCGAGGACTCTCTACCTAACACACAACCAAACATACAAACAGTTTACGTGTACAGTTCAGGAACTAATTTGTTCCGTACACTGAGTAAAGAAGTAACGTGTTACCCAGTTACAGGGTTGTTAAGGTCAGATAGACAGACGCTCCATGAATATGAATACTGGTACTCAGTAAGTGCATATCCTTAGACTGGAAGTCAACAGCCACTTGTGCGTCGAGCGGTGCGCCCTGGACAATACTCACTCTATATGCACAGTGTGATGCGGCGCGTAGGAATGATGCAGCCTCACGCTGACGGCGGTGACGACGGGCGAGATGTCGGGCGCGTGCGGCGGCCCCCGCACGTACAGCAGCCACTTGTGTGTCGAGCGGTCCGCCCTGGACGCGGGGGGCGCATATTTTGAGGTGTTACCTGGAAGGAAATTGATATTTATATAATTATTATTATTACGCCGTGAAACTTGAACACACCATATCTTCGATGAAATCAAGACTAGCATCAAGTAATTAAAACGCATTGCTGTACCAAACTTGTAGAATAGAAGTACGTACCCAGGCCTGGCAATTTCTAGAAAAGTCCGACATAAAGTACCTACCACTATTATTATTAAATAAGGTTCAGTAGGTAGGTACGTAGGTAGATAAGGGAATTCGTACCTTCCGTAATTAACAATAGAGCCGAAATTCGAGTGAAAGGAGGGAGGGTACATGTTTGTAATAAAAATAATTTATTTAATTATTTTATTTTATAGAAGGCTCACAGACAAATAGAAGAAAAATGATATAAACATTGTAACATTATTAAATAGCTAATTAAAGCCTCCACACATAGATAAAAAAATATATATATCGATAAAAAGAAATTACACACAAATCAATTAATTACTAACGAGAAGTTAATCACAGAAAAAATTCTGTGCCATTTGCCGTCGTAAGGTCGCCACACTGGTGCAAAACAAGTCGATATCAAGGTCCCTAGAAGTCTATTGAAATCAAGTGCACTCTTTATTGAAAAAACATTTTTCATATAATTGGTCAATGCGAAAGGTACACTTAATATTGGTCGCTGACCTAATCCCATTAGGTTTGTGCGTAGTGCTAAATTAGAAACGAGTTCAGGACAGTCAATGTGGCCATTTGCGATACCCATCAGCATACTTAAGTCTCCAATATGACGCCTCATCTCCAGAGGAAGGAAGTGGTACCGTTTACAGCGGTGCTCATAGTCAACTGAGTATTGCTGTGCCCTATAATCTAGGTAACGTAGAAATTTTCTGTGGACGCCTTCAATACGGGACTTATGTCTCATACTGCGGGTTCCAAACCTGAGATGCGTATTCTAAATGGCTACGTACGAAAGAACAATACGAAATTTTAACTGGTTTAAGAGATCGGAAACAGGCCGTAGTGCATAGTATGAATCCCAGAGCTTTTGATGCCTTTGTAACTATGCTACTTACATGTTGATCAAACAGAAGCTTGTTGTCTACGATCACCCCTAAATCTCTTATACTATTTAGTCTGCTAATGAGTTGATTGTTTATGGTGTAATTAAAATTTATCAAAGATGCACGACGTGAGAAAGTTAGGACGAAACATTTAGATGCAGGTTGTTACGGATGCAATATCCCTGGAATCTGTGCAGGTCGTCTTGCAATTGATATGCATCTGACATGTCTCTTACCACTTTGTGAATTTTCATGTCGTCAGCATATAGTAAAATATACGAATGATGGAAGCACTGTTTGATATCAGCAATGAACAATATGAACAACAATGGACCAAGAACGGAACCTTGAGGCACTCCTGAAGGGACAGAACTCCAACCAGAGGTGTAACCTTGAAGCACGACAGCCTGTGTTCTATTCTCTATATAGGAGGAGAACCATCGGTACAAGTCCCCGTGAATTCCGGCGAGAAACAGCTTTTTCAGAAGCATGCGCTGATCAATATGGTCGAAACACTTACAATTACGTCAACTTGACGCTGTACCATGCCATTCGTAATAAATTCCTGTGATTGAAGTAAGTTACACGTGGTCGAGCGGTTCTTAACAAAACCGTGCTGTTCATCACCAAGAATTGTCCTGAAAGTCGCGTAGACATCGGTGTAAACTATACGTTCAAGAACTTTAGAAAAAAGGCAGATTTTAGAAATGGGGCGGTAGTTTTCAATATTAGCTTTATCGACCTTTTTAAAGACGGGAGTTACGAAAGCAGACTTCCAAATCTTTGGAACTTTACCTTCAGAGAGAGAACGCTTGAATAGGATAGTGATGGGTTCAGCAAGACTGTCAGCACAAGAAACTATGAACAATGGAGGTATAAGATCTGGGCCACCTGATTTAGTTAGATCTAAGGATTTGAGCAGGTTCAGTACACGTAAGTGGTTAATGTCAACTGTGCTGACAGACATAGCAGTATTGCTGTATCGTTCACTGGGATTACATTCATAATCAGCCGTTGATTCAGGTTCTAAAAAGGTGGACTGGAAATAGCTAGCGAAAAGGTTGCTAATATCTTGCCCTGCATTCACAGAAGTCTCGCAGTAGAACATTTCATTAGGAAATGACTAGCTCATTTCCTCCGCTTGCTTTTTACAAAAGTCCAGAAAGATTTTGGATTTTGTATAATAGAACCCTCAATGTTAGTCATATAATTGTCATAACAAGTTTTTTCCAACTCAATTACTCTGGTACGCAATAATGAAAAGGAATGATAATCAGATAGATTACTGTATTGTTTATATTTCTGATATTTATATTTTTCTCTAATCATTTTAATTAGTGCTGGGGTGTACCAAGCAGGGTAAGAGGATTGTTTAACCGATTTTAAAGGTATGTGTATATCACTAAGCTCATATAGTTTTTTTGTAAAATTTAGTGACAGCATCTTCTAAGCCTATTGACGATAGGAACTGAGGCCAGTTAATCAGATCAAGCTCAGATTTAATAGCGTCATAATTACCCATAACTTTGCTTAGGTTTATCGACAAGTGTATGTATAGCGACAAATTTTGTCACAACTAATAAAGGCTTATGATGAAGAATTAAATTACCCCCTCGATTCGACGACAATTTTATGGAATGGCCTTGAAACGTCGGGATCTAGAATGTTCCTGGATTCGACCGGAAGTGAGTCTGTTTGCGACTGCGAAACGAGTGCGATACCTAAGTGTGTGAAGTGATAACTCGTAACGACCTAAGCGATACTAAAACGGAACTAGTGTACATTGTGATTTAGATTATTGTTGATTGGACAAAAGAGATGGTCCAAAAAAAGCCCAGAATCGATTAGGACTAAATAGGTATCAGTAGGTTCATTATAATGCACAAATTACTCCACCATAAGCGCAATGCCGAAATCAATGGGGTATATGAGCTATAGGCTGACAAAGTATGTATGAAAAAATCATGAGTTACTTGTGATTTTTTCCAGTTTTTACAAAAACAATAATTATTATAGGATTACTGTAAAAGTTCAACTGTGTAATCACTATGTCGAGCAGTAATATATGCACAACTAGTATAAAGTCCAATACAAGCATTATTAATAATATTACTTATTAAATGTTTTTAGTTCAGTATTTAGTATTTCCGTTGGGTTTTCAGATTATATCCTAGCAGATACAGAAAGTAATTAAGATAAATATTTTTTGCAAAATAATTGTATTTTTTTTAGTGATGAGTAATAATTAGAAACATAAATGGTTGATAGTAAACAATAGTATAGTAATCCTGTCATTTTAGTCGTTAGTATATTGCTGATATTGTAAAATCACAAGTAACACATGATTTTTTCATATACTTTGTCAGCCTATAGCTCTTATACCCCATTGATTTCGGCATTGCGCTAACGGTGGGGTAAATTGTGCAATATAATGAAACAACTGATACCCATTTAGTCCCAATCGATTCTGGGTTTTTGTTCCATACATTATGGACCATCTCCTTTGTTACTGTTTGTGGTGAATAAAGTTCTCTGCTAGTATACCGGCACTTAATTACTCATGTTCGTAACATTATTGTATCAGACTTATGCTGTCCCTCTGCTGAGCAAAGGTTTTTAATTTTTGAAGTGAAACTTCTTTACGCACGCTTGACTTGGGGAGTAAGCTGGCGAACGTACGAACGTAAGCGTTACGAAAAGTGTGATCGAGCAAGGCGAACGGAAGTTAAGTGGGGGATATAAGCAAGAGACAGCAGTGCGCGCGCACATTTTCTTTCTCTCTTCCTCTTATAGGCGAAAGAAGTTTCACTTCAGTCGTGTGGTCATAAGCACACTCGTTTTTTTTACTTTTATGAGGGATTAAGCTACAACAGTAAGCAAAGTTAAAACAAAATATAATTATTAGAATTCCATTCAGTAGCGCCATACATCCTTATGCTCCTTCGAGCCGACTTTCTAACACATTAATAGGTTTTAAAGCTCCTAAGCTTTTCTTAAAGGTTCAAACGCCTGCTCAACTATGTAGTATCGGTCTTCGTCGCGAGTTGTAGTTTTTATAGTTCTGCAAGGAATACAGATCGTTCTGTGCCATTCCCAAATTTTTTGTAATGCCCTCGGCTGTCCAAAATTTTTGGAATATTCGTGGACTTATGGACGACGAGCAATGGGTATGTTTCCACTGCTGGGAGTCAGGCCTCCTCTCTAGGAGAGGGAATGAGTCGTAATCCAGCTCCGTATTGGTGGATATCATATGTATTCAAATTTTTTGGTTCTAGGACATGCCGGTTTCCTCACGATGTTTTCCAACACTGAAATAGTAGATAATAATTCAAATATTTAAATTTTAAACTCACCAATAACAATCCTATATCGATGTTTCATCTTGTTCCTGGTAACCTCGTCAAGGGTCACCACATTCATGATCTTGGGCTCGAGATGCCTCGGGATCTTCTTAGGCCGGCTGGTGCAGGGTTCTTCGTTCATCTCCAATATCATCTCGTCCGGTTTTCTGTCCGGGCGCAGCGTCTTGGTTGTGTCCGCCGAGATTGTGTAGTTGCGTTTTTGTAGCATGGCCTGTCAAAATAATAAATATATAATCTAAATGGGACATAATAATCTAGAAAATAACGGGTCACATAGAAAAACTCTGATATGTCCAAAAGTTATGTACATTGATATTAAGTCATGTACGAGTATATTAATATTTGATAAAGAAAGAAAGAAAATAAAATTAGCCTTATAATGTTCCCACTGCTGGGACTCAGACCTCTCCTCGAAATTTTGAATTATATATTGACATTTGGTATTGTGTATTGACATTTTCAATTTTATTTTGACATTTAGAATTATATTTTGACATTTTGAATAGTATATTGACTTTTTTTTTATTGTATATTAACATTTTGTATTGTATATTGTAATTTTTATCAGACATTAGTATTTTGAATTAACATTAGTTGCCTTGATATTTTGTTATTATTGTACCAATGTTTAACAAATGAATAAATTAATTAAGACTTAGGATATCCGAATCCGAATGGGCTGTTTTACGTGGGTTCAAGTCACATGTCTTTGGCTCTTGTTTGAGTGGAGTGGCTGGAGAGGGTTCAGGGCGTCCTCACCGTCCGCATGACGCACGTCCTCACCGGATATGGTAAGTTCAAGAGGTTCCTGCACCGGATTCCCTCTCACGCCGGTGCAGGCTATGGTCCAAAGCGAGGAGGATTTGGCGCCTCCTATTGCGAAGCAGTAATACTAGTGAAGGAGACGGCTGCACGCTTGAGGGAACGGACCTTTTCGCGCCCCAGCTGCTGAGACCCAGACCCCGACTAGCAGCCACCGTAGGCGCGGGCTTGCGGACGAAGAGCAAGAGCCCGAGTCGCCGACGGCGCGTGCTGTTCATAGGGCCAGCTAGGACCGACTCCTGCCATCCTTGTAATAAAAGGCAACTGAAGGAACACTGGGTTTTAGTCAATGTTATAGACAATGCTCATGTTCCGTCCAGAGCGGGAGAAAAAAAAGATTCCAACATGTAAAATTAACAATTCCTGATGGAAAATTCCTATAAGACTGGCCTAGTTGACGAAATTGGTGCACAATGGAGCACTTAGGTACAATAATTGAGACGCATCAGCGACACGATCGTTCGGGGGGATCGGATTCGCGAAATGCATGGTTGGAATATTGACAATTCATATCTGCCTGCCTTTTTCTAATTATATCAGTGGTTAAGACGGTCCTTTTCCACTCGCCTATCATCAACATCGAGCATGGTTTAAAAGTCTGTTACTTCACGGTGGCCGGAAATCGGGATCGGAATCCCGGCGGCGGTTGGGGCGTGAGGACCGTTGCCTCGCGCGATCGGCCTCCTTCTTTTCTAGCATTACTGCTTCGCGAAAGGAGACGACCGCCTGCCACTCCTCCTCGCTCCGGACCATGGCCTGTACCAAGGCCCAGCGCGAGAGATCACTGGCGCCGATCGCCCCCACGAGGACACGGCGGTGCTCTGCCCAGGCGGGGCACACCTCTACCGTATGCTCCACCGTATCCTCCGGGCGGTCCACACAATGGCGGCACTCAGGCGTTTCTTCCGTAAGATGTCGGTGCAGGAACCTCCCGAACTTACCATGTCCAGTGAGGACCTGCGTCATGCGGAAGGTAAGGACGCCATGTGGTCTTTCCAGCCACTCCTCAAAGAGGGGACTTACCGCCATAATGGCGTGCCCAGCACTGGTTTGCGACAGTCGCTGTCGCCATTCCAACATGAGATCCCGTCGGAGCTCTTTCCGCCATGCCGCGATTTGGCACGGCAGCGGAGTTTCACCCCGTTTGGTTGTGTGACAGTTGTGGAATATTATATTAATATTATTATGTGTCAATATATCTCAGAACCCTGAAGTCCTGAACCTTTGGAAGGCGTACGAGGAGCCGAAACCAACTAGCAGAGGCCCTTTAGACACTTTTAATGGAACGTGGAACCAATCGACGATTATCCTTAATATCCCTAGCTTTAATATTAATAATACCCCTAGCTATAATATTAATAACATCTCTAGCTATAATATTAATAACACATCTAGCTATGATATTAATGACATCCCTAGCTATAATATTAATAAAACCCCTAGCTATAATATTAATAAAACCCCTAGCTATAATATTAATTAAACCCCTAGCTATTATATTAATAACGCCTCTAGCTATGATATTAATGACATCCCTAGCTATAATATTAATAACATCCCTAGCTATAATATTAATAACACCCCTAGTTATAATATTAATAACAAATCTAGCTATGATATTAATGGCATCCCTAGCTATAATATTAATAATATCCCTAGCTATAATATTAATAACACATCTAGCTATGATATTAATGGCATCCCTAGCTATAATATTAATAATATCCCTAGCTATAATATTAATAACACCTCTAGCTATGATATTAATGACATCCCTAGCTATAATATTAATAACACATCTAGCTATGATATTAATGACATCCCTAGCTATAATATTAATAATATCCCTAGCTATAATATTAATAACACATCTAGCCATGATATTAATGATATCCCTAGCTATAATATTAATAATATCCCTAGCTGTAATATTAATAAGATCCCTAGCTAGCTAGATAGCTAGGGATCTTATAGCTATGCGTAATATAGCTATGGAACTTATTAATAGTAATTAATAAGTTCCATAGCTATAATATTAATAAGATCCATAGCTATAATATTAATAAGATCCCTAGCTATAATATTAATAACACCTCTAGCTATGATATTAATAACATCCCTAGCTATAAAACAACAGACTCACCGAATAATCCTTCCGGCTCTTATTCCTGGGCGCTCTAGTCTTGAAGATCTCCTCCAGGTCCACCGTCTGCTTGCCAAGCAGCTTGCGCACTGAGGGGTGCAGTCGCCGCTGACCTTCGCGGAGGATTGTCGATACCTGGTGGAGAAGAGGATCTAATACAGAATGGAGATTTTATAGGTTGTCATATGTCTTCGAATTTTTGGTTCTAGGACATACCGGTTTCCTCACGATGTTTTCTTTCATCGTTTTGAGAGCAGTGGTGAAAAAGTAATGCACCTGGCTGGGTTTGAACCCGCGACCTACAACTCGTAAGTCCAATTTTGGCATCTCATAAAATTAATTAACAGTCATCCTTTTTAAAAAAAGGATGAAATTTTAATTCCGTCCACGGGTCCCTCACCTCAGCTCTAGCCCTAGGTTCATGCTGTGCAGCAATCTCATCCTGCACCTGCCCATTGGTGAGCAGCAGCTTCTGATCCTTGTAGTAACTGTTCACCAGGGCGTATCGGAGACGGTGGAGTAGCCGACGGGATGTAGACATCCTGAAAATGAAAAGATACATAAGTTAATCAAATATTTAAAAATCCGAGGGTTCACTTGGCAATGACACAGTCGATGAGCTGCCTAGGAGGGGATCTGAAACGATATTTTTTTATAGGTGGGAAATCATGTAATGACTTCTCTCGCTCTAGGGTAGAGTGGGAGGGCGTGTCAGATTTTTACTGACTAAAACCACACCAGTGACCTTCGGTTGCCCTTTGCTTTCTAGGAGTTTTCACGAGTTTCCTTTACAGAATATCCTCGTGGCCTTAGCTGGCATCGACCTTGCTGGGACCCTACGGTTTGCTGACAATACTTTGAGGAGGGGGTTGTCGACGACTTGGGCTCTGTCCGGACGGCAGGCTACCATTTGCTCGTCTTCCGCAAGCCCGCGCCTACCGTTGTTGATAGTTGGGGTCGTGATCGCGGCTGCTTGAGCGTGAGGGCATCCGTTCGTCTCCTACGCTAGCATTACTGCTTCGCAGAAGCAGGCGACCGCCTGCCATTCCCCTCACCCCAGACCATGGCCTGAACCAGGGCCTTATAATAATAGATCTGGTGCGATGGTTTACAGACACGGATACATTATGCCAATTCCCTTTGGTCAGCTGCGTGATTGGCTACGTGAGTACACCCACAAACAGAAACCTGATGGTTCTCGACACGAGGCTATGCGATGCAGGCATATGGAGGCCATGCCACATCTAAAATAACGCTAACCAGAAGCCTTCTGTGACTGGACAAGAGCCGTCTGCGCCTGGTGGTCGGACCCATCACCTGACACTGCACTCTAAATAAACACTTCAGGCATCACGGATAATCCCCTGTGCAGAGCATGCGTGGCATGGAGAAAACCATCGTGTATCACCGATGTCACCGAAATACGCATGCGAAATCTAGAATCACCGAAATCCTGCGGGAATGTTCGACAGAATTAGCTTGGCCCTGGAACGCAAAGGGTAACTGAAAGAACACAGGTGGGTTTTAGTCAGTAAAAGTCTGACACGCCCTTGCGCTTCACCAGAACAGAAGTTATTTGTTGATTGCCATCTCAAACAAAAAGGATCACCAAATTCCCTCACAGACGGATGTCTGTCAGCTGGATAGCTGAGGCGTAATCTGCTTTTGTAGAGAGGTGGACTGGATGGAATGAAGCCCGCCGAATGATGGCCGACACAACCCACGTAGAATGGTTCATCATGGACGGAGTCAAACTCCAAAGATAGATCTAAAAACAAGTGTTGGAACTCAAATGGAGTTGGGAAAGGCGAGCTCGTGATAGATGGAGAAATGCAGTAACCAAGTGGTGTTCAAGGATTGGTACAAGGAATGTGGTGCGTCTGGAAGCGAGATGTGGCAGGACCTTGATGAAAGTGGCACAGGGGTGGGAATTGGTAGAAGAAAAGAGAGCCAGAGGTGTTGGACTATTCTTCTCCCTCTGCGATAGACGCCAAAAAATATAAAAAATCAGGTAGGTCAGGTGCCAAGCTGGGCCAAGCCTTGAAAAATAAATCAAGATGCGCCAATGAGCCCTATGTTTAACAATGGGCGAAATTGGACTGAGAATGATGATGAGAGTGATAAGTAACTGGTACTGTTTAAAGAGTAAAATACTTTAGAAAGTACCCTAAGCCAATAACTAATAAAAATTATTTGTTAATTATCTTTGTTTTATTTGTCTTATTTATCTCTCAGGTTTTTATTATTATTTATTTGTAATATTGTTGGCCTCATGGGAGTTTTCACTAGAAATCCCGGGAAGATCCATATTAATATCAACATTTCGATGCAAGTACATGAATAACTCTACCTAATCCCGACCCCTGGTCATGACAAATTGTATAGGTTATATACCATCACAGTACGACCCACAGTAGCAGAGCAGTAATCAAGGACGCATGTGAAAAAGCGAGGGACAATAGCTAGTATTTTTGTAATAATAAATTTTTTGTACCTGTGTGGCGTCATGGATCCTACAAACCTACGACACAGACGTAATTTCTAGTATAGAGTATCATAAGATAGCAAAAAAAACTAAGAATATAAAATAGACGTTAACATTTTTGTTTTACAGGTTTGCGAAACAAGGTGTAAAGTCAGGTGTAAAGGTTGAAAAGGGAGGATCCTACAACCACAAGGGTGTTGTGTCTGTCCCGGGCAAGTGACTGATAGTAGATTTCGGACTGTTGCATATGCACGGAAACACTGATACGTAATGAAGGATTTTGTGTTTTTAACTTCGACATGGGGTCATCAATGTTGATATCATCATCAACATCATTTCAGCTGAAAGACGTCCACTGCTGGACATAGGCCTCCCCCAAGCGTCGCCACAATGAACGGTCCTGTGTGTCTCGCAATGTTGCTATACTGGTATGAAACTGTTTGGTTATTTAGTATTAATTATTATAATTTACTAGCTTCTGCCAGTGGTTTCACTCATGTAAAAGTAGGAAGGTTAGGTTCCTCCATACAAACTTCCAACCCCCGTTTTACCCCCTTAGGGGTGGATTTTCGTATAATCCGTTCTCAGCGGATGTCTACACCCTATAAGGAATCTATAACACCTACAACTTAAAATTTGACGGGTACCAAATTTTAAGTTTGTAGGTGTTATAGTTTCTGAGATTTCATGATTAGTCAGTGAGTGGTGAGCAGTGGTGGCCGAGTCGTAACGACCCTGACTTACTTTTTAACCTTTTGAATACCGTAATTAGAGACACAATAGAAAGACAATGAGGGAGCGAATACCGACATTCGCTTGAGGTTTTATGAATGAATGACTTGTTCATCAAAAAGCCCTGTTATCACTAAAAGATATTTATAATATGTTATCCAGTAGGATATAGCTAGCTAATAGCTGCGAGAAGAATTTAGTGACTTGTAATACAAGTTTTAGAGAGACGTATCACATGCACCAGTCTCTCACTAAGTTAATTCCATGCTCATGGTGCACTGTAAACCTAGCATTAAGTAACTTGTATAGAGAAAATAAACAATTACTATTATTACGAAAAAAAAAAGAGCTTTTGAAATAACAAGTGAGTAAGTGAGGTTACAAGGAAGCCATGTAATGTAATATTCTTAGTAACAAGTAAGAACACAGGCCCTTACACTGTGACTAAGTGATATGAAAGTAATCAAAGTATTTCTCAGCTTGAGTAAACAAAGGAATTTGCAAACTACAAGTGTGTATCAAAACATGTTTTTTTTTTTATAGCAGAATCAATAATGGCAGCTCTAAGATGACCTTCTGACCAAAACTTTAGCTGCTCAAGTTAAGCAAAGTCATTAAAAACGTAAAAAATAAAGATTTTGCCAACTTTCAAGTTTCGGCAAAATAATAATAATAATAAACAAAGTGACACATCCATTTTAACATGGAAAAACCTGACTAACAAAACACCACATGGTACCACTTCATATGTTATTTAAATTATTTACTCGCAAATTAACCTCAAAAACATTCGATAAATAGAAACAAACTTAGAGAAACACAACAAACCGTTGATCAATAAGCATGACTTCATTTTCACGGATTTCAAGCTCGTTCAAAAATTCCCGCCTGATAATATCTTTGATTTTCTCAACTTTCTCCTCTTCTGAGAAGCTTGGGGGCTCCTCCTTGACGCACACAGGAACCTCCGGGTAGTCAGGGTCATGATACTCCTGTTTTGGATCCATTTCTTACAATTTTTACAGTTAAAAATGAGTAACGCCCTAACAGCGTCGCCTTATAATTACACTTTTAAACACTATTCCTACAGTCACGGCACTTTAGTTTTTGGTTGTTTATCACATTTATTCACAGCACGGCTAGGTGGGATGTTTATTAACACTATTTAATAAAAAACGATTATAGTATTTAACCAATTTCCGCATTTGACAGTGGAAAGGTCAACAGCCGATTCATTCAAGTTTTTATTTTTTCATCACAGACAGAGGTCGTGTTGTCACAGGCTAACTTATAACAATTTTTGTGATGTTATTTTTATAAAATTCGGATATAATGACTTGTTTAATACACAAAAAATATTAAACTATAGAATTAAATTGCAAAAGTATTGTAATACACAATAAAAGGTTGTACATGGCTGACATACGTGAAAAATATTCCTTGAGGATTAACCGATTTATATTAACTATACTAATTAAAGTACTTTTTGTAAAAATATAACTGTTTATAAGCTGATAACCCAATAAAACAACAAAACGTCGTTATTTAATCATATGTAAAATTAACTTAATTTAGCTCATTTGCTAAACAACTAGCAATACAGATGCCACGAAAAAAATATTTCTTTCTGACAACACCGATTGTAACTGTCAAACTTGTTACGTTGACGTTTTTGCGAAAATCCTTTCTTGTTCTTTATTTTACTAGAAGAATTGTAATAAAATCTAAAACGGCCTCCAGTAACGGATCGCCGTCGCGTAGACAAAGGAGCGTCGACCGTGATGTAAGGGCTCGTGGGGACGAGCACACGCCTATGTCAGACTCGCAGACTCAGGGCCCTGAGGCCATGACCGAAAGACGTCCGTTCTTCTACCCCGACAGTAGTAGTGATACGGAGGAGTATAGAAGAGACGAGGAGCGTCGCAAACGGTTGTCGAAGCGTACTGGTCCAAATATACGAACGCGTCCGACGATGCCGCCGAAAAATTTAACTGCTAATACTCCTACTCCATCGACATCCACTGCTGCTGAACCAACTAGGAATGGCCAGAAGACTCAGAATCAACTTGGAGAGGACCGTATCACCCTCGTTGTGGACAACACGAGGTTCGTGGTGGACCCCGCGCAATTCACTGCTCATCCTAACACCATGTTAGGGAGAATGTTCAGCTCAGGTAAGTTTTTTAAAATTCTTTTTCTTGATGGACTGTGACAGTGAGATTTGAGGTTAACACATCGTATTGGAACTCTTTTGTGTTGTAACTGGAGTGAACTGGAAAATTTAAAAAAAAAACATTGTTGTTTGTTTTTTTAATTGCATTTACTTTCAATCAGTTAGGTATATCTAAAATATTTCTATGGCTCAGAGTTAATTAAAATTATTTAACTAGGTTATTTAATGATTAGTTTATATACTGCATTAATTTTCAAAATAGCAATTTAACCTTTCAAATACCATAATTGGAGACACAATAGGAAGACAATGAGAGAGTAAACACCGGCATTTGATTGGGGTTTAATGAATTAAAGAAAATGCCAAATGAGTTTCATAACATTGTGATATAATTATTCAATATCTCGAAGAGATAGTTTTTGTTAGTATTTTTTTTTTAAATTGGTATAAACCAGAGCTTGACTGCAATCCCACCTGATGGTATTTTTGTCTGTCTATGACCCAGTTTCTAAATCTGATAATCTACTTTTGACAATATCTGACAAGGAATCTTAATACTATTTATCTGCTATTTTTCTGAATAATTTTAAAGAAACTTTATTCACTCATAAAGAATAACATTTACTTTTATGAAGAAAACAAAATTAAAGTAAGGATTTAATTCAGCAACAGTATCGCATAAAGAAAAAACTTAAGTAATATTACTGTAAAATTAATATTGACCAGTTTTTGAATATATGGTGTTCTAATAGCCTTTTAAAAGTTGGAAGAGCTTTAAATTCCTTTATGTCTTTAGGGGCTTTTATCTGTGAGTCTGTTTTTAACACTTTTACTCAACCTACAATTAATCTTCATAATCAATACCAGAAGTATGAATTAACGTAAGGGTCATTTTTATGTTTTAGGTAAAAGTCCTTTATGTTAATTCATAGTTCTGGTACACGAGACAAAAGCAAGATGATGATGATTAATAATTATTATTTTCTACACAATTTAATACATTTATCAAGCAGTAAATTCTACCAACAGCTTTGCCCACACAAAATTTCGTTTCTCCATACAAATTTCCAGCCCCCATTTTACTCCCTTAGGAGTGAAGTTTCGTTTGTAGGTGTTATAGTTTCTGAGATATTGTGATTAATCAGTGAGTGGTATTACGCATTTATATATATAATATAGATTACCAAATAGTTTATGATGGAAGTTGTTTCTATAGAGGTTTTAGTAATGATCTTATCTTATTGTGGGGCTGGCCCTAGGCCAGAGCACTTCGACCCTTCTGGATCTTTTGTGCTACAAGTTTAGTTATGATAATATTAATTTAACCAGACAATTTACATTCTGCTAGTAGTAACTTATTACCGTTAATAGGTACATAATTAAAAATAAAAGAATCAAATCAAATTTTGCTAAATTAATCAAAATTAAATTAAATTGAATTAAATATAATGAAATTAAATTAATTGAACTAATTAAATTGAACCTATTTAATTTAAAACATCTCAAAACCGGGCTGTTTTTTAGATGTGGTATGTTTGAAAATTAATGTAAAGTATGCGAGTTACCTAACTCAAAAAACAATCTTACATATTAAAACATCAAGAATTTTTCTTCATTTAAACCAATTTAAAAAGTTTAATAACTAGTTTTTAACTATCCTTATTGACAAATAGTTACAATAAACTGCTGTGTAAGAGCCAACAGACCAGATTCCAAGAAGCACATTAATTCATGGTAATTTAAACAGTTACAACTAATTAGGTATAATTACCTATTAATGGGTAGTACCTCGACGTCATTAGTAATATGCGAAATACTTTCACCAATATTAGTCATAGTTTTACACAGAACTGGTTCATGTGCTATTACTTTGTATGGGAAATTACCCTCACATGTATGGGCTTTGGACCAAACCGATCAAATACCAGCGTGAATTTTTCAATTGATATGTACTTTCCTAAGTTTTATATAATAACTAGCGGTCCCGGCAGACGTTGTTCTGCACAAAAGCGGGATTTAGTAAAAAAAAAAAATTACCCTACTCTACCCTACTCTACCCTACTCTACCCTACTCTACCCTACTCTACCCTACTCGTTAAAAAGTACCCTATGTCCGTCTCCTGGTTCTAAGCTACCTCCCCACCAATTTTCAGCCAAATCGGTTCAGCCGTTCTTGAGTTATAAACAGTGTAACTAACACGACTTTCTTTTATATATATATAGATAATAATATAATATTCCCCTGCCCTACGTTAAAAAATGAGGCTTAAGTAAACTCTAATGACGTCATCGGGTAGATACTTTAAGCTCGCATTTTTTAATGCGAACGTAGAGTTCAACTGTCAATCCCAAGCAACTGTCATTCCTACCGCTTACACCAACCTACCCTGCTCGGAGTCAGAGTAAGTTGGGTTAACTCTAGGGTAGCTACTCGAGTTATAAAAGAACGACTCTGGGTTGCAACCTGAAGCTGCTCTGGTTATTTTTGAACGCAGGGCAGTGCAACAATTCTAGATAAGCTTTTGACTCGCCTGTTGGTCTAGTGGTTAGTGACCCTGACTGCTATGCCGAAGGTCGTGGGTTTGATTCCCACCCAGGACAAATGTTTGTGTGATGAGCACAATCACTTGTTCTGTCTGGGTGTAATTTATCTATATATGTATGTATTTAGGAATATAAGTATGTTTATCACTTGTCTAGTACTCATAACACAAGCTCTGCTTAGCTTGGGACTAGACGGCGTTGTGTGATAGTTGTGGAATATTATTATTATAATTTATGCGTTCGTTATGCGGTGCGTTAGTCGTACTGCGTACGGACGATCGTATTTTTCATACAAAGCGCGCGGTGCGGCAACCGTGCGAACGGTCGACAACAAGACGGCAACGTCACAAGCACCACGTGTTAAATTCGGTGTTGAATAGCGCATCACTGGCATACAAACGCACGGCAGACAGATACGTTTTCTATTTAGGCGCTTGTTGTCGGACTGCTAACGTTCTGTAAGCGGTCGGCTGCGGCAAGGTAAGGGCCTGCGCACACTTGAGACAAGACCGTCTTAGACAGACTTGTCTATGACGTCGCAGGCTTGTCTACGACACCGCAGACTTGTCTGCAAGACTGTTCTGAGACGTCCAGTGTTGCCAACAGTTACACTAACTTACCACTAGAGTTAACTTTTAAAACCACCAGAAAACCATCACCAGCGAAGTCGGGCGTGTAACTTGTTATCTATAAATACCAGAAACTACTTTAGCTTTATTAGAAATATGCAAACTACTTTCACCAAGAATTACTCATAATTTTACTTAGAAATACTTCATAGGTGTAGTGGGTGCAAGTACAATCGTTGTGTGTGGGTTAAATTCCAGGATTGAGCAAAGAGTAATTTGTTTTTTTTTTATTAGTAACAGCTCAAAGTTAATTCACATTTGTCACAGACTCACACAGTGAATTAGTCACTATAGATATTTATAATATTATAAAGGCGATAGTTATTAAGGGCGGAATTCACCAATAAAACTAAATGATGTTTGACTATTTGATTTGCGAGATAAGCGCCCACGGCAAACATGGCAGACCGATGTTATACCCGTTAGATAATTATTAAAATATGATTATGGGAATCGGGGCGTGGGATATTTTAATCGGTACTAAGGGCGGAATTCACCAATAAAACTAATCGTTTTTTAACGTTTGGCTCGCATATGTCACTAGTGTCACTTGTAAAAATACAACAAAAGAAAAATACAGACAAGTGACTCTAGTGACAGCGGTTAAACGCGATTATGCGAGCCAAACGTTAAAACGCAATTAGTTTTATTGGTGAATTCCGCCCTTAGTGTATGTGTATTTGTTATTTCTTCACACTGAAATGGTTGAACGTATTTAAATGGAATTTGGTTCCAAAATACCTTATATCCGTACTAGCCTACCTACCTAGTCTATATTAATTACTAAACGTAAAAAGCAGAGGCGTAGCGTGGACTAATTTAGACGTGGGCGAAGGCACTTCACTTCAGCGAAGCCTTTTTCTTTAATAAATTCAAAAACGAGACAGCGATTGTCGCGATCCAGTGTTCGGCTACATTGTCGTTTACCATCAGGTGGCACAGTGACCACCAAAGGCGAGATCAGTTATAAAAAAAACTCCATTCTTAAAGAGTCCTCGCTTGTGAGAGGCCCCTTTGTGTGCGAAATCGTGGGCGAGGGCGCTCTTCGCCCACGCTATAATATAAATGAAATTAAGTTTGTGATATCAATTTTTTTTTACTAAATAATTAGAGATTAAACGAACTTACCTGTGAGTGAAGTTCTATCCTAATTATATGAAGGCTTTGTCCGAAGAGATTAGCATTTTATACACATGTAGAGCTAAGCGTAATAATAATATTCCACAACTATCACACAACGCCGTATAGTCTCAAGCTAAGCAGAGCTCGTGTTATGAGTACTAGACAACTGATAAACATACTTATATATTTCTAAATACATCTATATTATAGATAAATTACACCCAGACACAGAACATATGATCGTGCTCATCACACAAACATTTGTCCTGGGTGGGAATCGAACTCACGACTTCCGCATAGCAATCAGGGCCACTAACCTCTGAAACGACTTGACTGATTTTGACTGAACTTTCACTGGTTGATAGCTGATGACATAATGAATAACTTAGGTTATTTTTATTTTGTGATTAGAATTAGGGTTGCGCGCAAAAAATATACTTCTTGAAATTGAAACCAAATGGCATTGTGATGTTTTACGAGTCTGATGTGGACGAAGACGCGGGCATTAGCTAGTATAGAAATATATGTAAAGTACGTACTTTCACTAGTACGTTAGTCATAGTTTTTAAATGCCTCTGGTCTCGTGGTCTCACATTTACACAGGAACTCCAAAGTCAGTGAAAGTGCTGTTGGGTTTTTCCATTAGGAATAGTGTCACAATTAGATTCTATAGTGCTAATAAACCACTAAAAAATAACACAAAATTATTATTCAATAAGTACTTAGGTACCCTAAAAATGCATATAATAATTTTTTTTTTCAAATTTTGCGCGTAATTTTACTAAAATGTAGAAAGCAGTGGACGCCATATTTACTCTGTGGTCGTGACGTCAGTTGGCTGTGTAAACAAATGCTCTCAGTATGGCCGATCAGTTGACAGTTGATAGCTTTGACTTTAGTTTACACAGCCGAATGACGTTATAACATGGTGGCTACTATTTCATGGCGATAAAGAACAGATAAAAAAAACTGAAAACTGAATTGAATTTTTAAATTTATTTTGTTATTTTATGAACTAAGACTTACCGACTGCATTTTATCTAAGCTATCTTAACAATATATTATTTTTACATTTTTTCTCATTTAAAGTAAAATACCCTATTACTCTTTAGCTGCCCGGAGTTATAGAATCTACCGCTTTCGGACGACGAGCAATAGATAGCTCGCGTTCTGTTACACGCCACGCCAGATAAGGCTGATACCTGCTGGAGCTGTGGATTGTTCGAAGGACCTACCGTGGCCGTCGCAAAGGTTAACTGAAAAAACCGGTCAAGTGCAAATCGGACATGTGCATGAATGGTTTTTTTTTAAATTATATTTCACAACTTTTACACAACGCCGTCTAGTCCCAAGCTAAGCAGAGCTTGTGATACGAGTACTAGACAATTGATAAACATACTTATTTATTTCTAAATACATATATATTATAGATAAATTACACCCAGAAACACACAAACAATGGTTGGTTTCTAAACACCCTGGGTGGGAATCGAACCCACGACCTCCGGTATAGCAGTCAGGGCCACTGACAACTAGACCAACAGGCCAGTCATACCCGTTGCCGTAGGCCGTCCGTACAGTCCGTAGTAAAAAACTGCAAAAAAAAAAAAACATTTAGGGTGCTTTTCCACCAAAGATGTGCTATGCTACTTTGCTATGGATGCGATTGATATCCATCTATCTATTATTCTTAATAGTGAAAGTTAACTAGTGCGCCTCACCATCAATGATTGCATCACTGCTTACCATCAGGTGGGATCGCAGTCAAGCACTGGTTTATATAAAAAAAAAAACACATTCATTGGTGCACATAGCTTAGCACTGGTGGAAACGGATGCGTGCTATACCTACTGCTATGGATGGTCGTGAGTGGTGGCTATGTGCCGCTTCCCTACTATATGTAGATACATTGCTTAGTTCGAGCTGCGCATCTTACTCGCGCAGCTACTTTGCGGCGACGCATCTTCAGAGCCCATCTTAACTCGCACCGCTAGCTACATGGCTTAGTATCAGTGGAAACGGTCTAATAGTTTCACAGCATAGCTGCATACCACATCTCTTGTGGAAAAGCAGCCTTATGGTATGGAAGCCACACATAAATATTTATTTTATTCTGAACAGCGGAGTGGTAGCAATAGGGTCCCGTTTTTTACCCATTGGGTACGGGACCCTAAAAACACTGAGATTTTATCAGTAAAAGTTTGACACTCCCTCTCGCTCCACCCAGAGCGGGAGATTTGATGATTGGTCACACAGAAATATTTGAGAAAATTCATTCTTTTATTTTTGATACTTGCAAAAATGGGTACATGACACGCAAAGCTAATAACAAAAAACCGTAAACATCCATGTCAAAAAGCCCTAACTCAATCTTTTTTTCAAAGAAAACTGAATCTTATCTCATTGAGTTATGGTTCAACACGCTTCTTGTTCAATTTCTCTTGTTGGTAAGATTTTATTAGTCATTAGCATTACTGGTGAATCAGTTTTTCGTAGGTCACTTTTGTTTACGTACAGGTCAATGCTCATAGAGCACTGTTGACTTTCGTTGAACCAATTTGTTTTTGAAACTTGTTTTTGGTTTCACCCAATATTTTTTTTTTTTTTTCGTACCAGACGCTTTATGTACTAGCTTTTTCCCGCGACTTTATTCGAGTGAATGACGGTTATTACAGACGCGGAGTCGCAGCCAGATAAAAAGTAACCTATGTCCAACGACCTTACAGCAACTAGACGTCTAATAACAGGCGACGCATGTCTGTCAACACATATGATTATAGATCTGATGTCTCGACCAATCAGAACGCATTACCCCCGCTTCCCCGTACCAATCTGAACGTAGTACGGGGGCTCGTCGAACGTCGGCTAGTTGACAGGATTGTTTTGGTGCGCCAGTTCAAGCATGAGGCGTCTAGTGGTTGTAAGGTCGTTGCCTAGGTCCTTCGTTGGGGTTCAAGCTTACGGCAAAAAATCTAGTTTGTTGTATGGGAGCCTCATTTGAATATTTATTTTATTCTGTTATTAGTATTTGTTGTTATAGCGGCAACTGAAATACACCATCTGTGAATAAAATTTCAGCTGTCTAGCTATCACGGTTCATGAGATACAGCCTGGTGACAGACAGACGGACAGTGAAGTCTTAGCAATAGGGTCCCATTTTTACCCTTTGGGTGTTTTTTTTTTTTGTTGGTGGGAAAATCATTCAATGATATCCTGCGCTCTTGGGCGGAGCGGGAGATAGTGTCAGAATTTTACTGACTAAAAACCCACTCCTGTTCCTTCATTGCCTTTCGTATACCCTTTGGGTATGGAACCCTAAAAAGGAAAAGCCTGCTCAGCGCTACGCTACGATTTCGTAATATTCATTTTTGTGATCATATGCTATTATGGATGAAATAAATAGTAAGCAGTTCACATAAATAAATTTGGATGATTCTAGCTACATAATTTACGATACGAATAAGAAAAACAATACTTTTTTAAGGTTGAAGCTAGAACTACACTGCGCACACGTGTGCCAGACACGCGTGTGTAGAGCTACACTTGATCCACGCCACGCGACGTTGTTCTACGTACAAATCAGGCGTGTTACACGTATGCGTCGGTCTAATGTAGTTAGTTCTAGCTTTAATGTAGGTACCTATCTAAATGTCAAAAGCGTCTTCACTGCTGTGATTGGTTAATCCTACACTGCGTACACGTGTGCCACACACGCCGATCTGGGCGCGTCGGTCTCCATACATTTTATATGGAAACTAGACTTGTAGAGCGACACTAGATCCACGCCACGCGACGTTGTTCTACGTACAAATCAGGCGTGTTACACGTGTGCGTCGGTCTAATGTAGTTCTAGCTTTAGTAGCGTTTTATAATATATTCCACAACTATCACACAACGCCGTCTAGTCCCAAACTAAGCAGAGCTTGTGTTATGGGTACTAGACAACTGATAAACATACTTATATATGTATTTCTAAATACATGACATACCTATATAGATAAATTACACTCAGACACAGAACAAATGATCGTGCTCATCACACAAACATTTGTCCTGGGTGGGAATCGAACCCACGACCTCCGGCATAGCAGTCAGGGCCGCTAACCACTAGACCAACAGGCCAGTCGTTTTAAACGCGTAACGTCTGTCATATAGTCAAGATGTAGGCGTGCTGGACACATTTTACTTTGTCATGTATATACATACATATATAATCAGCCTTATAATGTTCCCACTGCTGGGACTCAGGCTTCCGCTCTAGGAGAGGAAATGAGCCGTACGGTACCTAATCCATCAAGCAGACCCAGTGCGGGTTAGTGGATGTCACAATTCCGAATTTTTGGTTCTAGGACATGCTGGTTTCCTCACGATGTTTTCCATCACCGTTTTGAGAGCAGTGGTGATGAAATAAATTATACAAAGTAATGTTCCTAGTATATGGTTCCGAAACGTGGTCGCTCACAATGGGCCTCATCAGAAAACTCAAAAGTCACCCAAAGGGCAATGGAAAGGGCTATGCTCGGAGTTTCCTTGCGTGATCGAATCAGAAATGAAGATTTCCGCAGGAGAACCAAGGTTGCCGACATAGCACGAAGAATCGTCAAACTTAAGTGGCAATGGGCAGGGCGCATTGCTCGCAGAACAGATGGCCCTTGGAGCCGAAAGGTTCTGGAGTAGCGCCCGCGTACCGGAAGACGTAGTGTTGGAAGGCTCCCTACAAGGTGGACAGATGACCTGGTGAAGGTTGCGGGAATCCGATGGATGTGAGACGCAACGGTTCTGCCGTTCATTGTGGCGGCATTTGGAGGAGGCCTATGTCCAGCAGTGGACATCTATCGGCTGAAATGATGATGATGATGTTCCTGGTTGGATTGTCATGTATATGTCGTTGCCAGATCTTAAGGGCCTATTACACGACTCGATATTCAGACAGTCTTAGGCCCGTATTACAGAACCTTACTCAAGTACTACTTAAACTGCGTTCAACCGATTACAGCTTGAGCGAAGAATCTCGACTTAAGCGTTCAGTTTATTTTAGAACTATTCTCAAAGTCAAATCAAACGAAACTACGCTTGAGTAGAGATTTTGATCTCTGATTAATCCACAACAATTTCCATGAGAATCTATGCTCAGGCGTGGTCTCGACTACACTTGCGAAAACAAAGATCAAATCTCGCCTCAAGCAGAGATTCTGAGCTGATTGTGATTTTAAAATAAGGATACATTGAGTGGAGCTCACTCAAGCAGTTCTATAATACGTAAAAAATGACATTTTAAAGTGACATTGCTCAGGTGATTGTTGTATCTCTGCTCAAGTCAAGTTCTAAAATGAAAATTCCAACTGAGACTCGTTTTAAGTAATGCTTGAGTCTTGATTGTAGTTCTGTAATACGGGCCTTAGTCTATGTAGCGTCGCACAAGAAAAAGAGCAACTTACGCTAATGTCGTTTAATGAAGGAATGAAACAGAACGATGAGATACATAGATAAACATAGACTATGACTGTCTGAATATCGAGTGGAGTTTTTTTTCGGCGGAGCATGAGATAGTGTCAGACTTTTACTGACTAAAAACCCACTCCTGTTCCTTCTTTGCCATTTTTCCAGGGCCCCGGGGATCTCTTTCGCATCACCCATGGCCCCAGTAGGCATCGAACCTGCTGGGCCCTTACGGTGAAACACTACGCGCCTTTGACGACTTGGGCTCGGTCCAGACGGTTACCGGACGATTGGACGGCAAACCACCCATTGCTCACTGAACGCAAGCCCGCGCCTACGGAGGCCGGAAATCGGGATCGGAATCCCGGCGGTGGTTTGGGCGTGAGGAGCCGTTGCCTCACGCGATCGGCTGCCTCCTTTGCTAACATTATTGCTTCGCACGCGGAGGCAACCGCCTGCCACTCCTCCTCGCGCCGGACCATGGCCTGTACAAAGGCCCGGCATCGGTGGTGTAATAGGCCCTTTAGAATTGATCACTTCATGATATGACTGACCATATTATGAAATGGTGACATTTCATGAAATATTTGTATTGCCTGCAGATAGTTGTTCTGCGTCTGGGGGTCTTGTGTTTGTGAACTCAAGTTCCTAGTATGGGGCAGTCTTTATTAAAAACTAGCTTTTGCCAGCAGCTTTGGCCGCGTACATAAAATATAGGCTTTGTTACTCAGGAATAAAGCAGCTTTCTATCGGTGAAAAAAATTTTAGCAATTGGACCAGTAGTTTCAGAGATTACCTCCTACAAACAAAAACAAAAAAAAAAAACAACCTAAGTACCTCTTTATAATATTAGTGTAGAAGAAAAGATAAAAAAAGCAATGAAATCACCACCTACAAACAAAAAATAAATAAAAAAACACAAACTTTACCTCTATAAAATATTAGTGTAAAAGAAAAGATGGCAATGACCTATCAGGTAAAGATGTTTGATGTTGATTTGATCCATCTCTTGTTTGAAAATTCGGGATGTTAATATTTGTGTTAATTGGTTTTGTTTTCATTACTGTCAGTCAAAGTTTAGTTTTTCTTTGTTCTTTTATTTTTTCTTGTCTGCTGAAAAAAATTCACATAAACAATGCAGTTGAGTGATTGGCTGCAGCGCTGCGTGTCGCGGGCTTGATTCTTGCACGGGACAAATATTTTTTTTTTATGTTTATTGTGACTAGAGCAGTGGTGGCCAAGTGGTAACGGCTCCGACTTACGAGTTAAAGGTCACGGGTTCAAACCCAGCCAGGCGCATTACTTTGTGTAATTCATTTCATCACCACTGCTCTCAAAACGGTGCAGGAAACCGGCATGTCCTGGAACCATTCCCTCTCCTAGAGAGGAGGCCTGAGTCCCAGCAGTGGGAACATTAAAAGGCTGATTATGCTATTATGTTATGCTATGTTTAGTGTTTGTGTGTCTACACTTGTTTGTGAACGAATTCAAAACCAAATGACAATCGGAATCAACGGCTTAAGAGGACACTTCCCCAGTCGTCTGCTGTCAACCTGAGCATGGTTTAAAAGCTTGCCGGTTCATCCAACACAATCCAACGCAGTGTTGAATAAAAACTTGCCTTAACCGAAAGCTCTGCTGGCACTCGGTAACACCGTCATTCACTCGAATATTTCACATAACTTGTTCCAGGAAATACGCGATTTTTTTTAACTGTAGAAGTTTTTGAAAAATGTTTTCGTCATTCAGAATCTTGATTAAATTTGCAAGGATTCTGTTTGACGAAAACATTTTTCAAAAACTTTTACAGTTTTTTTTTTTAATTTTTGAGTACATTATGAAGGGTCAAATTTCATGCAAGAGAAAGATTTTCAGAAGTCTTTACAGAATTAGTTTTACACCAATTTATAAATTGATTTCAATAGAAGTCTAGATAATATCCACAAGATATCTGTGTTTCCAAAATATCTAATTAAAAATGTGTAATTAAGTCATAATTGCGTAAGAGCGGTTATATGAAAAACAGTGAAAATGTATTTCGGGTTGGATACTCTTATCTTGATTTCCGAGGCATGTTAAGTTAGTCACCCATCCACCAACAAATCTAGTGTGCTCTCCTATTAGCAGTGACACTAATCAATGACGGATTCATTCTGAGATTTTTCCACTCGCGTGATGTTCTACAGAGATAGCTATTTTAAATCAGAATATATATATACTCTAAATCAGAACAGTGGATCAATTGATAATAATGATATGATAGAATTTCTTATCAATTGTGTCATATGATTCAAAGTATTTCAATGAACTGAGATTTCATCAAGACTAGATGTGCTCGCGGTTTCGTCTCACCTATTTTAAATTACAAGATTCTGTATGTTCGGGTGGAATCTTGCTACTCAATTTTGAAGCAGACGTCTTCAAACGATTGACCTGAAATTTTGTATACACGTTTAGTTTGGATGACAGTGCATAGTTAGCTGTGTAAAACGTCATTCTAAATCCAACATGGCGGAACACCTAAGATGGCGAATAGCCAGTTTTACTTGGCCATATCATGAAGTGATCAATTTCTAAGATCTGGCCACGACATACATACAAACATTTAAAAGCGAAAATAACAAATACAGATAGAAGAGTACAAAGGTGCTGCTTATTTCAAAAAATTTCTTCTAGCAGACCTGCGACAGAAAGAAAACCCAGGCACAATATTGATATAGGGAACAGTATGGAAACTGCCTACAAATGTTCGAAACGGCTCACTCACACAAACATACGCATCGACGAGACTCCTAAGCGGCATTCGCTACTGACAGGACCGCGAGAAACGCTTAGTAGTCGCGTCGATGCGCATGTGTGACGCAGGATAAGGCAAAGAGGGCACATAGGAGTGGGTTTTTATTCAGCAAAATTCTGACACGTCCTCTCGCTCCGCCCTAGAGCGAGAGAGAAGTCATTGGATGATTTCTCACCTAAAAAAAAGACCTGCGCAAGGAAAGTTGGATGAGAGAGGTAGACACAATGTTTTTCGCAGTTTTGTTCGATCATTCTATTAACTTTAATACAGGATGATTTAAAAAAATTATTTTTTCCTGTTTACTTCAGTGCATAGCGTCTTCAGTATCAGCTGATATCAATGATGAACAACATCATTATTCCGCTAATACGAACTGATCAATCATCATTATCAGTTATCACTCCAGCACTATTACTGATAGACATCGGTGACAGGGTTTGGAGATTATTGGCATAAGAACGATGATCCAGTTATTGCTGAAATATTTGCATTATCGTGATTATCTTTTTAATATGTATTTACGTACTTATTATTAATTAGCGACTAGCCCCGGCTTCACTTGGATGCAAATTACATAATAATAATAATGATTGTTGATATAGCGGTCCCTCATGACGAGAACCTCGTGAAAGCTGAGAAAGATAAGCAAACTAAGTATCTTGACTTAGCTCGCGAAGTTGTCGACATGTGGGAAGTGGATGGAGCAATCATTATGCCGATAGTCGTAACGGTCAATGGCTTAATAGCCAAGAGCCTCGAACAACATCTAAGGAGGCTCTCGTTAGGCAGCTGGATCAAGGGCCTGATCCAGAAAGCAGTACTCCTGGACACGGCGCGCATCGTTATGAGATTCCTCTCTCAGGAGCCCTGACCACTGGTAGCTTGGACCCTGTTCCCGATGCCGGTGGGCTACTATTTTTTTTATTTTGAAATGTTTTGTTTTTTATTTTATTTTTTTAAGAAATATTTAAAAATGTAATCAATATGTACATAAATTTAATAAATGGAATGATAATATCGATGGATATTAATAACATTGTTCAGGCAGGGGCCATAGTCTTAACATAGTTCCTGGTAACCAGTCCACTTAATATTCCAAAAACCATAGCCTTATAGTCTTTGTTTTCCATATATCGCAATATTTGTTCACCAACCTAGGCAAGCGTGCTCCATCTTCGGCCACATCATCGCTTACCATCAGGTGAGATAGTGGTCAAACGCGAGCCTATCAATAATAATAATAAAAAAAAAACAATCGGGGGTTATCCTTGGGTGCACTAGCATAGCGCGTACAGGGATAATCGTCGGTTGGTATCACATTCCATTAAAAGTGACTAAAGAGCCTCTGTGAGTTGGTTTCGGCTCCTCGTACGCCTTCCAAAGGTCCGGGACCTCAGGGTTCCGAGATACACTGATACATAATGATAATATTCCACAAGTTTTTTTTCTTTTTTTTTTAAGTTCTTACAGTCCTTCCTAAGGTTGTCTAGTAGATATCGCTGTTAGCGATAAGACCGCTATTGTGCCCATAGATTAAGTTAGATTAAGTTTTATTACTATTTTGGTGCACAATAAAGTTTTATTCTATGCTTTCACACAACGTCATCTAGTCCCGAACTAAGCAGAGCTTGTGCTATGAGTACTAGACAACTGATAAACATACATAATAATATAATATAATAATAATATTCCACAACTATCACACAACGCCGTCTAGTCTCAAGCTAAGCAGAGCTTGTGTTATGAGTACTAGACAACTGATAAACATACTTACTATATTTCTAAATACATACATAAATTATTGATAAATTACACTCAGACACAGAACAAATGATCGTGCTCATCAAACAAACATTTGTCCTGGGTGGGAATCGAACCCACGACCTCCGGCATAGCAGTCAGGGCCACTAACCACTAGACCAACAGGCCAGTCAGACATGTATTTATATTTACTAATACATATTATAGATAAACTGGTTTCTGCCAGCAGCTAAGCTCGTGTCAAAGTAGGTTTCTAGTTTCTTCGTTTAGTAGGTAACTTCGAACCCCCATTTATCCCCTTAGGGGGAAAAATTATACGTCATAAAAGAAAACCTTGTGCAAAATTTCACACTTTTAGTTCCAATAGTTTCGGCAGTATATGTCAGTCAGTTTCTCCTTTTATGTATACACGGTGTCTGTGAGATCGACGCACAAACGAATACCATGGATCCAGTATATGATTCTGGAACCCCCACGTGTTGTGGAATTTTTCGTTAGTCTTTTCCTGATTTTAAAAAAAAATACGTTTTATTTTATTTTAAACTGTATAAAATCGTTATTCTAACATTTTTACAGAAAAATAAAATAATTTAAAATTAAGAATTACTTTTAAAATTATAAATTACATCGGGGTTGATTAGATTAACGATTTTATCAACCCCGATGACTATTTAATTAATTAATTTTTAATAAAAAAATAATAATAAAAAAAGTTATTAAAAATGTCATCGGGGTTGGTTAGAATAACGTTTTTTTACAGTTTAAATTTTAAAAAGTACAGTTTTTTTTTAGGTTAAAGCCGACTAAAAATTCCACCACTAGGGGGTTCAGAATTGTGTACTGAACCCATGGTTCCAAACCAGTGTATCAAACACTGGTTTATGTGAGTTTATTAAGAAACTATTCACTCTAGCCTTGAAGACACCTAAATTAATATCGGAAGACTGCAGCAGTCAAATTGTTTCAGTTCTTTGATGTATGCGGTATAAACGACGAGACGAAACGCTTAGTCTGGACTGTAGAGATGTGAATCAAGTATTCCCGTGTATTCTCCAAAATGCATCCTTTAGAATACCGAAAGTCTGACCAATCTGGATTACCAATTCGCGTCTCCATTGAATTTAAAGCCGCTTGATGGTATTTTGCAACACCAGCCCATATGTGGCATTGTCATCATCATCATTTCAGCCGAAAGACGTCCAATGTTGGATATAGGCCGCCCCAAGTGTCGCCATAACGGCCGGTCCTGTGTGTCTCGCATCCATCAGATTCCCGCGACGCTCACCAGGTCATCGGTCCACCTTGTGGGAGGCCTTCCAACTTTTCATCCCCATCGACTATTTCTTCTGCTAGCAATGTGCCCTGCCCACTGCCACTTAAGTTTGGCGATTCTTCGAGCTATGCTGGTAACCTTGGTTCTCCTGCGGATATCTTCATTTCTGATGTGATCACGCAAGGATGTGGCATCGTATTTTACCCCAGTCCCATGTATGTTATTGTGAAATAAATTACTTATAACTTCTATTTGTATAGCATGAGGTTTAATCTTTCAAGCGTCATGAAAATAATTTACTTACGTAAATGTAATATTTCAGATAAACTTATCGAAATACCTCGTGTGCACTCACAACCTATAACCTTGTCCCGCACGAGGCATGCACTTATGACGCACTTGACGTATGCCATAATGACGCATGTGACAATGTCATAATGACAGCTGCGTTGACGTTGACGCAACGTACGTCAGGGTGGGAACAAATGGTGTTTTGTATTTTGCTATGTCAATATTTGCGTTTGATCTGATGTTATGTAATTAGTTGATATTGTAAATGTGTGATGTGATTGATTTGTTATGTATTATATTGACTAGCACTTTTAAGCGATTTCGTTCGCGAGAATGTTTTTATAAAACCTTTGTAAGGGGTGTCCCTTCAACCGTATTTTGAGGGTACTTTCGAAAAATTGATAATGACAATCTTTCTTATTCATTTTGATTAGAATTTGTGCTAAGTTTCAAGTTTAACCCAAGGAATGAGATTCTCCCATACAACTTATATAGGGGTAATTTTGAAAAACGAACAATGAAACCTTTTTTATTAACTTGGGTTACAAGGCTGTTTTTAATATTGTGTGGTTTTGATCACGCATGCGAAAAATATCACATGGTCACAAAGTCATCTTCTCTTTCTCGGCGCGGGGCCTGAAACCATCAAAATACAAGCAAATGTCTACTTACCTCTCTAAAACAACTGGTAACCTAAAAATCGTCAATTCACTGTTCATTGTTAAATTTAAACAACCGTCCACTGAACAGTTAGAATAAGGTATTTTTTGTTGGTCCACTTTTCCACAACAAAGTTCACAGACGCGTGTCTCAAAGGGATAACACTCGAGCTCGCATTGAGCTGAATTGAGCCGAGATATCGTGTCCGTGAGCGGTGCCTATGTGTGCGTTGCTCGAGCGCGCTTTGTATGTAGATTGATTTCGGTACCTATCTATTTTGTGATTCAGTGCTATCATCTACAACACACGGACTTTTTCATTAACTTACTGATGATCCTATAAAGACAACTATTGCCCCTTCGCTAATAAAGGCGTAGGGACAGTCGTTACCCTGAGGGTCAATGACGTGAGCCAGCCACAAAACGGGGTGCGAGGTCGTTAACTCTACCTTATATAGGCCGCTGTCCTGGACGAAGGCGCGCTACCCTAGACTCAGGGGCCCAAGTCTGCTATTTTTATAAATTCGTCATTCCAACAAGATCATTTTGCTAAAAGTTTGTAATCTGCTAATTCATAATGGTCGATCATTGATCCGTCAATGGTCTCGTAATAGAGTTGTGGTAGAATGACAATATCGAGCTTATTAAAAGCAATGACTTTTAATTACGTTCTAATGGTAGGTCACTGATCAAAGGAACTGACAAAATTTTAGCAGATTACTGCATACGTGAGATAATTCGTTTGTCAATATTTACGAGATTACCAGTCTATGCCACTTCTTTCAATAGAGTGTCAGTGGTTGACCATTGGAAAGTCATAATGGCGCCATTATATTAGCAGATTACCTACCAAACTTGTCAAAATGAACAATTATGAAATCAATGATAGACCATTCTGACACTATTGTAATAGCAGACTTGAGCCCGCACAACTGAAAATTGAATTACGTTTATGACTGGATCAAAGAAAAAGGACGGATGTGTGGTGTGACGAAAATTAATAAAGTGAAAAATGAGTATATTAGGGGAAGTTTGCAAGTAGCGCCAGTGACTGAAAAGTTGAAAATCGTTTGTCTTGGTATGGTATGGTATGGTGAAGAGGAGGGATGAATCGCATGTTACTGAAATACCTAGTTATGAATATACATGTGAATGGATGGAGAGGGAGGCCAAAGAAAAGATAGATGGGGGTTGTGTGAGTATAAAAACAAAAATAAAAAACAATATAAAACATAAATTCGATATTATGTCCTCCAAGTAGTAATTGACTAAGTAAGTTTTCTCGCACAATATATTAAGAAAAGCCCTTTTAAAATGGTGTATGCTGTGAAGATCTTTTAATGTATTTGGCAATTTATTATATAACTGGGGTGCCATTCCTAAAAAGCTCTTTAAGTGTAGTGCAGTCTTTGCCCAAGAATTGCCGAATCGAGTTACGCCTAGATTCAAAGACCTTCACATAAGACTTAATCTAAAGGTCGTTCGACTCCAGACCTTGGCTCGAAATGCATAGGGTTCAATGTTAAAGTTCCCGAGTTCGTTCACTTAGGTTGTCTGGACGGTGAAGTATTGAATTTTGCGATGTGGTGTAGAATATTTGTTGTTGCATTATTACTGCCTCGTTGGTCTCGTGGTCGCAACCGCGACTGCTGAGCGTGGGGTCCTGGGTTCGATTATAATAATACATATACTGAGTCGAGCAAAAAGGGCTATTCGGTTTTTCTATTAGGAATTACTCTGTAGCTGCTCGGAGTTTGGAAGTTGGTGGTATGATTGTATTGTATATTGAGCTATTATCCGCAACTCCATTGTACCCATAGATTAAATTAGTTTAAGAATTTTTGTTTCTATTTTGGTGTAAAATAAAGTTTTATTCTATTCTTTACGATTAAAGGGCGTATTTTGCTTACGGGTGGGACAAGTGAGTCGTTTGATCTACCCCAGCTCCCCTAACCAAGTTACAACCGTTTCGTTTCGATTCTCTTTTCGTTGATTGCCTCGAGTCGGCCACGCCTCCTATTCCTTTGTTCTGACCACGTGACTCAGCGTTTAGATCACGTCAGAACAAAGGAGAATCGAAATGAAACGGTTGTAATTTGGCTAGGGGGGCAGCTCCTGAAGGAAGGTCAGCAGTGCCTTGGTGTTACTTATCATTTCACGGAGGGTACCTAGGTTTCCGAATTACTTTGCCCTGTATCCAGCGACCACAGGGCAGCTTAGAACCAAATGAGCTACTGCCTCGTCCTCCTCCAGGCAGGCTCTGCAGAGTGGACTGTCTGTAACTCCTATGACAGAGAGGTGTTTATTAAAGGTCCCGTGGTCAGTTGTAACGGCCTTCACTTTGAGCAACTGAAGTTTAGTCAGTCGTAAGGCACGTTTTGTGAGATCAAGTCGGGGTCACCAGTTTGGAAGTAGGCGGAACAGAGAGTAAAGTCCCGCAAACCTCCGTTGAAAAGGGAGGATCCTCCGAACAGACGGGTGTTATGTCTGGTGGGCAGCTGCCCGATAGATGATTTCGGGCTGTTCTATATATTCTGATCGCGCGGAGAACTTTGATTGCGCGATGCAGGATTACTTCTTATGTGACGCCATAGATGTCGCTACACGGCCATCAATGGGGGGAAGTGCCTCCTTGGCCTGCCTGCACTTACTATGTTCTACCCATAGTTTGCGGTATGATGCTCCCGTACCTTGGAAAGCACGTAAAGCCGTTGGTCCTGGGTCTGATCCCTCTCCTCGTCGAATATCTCCTGCATACTTGTACACTAATGTCTCCTGCATACTTGTACACTAATGTCTCCTGCATACTTGTACACTAATGTCTCCTGCATACTTGTACACTAATGTCTCCTGCATACTTGTACACTAATGTCTCCAGCATACTTGTACACTAATATCTCCTGCATACTTGTACACTAATGTCTCCTGCATACTTGTACACTAATGTCTCCTGCATACTTGTACACTAATGTCTCCTGCATATTTGTACACTAATATCTCCTTCGTCCCACACAAAACGTTTCGGGAACACATTCATTATGCGTTAAGGAGGAGGAGTTAAATTCCTTGCTGGAGTCTGTGTTTCCTGATGGCTACAACCTGGGGATCTTTAAGTCAAGAATGAATAGGTTACCTCTAGGTAAGCGCGCTCTATCGTCGACCGCATCGTCGCTTTCCATCAGGTAGGTTAGCGGTCAAGCGCGAACCTATCAAGAATTTAAAAAAAAAGTTTGACACTCCCTCTCGCTCTACCTAAAGTGGAGGAGTCACGACTGTGATGAGTAACCACGTAAAAAAGGAAGGTGTTGAGTTGTTGACCTAACGCCTAGACGACCATTAGCTAAAGTTGACTGCCCAACCCAAATATTTTGCACGTAATTTGAGAAAGGGCGCGGAGTATGAACAAATGGAATGCTATGTTCGCAGTTTAGTATCGTATTTAGCGTATAACTATACACATACGAGAGTTTGACTGGCCTGTTGGTTTAGTGGCCAGTGGCCCTCACTGCTATGCCGGAGGTCGTGAGTTCGATTCCTATCCGAGAGAAATGTTTATGAGATTGGGTGTAATCTATATATATAAAAGGGGAAACTGACTGACTGACATATCAACGCACAGCTGAAACTACTGGGATTAGGAGTGTGAAATTGCACAAGGTTTCCTTTTATAGCGTAGGTGAGCACTAAGAAAGGATTTTCCAAAATTCACTCCCTAAGGGAATGAAGCGGGGGTCCAAAGTTTGTATGGAGAAACCTACACTCACGCGAGTGAAGCCGCGGGCAGAAGCTAGTTTATCTATAATATGTATGTATTTAGAAATACAAGCCGTACTTAGTTTGGGACTGGATGGCGTTGTGTGAAAGTTGTAGAATATTACTATTGTAAGGGTTACTACATCTGCAAACTGAGGAGCTCGTGGTTAGTAGTGGCCATGAGTATGAAAGGGATACTCGTGATCCTAAAACGCAAAAGCAACTGAAGGAACATAGGTATGGTTTTTGTCAGTAAAAAAAATTACATGCCTTAACGCCCCACCCTAGATTGCGAGGAGTCATTATATGATTTCCCATTTTAAGAAGGAGCCGATATTGATAACTAATCCTTTTTTAGTTTTATTTTATTAGTTTAGATGTAGTGTGTTTGTCACGTTACGCGAAAAAAAGTTGTTGAGTTCCTAAGTAGGCCTGAGTTGAGCTATATGGACACTGAGGCTTGCTTGCACCGACTGAACAGGTGCACTCAAATCTGTGTGGTTCTTTTCTCAAAAGACCATCTCAGGTAATCTGCATGTACCAAGTGCGAATGGGACCAACTGCGAACGCGATACGAAGTGCGAATGGGACGACGTGCGAATAACCCTATAAAACGTATTAGTATTCTTATTTCTTGGGTAAATAAACATAAAATTTGGCCCAAATTCTAACCAAAATGAATAATAAAGACGGTAATTATGTATTAGCTTTTCAAAACTACCCTCCTAATACGGTGTAAGGGTTGTTAAAGTTTTTAAGAAAATACTAAGTCGCTGGCAAAATGCTAGTCATTTATACTTAAGACTCCATGTGTCCATACTCCGTGCCCTTTCCAAAATTACGTGCAAAAATTCGGGCATCGGTTGGGCATTCAACTTTGGTTAATGATCAATCTAGGTGTAAGGTCAACACCCTAAGGGAACGGGCAACCCTGGGGATTGACTGCCTGAGAGACTATTGATTGTAAGTCAGTGAACAGGGGATTGACTTATGTTAGGAGCGGCTAACCCGAGCCACATTTCTTTACAACCGGGGCTCTTACGTGATTATGATGTTATTACATATCTTTCTGTAGATATTTTGGAAACACACATCTTGTGTATATTATCTAGATTTCTATTAAACTCAAAACGGTAACATTGTGTAAAACTAACATGTTTATTTAAACTTCATGTACAGTAGTGGTACATAGGCGGACTTAATGCAACAAGGCGTTCTCTACCAGTCAA
The DNA here is from genome assembly GCA_961205895.1 of Mythimna pallens. Taxonomy (NCBI): domain Eukaryota; kingdom Metazoa; phylum Arthropoda; class Insecta; order Lepidoptera; family Noctuidae; genus Mythimna; species Mythimna pallens. Next base: position 1,355,356 of record OY540852.1, read on the forward strand.
CCTTTGGGTTAAAAAAGACCACACAGTGGTAGGCGTGTGCAATAAATTAATAATTGATATTTTTAGTAAAGACCTCTGAAAATCTGTTATTTTACGTGAACTTTGGCCGTTTATAGTGTACTCAAAAGTTAAACAGTAAAGAAAATGGTACTATTGAAACATTGCACATTTTAGAGAGTCTAAATGTAGACGAAAGCGAAAAGTTTTATGAACGCACGACCCCAAACTAAATCCAATTTTATCTGATTAGTCTACAAATTTTTATAATAGTTAGTTAGCCTACTATGTCTCACTGCTGGGCGAAAACCTCACTCTTGCTTTTCCACACACGTCTGTCCTCATCCATTGCGGGCCAGTCCCTTCGGTAGTTGTCCAGCTCATCTCTCCACCTTCGTCTTGGTAAGCCACGATGTCGCATAGCCTAGCATAGTCGGCCTTATAATGTTCCCATTGTTGGGACTCAGGCCTCCTCTCTAGGAGAGGGAATGGGCCGTAATCCAACACGCGGGCCCAATGCGTGTTGGTGGATGTCACATGTCTTCGAATTTTTGGTTCTAGGACATGCCGTTTTCATCACGATGTTTTCCTTCACCGTTTTGAGAGTAGTGGTGATGAAATAAATTATACAAAGTAATGCGCCATGCTGGGTTTGAACCCGCAACTTACAACTCGTAAGTCGGGGCCGTTACCACTCGGCCACCACTGCTCTTCATCGCGATATGTTGACTTGCGTTTAATGGGACACAATAAGTGGCTCTTTTAGCCCACAACTCATCTGGCTCCGGCAGACGTGTCCGGTCCAAACCCATTTTAGAGTAGCAGCTTTTAAATGTACTATTTCTCTCTTGCAACTTTTTATGTGTATTAGCTCCTCTCCCTGCTATCCCCCCCGTTGAACTTACGATGCAGAACAGATGCCATCGACTCGTTGTGTCTGTCTGATGTCTAGTCTCGAATGAGGGGTCATTCACTCCCCGGGGAGGGAGACGGTCACCGAGAACGAATGAACTTTTGAACTATTATTGCACAGACTTTTTTGAATTCGTCTGGTAACTTTGTGCTTGCATAAAATGATATGACTTTTATTTAATTCTAACCCCGCCTGTTCGAATGCAAATCGTTTAAATTTACGGTCTTAATTTCTCAAGTTGAATAAAACCATGTAAAAAATAAAACAACCGACTACAACGTACAAAAAAATACTAAAAATTTACAAAATAACTTTTATTTGGGAAGTCGGTGTTTCTATAATAGTTTTATATCTTCGTTCTTTACCAACGACTTCGACTTCGACGAAATTACTAAAACTAAAAAGTACCCCTCAGCTAATCATCATCAGATAAGCTCGATGGTACCTTATAGCCAGATGACATCTCATGACAATTGTAATAATCGCAAATACGTTTAGGTTACAGATTTAGGTGATTTATTACAGAGTTCCGGTGTCCACCGCTTCATCATCAGATCAGTTCGATATATCCCCTCCTTCCCTTCTTTCAGTCAGTTATCCACTACACGTATAAACAAAGCCATTTTACTTGTTACGACAGTTCAGCTATGATCCTATGAGGAGTTCCGTTCCATATCTTCGAAGTTCCTGATCCATAACAATATTTCTATGGGACCAGCTCGGAAGCATAACCTTTCAATACAAATAAAAAAACAATATCAGTCCACAATTGACCGAGAAATCCGTGAAAATACATTAAAATAAAACATTTATCCGAACATAGAACCTCCTTCTTTTTTGAAATCGGTTAAAAATATATTTTACAAAAAAAAAACTTTCAAAAAAACTTTTCATTTTGGAAGTCGGTGTTTCTGGTTTTATTGTTTGTTAACACCGACGTCCGAAATGAAAAATTATTTTGAACGTTTTAGTATTTTTGTAGTGAAGTCTAACCGACTTCTGAATGTGGTTTAATTAGTAGTATCCAATGTGGTTTACATTGGAAAGGTCTGACGGCCAACCCCCTCATTTTGGCCCTAAAACAAGACAGCGATGTTTGGTTAACGATATGCACACCGCAATATTCATAGTAGGGGCCCAGCAGGGTTCGTAGGGGCCCAGCAGGCCTACTGGGGTCATGGGTAGTGTGAAAACGAAACCCGGGACCCTGGGAGGAGGAACAGGAGTGGGTTTTTAGTCAGTAAAAGTCACATTATCTCCCGCTCCGCCCAAGGGCGGAATTTGGTCGTAAATATACGACTTTAGCGTGGTGGACACGAGAATATTTGTCGGATAAATCCGACGGAAGTGTTTATAGGGTTAACCACTATCCCGCATGCAGTTTAGCAATAAAATACAACCTTATTTTTCCCTTTGCAGGTCTCGAGTTCACTCATCCAAACGAGCGCGGGGAATACGAGGTAGCCGAGGGCATATCAGCCACGGTCTTCAGAGCTATCCTGGAGTACTACCGGATGGGGAGCATCCGATGTCCTCCTACAGTATCTGTGCAGGAGCTCAGAGAGGCCTGCGACTACCTACTCGTGCCTTTTGATGCAAATACTGTGCGATGCCAGGTGAGACATTAGTGGTACTTTTTAGTGACAGTTATGGCTTACATGTACAGTGTTTTTGTGCAGGAGTGGCGGTAGACCTGTAACTATCTTCTTGTGTCTATTGATGCGAATACTTTGCGTTACCAGGTGAGGTATGCGTGGCACTTTTTAGTGATAGCTGGGAAACATTCACATTGTCTGTGCAGGAGTTCATGGAGGCTTGTGACTATCTACTCATGTCTATTGATGCGAATACTGTGTCACGCCAGGTGAGACTGGAGACTGGTACTTTTTAGTGACAGTTATGGCGTACATCTACAGTGTCTGATAGAAAGAAAGAAAGAAAATATGTTTATTTGGCACACCATATTAATCAACAAATAATTGATTTAAAAAATAAAATTAAACATAAAAAAAAATAAGGAAAAATAAAATTAATACTAACAATATGTCTCTCGGCTACGCCAAATAGGTCCAGTTCAGCATAATGCCAGACAACTACGTAGCAGTTGCCTGACGCTTGTTTTCAATTGATACTGAGTGCGGCCTGTGATTACCCGTGCAATTTTTTCAATTTCCTTCCTGAGATTTATATAAATAGATTTTTAGAAAATGTTCATCCAAATTGGTCCAACATTCTCGATTTTTGCGGTAAGCAACACATTTAGCCATTCATCTTTATTTATGTATTACAATAAATTTTGCTTGTAATGTCAAAATAACAACTTTTTACTAAAGCTTATGTAACGTAGGTACTTATACAAAAAAAAGTATTTAGAACTTTTTATCTGTCTGCCTTTTGGCATCTCCGAAACGGCTGGACTGATTTCGATTAGGCTTTCACTGGCAGATAGCTGATGTTATAAGGAGTAACTTAGGCTATCTTGATAAAGCGCAAGCGAAGTCGCGAGCAGCTAGTAAACTAACCTAATCGATATTAGACAATCTCCACAGGTTATGTGACGTCTCTTAGCAGACATGTTCTACCTTCAATTCTGTATGACGTGCCCTGTTACCTGTTCACGTAGGGATCTAATGACAGCATCAGCGAACGGTATTGCCGTGGCCGAATATTGGGACAGAGAAGGAAAATTAAATTGAAAAAAAAAAAAAAAGTTACCATCGACACGTTAAGAAGAAGCATTTTTTCAGTTACATCGAAGGACTGGAACAATTTGCCGGCTGCGGTCTTCCCGTCCTACTATAATTTAGGTGCCTTCAAGGCTAGAGTGAATAGACTCCTAATAAACTAGTGCGCCTCACCATTAATGATTGCATCACTGCTTACCATCAGGTGGGATCGCGGTGAAGCACTGGTTTATACCAATAAAAAAAAGTCAAAGCAGCTAGTCCCAAAATATAATTTACTCAGCACTGGGTGACACTGGGCTTTAAATAAATGAATGAATTGTGGCTGAATATTTAGGAACAGTGATAGTTTAAGGAAATCTAAATGAAATTTTAATCTTCCTTTCCAGAATCTGCGGGGCCTTCTTCACGAACTCTCAAACGAAGGCGCCCGCCGTCAGTTCGAATCCTTCCTAGAGAGACTCATCCTCCCCCTCATGGTGGAGTCAGCTCAGCGAGGAGACAGGGAGTGCCACGTCGTCGTGCTGCTGGATGACGACTCCGTGGAGTGGGATGAGCAGTACCCCCCTCAGATGGGGGACGAGTACTCGCAGACTGTGCTGTCCACACCGCTGTATAGGTTCTTCAAGTATATTGAGAATAGGTGAGTCTATTTTTGACGATGACAGAAACCCAAAAGTTCAAAAAACAAACCCAATGAGTGTCTGAGGCCCCGCTTGGGTAGAGCACCGCCGTATCCTCGTAGAGGCCCTGGTTTAGGACATGGTATTAGCGTGAGGGCATGAGAAGCAGTCATGTGAAGCGTGCAGGTCGATTTCCAGCCACCATAGGCGTGGAAGGTGGCACTAGGTGGCTCGCCTTCCGTTAAAGACCAGGCCTTAGTTGGTGGCATGAGTGACGGCGTGCCAAGGCTTCGAGATTGTTCGAAAAAGCTATGGACTTGGAACGCAAAAGGCAACTGATAGAACACAGGTTTTTTTTAGGTGGGAAATCTGATAGAACACAGGTGGGTATTAGTCCGTAAGTCAGTCAGTCATTACCCAGAGCGAGGGGGGTCATTTGAAGAGAACTGAACTAAAAAATGGTTAGTTATCTGGCCCAGAATTTTTAATTTTAAACAATCATGACTACAAGACAGGACCGGTCATTATGGCGATACTTGGGGGAGGCCTATGTCCAACAGTGGACGTCTTTCGGCTAAAAAGATGATGATGATGATCATGACTAATCATTTCTCTTCTTCTTTCCAATTCCAGAGATGTAGCTAAACAAGTGATGAAAGAGCGTGGTCTCAAAAAGATCCGCCTCGGCGTCGAAGGCTACCCGACCTACAAAGAAAAAGTCCGCAAACGTCCTGGCGGTCGGGCCGAGGTCATCTACAACTACGTCCAACGTCCCTTCATACATATGTCCTGGGAAAAGGAAGAGGCTAAATCACGCCATGTCGATTTCCAATGTTTCAAATCGAAGTCAGTCACGAACCTGGCTGAGGCTACAGCGGATCCTGTCATAGAGTTAGACGCGAATAGGGTAAGAGATGAAGAGGTCCCGGAGGTGGTTGCTGAACCAGAAGTCGAGGAGGCTGCACAGTGATTAGGATACCGCTCTTCGAGAGCGGTCGTGAGGTTACTAACAGGTATATTCTGCTGGCTTTGATCTTAGGTCTAACACTCATGTTCTAAGAGGAAAACTTTGTCCGTTTCACTCGACTCAGATATGTGTAATTAACTCTCGAGTTGAAGATGTTATCAGACTGAATGCTAGCTACGAGATATCTCGTAGATAATTTCTTCTTAAAAGCCACATACGAGATATATCGTAGGACCTCTATGACCGAAGATGGCCTCAAATTAAAGTATTAACATTGCTGGTGCCTAAGTACGAGGTATCTCGTAGATGATTTCTTCTCCGATGCCACATACGAGATATATCGTAGGACCTCTATGGCCTCAAATTAAAGTATTAATATTGCTGTTGGCTAAGTACGAGATATCTCGTATACGCGGGTACTGCTAGTACGAGATTTTTCGTATAGGCTGACTATGTACGGCAGGACCTGAATTTGACAATTTAAATTCTTGGTTATCATTGTGTTAATGTCAATAACTAATAAACAGTAACTGTCAATGTGACGAGATTGTGACCGAGTCGAGGTTGAGTCGAGTGGAGGGCATCACATAGAATATGGGTGTATGTGTATAGGGGTGGAAAAGTGAATTTCAGTTTGACAGCTGTCAGTTTTGAAAAAGGTGTTGTGATTTTCGAAATGCGATTTCGGTTTTGTAAAAGAATGTTTTTTTTTTTAATCTGAGATCGATTCAGTTTGTTTTCAAATTCGATTTTGGAATAGGTACGAGTATATTGCAAGATCTCTGTCGGAATTTTTGCGTTTAAGGCCACTTGTATACGTTAAGAAAAGTCGGGCCTATGCAAGCATTCGTGTCGTTTCTATACACTAACTGTGTTGGCACTGACCAAGAAAAAAATCTTGTCTGCGCTAGACATGACGAGTGAAGTTGCTGTGGTGCGGTAGGGGGGCGAGGTAGGTGAGGGATGCCACGATCAAGTTTCCTACCCGCCGCTGACACAGTGCAATTTCTTAGCGTATACAAGCGCCCTGAGGATTTCAAAACCAAATTCGTGTTCAAATTCGATTCGAATGTAGTTGGCACTAAAAAGTGCCACGAATGGCCCCGATCACATAGAGACGTTTTCAAAAGTTTAAAAAAAGTACCAGGCGAAAGACATTTGTACTTATTATAACGCACATAGCGTACGGTATGCTTTGTACACTTGAGTGCATTAAAATAGGTCGCTATTTAGTACACTGGCTCCCAAGAAAAATTGGTCAGTGTTATTGTAAAAATATGGCCTTAAAAATATTGCTGAGGCAATATCTCGGATTTTAGAGATCCGTTACTTAAAATGTGTGTTTGAAAAAAGGTGGAAAATTATTTAACCTTTTAACCGTATATAATTATATCCGTCGGATATATCCGACGTAGGGTCGCACTTCTACGAACAAATCCATCTCGTCAGCTCTTCTGTCACCCTATGGGAATTGAAGAGCTTAACGAGATGGAGTCGCAAACAGACGACCCTGGCGAATAAGACACGAAAACACTCGTCGGAACAATTCGACGTAAGCGGTTAAAGGGGCCAGTTCAATTTTATTTTTCGATTATTTTTTTTTTGTAGTCTGTAAAATTCATTTTTAAAATAGTCAAAACGTATAGTTATCCAAAATATTGTAATATCCTTTCAAAATGAAAAGTAAAGTTGTTTCTGTGATAAAAATGGTGGTGGGTCTATTTTTATGCACGCTACTGTACTTTGTATTTTGAAATTGTTAAAAAAAAAACATAGTTAACCAAAATATACTTACGTGTTTAGACTTTTTTTTATTTTATGATATAGTTTTACCCTATGTCTTTACTCGCTTTTTGTGAAAACAAATTCATATAAGGTTATGGTAAAGTTGTAAAATCTGTAAAAAAATCTTGCACCATACATTAATAAAAAATCACTACTAGTATTAGGGGATAAAGTATGAAATTGCCGTTTTTAAAACGGGTTGCTTTGAAGTGGGATTCACTAGTAATAATAAATTCAAATAAACTTTATATTAAAGGTACGTTATTCTTTTTTCAAAATTAGGTATTTATTGGTTTCTTTGTGTTTTGTATTTTCTGTAATGTTTTTTTCATATTAAGAATTCCAACGTAGAAACTATGCATTTCAAAGGGCAAGCAATATATCATTTCAAAGCAATCCGTTTTAAAAAACGGCAATTTCATACTTTAAACCCCTATTATTACTAAATAGTATTGCACTAATATTATAAAAGCGAAGATGTGTGTATATGTATGCATGTTACATCTTCACGCTCAAAAAACTGAACTGATTTGAATGAAATCGGACACGGGTAGACCATGTCTTGAAATAGGACATAGGGAGGAGTGATTGTTGTAACAATATTATGTACACAAAAAACTTAAATATTCACCAATTATTTGTAACTAGAAAGAAAACACATTTTGTTTGCGGAAATATATGTCAATTTTAATAATCTTAAACTTAAAATTATAATCACGCGTAGAGCAAGAGTGGAATTCCCTGCCGGAGTCTGTGTTTCCTGATAGCTACATCCTAGGGGTCTTTAAGTCAAGAGTGAATAGGTTACTTCTAGGCAAGCGTGTTCCATCGTCGGCCACATCATCGCTTACTATCAGGTGGCTCCATTGGTCAAGCGCGAAGCTATCAATAAAAAAGTGGTGCAATTTTTTTTTTACTGATTTTTCTACTTTGTGTGTTGAAGATCTAAAACTTAAGTTTGCTAGAGGAATACTTCATAAAAATGTCCACTAATATATTATCTTCGAAATCAGAACATACTGTCGTGCAAAATACACGTTCATTATATTTTAAAAATTATTACAAAACGAACTGAGACATTCCTATAGAAAAATGAGCCGACTATTTTGCACGACAGTGTAAGTTACTTTACAGTACTCGTGTGAAATATTGTGGTTTTAAATGATAGTTGTATTTTTTTTCTATTGTACTTTCGGCAAATAGAACAAGTGTGCAGACAACAGTGAGTAGGCTCTTAATAAACTAATGTGCTTCTCCATCAACGATTTGCATCACTGCTTACTATCAGGTGGGATCGCAGTCTCGCACTAGTTTATATCAATAAAAAAAAAAACTATGAGGGGCCATCATCAGCCTAATTTCTCTCCAGTTTTTTTTTTTTTTAAGGTGGGAAATCAAAAATCCACATCTATGTCCTTCAGTTGCCGTTTGCGTTTTAGGACCACGAGTTTCCTTTTCAGAACTTTTCACAATTTCAATTGGTCATAATTTCAAGTAGATTTTGTTTTTGCGCGGAATCCTAATTCTTTTTTTAAAATAAAAAGTAGCCTAAGTTACTCCTTAATTAGCTGCAGTAAATCTTGCAGTGAAAGGCCTGTTAAAATTGGTCGAGCCGTTTTGGAAATTTGCCAGAACAAACGCCAAATGTTTTGAAAGTTTCATTTTAGTTAAAGGTATCAGTTATGCTTTCATATAATATTAATAAAAAAATGTTATTTGGCATTACAAAATGACACTCCAATTTTATTTCTATGTATAGATAAAAGAGATGTCTGAGAATCTCAGCCCAATTTCGAAGGTTAAAATTTACAAAACATTGAAAATGTAAGAACATAGATGGCGCTAGTTGTCTGTACACTAAATATTTTTGTCGACTGTACTTTATTGTCCGATATTGAAACTTCTGAATCTATAAAATGCAATGTTATAGTAAATAAAATTAACGAATTGATGGTTATTCGTAAGACTATTAATGTAATTAGGTTTTTATAAAATACTTAAAATAATTTGTACGAAACTTATGTTAGATTTTGTATTAAAATTATACATATCTGCTGCAATTTGTGTTTTATTATTTACCAGTCAAATTTCCACGTGTATCAGGCTACATTTGTCAATATACTTACGAAGAAATAATTAACTGCTGCGCGGCGACCAGTCTGCTAGGCTAAACACAATAAATTACGGTGAGGATGAGTTTGCGCATTATTCCACACTAGTGCGGAAAAGAGTAAATGGCATGACTAAAAGCGGGTTTTAGAGAAAGTGTATTGGAAATTATATAAGTGCATAAACCTTCCTCTTCAGGTTGGAGTAAAGAGTCTCCGGTTTTTCTAACTTTAAACAACCTGGGACTGTTTGAGATTCCACGTTACCCAAGTATATCAAGATCCCAGAGCTGTCTATTATTCTAAAGTTCATCATTATCATTCATTACTTTTTGTGGAGCCTTAAAGCGTCTGACGGAAGTTATGGTGCGTGGAAAGTGTCTGACACTTATGATACTACTTTAGAATAATATTCTACAAAACATATATAAAAATCAGTCATAAAAAATTAAGTTAACTCGTTATTTTTAGTTCCCTTTCTCACCTGGTACCTGCTCATGAGCCCCAAGGGGGAGCTCCACAAGTACACAGGTATTCAAAACACATGAGACGCTACTGAGAACCTAAGGTTTTATCCATGTGAAATTAAGCTCTGGGATCTTAGTATAAGGGCAATTCATGTCAAGGTGAGAGATATTAACTCCTTAAGCAGTTTGGGAGATTTTTAAAGGTGGGTCTACACAAGCCGAACCGCTCTACTCACCGCGTCAAGTGTAAAGGTACAATGATCACTGTCCTCGAACGTGATGCGAGACCCTTTGTGTTCGTCAAAAAAACGACAGTAGGCGGAGAATAGTCGAGCACGAACCAAACGCTCGAAGTGCGCTAGTTTGAACCTCGTGAGTCTGTCCACACTATACGGATATATGCTAACAAATGAGGCGAATGTAACGGGTACCTAAATTCTATATAAGGTAGCAATGATTTACCATGTCCGTCAGGAGCGCCGGCTTTTAGAAAACCTCATGGGTGCTCATGCTCATTTGATGACTCGAAAAAGTGGCGAAGTGTGAGAAGAGAAATGCACACTGATCGACCGACAAATAATTAAATGTCCTACTTACATACTGCGGAACAACGGAGGTACCACAAACACCCAGACCCAACACAAATATCTGTTCCTATAAACCACTGCACTAAACAGGTCGTCGGGTAATGAAAAAACGCCCATCCCTAAAAGGCGATTACTGTCTGTTTCTTGATGTCTATTCTCAGAGGTGCTCGGCACCACTGTTTATTTCTCATGGGTGCTCGGGTGCTCGACCACCCAAGGAGTCGGCGCCCCTGATGGCCGTGAATGTTGGTTAACCTTTCGAGCTGTTAAAACTGGGATCAACGTTCGAAAAAACCTTAACGAGGTTAGCGGAACAGGGTTTATAAGAAAGAAAATGAATTTAGTGTGCGTGTCTAAAGTACCACATATCTCCGTTCATAAAGGAGAATTCAGGTATGTAGGTGGAATAGGTAGCGTAGGGTAGGTAACTGGCAATTAATTCAAACGTCGGCAAAGGCGCATCGTCGAAGCCTTTTTCTCATGAATTCTAAAAATATAAAACATGAAATGTACCTAACCCTCGATTTTAAAGAAACCGTCGCTTGCGCGAAGGCCCTTTAAATGCGAGGCCGTGGGCGAAGGGCCGCTTTGCCCACGCCTAGCTACGCTACTGGTAACTGGATAGGGTAGGTTAGTTGTTAATGAGTAAAAAACGATTCACGAACTTGAAACGCTTTAATCCCAAAACGAACTCTTATTAACACTAACATTCTCGTTGGCTGGTTTCATCTTCAGGCTCCGGTTTTTTCTCAAACCGATGAGCAACATCCTTCCACAGTTTACCCTTGTTGTATCTTTCAAATATTGACGTACAAGCATTGTCGAAAGCCCTCTCGAAGAAAAACGTGCAAAGCGTAGCCACTAGGAAATACGTTGATGTCTTTTTGAATATCGTGCGGTTTAACGGACCCCATAAGGCCATTTTTTATGTACTAATTGTTAACTGAGATCGTAAATATTTATTCTCTTGTCCGTTTTTCAATTGACACACCATAGATATTATTTGTACCATAGATTAGAGAGATTGTTTGGCTGTCTACGGTTGGCAAAGAGTATATCCATACTACCTAATATTATAAATGTGAAAGTGTGTGTGTCTGTTTGTTTGTCCGTCTTTCACGGCAAAACGGAGCGACGAATTGACGTGTTTTATTTAGTGGAGGTAGTTGAAGGGATGGAGAGTGACATAGAGGTTACTTTTGTTTCTTTCTAACCCTCCACTCCCGTAAAGTGGTGGGTGGAAGTTTGTATGGAGAAAGCTTTACGCGGGCAAAGCCGCTGGCAGAAACTAGTAGTAAATAAGGGGTTGGTTTGTTTTTTACATTTATTTAGATGCTGTTGGCAAAATGATTTTGTGTCATAAACAAAAAGAGTGAAAAAGGTTTGAACACAAATTGTCATCTAAACGTTTAGATCAAGGTTTCTGAGAGCAATATGTGAAATCATCAAATGAGGAATCATTTGATGAATCCTCTCTCCTCTCTAGAGTACATCGACACGAAAAGAAGAAGAAAAACCAATTCAGAATTCAGGGATCCTAAGTTTCGCATGCGTGTATTAGTGGCACCTGTACAGTCAATGAGCACATGTGCAATTGGCACCTCCTTCTCCAAGCAGGCTCTGCACACTTGGGGATTGACTGTGATGCTTATTGTGTGAAAGTGTTTATTTAGCGTGCAGTGTCCGGTGATGGTACCCGCCACCAAGCGCAGGCTGCTGCTGTCCGATCGCATGAGGCTTTTAGTAAAGGTTTTGTTAAGGTGTGGCGTGGCCTCCTTGGCCTGTGTTCACGTAGGTAACTGACGAGTCTATGGAGTTTCTTGCACTTCTTCTCCATAGAGATCTACGCTTTGGAACGTGCAATTTTGCTTCACTTCTTTTTTTTTGACTGACCGACATTTTGACAATTCAAAAGTGCCTGTGATTGGTCCATTTGAAATTAAACGTTTCTGATTTCTGACGCAGACCAAAGGGGATCAGCACGATGGGTTTGGGCCCGAACACCAGCACACCTGATCCCTAACCAGTTCATCTACTGCGTCGTTGCCCAGTGAGTCGCTGTGTCCTTTAATTCATTAAATCAATTCGGGAGCGGAGAGCACTGTCGGTGCGCGCGAACTTGTTGGTGCACAGGTTTGGTAAGTGTACAGTACAAAGATAACTTTATTCAGAGCCTACTGTCAAAGCTTTTATACCAGAGCCCTGTGGACCAATTACACTCAGCGGGCCTGTATTGCTCTTAGAGTCCAGTTCAACAACGCCTTTAGGGTTCTGGTGCGACTTCCTCGATTCTGCAGTGCCTCAGGCATGTTTGCGGACGCGGGTATGGATGACTTTTATGCAATAATGCGTAAGTCAGCCTCACTAATGCGTCGAATCAAGGTCAGTGGTAACAGAATCCTAAAGATGATCGCTGAAAGTCCAGAGTCACCAGTGCGGGATAGTTTTATAAAACTGCATGTTTTATAAACTATTTATTTGTTGTCAAGTTTGACAAGTATTATGATTATTGTATTTATTGAAATGACTTATTTTAATTTAATTTGTGATTAATTGACTAATATTTTAATCCACTGCAGCGTCACAATATTGCGGTTTGGCATTGTGATTCTTTCTAGATTTTAGAGATTCTCAATTCGCCCCGAATATATTTTTGTGTGATTTACTCATTTTTCTCCTAAACTGCTAAACTGTACGAATCTGACTGAAAATCTGGAGATGGTTCTATGCAATTTTTATCGCAGTTTAAAGGAAGTCTAATCTAATTATTTTTTAGCCTTTAATATATGTCTCACTGCTGGGCAAAGGTCTCACTCTCCCTTTTCCACACACGTCTGTCTTCTGCCATTGCGGGCCAGTTCCTCCGGTCTACAACATCTCTCCGCTTTCGTCGTGGCCTGGCGCAATATTTCCGGTTTTTTTCTAAAACGGCAACACGCACTATTTTTTATGCAGCGCACATTTACAGCAAATTACGCACTAATTATACGTTCCACTCTTATAGGTCTAGTTGCCATTTTCCTGTTGGGTAGGGTAGGTAGATAAGTTCATCTCCCCACCTTTGTCTTGGTCTGCCGCGATGTCGCCTAGCATATAATGGAACCCATTGACCTCTACTATTAGGGCAGAGTCACACCGGAATGGCAGGCTAGGCTAGAACTACCGACAAGATACGCATAGGTACTGGCGCGCGGTTGCTCGCGGCATCGCGGGCGGCCTCGCGACCTTTTCATATTTTTCAAGCGTTGCTGCCGGCCGCTGCCATTCCGGTGTGACTCGGCCCTTAGTAAGGGGTTGGTGACGGAACCCAATAAGTGGATCTTATCTCAGTTTTAGGTAGCGTAAGGAAGTTATGTATTCGTATGCGTGTGTTTGTTATTCCTTGACGCTCAAATGGCTAAACAAATTTGAATGTAATGTAACACATGGGTGGACCATATCCTGGAGTAGCACATAGGATATTTTTTTATCTCAGGTTTAACAAAGGAACGTTTCTTTGGGATAATTTCCTACTATCAAGCGAGTGAAGCCGCTGAAGCAAGCAAATTGCCAAATAAAACACAAATTAACACCACTGGAGTTTATTACAACACAACTTACCAAAAACCGAAGAGCGGACGACAAAATAAAACTTATAAAATATACCATAGCTAACTAAGAGCGCTTTCTTATAATACTATCTCTAAAAGTATTCATAGAACAATACACTTATATACAAAACGGATTGTACACGAACATATAAAGGTTTAGGCAGGAAACGGCGAAAACTGGTAGCTGTCTGACCAATAAATCTTTGGAAAAAGTCAAACCATTTTTAGAGAGAATTATGGAGTTTCTGGCTAATAAAAATATAATTATAATGGTCAAGTCAAGGGGTACTTTTACATCCAATCAACAAGGCGGGAAGATCAGGACAATATAAATAAGTTCTTGAGAATTAAAATTTAAACCTAATCGAATCGTCTGCCGATTGGATAAAAAAAAACATGAATCAATAAATTCCATTTCATAATTGTCCGTAATGGGCTCTGTATTTGAAAATTGGTTTCGTTTTCAAATCAGTTAAATTCGGCCAATCTGTTGCATTAAATGTTACCATGAAAACTTGCAACTTCAACTTCATTTGTGGAAAAGACACCACAATTTTGGTTGTTCAAACGCTGGAAAGTATTAAGCGAGAATTAACAGTAAAATAAATATATAAACGTAGGAGTTGAAGTTAGTGTGAAGTGAACTGTCATTGCACTTGAGGCTATGGTTGACAGCTAACATCACCTAAGTTGTCACCGTAATAGTGGGTCAGTCACCTTCTGAACTGACTTGCAAAAAGACCTTCGAATCCGGAGCCGGTAAGCATCTTCTATGAGTATTTCTGTCATTTCAATAAGTCTCAACAAATAAAAATGTCGATTCATCCAATCAATTATGTTAATCCTACTATAATTGTAGGTAACAATGCGTCTTGTTCAATAATCTCATCGTTTTTCACTCGTCACGTGAAAAAACAAAAGTTCTGACGATTCAAGCTGTCAGTGTCACCGCTTCCAATAAAAATGGTGACGGTTTCAAGGGTCAAAATCGATGGGCGGCAGAGGAGGTGGCCTGTTTCTCTCTTTCCAAAGTTCAAATTTGGTTTCTTGAGAATCTGCGAAGGAGAGAAAAGTATTTGTTTATTGCTTTGTAAACTTGCGGCTAGAGAGGCAAATTCTCGTATTTCAGAGATTTTTAAATTCGCATTCTAATTGCTCTTAGGCGTCCCCCACATTAGGCGGGCGCGTTCTTCGAACGTGTATGTGAGCGAAATGGGAGCTGCGCGCGTGAGCGTCGCTTGTTGCCACCTTGTGACGTGTGTGCAGTGAGCGAACACTGAAGAGTAACTTTTTTGGAAACAGTCGCGTAGTAGCGGGCGGGGGGGGGGGTAAGAACGTAACGTGAGCGTCGCGTGCGCGCCGCGTGCTCTCTCAACACACGCCGTAAGGCAGCAAAACGCGACGCTCACGTAGCGCACTCGCGGGGCGCACCCGGCGCTCGCGTTACTCACACGCCCGAGGAACGCGCACGTCTAATGTGGGGTCAGCCTAAGATTGTGACAAAAATATCCGTTTTTTTTTTTTGTTGTTCTTTGTCAAAAATTTAAAGAAGTCATAATTCAGCCGAAGGCTAGACATTAGACATCTCCCAAGTGTCGCTATATAGATCAAACTTGATTCCAGCATCCAGCCGATTTCTGTGTGCTTCACCAGGTCATCGGTTCATCTTGTTTGAAAATTAAAAATGATTCTTTCAAATTCGTAATTCATGGACCAAAATCCTATCACCTATCTCGAATTCTAGTCTGATTTCCTCAACTTTTCTGCTAGTGACCTTCCACCCCCACTTTATATTCACAGTCGCGTAGCTAGACTGCCCTGGGGGCCCTTTTTATGTAGGAAATCATCGATCTAGAAAGTATCTTTTGAATGAGGACTATGTATGTATACCTACTGTTCGCCTAAAGTATGTTGGCGCGCAGTTTGTCGCTTCTGACATACCGCTGTTAAACCCGCGATGGTTTGTGCTGGTATGTAAATATGTTAGCATAAATGTATCAATGTTATTGCCTAATAAACGAAAAAAAAAACACCTGCTCTGAGTGGGCGAGAGGGAGTATTTTTTATTTCTCTAACAGTTTTTGTTGTTTTTGTACATAATTGTCAGACTAGTGTCAGACTATTACTGACAAAAATGAGTTGCCATAATTCAAGTAGTGTTGCAACCTATTTTATTTAGATTTCGAAGGAGGAAGAATTTTTCGCTAAGAGGTTTAATAATAAGTTCCCCGTCACAGGTATGGGGCTCCCGGTCCCGTCTAGCCCTTTGGTAGCTACGCCATTGCTGTTCATACGTACCAGTGGCTCTGGATGATGCAGGACTAGGCCTGAAGAACCTCGGCAGGATGACACGCGAGGGGGACAGCGGGCGCGTGCCCGGGATATGCGCGTACGCCACCGTCACGCGCCTCATCGTCTGCGCTGTGAATGGCGGTTGAAGAAATATTATTTACATTTTCCAACTGCTTGGCCGCCAAGTCAAAAAACTATTGTATTTGGAACATACCCTACTTTTTTAGGGTTCCGTCCCTCAAAAGGAAAAACGGAACCCTTATAGGATTACTTTGTTATTCGTCCGTCTGTCTGTCATGACCCTTTATCTCGGGAACGCGTGGAGGTATTGAGTTGAAATTAAAACCATGAACTCAAGTCTGCGGTCCCTGGAAGCTGTAAAAAAATCAAACTTCTGAGTTAACGAAAAAAAAGTTAGGACAGTTTATGTCGCAAAAAAATGTGTATTTCGACACTCTCAAGGGAATTAAAATTCATAGTACTTCCCGTTGACCCAGAATCCTGAAATTTTGTATGAAGCAAGGTCTCATAGCACAATTAGAGGCAAAATTCTGAAAACTGTAAATTTGAAGTTGCGTCACAAAAAAAAAAAAAAATTTGCGATTCGGAAAAATCTTCGTAACTCAATTCGGGAACTGAACTATTTTCATAGGTAAGTTTGTACGGAACCCTCAGTGCACGAGTCTGACTCGCACTTGCCCAGTTTTTTTGGATTGGTGTTAGCTACATCTATCGCCACAAAGGAACTACTTAATAGTCAAGAATCTTTTATACTATCTGGATTGATTACGTCAACCTCAAAAACGTACCGAAGAGTACGATACAAAAGGGTACCTATGTTATCTCTTTCTACTAGTGTGTCCATAGACTAGTTCATACTACGAGACATTCTGTTCTAAAGAAGTTAGGATGTTATTAATACATTATATAGCCTTGTATGTTCAATAACTGTTCAATAATATGTATCGACACTACAGAAATTCAATGCAATAACCCTAGAGATCAAAATTTCAGAAAAAATTTCACTGCTCCTCCTAGGTTCTCCAATGTTGGAAGACAGTTTTTTTCATTATTAATTGACGACTTTAAAAAATTAATTTACATTCGGCTTTAATTTTTATTGCTGTTTTGTTCCAAATTTTATGTATTTTCTTCGCTCTACCCCTTTATGGAAACAACCACTTATGCATGCACTGATAGCATGTTCAATACCGAACGAAACTAAGGTTACTATAGCGTTCCGGATACATGTAATTAACTCCCGAGCACTGCGAGGGAGTTAATATAGAAACCTGAGTGAAGTGAGGAATTCAAGCCGCCCATGACAAAGACAGCTTTGTATCCTCGTGTTGTATATATTTTCTATTGGTGAAACTGCATGAAAATCCGTTCAATAGTTTCTGAGATAATCGCGTTCATACAGATAAACGCAGTGGGAGACTGAAAGCTTCGGAAAACAAAGGTTCAAAAAAAGAAATGCCTACTCACGAGTTTTCTGTCCCTCATCATCACCACCTTCACGTTCCTTCAGCTCAGGGTCTCTCGACAGCACGTGCACGATCAGGGAGAGCAGCACGCACGCCGTGCAGCCAAACAGCACGCCACAGCAAGCCACCACGTAGCCGCAGGGGGGGTACCACCACCACTGCCAAAGAGGACTGTCAGTCAAGGAGTACCACAGGGCGACAGTCTAAGTACAAAGGTCTGCCTTAGACATTCTAATCAGTTAACCATGGGCGAATTTTTATGCTGTTTTTAAATAAAAAGCTTTAGGTAATTAATTATAGATTAACCATGGACCATTGGAACCATTCCATTTCCATTCATTCATTCATTTTCATTGGATTAGACCATGAGAAAAAAAAAACCCAGAAGAAAATTTATTCTCGTAAGAATTACAGTTCACTTAGAATGAGATACAAAAAGCTTCTATTACAAGTATTGTAATATTCGCATCTGGTGTGTGTTGGTGACGTTATAGGGTATATAATATGTTATGGCCAGATCTTAGAAATTCATCATTTCATGAAATGGCCAAGTAAAACTTGCCAGTTTGTTTTAAACGTTACAGTTTGATGATATTTCAATCCTCGTTTGGCCTACTTTCTTTAGACCTTTTATTGTCATAGAAATCCTACATCAATGATATGACCAAACGAGGATTGACATATCATCAAACGTTAATGTTTAACGATCTGGCCAGTTTTAGTTGGCCATATCATGACTTATATTTTTTTTTTATAAAACTATCTTCTTCCAATATAATGTGTGACAAAAATTATTAAATAAATAAATAAAATTGTCGTACACGCTACAACATCATAATTTTTTGTTGTCTAATTCTTGTTGTGTTCCCACGCGCCTTTACCTTCGATCAGGAAGTAAAGGTGATATTCCAGATAAAGTTTACGCCCCTGTGGGAAACGGCCAGGATCTCTGTGACCCCCTAAAACTACGACTATCGGGCGAATATTTTTTTGTAAGGTGGGGAATTCATCCAATGACTAGCGTGGAGGGTGTGTCAGACATTTACTGACTAAAACCACACCTATATTCCTTGTCTGCCTTTGCGTTACTGGACCATGGGTTTCCCTTTCGGAAGTAAGTAAACCCATGGCGGCCCCACCCTAGTATGCTTCGGCCCTATTAGGCCCCTACGGTTTTGCAGACATCACTTTGAAGCGCGCTTACAACACTATGCGCCGTCGACGACTCGAGAGCTCGGTCCGGATGGCGAGCTACCCATTGCTCGTCGTCATAGCGGGTATGGATATAAAATAACAAGTACGTACATCATACCTGCGCGGATGTGTTTGTACGAGGTGACACTTGGCGGCTCCGGGCTCAGCTCGCGTGCCTCGCGGGCACGAGCGGCACGTGTTATCGCCGGTTTTCGACGACGTGTTGGGGGGGCAGGAGGCTGAGGAAAACCAGAGCAGATGAGAGGAATAACAGACTAAAGAAATCACAAAGAGGTGCAATCGAATCCAGAAGATCCAAGTCTAATCTACAAAGCCTGGAGCACAAGGCGTAGGGTAAGCCAGCCTTTCGGTATTTTACAGGATGCAATTTGGAAAGTGTGCGCGGGAATTGCATGACTTGATTCCGCCATCTTCTTTTTACCATCGGACCACCCGACGTACGGCGAGTGTCCACCTTTACATTATTTAGCCTCGTCGTTTATACCACATGAGTAGATAAACGGAACAGAGACAAAGCTTCATACAACTTCGCAAATCGGTTGCACTACTACAACCACACGGGGAATGTGTGCGTGTCCACTGTCCGCTTGTTGTGTACGCGACGCCACAGTTTCCCGCTAGATCTCTTGAAAAAATTTTGTTAGATTCAGAATTTACCACATTATTAAAAGAATATATATGTATATATATATTTAACAAATGTTTTATTCAATTTGTTTTCACCAAATGTTACAACCCTACCAAAATAAGTAACAATATTGCACGTTCTTAAGAAGCTTTGCCTATGTTCGGTTTATATACTCATGTGATTTATTCTGTACATCGAAGGACTGGACAATAACAATTTGCCTGCGGCGGCCTTCCCGTCCGATTTTTAGGTATCTTCAAGGTTCGAGCGCTTCACCATCAACGATTGCATCACTGCTTACCATCAAGTAGGATGGCAGTCAAGCACTAGTTTACATAAATTAAAATAACACCCCTCTTTTCCATCTGGGATTAAAAACCGGGCAGGTGCGAGTCTGACTCGCGCACTGAGGGTTCCGTACAAACTTACCTGTAAATGTTGAAATTTTTTAAATTTTTATTTTCTACATACATACTTGTTTCTTCATTATGTGTCTAAGTGCTAAATAAATATCTTCTTCTTTCTTTCTTTCTCTCCTTCTGCCTGCTAATATTGGCAACATATAGATACTTACAACAGAGCTTGTACTTGGGCAGAAGGTAGTAACCGGCTGGACAGATGAGCACCACATCCACCTTCCCGGGAGACAGCAGCGACATCAGCTTGTGGTACTCGTGGTGCCCGTTGGTGTCTGTAGAAAGAATATGACAGACTGATAAACATTTTTTTTACGACATGAACTATCGAATTATCCATGTCGAAGTGAGTGACAGGTTACAACCAGGTCCTCGGAGGAATCGGCGGCGGTGACCTCTCACGCCGGGCCCTGGTTCAGGCCATAGTCCAGAGCGAGAGGGAATGAGATGTGGTCGCCTCTTTCTGCGAAGCAGTAATGCTAGCGAAGGATATGGCCGCAAACGCGAGGAAACCGAAGTCTGGACGCCTCAGCCGCCGCCATAGGAGACGCCCGGGTGTCGGGGCGTTGCAGAGCGATCACCGGCTCCGTAAGCGCGGGCTTGTGGACGACGAGCAATGGATAGCTCACCGTCCGGCCGTCCGATACGAACCAAGCCCGAGTCGTCGATCACATAGTGTTGTTCCACGCGCGCCTCAAAGAGATGTCAGTAAAACTGTAGGGATCCAGGAAAAAAAACCCTGATTCTGGAACGCAAAGGGCAACTGAAGGACAAAGATGTGGTTTTAGTCAGTAAAAGTCACTGGATGGTAACCCACTAAAAAAAGGTCCTCGAAGAAGCGATATATTACCTTTCTTCCTCAGCGTATGCGTCACTACAGGCCTGACCAAGTCCCTCCAGGGAGTCAGGGTCTCGTTGACTCCATCTTTTGAAACCAGCACTGAAATAAAATGAACGTATAATCATGAACCTTTATATTGAAGAAGCAACATTTCACATGACAAATCTTACGCACAACTGTCACTAGCTGCAACCTAACACTATCATCCGTGAGAGGTGAGCCAGGAGGATCATTGGCAATGATGCACTCGTTGAGTCGAGGCTTCAAAGTCTTCAGCATCAACGCCGAGTTGCTAGCCTGTCGGTTTTCTACCGGTTGCATTTCGGGGAGTGTGCGTCAGAATTGCATAACCTAATTCCGCCTAGCCCGTTCTATCATCAGACCACCAGGCGTACGGCAATGCCCCACCGGTACGTGGTGGACATCCCACCTATATGTACAAAACGTTTAAAGGAACACATTCATTGTGCGTAGAGCTAAGGAGCGGAATTCCTTGCCGGAATCTGTGTTTCTTGATGGCTACAACCGGGAATCTTTAAGGCAAGAGTGAATAGGTTAAAGTCTTTACACAAATTTATAAATTGATTTCAATTGAAGCCTAGATAATATCCACAAGATACTGTGTTTCAAAGATATCTAATGAAAAATGTGTAATAATGTCCTAATCGCGTAAGAGCGGTTGTATGAAAAACAGTAAAAATGTACGTCGAGCTGGGCAGCCTAACTACCTCAGTTCGTCTAACCCTATTAAACTTGTAAGTAAGTAGGTTTCTCCATACAAACTTTGGACCCCCATTTCATTCCCTTAGGGGATGAATTTTGGGAAATACTTTCTTATTCCTTGTGTATATGATAAGTCACCTCTGAGCAAAATTTCAGCGTTCTAGGTGCAAGGGTTTGGACTGGACGGTGATGTGCCAGTGAGCCGTGTGTGAGTCAGGAATTTGCCTTTTATATATAGGTTGACTGGTAATTAGTGACCGATACTTCCTATCCAACTTTTTCATAGACTGTAATTGGTAGACTAAAAATCTTTATGAACTCTTAAGGCATGTTTCTGGCAAGCTACTGTGATTGGTTAATTGACTTAAACACAACGTGATTGTCTTCAAGATTACAAAAAACTTTCCCAAAGAAACTTTGATTAACTAAGTAACTGTTTTTGGATATTATTTAATCGAAACATGTAGGTTACTACACTGATTATGTACACCGATGGGTTTGCAAGCCGCGCGGGTGCTCTATCACTATTATAGGTGAGGTACAAAAAGTACATGAGACAACGGCCTTACGCGGCTAACAGCTGAGCGGTCGCAGGCGCGCGCACGCGAATTTCAAATAGCTGTTTTGTTATTGTCATAAAACTAATGAGTGTAAAAAAAAAGTTTCTTTGGGAAAGTTGTTTGTGATCATGAGGACAATCACGTGTTTAAGTATCGGTCACTAATTACCAGTCACCGTATATATATAGATATTCAAACTTCTCCTCAAACCTCTTATAGAAGAAAGAACAGCAGTATTGGTAGCGCAAAGCATGACAAGTGAAGACACGATGTCTCTCTTGCACTGCAAGCTGCAGTTCAGCGCACGAGGAGTCACGGATATGACGGCCGCCACCCTGACCAGGGTGCTGTTGCTGGCCTGAAAGAACAAAGGAGAAATTGTAATACAAACCTGTATCCCACACGGCAGGACAAAGAGAGGGACTTCTACCCCTCTTGGGAGGAGCTGGGCGTATCAGACTATTACTGGCTACAACCCAATCCTATTATATATAAAGAGAACCCCTTACCCTTGGAACGAAGGCTAAGGAGGAACTTAGCCTTCGTTCCAAGGGTAAGGGGTTCTCTTTCGCACAACACATAGCTCCAGTAACCTTCCTGCTGAGCCCCTAAGGTTTTCTGACATCTACTTGAGGCGCGCGTGGAATACTACACGCCGTCAACCACTCGGCCTCAGTTCGGACGGTTACCGGATTGTCGGAGTCCGAGCTATCCGACGATTTTGGTCTCAAAACGACTCATCATCATCATCATCGTCATTTCAGCCGAAAGATGTCCACGGTTGGACATAGACCTCCCACAAGCGTCTCCACAACGACCGATCCTGTGCGTCTCGCATCCACCGCATTCCCGCGACTCTCACCAGGTCGTCGGTCCACCTTGTGAGAGGCCTTCCAACGCTGCGTTTTCCGGTGCGCGGTCGCCACTCTAGAACCTTTCGGAGCCATCGACCATTCGTTCTTAAAGCGACTACCACAATACAAATTCATAGAGGTTTGTACTCAGACATTTTGTTCAATTGTCGCCGACACCAGTCGCGCGCTAATTGCCTGCCGAGATCATCGCGACAAACATCTCTGAGACTTTCAATAACCCTATTGAAGGAAGGAAGTGGCAGAATAGACAACTCGTGTCTTGCGATTCAATGTCGTTTGTTTGTACTGTGCGCTACCAGCCCCCCTAGCCAAGTTACGATCGTTTCGTTTGCGTCGAACGCCTCGAGTAGGCCACGCCTCCGATTCCTTTGTTCTGACCACGTGACTGAGCGTTGAGATGACGTCAGTACAAAGGAATCTGAGGCGTGGCCTACTCGAGGCGTTCGACGCAAAAGAAACTATCGTAACTTGGCTAGGGGGCCAGGTGTTCGCGACATAAGTTTACAACATTGGTAGGTATCGAAGATTTGCACAGCCTTGTGTACGAAGGACCTTAGTAAGTCCCAGGAAGGGCCTCCCGGTCCGTCAGCGATAGTAAATGTGTAATCGAGATATTTGTAATACATAATATGATTTAAAAGTAGTGTCCTTAGAGTTTTTCTTACTTACTTCTTTATTGTATACAAAACTTAACATTAATACAATTATTTGTCAATTCATGTACAGAGGCGAGTTTAACACAACAATGAGTTTTCTGCCAGCAAAGGTTTAACCTTTTTTTTAGGTGGAGAATCATCCACTGACTTCATTCGCTCTAGGGCGGAGCAAGAGGGCGTGTCAGACTATTACTGACTAAAACCCACTCCTATGTCATTCTTTGCCTTCGTTCCAGAACCCCGGGGTTCTTTTTCACACAACTCATGGCCTATAAAGATTGCATATTTTGTCTGACTGACTGAATTCTTGACAGTAAAAAAGTGCCTGTAAATTCTTTACTTGAAATAAATGTTTTGATTGATTAGTTGAATATTAGCGTGATGATTCTTACCTTGTCCCTCTGGCAGACCGGTTCATCAATTCTTATGGAGCAAGATCTACCACATCGAATTTCATTAGCCATTAAGCTGCCGAGCCGCTGGATAGCTTTGAGCTCCTACAAAAATGACAAAAGTTGAACTAAAGTTGAAGCTATTTTAATAAAGGTCACTTTTGTTGTTAGCTTTGTGTAGATATCTTTGGGTTCGATCTCCAGCTTGATGCGCTAGAGTCGATTGAGAAGTGCCAGGAATATCATCGGCAATGATGCACTTGTCGAGTCAGAACTCTAGTCTTGAGCATCGACTGAGTTGCTTGCCTGGAGGCGATCGCCTGCCAATCCTCCTCGCTTCGGACTATGGCGTGTAACCAAGGCCCGGAGTGAGAGATAGTTACCACCTATCGCCCCCACGAGGACACGGTGGTGCTCTGCCCAAGCGGGGCAGACCGCCTCCCCCAAGTGTCGCCATAATGAACGGTCCTGTGCATCTCGCATCCATCGGACTCCCGCAACCGTTACCAAGTCATCGGCCTACCTTGTAGGAGGCCTTTCAACGCCACGTCTTCCGGTACGTGGTCGCCATTCCATAACCTTTCCGCCCTAACGGCCATCCGTGCTGCGAGCAATGTGCCCTGCCTATTGCCACTTAAGTTTAGCGATTCTTCGTGCTATGTCGGTAAACTTAGTTCTCTTGCGGATATCCTCATTCCTGATTCGATCACGCAAGGAAACTCCGAGCATAGCCCTTTCCATTGCCCTTTGGGTGACTTCAGATGAGGCCTATTGTAAGCGACCACGACTCAACTACTAAATTGTTTTCTGGCAACGGTAAGCTACAAGAGTTATTTAAGTCAAGAGTGAATAGGTTACTTCTAGATAGTGGTCAAGCTCAAGACTAGGAGATGATGATCTATTATAATGAGATGAGATCGAGAATATGTTGACCTACTAACATCATAGGAACAATTATCTTGAGTCTTGTATACTGGCAGGAACACGATGTCAAAGGATGGAATCGTCAGCACGTTCAGCTTCACATTCTTCCGTACTGTGTGATCCTGGAATTAATTAAACTCATTAATTAACAGTGGTAGGCCAGAGGTGGTGGCCCCGACTTACGAGTTGCGGGTTCCACCCCAGCTAGGAGCTACAGATATATTTAGAATACTACTACTCCTTGGTCATCGGGTCACTATCATTTCCCTAATCTTTTCCAAACTAGCTTGGAGACTATCCAGGTGATGTTAAATACCTGTGTTTTACATGGAGCGACTGCCTACCTGCCCTTCACACAACCCATAGTTACTGGGGTTGTCCAGTCCAACACCCATAGACATCAGACTATCAGTCTATTCAAGGAGGATCAACACGATACTCCTTGGACAGACTGATGGTCAGACTTTCTGGCGTCTGACTACCTGTAATGACTCGACTTTACGTGCTTTCCAAGCCACGGTGTGTCAGTAAATAAATAGATGAACTTAAAAAGCACATAGGAATTGAAAGAAATCCACACTGGGCTAACATGACACTACACGTTGTATACAAGTGGAGAAAATTTGCCATTGCAACCGAGGCGGAATTCGCCCGAGCTTTTGGCAGGGTGTTATGGTGCCGAATGCTGTAGTGACTTTCCACGTATATCAAATGACGTTTTTCCGTACACTTAAAAACATTAAATAAACGAAGGTTGACGCGCGACTCGTAGGGGTCGCATAGCACCTAGCCTGATACGATAAATGTAATAAATTGTGACGGGGACTCGCGTACTTTTCCGCACTAGCACGAAAAACAGTAAATTGCATTCCTAAGAGCGGGTTTTCGAGTAATTAAGTAAATATGTATTGAAAATTACCAGGCTGCAAGTATAGGTCCCGACATTCTTGGGTTCCACATTGTTAATGACAAGGCTAACGTCATCCACATAAACATTGTCTTGCTTCAACATCCGATTCCTGTCAGTCTTCCAAAGAAATTTTCCATTCCAAGTTCTAACAGGAGTATGAAGGCCACAGTCCATGGTCACCGTGTCTCCGGCCATCACGTAAAGTTCGCCCTGGAAAAGAAGAATTGATCATGTCATCTGTCTAAAGGCTCCCACATAAATCTGCGTTGCCATGCGATACGACCCCGCAGGTTTCTGCGATGCGAATTGCTGCGATGCGATTTCGTGCGGCAAAGCATCGATTCAAATGCTCTACCACGAGCTGAACTGTTAAATGGACGGAGCTATATAGGGTGTATAGCTCAATGTCCCTTTCTCGCTCGCACACTTGACAATTTAACATCTCATGGTAAGGGGCCAGGTGACCATACAATGTCTAATGCGGACCAGTTTCCAATTTACGGCAGATTCCTGGCATAGCGGACAGGTCCCGCGTGGCCAGTAGAAACCGGAGCAGTCGAGAGCCCCTCACCAGAGCCTTCAAGGGCCGGAAGGGCTAGGAGCACCTTTTCACTCACTTCGAACCTTTTTTGATGCTCTCTACTCACTGACTGACGTTCTTGATAATGGACAGTTGATCGGTCAAAAATCAATGGGTGTCTACAACCACGTAGATTGTTAAGCCTCCCCTGAAGCCATACGGTAAGTTGATCTGACCATTAACTGATCTGAACCTGTCATATTCGGCGTAAATTAGAATCTTCCTGTCAGATCGTTTCTGCGTCACCAAAATGGTTGAAAAGACAGAAATTCTATATTCAGAAGAGACTGACTTACCTCCCCGGGCGTCAAATTTGGTATATTTCTCAACCCACGTTCCAAAGCCTCTAAATTAGCTGTTCTTTTTCTTCTCTTAACAATTTTATAAATACCATCGTCTCCTTTGGCGAATCTTTCAAATGAATCATTGGAATCATCCTCAAAATTTACTGTATAAGCTTCATCATAAATGGTATGCTCATCTTTGCTATAAAAATGTAATTTCAAAGACCTTTTGTTTCTTATCCAGTCCCATCGTTTACCCTTTCTCTTGTAGTGGATAACAAAGAGGGGGTCTGCATTTTTGTATCTATAGCAAGTAACGTTTTTTACTACCATCTCGAATGCCTTTGGCGATATCGACCTCTGTAACTTCTTAAGGTGCTCGTAGGTGGCTTGTATGTCACATACTTTACTTGATTTGGCTGCCCGACGAGAATCACGGGCCTCTTGAAACAAAGCACGTGTGTTAGATTCGGGAAATATAATACCACTACTTTTCTTTGCCGATCTGGGGAAGAAAAACAACTGTGAGTAAGTGGTCAGTTGCTTCTCCTCCTGAGAATCGACTGAGGAGAAGAGTGACAGCGGTCGAAAATGCTTGTGAGTCCGGACATGAAGCTAGGTTGCTTGTCAATTCAGTTAACACTTAATTTTCTGGCTGTTTGTTGGCCTCGTGATATTGGAATAAAGTTAAAATGAGATTTCCTGAAGTGACTAGCAAACTGGCCTGAATGCGTCCAAAGAATATTGTTGTTTTAATTCTTGAAGGTGGTCTATGAGAAGCATTTTTGGGGGCTGTCTTATTTTTGACAAAACTATTACAGAAGTGAAATGGAATACAACAAAATTGCTTTTTGCAAATGCGTTTTTCCACTCCACTCCGCCTAACTCACTTTAAATGGAAATGCACCTAATGTTAAGCAAGCCCAGTTGAAGATACGCATTCTTAAAAATTAAAATTCAATATCTTCTGTTTCACATAGGCCTACATTGGCACATTATTGCATTATCTAACGACAACCTCGCTAACAGCACCTTAATTTGTAATATTCGTTTAAATTACCATCTTACCTCTGCTGGAAGTTGGCGATGGAGCATCAGATCTGTTCGAGTTAATCCTGAGCCTCCTGTTTCTAATAAAATTATTCTTTCTGTCTTTCCTGACTTGCCGAATGCTTGCCTTCTTCACTACCTTTGGATAATGAAAGTTACTAAACATCTATATAGCTTATGTAGATGATATGTTGTTCGTTTTGTTTGTCTATATGTTTGGTTTGTTTCTTTACCTGATGATAGAGAAATTAGTAAGGTTGACCTAAGGGCCCAAACACAAAACTGCGAGCGTAAAAATCTACGAACTCGCACGATGCATCGCAAGAACTTCCGAATTGATTCGCATCGCACATTGGATGGTCACCTGAACCGATGCTTTGTGTCGCAGTTTCCTGCGATGTGGCGTCGTATCGCATCGCAGTTTTGTGTGGGAGTTCTTAGGTCAGGTTCATTTGCGTAGAAAGCTGGTAGCTGATGTCGGTTTTCCAGTGCATATGTTACTGTTTGTTGCGCCAATTCGGCAAGGATGTGGTAACGTGCGAACGTTGTCTTCTGCAATTTTTGTCAGGGCAGAAGTTCTGGTACCCGGTGTAATTTGACAGCAGATTCTTAAAATTACGCGAAGTGTGAAGTGATCGGCCTTTTAATGTTCCCACTGTTGGGACTCAGGCCTCCTCTCTAGGAGAGGGAATAGTTTTAGTTTGCTATCGATATCCTGTAGGTAAACCGGCATCAGCTGTCAGCTTTCTACGTGAATGCACCAAAAATCACATAGCCAGAAGCTTCACTTGGTGGCAGTTTTTTGTAAGTAGCTCGAACCTTGTCTGATCGTATCGAAAGCGCCGAACGACTCGAGTAGGCCACGCCTCCGATTCCTTTGTTCTGACGTCATCTCAACGCTCAGTCACGAGATCAGTACAAAGGAATCGGAGGCGGGGCCTACTCGAGGAGTTCGGCGCGAACGAAACGATTGTAGCTTGGCTAGGGGGGCTGAAGAGAACTAGATGCAGTGTCAGTACGTGTTCGGTGATCTATTACAATTTTCAAACGAGGATAAACGGTTCTATCAATCCAGTGGGTCTTGTCTGGAGTATACAGAGCTATCCCCATTTTTATTTGTGGCAAATCAGGAAAATAAGCCAGGACACATTCCTTGCTTTCCGAGCTTAAAAAAATGCTTTAGTTCAGGTTTAAGCACCTGGAGAAGCTTCTGGCTGTCTGGTTATGGCCTAAATGGTTACCTAAGCGAGGAAAGCAGAGCAGAGACGCTTAAAATTACCAATAATTATGTGGTTTTCGCCGATGGCGGGACGATCGGCTCCTTCCGAAGGAACTCTTCGGTTTTATCCGCGAGTGGAAATGGAAGAGAGATGGCCTGCAGGGAAAAATATAAGCTAAGTAGAGATAGATAGATCATATATATTTTAAGGTCTTATTGATCGTTTTAAGCAGTCTCTGCTCCTACGCTTTGGTTCATAAGTAATCTCAATATGGGACTAAGTCTCTCCACTCAACAATTAATATCAGTCGAAAACCGTCCGCAATTGGACATAGGCCTCCCCCAAGTGTCTTCTCAAACAGCATTCCTATGCGTATATCACTTATCGGATTGCCGCGACCCTCGCCAGGTCCACCTTGAGAGAGATCCATCTCGTGCCCACTATGGAAACTCCAAAGAAGTTCTTATGTTTGAGTTTTTTGCGCCGCACCCATCCCTCGCCCGCGTTGCTAGTCTGGCTGAACACTAAAGGTTTACCTATGCAGCTGATATGACTTAGCTATAACCACTTAGTCTTAAAAACTGACCTTTTTCTTGTTTTTAATAACTTTAATGCCCATCTTGCTGACTATCTTGTCCAGGATTCCCTCTGGTTGCTTGGTGCTTATGTCCAGCTCTGGTAGGCTGTCCTCATACAAGCTTGTAGTGGATAGCTTCGGTGTGGCCATTAATGTTGTTAATGTTGGGCTGGAAGTGTAGAATTTAAATGTAAGGGCTGCATCAGCATTGGACCAATAGGGAATGGAAGAAATTGGCTTTTCAAATCTTCAGCCTGAGGCCCTACTACGATCTCTTAACGTGATCGATTTGAGGACCTAAACTGAGCTGTTAAAGGGTATAAAGCTCGAACCCTCTTTCTCACTCGCACGACTGATATTTCCAACATCAGATGCTGATTGTGATCGATATGGATTGTCTTAGTAAAATACTATTTTTGTTTTCTATAGATCAATTATCCTTCCGACCGAACTTCGATCATGGTGGTCAACCTCAACAGAGATTAGCCAATTACACAGGACATATTATACTGCACAAGTGTGTGTGTAAACACAGGTGCACTTTCTGTGCCTTTACTCTCATAGCGCGATGGGTCAGCAACGACTGGAGAGAAACCAAGCGCAGGCAGGACTAATGGCGTTACTGGTCTTCAAAGCACAGGGGTGCTACAGAGTAAATCTTAATAAAAAAACACATTGCCTTCTTTTGGTCGACCCGAGAATCCAATTCCGGACCTCACACTCAATAATCGAGCTTGCAACCATCAGACCAACGAGGCAGTTAATTACCATATGTTACTTGTAGTGACTTCCATGGTTACCGACATAGCCCGAAGAACCGCCAAACTTAAGTAGCAGTGTGTAGGGCAAATTGCTCGTAGACCAGATGGTTGACGGGAGGAAATGTTCTGGAGTGACGATCGCGTATCAGAAGACGCAGCGCTGTAAGGTCCCGATGACGAAATGAGGGTCGCGGGAGTACGATGGATGGGAGATGCAAAGGACTGGACGTTGTGGCGTCACTTTGGAGGAGGCCTTTATCCAGCTGTGGACGTCGTTCGGCTGATATCTGACATCTACAACCCAGCTACTTTAAAAATATATTTTAAAACATATACTCACTTGACAGTTGCCACTTTGGGTTGATTCACAATACTTCTTTTAACATCATCTTCATTTTTGTATCTATCTCCGGCGTACGCTACTCTCTCCCATTCATTGTTTAGATTATTTGTTTCGAATTGTATAATAGACAGTAGGAGATTCTTAAATTCTTCTTTATCCCCTATAGTGTCACCGTTAACCTTGTTGCCATATTCATTAATAATAACTATAGTAGGATTTTGTGTCGCGTTCTGTGTAGTTTCTTCAATGACATAGTCCATTACTTTTTCATTAGCATCAGTCACGATATCTATTACACCTGAATTTAGAGGCATTATTAATTCTGTACCATTTATTGTAGTGGTAGGTGTCTCTGTTTTACCTTCGGGAGTCTGTGATTTCTCGCCTTTTCTAAATATTTGCGTGGCTGCTTTTAGTTTGCCCATAAAGCCTAAATTGGTCGTTGATTCGTTGACAGAGAGTGTAGTTTCTGATTGATCTTCTTTTCTTAGTGCCATAGTTGTAATACGTACCACATTTGTAATATTTGCGTTTGTTATAGCATTTTCTGAAGAATTTATAGCTTTAGTCGTTGTGGAGATCATTTGTGTTGGTGATGTTAATGTAGATGCTTTAACCACCACGGGTTCCGTTGTGTTTACTAAAACACTTTTACTGTATGCCGATTTGTCTTTTGTAGAATTTTGTAGCTTTTTTTTCGACGTAACGGTTTTAGATTCTGGTTCTAGTTCACGTTCAATGGTTCTTAATTCTTTTAACTCTTTCTTAAGAGTTGACCGAGCCTTTTGATCAAAAGTAGATGTTGTCGTCTTGTTTCTGGACCAAGCCATCTTTTGTTTAACTTTAGATATTAAAGAAGGTTTTTTTTGTTTACATTCTTGTTCTTGTTTTTCTTTATCCGTAACTTTTTTTGAAGATTTTACAGACCTATTAGAGTTATTATTCATAGCTTCAATATCTTGAAGACTACCAAATAATTGTAGCATTTGATTTATGTTTTGGCTCAAGGTGTCTGTGGTTGTTTCTATGTCCCGTTGATTTCTGTCAGCATTGGTTACAAGTGTCATGTATATAGTATTCGTAACTAGGTTATTAGAGCTTGGTGCTTCGGTTACAACCTTTTTTGTAGTTTCTGTTTTTTGAACTACAGCTATTTCTATATTAGGTGGTGAATTATTAATTGAATTTCTAACCAAGCGAGGTTCATTTGTTCCTGCTTTTAGGTAGTCATACCAGAAAGCACCACCACCATCCGATATCAATGGTGTAGCTGCTTGATTATCGACCTGACGCTTGTAATTTATCTTCGATTTCTTGTTAAAGTCAAAATATGAAAGCAGTTTTGACTTCTTGTTTTTGCGTGGAAAAAGCTTTTTGAAACCTATACGTGTCTTATGTTTGGGTTCTTTAGTTTCTTCCATATCAAAATCGAGTAGATGGTCTGTTATTCGCTGTGAGGTATCCTGAATTCCTGTGATCGCAGCTGTAAACATCTGCTCTTCGGCAGTTGAAGATTCAGGATTGCAAAATATGTTAACATTAATATTATCAAGAGAATACACATTTTTTACCAACTTCGTCGTCGTAGTGGTGCTCGGGGTGGAACGCTTATTAAAATTTCTCTTCATAACACAGCTATTCATCAAGTGAATAAATTTATCACCGCTCTCTTTTAATTTATCATTATAGCATACTTTCAACGATACCGTTCTATTTAAGTCTTCTGCGAGGACTGCTAGATCATCCATCAGACGGGACATGCTGTCCTCTTTTTTGATCTTATAAGTTTTAGTTATACGTCTTTTATCAATATAATTGGTGAAAGTTTTGCATAATCTTCCTTGGCACTTTCCTTTGACTCTTTTGTAATAATCAGTTAAGCTTTTATCTATTTTGTTGACTGATTCTCTTAACCTCTGTCCTCCTATAGGATTCATCCAAAAGAATGTTTGTATCTCGGTGCAATGGTCTGCCATATAGCGACCAATGTTGTCGAATTCAAATATGAGTTCATCTATAACTGCGTCACTGGCCGCACACGCCCTGCACATTGCTATGTTACTCTTGCATTTACAGTTGCAGACTCTGTCGTGGCCAAAGAAATGCCTGATTGCGTCCCAGTCGATACCTCTCTTGACGATGTACTTTTCTGCACGTCTCTTTCTTCCCTCCTTTTTTTCTTTTAGCTTACGAGACTTCCAAACAGATCGAGCCGGTCTATTATTAACATCTTTGTTAACTCTTGATATATTTTCGTACATTTCAATCAACTGCTGGTTCACTGCTGCTACAAAGTCCTTACTCAGCGTCACTTTGGCTAAACTCTTCAAGCTCGTCGTCTCTTCCCTTGTCTCCGTTGGTTTAGCCTCCGACATACTGGCCGTGGTCCCCGCCGCCACCTGCCGTGACTTTAAATCAGACAAATTAATTTGACCTAAAATGGGTTTTAGCCCATATCCTTTTCTGGGTTTATCTATTAGTAGATACATTCCGGGGGATAAAGCATCTTCAAAATTTGAGCTTTTACTTATTCTGGTGGATGTGGGTCGTATGGTTCCTTCGAACGAATGGACTTGGTACTCTAAATCTACGGGCGTTGACATTTTAGCGCAGAAAACTTTTCTGACTCTGACCGGGTCAGGGACAGAGGGAGATCTTTTTTTCCCATTTGGAAAGTTGCAAGGTATTGCGATGTGCACTTGTATGGCGTTGGTGCTGCCGTTTGGGTGAACGGATCTTGTGGTATAAGGCTCTAACAATGTGTTGCTCCTTTGGTACGCACCACCCATGTTGTTATCCTCATAATTGAGGGTGTTCTTCATGAGGTCTACGATTACCTCCAATGCTGCGACGTCTTTTGCTGTATAGGTGTTGAGCGAGGCCTCTCGTTTGTAGTCACAGTGGGCGTCTGGAGGAATAGTGGGAGTGGGTGGAAGTTTCAGTGCTGCATGTTCGTAGTATAGCTGCGAAACAAAATAGGCCTTTACGTTGAATAACTGTCTGTGTATGGTTGAACTGGCTTTTAGTATATCATATCTTGTAAGCATTTACGGTGCAAAGGACCCAGCATATGGGTCGTACAATATGCTGAGCACACTTACGAGCTCATACACGCGAGTGGCATGTTGCCAACGGTAGAGGTATCTGCAGCCGTCGATCTATAGTGACACTTGGCACAAACGACGGCTGCCGCTGATCTTCAAAGTTAGAATGTCGACGGCCGGACGGACGTCAACGCGTTAACAGCTGCCGCCGACGTTTCGACGGCTGCAGTTACCTCTGCCGTTAGCAACATGCCACACGTGTGTATGAGTTCTTAGGGTGCTTTTCCAAAAACGCGGAGCTGGGGAAAGTGGAGAGGAGGACCGTGAATTGGCCAATCACAGTGCTCGAAATCTCCAGTATCTCCAGTGAACAATTTTGTTCACTTCTTATTCCGTATTGAAAAATGTTTAGTAAAGAATTGGCATAAATTGTACGAATTGCAAATAATTATTGATGACAAATTACGTGGAGAAAATGTTATACTAAGAAAATAAAATCAAAATAAAAAAAATATATATAAAAATGAAAATTATTTTGTATGAATCGTATTGACACATTGATTATACCTATTTTTGTTAGTTTTTGGTACCTACCATAAATTACAATTACTTGCTTAATAAAGAAAGAATAATTCCTGTCTAATCTTGTCCGCGTCCACCGGTGGCGCATCTCGCCCGGCAAGACTATTGGTTCTTGGAGCGGCGATGTACCACCGGTGACCATATGAAGATTTGCGCCGTAAGATACCAAGTACCTACTTATGGCACATGAGTAGATAAACGGAACATAGGCAAAGCTTCCTAAGAACGTGCAATATTGTTACCTATTTTAGTAGGGTTGTCACATTAGGTGAAAACAAATGAAATAAAACATTTGTTAAATAGTTTTATTGTTCAGTATGATATTTTACAAATTACTTACTCTGTGAAATTCGCATCTCATGATAGGCTTGGATCAAACTCAACCTCTCAGCACATTTGTAAAAATGAGGCGTAGCTTTTTCATTGGTTTTTGTTAAAAATTAAAAGAGGTGATAGTGGATGAAGCCAAAGGCATAGAATCATTTTTTTTTTTTAAATAATTTATTCTTTTAATAATGTGGTAAATTCTGAATCTAACAAAGTTTCTTCAAGAGATCTAACGGGAAACACTCACACGGCATATCAGTTTTACAATCTTTAATACGTTTAAGTTTTTCGTTGCCAACATTGACAATATTTATTTCAAGATCTAAATATTCGAAACTTGCTCGAGCAATTCAACAAATGCGATAAAATTTTCAGTAGGTATAATTAATAAATCCAATTGTACATCACCATCATTAAAATCATTGTAATGGCTGAATAAAGAATCTTTGACCATATTTATAGATTGTTCAGATCTCTTAACGAACAGTTTTATTTTTATTATGATATATTTTTATTTTTTCTAGTATTGTTTAACACACAGTACAATAAACCACCATTATTGATAATAAAATACCACGTTTTTACGTTAACATATTTAAACTTGTACAAAAAAAAACAAACAACGTGCGTCGCATAGACCCTGGACGAGTCCACTGACTGACCCGGCGTTAACCGGTTTTATCCAGTGTCGTCGCGTACACAACAAGCGGACAGTGGACACGCACACATTCCCCGTGTGGTTGTAGTAGTGCAACCGATTCGCGCGGTTGTATGAAGCTTTGTCTCTGTTCCGTTTATCTACTCATATGCTCATGGGGTGCCGGCTTGAACGTGTTAATGCCCTATTACCGATGATCACTATTATCTCTTTTTTTTTTATATCACAGCATTTTCTACAACAGTACAGCCGTTATGATGTGAGTCTCATGAATGACTATAGATCTTACCTGTTCGCTATAAGTTTCTGGCTCAACGTAGATCACGGAATCCGGTATTTCGTGATCTACCGGCAACTTCTTACACTTTACTTTGCCACGGTGAGTCGTGTGCTGACGATTGTACTCCGGTGGTGGGGAATACAGTTCTTCATGCCTTCCTTGAGATTCGTGTGGCGCATTGTACTCATAATGGTACGTCGGTGGTGGGGTATACAGTTCTTCTTCAAATTCTTCTTGCGGTGCTGGTGGCGCAGTGTGCTGACGGTGGTACGCTGGTGGTGGGTTATATGGTTCTTCACGCCCTCGTGCTTCTGGTGGGTGTGGCGCAGTGTAATGATGGTAATGATGATGGACCGTTCCGTGAGGCGGTGTTTCTTGGGGATGGTGTCTACTTGCCGGTGTTTGTGCCGGGGGGAGAGAGGACTCCGACGCTTGCGATTCTTGATAGTCGGGCTATGAACAAACATTAAGTGAGGTTTTAATGGAACATTTGGGAGTTTCTTTTTAGGGTTTCGTACCTCAAAAGGAAAAAACAGAACTCTTATAGGATCATTATATTGTTCGTTCGTCTGTCTGTCTGTCAGTCAAGACTTTATCTCGGGAACGCCTGGAGGTATCGAGTTTAAATTTAAACCATATAGTCAAGTCAAAAAATCAAAATTCTAAGTTAACGAAAAAAAAAATATACGGTCGTAAGTCGTAAAAAACGTAAATTTGGACACTCAAGGAAATCAAAATTCATAGGGTAGTTCCCGTTGACCCAGAATCCTGAAATTGAAATTTGACATAAAGCAAGGTCTTAACAGTCCAGATATAGGAATAAATCTGAAAACAGTAAATTAGTTGTACCGTAACAAAAAAAAAAAAAATGCGATTCGGAATATCTTCGAAACTCCATTCAGAAATTGAACTGTACATAGGTATAGGTTTGTACGGAACCCTCAGTGCGCGAGTCCGACTCGCACTTGCCCAGTTTTTTATATCTTACTAGCTTCTGCCAGCAGCTTCGCCCGCGTGAATGTTGGGTTTCTCCATATAAAATTTAGACACCCGTTCCATCCCGTTAGGGGCAGAATTTTGGAAAATCCTTTCTTAGTGCCCCCGCCTACGTCATAAAAGGAACACTTGTGCAAAATTTCACGCTCCTAATCCCAGTAGTTTTGGCTGTGCGTTATTATGTCAGTCAGTCAGTTTCTCCTCGAATATATATAGATATGGGATCTGGCAGCAAAAGGCCTTCCACGCATGCACGATCTGCGCGTGGAGATGCAACGCCCGGGTGAAACTCCGCTGCCGCGACAAGTCACGACATGGCGGTAAGAGTTCCGGCGGGATCTCATGGCGGAATGGCGACAGCGACTGTCGCAACCCAGTGCTGGGCACGCCGTAATTACGGCGGTAAGTCCCCTCTTTGAGGAGTGGCTGGAAAGGCAACACGGCGTCATTACCTTCCGCATGACGCAGGTCCTGACCGGACACGGTAAGTTCGGGAAGTTCCTGCACCGGATTCGTGCAGAAGCGTCGCCCGGGTGTCGCCACTGTGTGGACCGCCCGGAGGACACGGTGGAGCATACGGTGGAGGTGTGCCCCGCTTGGGTAGAGCAACGCCGTGTCCTCGTGGGGGCGATCGGCGGCGGCGATCTCTCGCGCTGGGCATTGGTACAGGCCATGGTCCGGAGCGAGGAGGAATGACAGGTCGCCTCCTTCTGCGAAGCAGTAATGCTAGCAAAGGAGGCGGCCGATCGCGTGAGGCAACGGTCCTCACGCCTCAACCGCCGCCGGGATTCCGATCCCGATTTCCGGCCACCGTAGGCGCGGGCTTGCGGACGGCGAGTAACGGGTGGCTCGCCGTCCGACCGTCCGGTAACCGTCCGGACCGAGCTCAAGTCGTCAACGGCGCGTGCTGTTCCACGCGCGCCTCAAAGAGATGTCAGTAACTGTAGGGGCCCAGAAGGGTCGAAGCCTAATCCCGTCTATTTAGCTGACATCTTTTTGAGGTGCGCCTGGAAAACAAAGCGCCGTCAGCTCGGGCTCGGCTTACCAGACAGCTGGTCATCGAGCTACCCATTGTTTGCCGTCCACAAAAGTCACAAACCCGCAAGGTATAAACCTGATAGACTGACCCCGATGTCGATAGGGTCGAAAGGTTCTGGAGTGGCAACCACGTACCGGAAGACGCAGCGTTGGAAGGCCTCCCACAAGATGAACCGATGACCTGGTGAGGGCCGCGGGATTCGAATCGAGAAGGATCGAACCCGAGTCGTCGTCGGCGGCGCGCAATGTCTCTGTTGCAGCGCTCATTGCTCGGAGAACGGATGGCATTGGGGCCGAAAGGTTCTGGAATAGCGACCACGTACTGGGAGACATAGCGTTGGAAGGCCTCCTATCCTACAAGGTGGTCCGATTACCTGGTAAGGGTTGCGGGAATCCGATGGATGCGAGACGCATAGGACCGGTCATTATGGCGATACTTGTGGGAGGCCTATGTCTAACAGTGAACGTCTTTCGGCTGAAATGATGATGATGATGATTATGAGACCTAAGTAATCTACGTGTCAAATAAACAATCAGCATACGTCCTCTAGACAATGTTCTTCTGGTGTGTACGACAGTTTGAACCCTTCATTCGCGTCAGCATTTTCTTCCAGCGTCGTGTCAGCTGCCTTCACTGTCGTTTTTGCTGTGGAAAACAAAACGTAAATTAGTTTGCCTAGCATTATCCCAGCAATCTATGTTGGGGCCGGCTTACAGTCACATGGGAAGCAATTGAGAATAAAATGCGATTTAAATAGGAATATCATTGATTTTCCGCCATTTTGTGATGTCATAGCTGTCAATTCAAAGTTGGGTGAGTAAAACAAGACATTTTTAGGGTTCCGTAACTCAAAAGAAAAAAACGGAACCCTTATAGGATCACTTTGTTGTTCGTCTGGCTGTCTGTCTGTCAAGACCCTTTATCTCGGGAATGGGTGGAAATAGTATCGAGTTCAAATTAAAACCACAAACTCAGGTCGGCGGCCCCTTGAAGCTGTGAAAAAATCATCATGGCCGTTTATGTTGCAAAAAACGTATATTTCGACACTCTCAAGGGAATCAAAATTCATAGGGTACTTCCCGTTGACCTTGAAATTTGGCATGAAGCAAGGTCTCATAGCACAAGTATAGGAAAAAATCTGAAAACTGTAAATTTGTAGTTGCATCATTCGGAAAAATCTTCGTTACTCAATTCGGGAATTGAACTGTTTTCATATGTAAGTCTGTACGAACCCTCAGTGCGCGGGTTTTTCTTTTTAAATAAATTCATTTGCTAATCAAAAGGGAAATGTTTATTAATTAAATAATAATATTTTACAACACACTTGCTCAGAAAGTGACTCTTATTGCACTGCACTTAGGTATATAATGGCACTCGTTACCAACCTGTGACATTTTGATTACCATTACGCACTAGTGCTATAATGTAGTTAAAACCTTTTTGTTCAACCTCTTTATTCGCAAAACAAATTTTGAATTCCAATTAAATTCCCGTTCAATAGTACCTATATAAATTCTTCTAATATATAAAGTCTTACTAACTTATAATATTTCATCCAATTTACAAGTTAAAATGGACAAATTTATCTTGTACAAACGATTTATTTAATAAAAAACATTTAGTAAATAATAGGTACCTTAAATTTTTTTTATTTTTTTTTGTAGTCTTTGGCCGCCATTTTCTGATGTGCGCGGATTTTTTTTTATTCCAGTTAAGTTCAGTGGCTGTATTACTTAATTAAATAAAATTAAATAATACAAAATCATTAAAATGTTACATCCGTATACTATTGACACTACGAAAGACATTATCGTAAAACTTTTCACGCAAGAAAACATAAACGGTGCATAAAGGTAAGACTAGGCAGTATGATCAAAATACCTTAGCCTTCCTCTAAGGGTAAATAAAATAAATGATGCGCGCGTTATGAAAACAGAAAACAGATTTTTACCGCCATGTCACAGAAAATTTTACTATTTTTACTGTTGTTTTCTTCACAAGTGTACCTATTGTAAAACGTCGTATGACACACGTGAGTAATTAATGATTACCGTTCTTGGCTCTCTTAAGACCCTCGCCCGGCTCGGGTCTAAATACCGCCTCGACGGTAATCACTAACATTACACACTTATATCATAATGTACTATTATGCTCGCGTTTGACCATTATCTCAATTCAATTCAATTCAATTCAAATTCTTTATTGCGAACTCAGTGTGAGATTGGAGATGTTATCAATAAATGCTAGGTTCTTAGAACTCAGTTACCTATTAAGGCATTGCAACATAAATAGTTAAAACATTGCAAAAACATTGTAAAAAAGTATACATGCAAAATATTACAGGTCAACAGTCTACATTATCTATTATATCAATTATCAATATTCATATATTTTGTTGTTCTTTCAATATTTCCATATTACAAGTATTAGTAGATATTACGTTCACTTGTAAATGTAATCGTCATTGTGTTTCCTGATAGCTACAAACCTAGGGAACAAGAGTGAATGGATAGGTAGGCCACACACCACACCACACACGACCACAACGACCACATCATCGCTTACCGTTAAATGACAGTGGTCAGCCGCGAGCCTACAAATAAGTACATAATAAAAAGAAATCTTCAACTTTAATTAATCAGCATTACTCACCTGGACAAGTTGTATCATCAAAAGATATAATGCAGGTGCGTTTTGATATATATTTCGAAGTCAGTGTCGTTGCATTCGGAAGCGTGGCGGTTGTCGACTGCTTGGTGGTAGCTGTTAGATTCTTCATTATGCTTTTGAAACGGTTTTGTAAAACTGAAAATAATAAGTTAAAAAAATAAATCAAGTTAGTAAGGTGTCCCGTAAAGCCTCAGAGATACATTACTCACAAAAAAAATGGAGAAAATGTGTTGGGGAACACAAAATAAATACTATTATATAATACCCAATACTAATTTTCTAAAAACACATTGCAACATAGCCCCCTCTCACAATGTTCCTTTTGCAAAATGACCCCATATCACAATGTTCCTTTTACAAAATGACCCAATATCACTATGTTCCTTTTGCAAAATGACCCCATATCACTATGTTCCTTATGCAAAATGACCCCATATCACAATGTTCCTTTTGCAGAATGACCCAATATCGCAATAACCCTTTTGCAAAATGACCCCATTCACAATGTTCCTTTTGCAAAATGACCCCATATCACAATGTTCCTTTTGCAAAATGACCCCATATCACAATAACCCTTTTGTCAACGTGTCACTGTCTAACAATGACCCTTTTGCAACCCAACCCAAACAAAAAGCTCCAAAACTTACTTGAAGAAATCTTAAACAGTCTCCTGTGGCGGTCCTTATCAGGCCCTGAGGGTTGTTTCTCCTTATTACTTGGTTTAGAAGATGTGGTAGGCTTCAGCTGCTTCAGGTCGTAAACTATAGAACCTGGCTGTGATGTAGACGCTACTGTAGTCGTGGTTGCTGCCGTTGTAGTTGTACTAGCCGTGGCTTTGGTTGTGGCAGCCGTAGTGGTGGTTGACGCTGCGGTCGTAGTTACTGGAGATGGTGTTGGCAACGCTCTCCGTATAGTATCTGTGAAGTTACTTGAATCTATATATACAACACTAGCTTTTGCCCGCGGCTTCGCCTGCGTACATAAAATATAGCCTATGTCATAAATGGAATAAAGCAGCTTTCTATCGGTGAAAAAATTTTTGCAATCGGACCAGTACTTTCAGAGATTACCTCCTACAAACAAAAAAAACTAACTTTACCTCTTTATAATATTAGTGTAGATTATTTATATATATGTATATGTGAATATAGTTTGTTCATAATCAGTAACTAAATCGATTCCAATAAATTTTACACCAAATTATAGTTTTTCCTAAATATAATAATATTTAAGTGTCACAAGTTGGACACCACCGACACTAAGTACAACACAGGTCATGGCAGATCATAGCGGGCATTAGGCACCAGCGCACAGCTGGGAGGGTCAGCAAAACAACCCCTCAGGCGCCCGGAAGACCCGGTGACCATGTATTTGTGCGGACAACTAGATAAGCTTATAACTTTATGATTTTTCATGAAACGGTTATGAAATTTTGTACACAGATTCTTTACATAAAAATACTAGACACGTGTTTCGAGTTTCGCTTACAAAACTACAACTAATGTTGTATAAACGTTGACTGAAGCGGCAACTTAACGCGCACGTATCACAGAGCCGTCGCGTCGCGTTCAATTAGCATCAACCACATCGGATCGCTTCGCAACCACATTCGTATTGAATCTATAGGCCACACAAATATTTGTTACGGGCAGGAATCGAACCTGCGACACGCAGTCAAATGCTCAACTACTACGCCAATAAAAACAGATCTTAATAAAATATATGAACATCGCTGTTAAGAAAAACAAAAAATCTCATAATATAATACCTCGGGCAGGGACGCTGGTAAAAAACTCAGACTCGATGGCAGATAAGGTCACAGCATCTTCAAAATCATCTTGCTTATCTAGCATGGTCACCACGTCCTCTATATCTGACATCGGTTCCGATTTCCAAGGCCAGGCGGATTCGGTCTCGTCCTTTGCTAAAGTAACAGGATCCGTTCGCTTCGCCAATTGAGCAGTGTCATCGGTTGATGCAACAGTATCTGCTTGCCAGCTCAAGACTTTAGCTGTATTTTTCATAGCATTTGATATAACATTCTTTATACACGTTCCAGTGACACCTTTATCGGCATCCAGTGCTGATGAAATTGTGACAGCTTCAAAATAACCTGTAGGTTCTGTTAACCCTCCAGTAGACTTCGGTTTACATCCTCGAAATGTGAAATGCTTGCGCTTTTTATGGGGTGCTTCTGAACCCCAAACTAGAAGATGGAAATGAAGATGTTACTGGAATCCGGTTAAGGGATGCGGCGATATTAAGATCAGCCCCCCTAGCCAAGTTACAACTGATTCGTTTCGATTCTCTTTTTGTCGATCGTCTCAAGTAGGCCATGCCTCCGATTTCTTTATTGTTACGTCATCTCAACGCTCAGTCAAAGGAATAGGAGGCGTGGCCGAATCGAGGCGATCAACGAAAAGAGAATCGAAACTAAACGGTTGTAACTTAGCTAGGGAGGTAGGGCTCGTTAACGTTACCAAATTTACACTATAAGTATCGTTAAGTAACGATATTTTCATAAAATTAACATTTTAACTGTAATGTGTGTGTGTGTGTGTGTGTGTGTGTGTAATGTGTTATCTATTAAAATATTGTTAACAATTAACGTTTTATGTAACGACACTTTTTTTGTTACTTCATGAGTTGTTGCGGCGCGGTGTATCCTTTTAAACTTAGCAGGCCACTCAAGTTTTTATGTATAAGGCTGTGGCCACTCGTAATTATTTTGAAAACTGGTTATGTAAAAGTGAAAATACCTTTGTTCGAATCTTGAATTTCACCCCACATTTTTACGAGAGCCAAATCAAATTATCGTGCCTCATTTATAAATGGATCTGCATCGAGAACACTTTCGTGCGATGATTTTCTACGATTTTAAATGTGGCCTAAAACCTCATCAGGTAATTCGATCGACTTCAAATTGCTTTTATGGATGAAGGGCCTTCAAAAGGGGGGGGAAAAGTGTGCTGGCAGTGAAAAATTAATTCAAGAAAACAGGCGAATTACATTTGAAGAGATTCAGCATACGCTGCAGATTGCTTCGGGAAGCGTTCACAAGATTCTATACAGCACCTTCGCGTGAGGAGGATAGTTCGCGCAATCTTACCGAAGCTCAGAAGCAGGCCCGTGTGGAGTTGTGCCGTGATATGAATCAAAAATTTAAAGCAGGCTCGTCTCGGCGCGTTCATGACATTGTGACAGGTGACGAATCCTGGATTTATAAATACGATCCAGAAACAAAGCGTCAGTCGACAGTTTGGCTGTTTCAAAACGAACCAACGCCTACGAAAGTGAAGCGATCGAGAAGCGCAGGGAATATTTTTATCGCTAGTTTCTTCACTTTGATACAGTATCTGATTTTAATTCCATTACGAGACCAAAGCAGCATCAACGCCGAATGGTATACCATAAAATGCCAGCCAGAAGTTTTGTCTGCAATGAGCAACAAGCGACCGAACATCGGGTTCCGCGGGGTACTGCTTCACCATATAACAACGCGCCCGCACACTCAGCACTCAAAACGAGGGACTTCCTGGACATCACACCAGTCAGTCTCCTTACAGTCCTGATCTGGCACCATGTGACTACTCCCTAATTTTCTTTCCTAGATTCGACAAAATTCTTATCCTGTACATGTTGTGAGTTAGTGTGTGTTTTGTCCTATCTGCCGCAAACAGGGTGAAATTGCTTAGTGTGTATAATAGCGCCCGTATCCCCTATGAGTGGATTAAGATGGTGAGTAAAGGTACATTATTC
This sequence comes from Mythimna pallens, assembly GCA_961205895.1. Classification (NCBI taxonomy): domain Eukaryota; kingdom Metazoa; phylum Arthropoda; class Insecta; order Lepidoptera; family Noctuidae; genus Mythimna; species Mythimna pallens. The sequence goes on from OY540852.1 coordinate 1,399,166, forward strand.
TTCGCCATGAAAGTTTTGACATTGGACAACTTGGAGTGGCCTTGTTAGCCAATAAAGGTAATAATGTTCTCACTGCTACGGCTCCAAAACCTCTGTGTCTTTCACCGCGCAGCTGCAGCGGAATTCTGGTTGATATTTGTGAAATTCTCACCATGTAAACCAGGGGCGCCGACTCCGTGGGTGCCTGGGGGCTCAAACACCCATGAGAAATAGACATCAAGAAACCGATCAATAATCGCCTTTTAGGGATGGGCATTTTTTCATTACCCTACGACCCGTTTAGCGCAGTAGTTTAGAGCGCCGATTGAGACGCAAGGGTCGCGGGTTCGAATCCCGCACCAACACAAATGTTTGTTGATGAAACAGATATTTGTGTTGGGTGTGGATGTTTGTGGTACTTTCGTTGTTCCTGGTTTCCATAGTACAAGGGAAAACCTTAGTTTCGGACCAGGACAATGTATGTGATGTTTTCCCAATTTATTATTATTTATTTGTCGTTCGATCAGTGTGCATTTCTCTTCTCACACTTCGCCACTATTTAGAGTCACCAAATGAGCATGAGCACCCATAAGGTTTTCTAATAGCCGGCGCCCCTGATATAAACTTAAGTCAAGTGAGTTGTAATTCCCACTAAAGCTAGTCTTGTCGTCTGTCTTCACTTAAACACGTCGAATTTTTTTTACAGAACAACAACAGGTTGATTAACAGTACTATGAACTCACCTTTCCTTCTGTACCGGTACCTGCTCGCCGTTCTATTAGTGTTTTTGACGACTTGCTTTCTTGTTTTTGCTTCTTTTCTAAAAACTTTTCATGAGTTACTTATCCGAGACAATTATTAAATCAGAAGTTATAGCTCATCATTATTCCAGCCGTAAGACGTTCACTGCTGGAGGACACAGGCCTCAACGTCTGATCCTGTGCGTCTCGCATCCATCGTACTCCCAGCAGTTAGTTGTTATAGCACAGCGGCTACTACCTTACTTTTGTGCAAATTACAAACGTTTTTAGGGTTCTGTACCTCAAAAGGAAAAAAACGGAATCCTTATAGGATGATCAGTTTATTGTCCGTCTGTCTGTCTGTCTGTCAAGACCTTTTATCTCAAGAACGCGTGGAAGTATCGAGTTGAAATTAAAACTATATACTCAAGTCTGCGGTCTCTTGAAACTGTGAAAAATTTAAACTTCTGAGTTAACAAAAAAAAAAAGATACGGTAGTTTATGTCGAAAAAAACGTATATTTCGACACTCTCAAGAGAATCATAATTCATATCGTACTTCCCGTTGACCTAGAATCCTGAAATTTGGCATGAAACAAGGTCTCATAGCACAAGTATAGAAAAAAATCTGAAAACTGTAAATTTGTAGTTACGTCACAATTTTTTTTTTTTAATTCGGAAATATCTTCGAAACTCAATTCGGAAATTGAACGTTTTCATAGGTAAAATTGTACGGAACCCTCAGTGCGCGAGTCCAACTCGTTCTTGCCCGTTTTTTTTTGTTATTTTTAGGCATAAGAAGTGTAATACCTCTAGGTGCATTGACATAAAAACAACAGCAAGCGCAGGTATTCCAGCATTTGTAAATGCTTACAGCATTTGTAAATGCTTACAAGCCTAAGCAATATCTATCAATTTTGACGTACTAGTAAGAACCGTTGTCAATAGTATGCTAGAAAGTTGCTTTGCTGTATCAACTGCTGGGAATATGGTAGCACAGTAGGTGCGAGCTGAATCAGTCATTGTGGCGACTCTTGGGAGAAGCCTATGTCCAACAATGGACGCCTTTCGGTAGAAATGATAATGCTAATAATATGTTAAAATAGTTCGAAAGCAGCTTGGATACTTTGATGAAATTTATTGGATATTACATTTAAAAGAGTGTCCATGGAGTTTCTTGCACGTACTTCTCCATAGAGATCTACGCTTTGGAACATGCAATTAAACTTCACTTTTTTTGAACTGATCGACATTTTGACAATTCAAAAGTGCCTGTAATTGGTCTATTTGAAATAAGCGTTTCTTATTTCTCATATGTATTCCTGGATATGTTTCTAAATTGATTCTTACTCACTATGCTTTTATTTATGTGCGTGTTCAGAAAATTTACATATATCTTGACTAAAGTTTAGCTATTTTGGGAAAATAGAAAGGGTATTTTTGAAAGGGATATAGCGCCAGCTTTCAGCTGCTGCATTAAGCTGGCGCATCATTATGTTAATGGATATAGACCCCCCCTTTTATTTTCCACCATGTTTCAAGAAACTGTGCACGTGCGGGTGCACCTTATCACATTAGCATTTAACACAATAAATGACAAAATAACGTACTCACTAGCAGGAGTTCGCTTGGGACTAAGGCTTTGCTTCGTTGGACGCAAGTCGTTTGTGGTTATCTTTACTAGTTTTTGTTGGACTGAAAAAAAACAAAATAATATGCTAATATATAATTGTTCTGCGAATCATAGAGAGCCAGTAAAATTTACATCGACGTTGGTATATTTACTAAACCTACTCCTCTTCCAACCTCGTCTAAGAAGGTCCAGGGTCGGCCGGAATAGCACGACACTCGTCGCCTCTTAAATTAGAACCCAAGATGGTGGCGCGTAATATTCCAGGTGTGCCTCTATTATACGTGTAGGAGAGTTAATACCTCACTCCCCGCTACAAGACCAGGGACCTCAGGCCAGCACTAGTCCAAGTTACATCGAGGAAACATCTGGGTGGTTTTACAGTAGTTACAGGCCCAACGCTGGACGGTGGTCACCACGTCGCTACCGGCCGCTGTCATTCTCATGTATGAACCAGCCCTAAGAATGATAACTGAGAACAGCAGCGTAACGTGCTTTTGAGACAAGAGGGATACTAGAATTTTGTCAACTAATCATCAAAAAACAAAATGTGGCATCTAATCTACAAATGTAATTTTTTTGAACGGATACCCACACCCTTCGACTCCAGTAGGCTTCCCAGTGCTCTTCAAATCGTCATAGAAAATATCATATTTGTAATGATGACTGCTTATGTGGACTCTCTTTGGAATACTATTGAAATTCTTCACATGTTGTGGCACTTTGCTTAAAATGTTTGGATACATCGGCATCTTCTCAAATGGGTATCTCATTTTGTCACCTGCACTTGTCTGTTCACCGCTAGCAAAAGGATTAACGTATTCTGTGGTTTTAGTTGAATCTTTAATATATTCCTTTGTGGGTGCTACGCTTGTTATACTGGTATGTTCATTGAATACGTCCTTGTACAACAATTCATTGTGCATTTCCTCTTTTGGTGTAAGATCAAGAGATTTGAGAGTAACTTTTGTCTTAGATTTGGTTTTTATAATATTCGATAGATCACCGAAGTCTGTATAAGTACCGATTTCTTCTTTTTTTGCGGCCGGGAGTGTGAAGGTTTCAAAAGGAAGCTGTGAAGTCATCTTTTCAATATCATCGAAATTTATTATAGTTATCTCTACTTCTTTATTTTGCGGGTCAGTGTAAGGATTTGGCGTCGTACGCTCTACTGGTGCAGTCGGCGTCGCTTTCTTTTCAAAAAGTTTCTCCTTCATTTTCTTTTTAAAAATACTATAATAGTTCGCTTCTTGTGTAGCTTTAGAACGTTCAACTGTATTTTTGGGCAGTTTTATCTCTGTGTATCTTTTATATCTATCGAAATCATCATCCCAGAAGGCTGACTTACTGGTGCTTAAGTTTGAAGGTTTGTGTTCTTTCAACTTTTCTTTCGGGTGATCAGAGGTAAACTTAACAGACTTACCGATTGCTTTCGTGATACTTTCTACTTTGGACTTAATCTGTTTTGAAAGTCCTTCTCTTTTTGTTGTTTTTGACTGTTTTTTATCTTCCGGTTTGGTATATTTTGCTATTGATGGCCTAGGTGCTACTGGTTGTGTAGTCCTGGAGGCATCAGCATTTTTAGTTGCAGCTGGTGCTACTCCTTGTACGCCAGCGTCTTGTATAGCCGGTGCAGCTTCTTGCATATCTGGTGCAGCCTCTTGCATAGATGGTGCTATTCCTGGCATAGGTGGTGCCGCTCCTTGCATAGCTGGTGGTGCTATTCCTAGCATAGGTGGTGCCACTCCTTGCATAGGCGGTGCCGCTCCTTGCATAGGCGGTGCCGCTCCTTGCATAGCTGGTGCCGCTCCTTGCATAGATGGTGCAGGTATTTGCATAGCTGGTGCAGGTATTTGCATAGCTGCTGTAGCTTCTTGCGTAGCTGGTGCGACTTCCAGCATAGGCGGCGCAGCCTCCTGCATTGCTGGAATAGCTTCTTTCATAGCTGGTTTAGCTTGTTTAGCTATTGGAGCTTCGTGTACAGCTTCCATAGGGATGTTAGTACTAGTAGAAATTTTACTTTGCTTGTATTTTTTATTAGGACTCCACTCCTTGATCGTGGGCAGATCGAGTATTGGGGAAGTTACAAAATCAACGTCCATATTGTTGTCCTTCAAGAATTTGTTAAAGTCTTTTGATTTCATTGGTAGTGGTGTTGTGTAGTATTGCATCGGAGCACTGTTAGTCTTCAATAACGACGGATGCTGGAATATTTAAAATAAAAATCAGTAAAGTCTACCACAAAGAAGTTTAAATGGCCCTTGGGTACGATATGACTAACGTTACAAACTTACATCCATTTTATTCATCAGAACAGCTTTGTCAGATCTCTGTGAAAATCTAGCTGCATGGACTAAATTCATATTTTTTGTTTGCTTCATACTTGTATCCATTTTGTTTCTAAGTTTGGCTTTCTGAGAGTTCTTCGCTGTAATGAAAAACGTCAGTAAACTATTTGTGCTGGTTGAAAATTGTGTTAAAAGTATTTGTTTTGAGAGGAGAACTTCAAGCAGCGGAAATATGACCACCGTCAGCAGTTACATTTTTAAGTCATTCGGTGGTTGGTCATTGGACTAGAACAATTTGGCTGCTGCGGTCTTCCCGTCTAATTATAATTTAGGTATCTTCAAAGCTAGAGTGAATAAGCTCTTAATAAACTAGTGCGCTTCACAATCAACATTGCATCAATGCTTACCATCAAGTAGGATCACAGTTAAGCTCTAGTTTAAACAAAATACCAGTGTGAGTTATTTGAAAATCTTACTTATAATACTTACACTTTTTCTTAGGCTCCAGAGCTCTGGTGACAGACTCCACATCATCGTCATAAGCCATGAGAGTTGTATCAACTATGATAGCTGGTTCTGGATAGTTTTCAAAAGTAGTTGGATAAGACCTGCGACCACCTGAAACATGCCAAGAGTTGGCTTTGATTAAGAATCATCAACAGTTAGAGGGATCGTCCAGAGAAAACGACCTCTACCTCGACCTAAGAGATGTAGTGGTGGGTCCAAACTTAGCCAGGCGCATTACTTTGTGAAATTATTTTACATGACGTCTTTTTAAAACGATTAAGTATAAAACATTGTGAGGAAATCGTTATGCCGAAGATGTTCATCCACTAGTGCGGGATACACTGGGCTCGCGTGATGGATTACGGCCCGTTCCATCTCCAAGAGAGGAGACCTGAATTCATGCAGTGGGAATATTAAAAAGCTGATTATGCTTATGTTTTGCTAAACTTTTTCTCATCAAGTTCCTCCCTAATCGAATGCAGCTGTAGAGCCAGCAGCCTATGAATAAGGGTGATTGGAAAATTTCAGAAAACTTTTTAGAGAGAACAGGGTGTAAAGTCCCGTTAACCTCCATTGAAAAGAGAGGATCCTCCGACCAGAAGGGTGTTGTGTGTGGTTGGAGCAACTACCCATTGAGTTCGGGCTGTTGTATACGTTCTAAAAGCGCGGATAGTACGACATAGATGTCGCTACATTATGCTATTTGTAATTCGCAGCGACAATTCATAGCTAAAGCAGGACAACGTCAGTTGAGTCAACTAGTCACAAATTAGATGTATGAAATATGTGTAATTAAAGTTTTGACTACCTAAATATATTAATCTTTACCTTTCCATTTAAACGGAATATTGTTTTCTTCTGTATCAGTATTCATTCTATTCAGTTTAGTGATTAAATCACTAGGTCCGACTTTGATCTCTTGCAATTGAGGTTTATTGTACTGGTAGTACTTTGCTTCTCCTCGAATCATTATATCGTTACTGGTTACTAAAGTATTGTCTTGCATAGCCAGGCTTTTTATTGCGCCAGGTTCATGTGATTTATCAGAGAGAGCGCGCACACCAACACGGTCTTTGGATCCTTCATTCAGAGAACCATTAGGGAATATATGTATTGTATTGTTTAGCCTTGTCCCTGGGTCTATCACATCATTAATTTCATTCAACTCTATCATAAGTTTATTCATATTTGGCGTCGTGTAACTATTCGCTGTGTCTGACTGCAAAGTCCTCAATATTTTTGCCCATTGCGGATTGGGTACCGTGTCCAGATTCAATATATCATTATGCCACATTAGAAGATCGTTGAAATAGTCTGTGTATCTATCTTTTTCCTTGATGTAAGGCTTAGGTTTATGAGGATGATGTGATTTCTTCAAACTATTTCCTTTAGCTTGTTTCTTTCTTTCATATGGAGCGTTTCTGTTTCCGAAATCATGTATGTACTCTAAGACTGATGGTCCATCGATGTTTGAGTAATCCTGGCCAATAATAACTGGTTCAGAATCATCGTGTGTTTTTATCCTGTAACGTCGTTTTTTAATAGGGAATTTCGCGATTCTTGTCAGTTTACTTTTGATTACCAGTTCTTCTAATGAATCTTTCGAATCTAATGGTAGTTTTCTAGAGTTTTTGGAATGAAACCGAGGTTTTCCGATGTTTTTCTTATAATTGAATTTTGTTTGTGATACATGGGAAGGAGTATATATTGTATTTAGTTTGGGGAATTCTTCTTGGTTTTTTTGTATTTTGTCTTGCATATTGTCGAGTATGAGGCTCATATCGTCAATTGTTAACACAGAAGTAGGTTCTGTTGTCATAAACGTGGTTGATGGTAGTGACCCCATAGTCTTCACGTTTACCGTCATCACATTGCATGCTGGTACTCTCAGTATTTCTGGCTTACTGGTGATCGTTGCTATTGGACTTTTGGATGATAGCGCTATCGTGGGTACTATTGTCGCGTTAGACAATGAGAAAGCTGTTGGGCCTGAAAAGAAATAGTTTCACTTTAAGTTTATCTTGAAAGACACTTTTATAAAAGGTGTTTTTGTGATACTGGATCTCTTTTATTAGGAGAGTCAAACTGCATCACTGACGTTAAATAAATAAACGTTGTAGAAAGTTTTTTTTCTAGTTATACAGGTAAAAATAAAACTTTGTCTTGGTTTTTCCTATTTGAGCAAACTAGCCTACTGTCTGCTAAACTTCAAGTTTTGCTAGCATTTAACTAAAATGCTGTTTATCAGCGTAAGTTTCTTCGGTGCGAGATTCTTCCTAGTAAAAAAAATTAACAAGCTATACGTAGAAGTTTTCATATATTGTCACAATATATTTAGACTGGCCTGTTGGTCTAGTGGTTAGTGGCCTTGACTGCTATGCCGGAGGTCGTGGGTTCGATTCCCACCCAGGACAAATGTTTGTGCGATGAGCACGATCATTTGTTCTGTATCTGGGTGTAATTTATCTATAATAATAGGTCTTTAACTTATGTAATTGGAGATTCTATAACCAGCATTTTCAGAATTAATTAGCTGTGGATTGGCGCGCAATTCGAAATTCAAATAAATTTTATTCGAAAGACGTGTTAATTTAATTTAATTAAATTAATTAAATTAAATAATTATTAATAATAAATAATAAAATAAATAATTATATTAATAAATAATTATATTAATTAATTAATTATTTAATTAATTAATTATTTTTTAATTTAATTTTTTTTCATTTAATTTTTCAGTCATTTGTTTTTAGATAGTTTTTTGTTTTTGTGACATTGTGGTAGTTTTTGGCGCTATGGATAAACTGAAAATTCGTACAATTTTCGAATATGAGTTCCTACGTGGAAATACCGCTGCGCAAACAACACGAAACATTAACGACGTGTACGGGCATAACACTGCTTGCATAAACACAGTCCATTATTGGTTCAATCGTTTTAAATCTGGAAATTTTGAGTTGAAGAACGAGCTTCGTGGTCGGCCGGTAACTATTGTCAACAACAACGAATTGAAGGCGATAGTAGAAGCGGATCCATCTCAATCTACGGCTGAGCTTGCTGCGGGCCTTGGAGTTAGTGTCAAAACAACACCGACAGCGAGATTTACGTGTCGAAGCATGCATAGCACTACTGAATCGGCATAGAAACGAGGGAATTCTTAATCGAATTGTTACCTGCGATGAAAAGTGGATCCTGTACGACAACCGTTAGCGTTCGTCTCAGTGGGTAGACTCGGGTACAGCACCTATTAAGTGCGCTAAAAAAAAGATTACTCATAGGAAGATGATGGTGACTGTCTGGTGGACCAGTGCCGGACTTGTACATCACAGCTTCTTACCGAATGGCACGACAGTGACGGCAGATTTCTATTGCCAAGAATTGCAAACAATGATGGAGAAGCTCGCAATTCAACAACCAAGACTAGTCAATCGCTCTTCCCCATTGCTTCTCCACGACAACGCGCGAGCTCACACTTCACGACAGACCATCGAAAAGCTACAAGAGTTACAGCTGGAAGCTCTCCGTCACCAACCGTACTCACCGGACCTTGCCCCAACAGATTTCTACTTTTTTCAAAGTTTAGACAATTTTTTAAGTGGGAAAAAATTCAACACCCGTGATGCAGTACAAAACGCTTTCGCTGACTTCATCGCCTCCCGTCCGGCAGACTTCTACAGTAAAGGGATAAACAAACTGCCATCAAAATGGCAAAATTGTATAGATAATTTGGGCCAGTACTTTGATTAGCTGAAATAAAAAAAATACCAAAATTTTTATATTTAAATCTCCAATTTCATAGGTAAAGACCTAATATGTATGTATTTAGAAATATATTAGTATGTTTATCAGTTGTCTAGTACCCATAACACAAGCTCTGCTTAGATTGGGACTAGACGGCGTTGTGTGATAGTTGTGGAATATTATATTATTATTATATTCAAACTTTCGAGTACACTCCTACTCTAATATTATTATACTAATCCTATATTACGGGTTTAAACAAACTGTACACCGGAGTACGGGTACACCCTAACCTTGATTTGGACATAAGATACTTTTATCCTGATAGGAAGTATAATTCCCGTGGTATAGTTTTCAATTTGAATGCAGTCAAAGGCTCTGGACAAAATTAGTCGAGAATAAGAATAAAGAGTAACTTACCGTATAAATCTATATACATAAAAGATTACATTAAAGATTTAGCACAAAAGATCCAGAAGGGTCGAAGTGCTCTGGTTTTTGAGGCCAGCCCCACATCAAGATAAGATATACATAAAAGAAGAAACTGACTGACATATCAACGCAGAGCCGAAACTACAAGGACTAGGAGCGTGAAATTCTGCACATGGTTTCCTTTTATGACACAGGCGAGTACTAAGGGAGGATTTTACAAAATTCGCCCTCTAGGGGGAAACTGGGTTCCAAAGTTTGTGTGAAGAAACGCGGAAAAAGTTGCGGGTAAAAGCTAGTAATAACATATAACATTTGCGACGCAAAACTTACCAGTTTTCTTACGAGTGGCAGCTGAATGCTTAAGGCTGCTAGGAGAAGAAGGTTGAATATTAGACAGGAAATCCTCATCTTTAGAATCCAGTCCGAGTAACTGAGAAGCTTCTTTTGTGGTACTACGTTCTGGTGCGGGTGGCTCGAAATATGTGTCACTGATATTAGGAACCAACTTCTGCATCTCGTCAAGTGACATGGGCTTGTCAAATTTCACAGGTTTATAAGGTTCTATCTGAGTATTCGCTATATCGTAATCGGGAAACTTTTCGGTAATTAATCCTTCTTTATCTTTCGCTTCCTTCACACTAAACATAGCTTTCAGCCTCTTAATAGGGTTAAACCTTTCTCTTCTACGATTCTGCGAATTGTAGTAGCAAGAACGCTTTGGTTTGTTATCTTTCTTATTCTTCTTTCTAAAATGGAACTTCTTGAAAAAGTTTTTGAATCTACTCTTTTTGACATCTCTCAGTTTGACTACCGCTGTCTGACTTGGAACTAGATCGATGTCGACGTAACCATATTTATTTGTTTCTTTATTGCCGAGTTGCGATGTATCTACATAAAGTTCCTTGGTGCCAGTCGAAGCCTTTTCTTCGATATCTTTATTAATAAAATCAGCCATTATAGTACTTTCTAGGTTTTCTTTCATAGCAGATCTTCTTAATCTTCCTTTCATGCTTTCAGCGAACATGTAATTAGGTGTTGTCGGAAAGAATAGCATTGTTATTGGATCTTTCTTGCCAGCGTTTCTGCGTTTGCTAGCAAAAAGCTTACCAATAAAACTTTTTAGCTGAGTAGTATCAACTGTAGCATTCATGTTGTCAATGAGTGGTATATCCTTTTCGGTCTTTAAATTTACTGAAACGTGCAAAAAAAAAATGTCAGTTTTATAAGATTATTTAAAAACAGTGTCAGCCACAGAACAACGAGATGCCACGAAGGCCACTGTTACACACGGTATTCTCAATGCTTTCCATTCTAATAAAGCACGTTATAATTTTCTCATAGAAATTGATCGGATTTCGACAATACTGATCGTATATTGTCAACGATACAATTTGCCGGCTGCGGTCTTCCCGTCCAACTATAATTTAGGTGCCTTCAAGGCTAGAGTGAATAGGCTCTTAATAAACTAGTGCGCCTCACCATCAATGATTGCATCACTGCTTACCCTCAGGATCGCAGTCAAGCACTGGTTTATATAAAAAAAAAATATACCACTGAACCACACCACTGTAATGGAGCTCTAATAATTTGACGAGGTGATTTCGTACTCTCTGATTTCAAAGAACTGCTAAAAAATCACGAGGTTTGCAATGAAAAAAATAACATGACTACCTTTTTTTGTCGCGCGATATATTACTCATCAAGGCTAATTCAAAGAGCTCAAACACGATAGGGTTTAAGGATACCAAATTATAGCTCAATCGGTTAGGGACAACTGTTTCAAAATCTAATTGCAAGATTTGCCCTAAACTACCATAATTATAAATATTGTAAGTTAAATAAAAGTTTGGAAAAATAATCGTACCTTCTGATAATTGACTGATTGTTTGCTGTTTCTTAATAGAATCCAAAACTTTCGATAGATCATCCAAGCTAGCTGGCCCTTGAGCATCCTTAGGTTTTCGCGGAACGCCATTAGGGTCAACCTTGATAAATAGTTGTTCCGTTTGTCCTGTTCTAGAGGTTGGCTCTGTAATATACAGTTTGGGCTCAGTTGGTTTCAGTTCTACGGTTTCCGAAGTATGATACTTTTTAGGAGGACCATTATCAATGAACAGATAGAAGTGCTTTTTAAACCAGGAATCATCACTTCTAGTTGTAATCTCCTGATAGTCCATATTATTATCCGAATCATCAGAAAATCTTACATCTCTTTTCTTCTTATTGTAAGTAGGCAGCGGTGGTATTTTACTAAGTATATATTTACCGATGTCGTCAACACTATGATGTCTGTGCGCTTGATACTTGACCAAATTGGAAAAATTTTGGCTACCTTGGTCTTTTTGGAATTTCAAATAGTGTTTGTACCCGTTTACGAACTCGTTGTAAGAGATTTTGTGGCTCAAACCTTCGTAGCTCGTGTCTGAGGCAGTACTTTCAGCATTGTCGGAATCCACAGCAGAACTATGAGCTTCTGTAGTAGTATCGACTTCTGCGGGTGCTGCTCCCTTAACTTTATTCTTAACCTCCATTGATTCCCCCAGAGGGTCTTGGGCACTATTATCCGATGAATCTGAGGGATCGATTACTTCATTGTAATCCAATTCATTGTAAATAACAGCAGTAGTTCTTCCAGTTGAAGTGACATTAGCCGCAGGGTCAATGTAATCATAATCGGGAATATTACTACCATCGTCATATATACTCTGTATAACTTCTTTCAGTTTCACATCTGTTAGGGTCTCTGGGTTTCTCTTAGATAACCTAACAGCCTCTCTTTTGATTTTTGGAAACATTGGATACTCCGATGTTGCGAGCATTTTCCTCATGTTGTCGTCATGTGTTTTTGCTAACATCTGCTCATATAGCGTCAACATCACGTAGTCGTCATAAGTTTTAGCATAAAGTACTTCCGGGGTAAAGTTCTCTGCTATAATTATCTTGTCATCATCTTTGTCGTCTTTCTTCTTGACTCTCAAAGTAGTAGTAGTAGTAGCAGCCAATGACTTCAGTTTCTTCATTTGTGTCGTTGTTGTACACGCACATGTTTTAATTAAAGTTTTCGGTTTCGTTGGCTTAGTACTTGTATTAGCGATGGTACTGTTTACTTTAGCAGCAGCAGCCTTGCATTTACTGGACAGTTTCCCGGTAAATTTGCTGTAACTCTCCTTTGCGGTTGACTTGACGGTGTGGACTTCTTTACGCAAATCGTTGGACACTTTATGTTTTACTTTGTTGTATAAGTTTTTTAGCTCCCTCTGCAACAAATCTTCGACATTCTGAGCAATAGTCATCGTATCTTCCCTGATGGACCTAGCTGCTATATAATGCGATTCTGTATTAGCACTAAAAATGGAATCATTTAGATTGTATTCGTCTGATTTTGTTGTTTCGGCTGTTCTTTTTTCTACAGTTTGAATATCATTGATAGATACATATGTACTTAAAGAGTTCCTTGGCGTGGGTATGCCTGGTTTGTCAAGTTGGCCGTATTCATGGCTGTCGTAATTGTAAGTTGCTTCTGTGACAGAGCTCTTTATAAGATCAGTAACTAAAGGTTTCTCATAAGCAGCCATTTGCATAGCTCTTACTTTCATGCTATTAATCAATGCCTCTATTTGACCCGTCAATTGGAAATCTATATCCGGGACAGTAACAATCTCTTGAGTTTTACTGTTAAGAGGCGCCTTACCACTAGCTTCTGCATTATTCTCGGGTGAAAATTCTGGTTTCACTGCGGGCTTTTTTCCATAGATTCCATACCTTTCCTTTAAAAGAGATATTTTGGAGGTCATGCTTTCTATTTGTCCTCTTATGTTGTCAACTTCCTTGGAATGTGCTTCCACCACGGCTGTAAATGGTGGATCATTTTGCATTCTGTATTTACTTTTAAGCATGTTATCAATTTGTGGTGCAATTCCCGTTTGCAATTTGTAACTCTGAGGTGTGCTTGAATATGGCCTAGTCGAAAACAGCGTACCAGCATCTCTCTTTGAAACTTTAAGTTCAGGTTGCCGAGGAGAGAACTTTTTCCTATTTTTCCTCCTGCCTTTAGTTTTCGGTCCAGGATTCCGAGAATCTTTTGTAGCTAGATGATACATTTTTTTATGTTCTTTTTTATTATTAGGTATTCTTCTTTTCCTATCATTGGGATCATGTTTATTAGTTTCTTTCTTTTTATCTTTGCCTCTGAGTTTTTTCCAGAAACCGATTCTTCTTTTAGCTGTCTTGTGATTTTTTGCATGTTCTGTTGTGATTTTAAAGGTTTTCAAAGTTATTTTATCAGTTCCTTTATCCAGACCATATGGTTTAGTTTCTTTAAGACCGTCAGGTGGCGCTACATTTTCTTCCTTGAAAAGTTTGTATTTATGTTGTCTATCTCTCTTCGTCTTGTGGTTCGTCGGGCGGTCTACGTCGCGAATAGACTCGAATATATTATTATCTCCTTTATCGTTGTTATAAATACTTTTAGATATAGTGTGGCTGTCAGCAAGCACCATCAGATATAATAAACTGAAACAAACACCAAAACTTTCAATTACCAAATAATTTACTGAACGAGATTATTGAATTTTGAATTATGAGGTTCTTTTTAAATAAATGAACTTAATTTGTTTTATTTTTAGGGGAAATATTTTTTTATTAAATCCACATACTATATACACAAACTAAATATTTATACTAAACCTAACTACGTACATATAATACAAAAGCACCTCTGGCAAAATTTCAAAAATAATCTATATAGATAAAAGGGGAAACTGACTGACTGACATATCAACGCACAGCCGAAACTACAAGGCCTGGAGCCAGGAGCGTGCAATTTTGCGCAAGGTTTCCTTTTATGACGTAGGCGAGCACTAAGAGCGGGTTTTCCAAAATTCACTCCCTAAGGGGATGAAACGGGGGTTAAAAGTTTGTATAGAGAAACCTACTTTCACGCGGGCGAAGCCACTGGCAGAAGCTAGTCCTATATAAAATTGATATAGGATTATTTTTTAAATCCTGGCTGATCTTAGAAATGATGCTGCTAAGATTAAATTTGACATAGCAATGTGTCGGTAGCTCAACTTTGGTAATAAAATATTTAATCCAATAGTGCTGATTATTAAAAGTTGTTATTGTAAACTTGGATGGATGGAGAGGGAGAGGGAGACCAAAGAAAAGATGGATGGATTGTGTGAAGAGTGATATGAAAGAAAAGGAAGTTAGTGATAGCATGACGAGTGACAGGGCAGAATGGAAGAAAAAAACGTGTTGCACCGACCCCAAATAACAAGGGACAAGGGCAGGAAGTTTTTTTTTTATTATTGATAGGCTCGCGTTTGACCAGTATCTCACCTGATGGTAAGCGATGATGTGGCCGATGATGGAGCACGCTTGCCTAGAAGTAACCTATTCACTCTTGACTTAAAGATCCCTAGGTTGTAGTTATCAGGGTGATGATTACGTGTACTCGATGGATGAAGAGGGGGACGACCTTCCGGCTTTATCATCATGTGATGAATCATAAACTTAAAGCTTCAGTTATATAAATATTTTATTCACTTTGATCAACACAATTTCATATTTATCATTATATTAACAATAATAATAATAATAATAATAATATTAATAATAAAAAAAGAAGTTTATGATTCATCACAATCAGATCAGTTCGATATACCCCCATCGAACTGATCTGATAATGGAACCAGAAGGTAAAGGTAGGCACGGGAACTCCGTAATAAAACGACGTATCAATCTAACCGTCTTTGGGCTCATTAGAAATGTCATGAGATGCACTATAAACTACAATTGCTACAGGATGGCGCGGGTGACAGCTGTCAGATTCATACAATGTAGCTGCCTATCCTTTTCTCTCATCTTAAAGATGCATATTTTCGACCTGCTGTGATCCTGTGTGACCTGGTGCCAACTAGAAACCAGCGCTGGGTGTCTTAACACCTAGCAGATGCTGAGGTGGTCACCCTTTTGGTGCGGGCACGCTCGGCGTACTTTGTACTTTGTTCTTTTTTTTTTACTTTTTGTTTATAACCGTTGTGCTGTGTCTGTCCCGAATAAATGCATTTCTATTCTTCTATTCTTATCCTACCACCCCATACTATGTAAAAAAAGACCTCAGCTATAATCTACCATAAAACTAATCTGATGAAGGAGCCGGAAGGTGGAAGGTAGTCACGGGAGCTCTGTAATAAAACTTACCTACCTTACCTGACCTTACTATGGAACATAATCATTACTACTTCTAGCCGGAGTACCTACATCTCATGATAATTCCAATAAGCCGAAATACGGCTAGGATTGCTTCACCCAGGGGCGCCGACTCCGTGGGTGCTTGGGGGCTCGGGCACCCATGAGAAAAGACATCAAGAAACAGATCAGTAATCGCCTTTTAGGGATGGGCGTTTTACCATTACCCAATGACCCGTTTAGCGCAGTGGTTTATAGCGCCGGTTGAGACGCAAAGGTCGCGGGTTCGATTCCCGCACCAACACAAATGTTTGTTGATGAAACAAATATTTGTGTTGGATCTGGTATTTGTGGTAACTTCGTTGTTCCGCAGTATGTAAGTAGGACATTTATTTATTTGTCGGTCGATCACTGTGCATTTCTCAATGAGCATGAGCACCCATGAGATTTTCTAAAAACAATGCCCCTGCCTTCACCCACCATTGCTTCACGCGGAGTGAACAAGAATGACAGATTAAAGTATAAAATACGGGAAACTAAGTATATTAAACTTAGTTTGGCCATAAATCCCGATACCATTTACCTCTAACATATACCACTGGACAAGCTGTTCCATATGTTTGACAGATAATTTTTTGTGCCTATTTGAGAAGGTGAGCAGTGGTGGCCGAGTGGTAGCGGCCCCGAATTACGAGTTGTTGGTTGCGGGTTCAAACCCAGCCAGGCGTATTACTTTGTGTAATTCATTTCATCACCACTGCTCTCAAAACGGTGAAGGAAAACATCGTGAGGAAACCGGCATGTCCTAGAACCAAAAAATCCGAAGGCATGTGACATCCACCAACCCGCACTGGGCCCGCGTGGTGGATTATGGCCCATTCCCTCTCCTAGAGAGGAAGCCTGAGTCCCAACAGTGGGAACATTATAAGGCCGACTATGATATGCTATTTGAGAAGCGCCACTTGCGAGCGTCCAGAGAATTAATTTTAACTTAAAATGCAAATGGCTGCAGAGAAGTGTAGGTACTCTGAATTGTGTTTACAGATACCGGCACGAATCTTGAGCGCTGACTTCTACTTGCGCAGAAGTAAAATATCGGGTCTCTTTAGTGGTATGAAGAGACGCGGGGCGGGAAATGCAATCCTTGTACAGTGATTGACTCGCCGATGTGTACGATGTGCCAAGCGATCCCGGCTCTTTCGCCGAGCGCTCAAGATTCATGCCGCTATCTGTACTCTGAAGTATTTTTGTATTTTGAATTAATTTCGTTCGAATTCTATGTTATTCCTGCTTCACGAACTACATAAAACCTATGAAAAATGAGGTCATGTGTATATTGCAAGTGGCGCGACATTATTAGTTTTAGTACCGTAAACACTCGTCAACACTCACTACGGCAGATAGAGCCAAAATGGCGAAGATCAAACGGGCACAAAAGCGCTTTGACGGCTGCCAGTCCAATGTGGTAAATAGTAGAGGTCAGTGACTGTTACAAAAAATACAATAAAAAAAAAACAATTTTACATTTGAATTTGGAATCTGTCATTCTTTTATGAATATTCATTGTGCTTTTTCATTTTCGCGCCAATCCGTGTTAAATATTTTTGTGATAACTATTAAAATGGAGGGGGGGGGGATAATAAATTGGTGTGATTGGTAGCATTACTTGTAACATTATTGGTAGTGGTACGTATGAATGATGCATTTTGATACAAGTGGAGAAAGTTTGACTGAGGCAGAATTCGCCCGAGCTGTAGGCGAAGGGGTGTTATGAAGCAGAGTACTGATATCCGGTTAAGACTTTATTTTTTTAGTTTGAAAATCATCTCTTACGCTTTTCAAGAACTCTCCCGCACTAGGGAGTGAGTGTCAGACTTTTACTGACTAAAAAATCCACTCCTATGATCCTTCTTTATCTTGCGTTCTAGGACCCCGGGTTTTCCTTTCAGAAGCGAGCCCATGGCCCCAGTAGACTTCGACCCTCTTGAGGCGCGCGTGGAACACTACGCACTTTTGACAACTTAGGCTCTATCCGGGCAGTTACCGGACGGCCGGACGGCGAGTTACCCATTTTGCTCGCCTTCGCAAACCCACGTCTACGCTGGTTGGAAATCGTGGCCGGGATCCCGGCTAGCATTACACTGCTTCTCAAAACCTGCCTGCCATTCCTCCTCGCTCCGGACTATGGCCTGTACCAGGGCCGGTGCGAGAGGTCGTTGCCACCGATCGCCTCCACAAGGACACGACGATGCTCCACCCAAGCGGGGCATACCTCTACCGAATGCTCCACTGTGTCCTCTGACCGGTCTACATAATGGTGACATCTGGGCGTTTTTTCCGCCGGAATCCGGTGCAGGAACCTCTCAAACTTACCATACCTGGTATGGACCTGCGTCATGTGGAAGGTGAGGACGCCGTGACGTCTTTCCAGCTACTCCGCTAGGTCCGCTAGGCGACCTACCGTCATAATTATGGCGAGCCCAGCACTAGTTTGCGACATTCCACCATGAGATCCCGGCGGAATTCTGTCCGCCATCCCGCGACATGTCGTGGCAGCGGAGTTCTTCCAGCAATGCATCTCCACGCGCAAATCGTGCATGCATGCAAGGACTGCTGCCTCCAGATCCCAGCAAGAAGGCACGCCGCTTCGCTGGAGGTCGTGCCCTGACCCCCTCTTCACTCATGACGCCTTTTGCAGCGACGGCGGTAACCGGCTAAGTGTGTGTTGGGCCACGCGCAATGCATAGGGGTTCAATAGTTATGCGTCTCAGATTACTTTAAAATGAGACCGGCATATCATGCATAACATTAGGAATAGGCCTCCTTCTATGAGAGCGTGATGGTCCAGAAGGCGGCTGCCGGGTGGAATACCGTTTGGAGGAGAAATCGTCATTGAACCGGGTGCTCATAGCAGGTCTCTGTCCACCTACTGAGTGATCCCTGAAAAGACGGTGATCACGTGCTGTGGTGCACAGCAAAGCTCAGGACCGAAAGTTCCTTAACTGATCTGCACAGAGGAGGTTCTATAGAAGGATTTTAAGAGGGCTCCTAAGGTTTCCTGATAGTGAATACCGGGATGATGTGAGGTAGGTGAAAATCGCACACACCCTTTTTCCCAAAAATCTCAAACTTTTTTAAAGATTTCCCACCGATAAAAAAAGTAAGATATCTTTCATAATCAAAACTAAAAATGCCACCATTGGTCCTTTATATACCGTTTGCTTTCTAGGGCCAAGGTTTCAAACGTTCCCGCAGCACTAGCATGCATCGGCCCTAGATTGTTTAGATTAGAACTCTTACATGAGAACTTGACAAACTGTGCCCTTCGACATTGACAAAAATCCTGGGGTAAGCTAAGGATTATCAAGGTATGTCAATGTGGTAGATGATAAAACGTAAACGTCACCACAAGGCACGACGGTTCCCAATGTGTTGTCATTTTGACACTTCATCAGTCCTGAACTCCTGGTAGAAGGTTCACCTTCTTTGCCGACATAAAAGCGAAATTATCGACATACCTTCATTCTTTTATACCAGAAGAACCCCCGTAACTACACGCTCCTGGTTTCAAATTCACCAATCACCACACTTTTACAAAATATCCAAAAACTATACCTGGTCTGAATCCGTTGGCTAAATGCTTGATTTTTAAGGGAGCTTGGGGCGACAACCCCCGGACATCCGACCCTCTAGGAAAATTACAACAAGGGACTCACCATAGAAAATTGATAAATAACATTGGCTACTAATTATAGAATTCGCTCCTTGCATGATACCATGTAAATGTCGATGAACTAACAAAGAAAACTTATTAATATATCTATATAATAACAACCAAGTTCGCACTACGATATTCTCTTGTTTTTCTTCCTGTCATTCTGGCGTGGCGTTTTGAAGATTTTTCTTCTGAAGCTTTTTGTGTGAAAAGAGGTCGTATTAGTTTTCTCTTTGGAGTTTGAAAGTATGAAGAACTTAGGCCAGGAACTGTTTTTCTAGAGGAAGTGGAAAGAGTGACAGAGGCGCAATCCACACGCCTCAGCCGCCGCAAGAGACGCCCCGGGCCGTCGGCGCAGGCTTGCAGATGGCGAGCAATGTGTAGTAAAAACAGTACATTCACGCGAAATAACGCAATCTTAAAACTAGCTAACAAACATAATCAACTGATAGGGAAGATATGCGTCACATCCGCGCAAAACGGCCGAACGTTCAGCATAAAGCTGCGGCCTCACGCATAATGCGATGAGCTCGCAGCGCTGGTTTTCAGCGTGGGCCGGTGGCCGTGTCGACATAAAGACACCCGAACGGTGCAGTCTACAAAACGATTTGGATAGAAAAAAGGAAATAAAAATACATATGAATTATAAATTAAAAAGAAAAGTAAATTAAATATATATTATGTATGAAAAGCCAAAGCAGACCGACAAAGTTCCGTCAGGGTCCCATAGTGGTATGGAGACAGCGATTGTCACCACCTAGCGCTGGGTACTCCATAATCGTGGCGATAAGTGCCCTCTTTGACTTTGACTGAGCTCACTGTGGCGCCTCTCAAACCAATCCTGTTTGAGAGGCGCCACAGTGAGCTCAGTTTTCGCCTGACGCAGGTCCTCATCGGATTTGGCCAGTTCAGGAGGTTCTTGTTTCAGATTTAGGAACCACCACCACCAGGACACCCAACATTCTGACGTCATCTCAACGATGACTTACTTGGTCAGAACAAAGGAATAAGAGGCGTGGCCTACTCGAGGTGATCGACGAAAAGAGAATCGAAACGAAACGGTTGTAAGTTGGCTAGAGGGGCTGGAGTCAGGGCCGAAACTAGCCTTTTATACGCCCGGTGCCAGTTTCTGAAACTGCGCCCCAATAAAAAAATATGTTGGCCTCCATCTAAGTTAAGTTATTTAAGAGTCTGTAAAAAGACTACAAAAAGCGGGATTTTTTTGTTATAATTGCTCATTCCGTCACAAGCTGCCGTTGAATCAATTCATCATGTTTATTTTCTGTTCCTCATTCAAGGGAATTCCGTGAAACACAATTATCTTAGAAATGAGTAAACAGTATTGAATCGATGACTCAATAGTTATTAGACCGCTTTAACCTCTGCACTCTTAACAAGAAATTACGATAACAAGTCCTCTTCAACTGTAGGAGCGTCGTGGCTAACTAAAGCAGACAAAAGGGGTCGGTAGATTAACCTGAATGCTTTAGGGTAGCCCGCCAAATTCATATTATCTTAAAGCGTATGGTCCCTTGAACATCTGGCCGGATTTAAATGCATACTTACTTGGACAGCCGCCTGCGCCCGCAAAGAGCCACGCTGAACTTTATAAACACTTTCTTTGCGAAATATTGATTGGTTTACGTATGCTATGTACATTCTGAAGAACACTAAAGCTCACCCTAGAGGCGTAGCGTGGACTAATTTAGACGTAGGCGAATGCGCATCAGCGAGGCCTTTATCTTTCAAAAATTCGAAAACGTGACAGCGACTGTCGCAACCCAGTGTTCCACCACATCGTCGCTTACCAGTAGGTGAAATAGTGGTCAAACGCGAGCCTATAAATTATAAAAAAAATCTCGTTCTTATTAAAGAGCCGATGCACACGCGAGGCCCCTTTGGGTGCGAGGCGAAGTGGGCCGTCGCCCACGCCTAATGTTTGTATGAGTATGACCGAAAGGTTCTGGAGTGGCGACCGCGTCCCGGAAGACGCAGCGTTGGAAGGCTTCCCGCAAGGTAGACCGACGACCTGGAGAGGGGAAGCCAATGGTTTCGAGACGCACACACCCGTATTTCTTCAATTGCCCTTTATGTTCGAGGATCGCGGTGACTCTTTCGAACAATGCCGCTGAGAAAAAATATGAGAACTTCTATTTATTTTTTATTTTATTTTTTATTGCATTAAAATCGTCGTGCCATTGTAAATAAATGGCATTGTGGGTGTACCTATTACAATACAGTCTACACAATCCAGAAACACAGCCGTGATGTCATATTAAGTTTCACATCTCGTCTAAAGACCTACGCGGCGAAATCTAGATTCTTATCTACTATATTTTCCTCTATTCTTAGCAGTGGCGTAAGTAATTCCGAGGAGGCCCTGTGTCAAACATTTTTATGACGCTTTTCGAGACGGAATCGTGATAAGCTACGAAGGAAATGGTGAAAGATGTATGAAACTTGTGATGGATGAGGAAAGAAGGAAGAAGCGGTTTTGTCCCACACAAAACCGAGATGCTCGCTGCATCTCGGTTTTGTGTGGGACAAAACCGCTTTATTACTGTGATTACTGTGATGCGATTTTGTGCAGTTGACCATACAATGTGTGATACATCGAAGGACTGGAACAACTGACTGACCTGTTGGTCTAGTGGTCAGTGGCCCTGACCGCTATGCCAGAGGTCGTGGGTTCGATTCCCACCCAGGACAAATGTTTGTGTGATGAACACGATCATTTGTTTTTAATGTATTTAAAAATATATAAGTATGATTATCAGTTGTCTAGTACTCATAACACAAGCTCTGCTTAGTTTGGAACTAGACGACGTTGTGTGATAGTTGTGGAATATTATTATTATTAATTTGCCTGCTGCGGTCTTCCCGTCCAACTATAATTTAGGTGCCTTCAAGGCTAGAGTGAATAGGCTCTTAATAAACTAGTGCGCCTCACCATCAATGATTGCATCACTGCTTACCATCAGGTAGGATCGCAGTCAAGCACTGGTTTATATCAATTAAAAAAAAAAAACAATTCGCAAACTCTTACTATGCGTCGAGCAAGCTCATAGATTATTATGATGCGACGTCGTAACGCAGTTTTGTGTTTGGGCCCTAAAATTGACCTCGAAAATAGGATTCTGACTGGGATATTACTTTGACAGAAAATGAGCTCGTTTATTAGAATAGGTATTCTAGATTAGGATAGGTTAAGTTTTCATTGTGATCTTATCCAGAAAATGCTAGAACGATAGGAGCGAGCTATAAAATTGGAATATCCTATCATATTGTCATTTATGCTATATTTATCAAATTCTGTCATTATGTTAATTTGCTGCGCACTAAAAGGGTCATGGTTTTCGTCTTAAAACGGTGAAGGAAAACATTGTGAGGAAACCGGCATGTCCTAGAACCAAAAATTCAAAGACATGTGACATCCACCTACCCGCACTGGGCCCGCGTGGTGGATTACGGCCCAATTCCTCTCCTAGAGAGGAGGCCTGAGTCCCAGCAGTGGGAACATTAAAAGGCCGACTATGCTATGCTAAAAGGGTCATGTAGGTACTGAATAAGTTAAGACTTATCTGTAACTTCATATGCGTACGTCGTGTGCATTTGACGGCATGGTTGCAGCGTTTGACTGCTGCGCGGTGTGTCGGGGGTTCGAATCCCGTATGGAACAAAATTCGTACGGCCTACAGATAGTTGTTCCTGGTCTGTGGATCGTGTATATGTGAATTTTCATGTTTTTAAACGCACCCATGATACAGGAGTAGTTCCTAGTGTGAAAAAAGTTTTTTTTTAAATTATCCACTTACTATGTGATTTAATTCAATGATGATACTTCGGGTTAATTAATGCCTGAAATAAACAATTAATAAATAACATGTTTCGAATTTTTGCACACATCGTAGGGGCCCCTGTAGCCGGAGTCCCGCGGCTGATACGGCGCGACGGTAGCTACGCCCCTGACTGTTAGGCTAAAGGAGAGTTCTATGAATAAAACAATACTAGATTATTACTATACTCATAATAAGAGCAATCTCAGTAATAGCAAGACTTATCGGTGATTTAATAATGTTTGTGGTGAATCTTATTTACATGTAAATAAGGTTCATTTTCGGTTTATTTATTCTATTGTATATTCTGTTGTAGTAGGAAGTGTGTGAATGTGGGATTATTTCGTACTGACGACAATTACAAATTATCCGTTAAACCGATGATTTTTAAGGCGTCCATTACACGGTCATGTATGCGTCAATCAATTCCATCAATCATGAATGATGTCTGAATGACGGATTTTTTTTTTAGTTTTTGTCATGCAAACGTCAATCATCGCATTACACGGTCAATCAAAATATTTGACTGTGGCAAAACTGACAGCAAAACCTATCGTGTAATGGACGCCTAAGGGTCTTCAGTAGAAATCGCGAATAGAGGGACCTCATTTCATCCTACTAATATTATAAAGGCGAAAGTTTGTATGTATGTTTGTTACTTCTTCACTGTCGAACGGCTGAACGTATTTCGATGAAATATGGCACACTGGTAGACCATATCCTGGAATATAATATGTTCCACAACTATCACTCAATGCCGTCTAGTCTCAAGCTAAGCAGAACTTGTGTTTTGAGTACTAGACAACTGATAAACATATTTATACATTTCGAAATACATACATATTATAGATAAATTACGCCCAGACCTAGAACAAAACGTCTCTCTCTCTCTTTCCCTAGCCTTAGTAAATTTCATCAGGTTCGGATTTTCTCGTCATTCTTTGCTAGACGTGTGCTTAAAAGAGAAAAAGTAAGTAAATAAGTAAATCCTGTTCTCTAACAGGAAATGGTGCTTCGTTATCACTAGCACCATTAACAATTCTATTATGGAACTACTGCGGTTGTTTTTAAATGACAGAACTAGTTCCATTTTAAAAGAATCAGGAAATAATGGAACCAACTGAGCTGTATGGTCGTTCAATGGAACTAATGTTGAATTTTGTTAACACTAGTTTAACTTTGATATTTTAGGTACTTGTGATTTTTTTTTTACTGATGACGTGATCGTGATTACAAGAATATTTTCAACCATGCTCACGTCAAGAATAGATGGTCTATGAAGGACCCTCTTAAGGTAGAACGACACTGTGCTCACGTGTGCCACACACCCCGATCTGGGCGCGTCAGACTCCATATATTTTATATGGAAACTAGACTTGTAGAGCTACACTTGATCGACGCCACGCAGCGCCACGCGACGTCGTTCTCAGAAATCAGAAACATTTATTTCAAATAGACCAATTACAGACACTTTTGAATTGTCAAAATGTCGGTCAGTCATAAAAAAAAACAAACAAGTGAAGCTAAATTCCAAAGCGTAGATCTCTATGAAGAAGTGCAAGAAACTCCAAGGACACTCTTTTAAATCATATTATAAGTTACATAAATCTTGGTTACATATTTCTTGTCGCTTCTAATATGTGAGCACAATGTAGATAAGTAATAATAATAATAAAAAAAAACAAACAAAAAAAATAGAAATTGAATTAAACCACTGGCAGCTTAAAAATGACCAGTCTCAACTGACGGCACCCGTTCACGAGCATGCAAACACACACAAACGTTCTACATACAAATCAGACATGTTACACGTGTGCGTCGGTCGTAATGTAGTTCTAGCTTTAATGCTGTTGGGCATTTAATATTTTGTCCGATTTCCCACTCCATCAACAACACACAATCACATAGAATAATAACGCGATAACTTTATGAACTTTGCGTCATTACCATCCACATCAACGTTCAGCGTGGTCGTGTCTTTAAAGTACAATCAAACATGAAGAGTCTATTACTAATTCTATCACTTTTCTGCATAGCGTCGGTCTGGTCCGACCACTTAATCGTGGGTAATGTTTCAAATAAGGTGATTCTGGCGAACCATACCAAAGTGGAGTACAATGCGATACCTTTTATGAAGCGAGTCAAATATTACTTTTATACGCAGACCGATAATCGGTTGATTCAGGTGAGTAACCATTTATTTAATAGTTTTCTAACATGGATGAACTAGCGAAGTAGCGACCCGCCCCAGCTTCGCACGGGTGCAATGCTGATACCAGCGTTACCGCTATGTCCCTGCATTTTCAATCTGTAATATCTTCGAAAATATTCATTTAAATTACTTGCTGTAAGGGGTCATATTGATCTAAATTAAATGCACAATGTATTTAAGGTACTTAATTAAATAAGAATTAATGCTGTATTGCTTAAAATCGCTTCGTAAATAAGCCATTATTTCTCCGTAAAAACTAATGGATAAAAAATGGTTATTGTTGGTTACCCTAAGAGATAGACATATACCACTGCATTGACTGGCCTGTTGGTCTAGTGGTTAGTAACCCTGACTGCTATGCCGGAGGTCGTGGGTTCGATTCCCACCCAGGACAAATGTTTGTGTGATGAGCATGATAATTTGTTTTGTGTCTGGGTGTAATTGATCTATATATGTATGTATTTAGGTATATATAAGTATGTTTATCAGTTGTCTAGTACTCATAACACAAGCTCTGCTTAGCTTGGGACTAGACGGTGTTGTGTGATAGTTGTGGAATATTATTATACCATCGCGGAGATACATTATTTTGATCTATCTCGTAGGGTTCAGCCAGGGTTTGAATGTAAGCGCAAATAAATTTGTTTATTAATGACATAACATTAGAAACCTATATCTATAGTTTCTCTACTATATTATGCATGTATTATAAATATAAGCCTTCCTCTTGGATCACTCTATCTATTAAAAAAAAACCGTATCAAAATCCGTTGCGTAGTTTTAAAGATCTAGAGAAGCATACATAGGGACAGACAGCGGGAAGCGACTTTGTTTTATACTATGTAGTGATGATGTACTGATAGTGATTATATACAGGACCTAAAACTTCCTCATTATTGTTCTTTCACCCAGTCTATAGGTGTAAATTAACACAAAAAAAGGTTAGTGATGACTAGAAGCGATGACTCGACCGAGACATGACCAGGAGCACTCTGCCAAGAGTGCACGACTGAGAAAAATACTTATCCTACAGATAGAAGGTATAAATCAGTGATAACTAATGGATGATGCAGGGAAAATCATACTCGTTTGTTTTCGGTGACTGTATCATATCATAGAGAGCAGTGATGGCCGAGTGGCAACGGCCTCGACTTACGAGTTGTAGGTCGCGGGTTCAAACCCAGCCAAGTGCATTGCTTTGTGCAAAACGGTCAAGGAAAACATCGTGAGGAAACCGGTATGTCCTAGAACCAAAAATTCGAAGACATGTGACATTTATCAACCCGCACTGGGACCGCGTGGTGGATTACGGCCCATTACCTCTCCTAGAGAGGAGGCCTGAGTTCCAACTGTGGAACATTAAAAGGCTGATTATGTTATGTTATTTCATTACAAAAAAGTAAATAAAATAAAGTCATTATAATGCATTCAAAAAATTAAAATCCCAATAAATAATAATTCCAAAATAAATAAAATTCAATAAAACAAAATTCAATAATATTAAAAGGAAATATCCAGCGTGGCAATGCTGCCAGCGTTCTGGGCACTTTTCTCATTGACATCGATGTGGACGAATTTTTTGATGCCCTATGAGTTTTATTTCTACCCGTTTGTACATATATTATTTTCAGTTTGTTTATATATTTATTAAGTTATAATATTTAAGATTAATAGTTAAGATGTATATATAAAGTAATCTTTAATAAAGAACTAACATTTCAAAAAAAAAAAAAAAAAATATAAAAATACAATTTATTAATGAATTAAAATTCAATAGAATAAAAGCCAGCCACGCGCGCACTTCGTCACATCTCCCTAGAATTGTCCAACTGGCTTGGGTTCGGCTACCAATCTAGTCGGATGCAGCTCAATACCCTTGTTTTACATGGAGCGACTGTCTATCAGACCCTCACAACTCAGTTACTTGGTAACATGGTACTCCATTAATAGACTGATGGTCAGACTTTCTGGCGTCTACCTGTAACGACTGTCTACGAATGTCAACTGGGACAAACGGGTTTATGTGGTTTCTGAGATACGGGGACTGGAACAATTTGCCTGCTGCGTCTTCCCGTCCAACTATAATTTAGGTGCCTTCAAGGCTAGAGTGAATAGGCTCTTAATAAACTAGTGTGCCTCACCATCAACGATTGCATCAGTGCTTACCATCAGGTGGGATCGCGGTCAAGCACTGGTTTATACCGAATAAAAAAAAACCTAGATAAATTTAGAAAAGTACATATTGTGCATTACATTGTGTAATTTATTTAAGATGATTGCTCTCAAAACGGTTAAGGAAAACATCGTGAGGAAACTGGCATGTCCTAGAACTAAACAATTCGCAGACATGTGACAACCACCAACCCGCACTGGGCCCGCATGGTGGATTACATTTATATCACCTTCACGAAGCTTTCGGAGAATCGTGTCCCAGGTCACATGGCTGTGGTGAACTTCGTGAAGGCTGTTCGGATCCTGAACAGTCGTAGAATAGGGATTTCGTAGCACAGTGCTCAGTATCAGGGGCGCCGACTTCGTGGGTGCTCGGAGGCTCGAGCGCCCATGAAAAATAAACAGTGTGTGCTGAGCACCTCTGAAAATAGACATCAAGAAACCAATCAGTAATCGCCTTTTATAGGTTACGTATAAATTGTAATATTTTTTATACAAAAAACTAGATTCTTTTTTATCGGTCGGAAGTCATCCAATGGTTTCTCCCGCTCTAGGGTCATAAGTCATTTAAATTCATGACAATAGAACATTGTGTTGAAAATAAAAAAATAAACAATTGCAGTGATTTTCAAAGAAGAAAAAACATACAACATACTACAAAATCCTAATAAACAACAATATAATTATTATATAATAAAAAACATAATATTTAATAACTTACTAACTCTTGGGCCGTGGGGTCCGAGGGCTCATACGCTTTTTAAAGAACTTTCCAAACGCTTAGTTGACACTTCGTGTGACCCAAGGGCTGGCTTTTACCTCGGTCAGACAACGTGGCAATGCCGCCAGCCTTTTGGGCACACTTCCAGTCGATAGCGACGCAGAGGAGTTTTATGACGCCATATTTTAGTTAAGAGTAGCGTTTAGTGTATATACTCATATATAGTTCTAATTAGTTAAATGTTTTTGTATATAATTTTGTACTACTTATAAAATAAATTTCACATGTCCCAAAAATTCAAATGTATTTTATATAAAAAAAGATCAACAAAATCACACAAAATAATAATCCAAATTCAAAATGAAAGCCAAAATAGGATAGCCAAAAAATATTTTTTTTTAGAGAATCCATAATGTCACATAATAACAATAATGATATTCCAAATTACGATTTAAAATCATTCCAGTAAAGATAAAAAATAATGTCAAAAATAAAATAAAATACTTTATACAAAAAGATCAATAATGTCAATAATGATCAGTAATGTAAGCTGTGAATCAAAGTAGGGTGGAGCACGACGGCGTGTCAGAATTGTAGAAGTCATATCATGTCAGTAAAAGTCTGACACTGGGCGGAGTGGGAGGGCACTCCGCCCTAGAGAGAAGTCATTGGATAATTTCCTACCTCAAAAAAATCCTTTCTCATAAATCACTCTGTCTATTGATGAAAACCGCTTGAAAATCCGATTAGTCGGTTTTGAGTTTATCGCGAACATACAGACTGACGGACACGGTGGAGGATTTTAATGTTATAATTTATTTATTTATTTTATTTATTTATTTGCTTCAGATACAAGATCCATATTTTGTGTTAGAAAGTAGGCATTTAAAATTATGTTACTAACAAAATGTACATAAATAAATACAAATTAACATTACATTTATATAACAATCAAATTACACATAAAATGTCGAAATTTAAATTAAATAAAAATAATTATGGAATTATTAAGTCACATTATTAAATCTAATGCAAAAATTAAATATTAATATAATATTGAATTTAAAAAAAATAAATAATTAAAAATCATTAACATTGCAATAGTTGTATGTAAGTACGGGTATGTATATAAGGGCGATGAATCGAGCATTCTATGTACTTAGTTAACTTTGGCAGATATCGCAGTTTTTCTATGTGACCCGTTGTGGCCCAGTGTAGATAAGTACACGTTTCTGAATGTTTTAC
The DNA here is from genome assembly GCA_961205895.1 of Mythimna pallens. Taxonomy (NCBI): domain Eukaryota; kingdom Metazoa; phylum Arthropoda; class Insecta; order Lepidoptera; family Noctuidae; genus Mythimna; species Mythimna pallens. The sequence continues at coordinate 1,428,575 of OY540852.1, forward strand.
TACTTTTAAGAAGTGCCCTGACCTCTGTAATCTGTTGATAAACTATATTCAGATTGTACAAACAAGTGTAATAAGGTCTATCCTACCTATAAATAATTAGGGTAGTTATAAAAGCTCCGACAAAAAAAGAAGAATTGTCCTTACTCAAAATATTAAATCTACTGCCTAAAATACTAACTTTCCGACTATTTTGTCCGAATAAAAATGACGAAACGACCGAATGAGATACTGAAATCTTCGAAAAATAAACATGACTGTTTATTGCTATAATACTTTTCTACCAGCATAAATTACGTTCTACTGAAAACTATGCTTTGCAATTTTTATCTTTACTTGCCTACTCATCATCATTTCAGCCAAAAGACGTCCACTGTTGGACATAGGCCTCCCCCAAGCGTCACCACAGCGACCTATCCTGTGCTTCTCGCATCCACAGCACTCCCGCGACCCTCACCAGGTCGTCGGTCCACCTTGTGGGAGGCCTTCCAACGCTGCGTCTTCCGGTGCGCGGTCGCCACTCCATTCATTATTATTTCCCAAATAATTACAGTGAAGTTTTGACAGGCCTGTCGTCTAGTGGCCGTGACTGCTATGCCGGAGGTCGTGGGTTCGATTCCCACCCAGGACAAATCGTTATGTGATGAGCACGATCATTTGTTCCGTGTCTGGGTGTAATTTATCTATAGATGGTATTTAAAAATATATAAGTATGTTTATCAGTTGTCTAGTACCCATAACACAAGATTTCCTTAGCTTGGGACTAGGCGGCGTTTTGTGTTAGTTGTGGAATATTATTATTATATTATATTAGTGAAATATCTAATATATAGCTTCTTGTCCAAAATGTCAGTCCAATAATTTCACAACCAAGGAATAAATGTCGTGACGGCCCAGTGGTTTAGGCATTCGCCTCTCATGCATGAGGTTGCGACTTCGAAACTGGGCAAGTACCAATGTGCTTTTTTCAATTTATATGTACTTTACTAAATTTACATTAATGACACCTCGTGCCTCGGAAACCACGTAAATCCGTTGGTCCCGGTTTTCATTCGTAGATCTATCTTTGCACCATGTAAAAAAAAGATAATTAGCCGGATCCGGTTAATATATAAAATGCTTTGAATCTTGAAGACTACCTCAACTTCACGACTTCCGCCACCCTCTTCGCAGGAGGTGGCTGCTTCTAATACCTTCCTGCTAATGTACCTTAGCCTGGACCAAAACCAGATGCCACTGCCGGCAATCTCCTTCTAGAGGACACGGCGGTGCTCCACTCAAGCAGAGCAGACCTACACCATATGCTCTACCATGTCCTCAGAGTGTCCTAAGAGGTTGTGGTGGTGTGGGCCTCAGTTGGAGCAACTCGTTTAAGCAGATTTTCTATAACTTGAAAAATTTGAGAGTATTTGGGTCAAGTATTTATCGTGGGATGGCCAAATACCTTGTTTGTCATACAAGGTTATGTCAACCTTATATTTCCGGACGAGAACATAAATATGGTCATAATACACAAAACGAATTCCTACGTCAGCTGTTAACGTGGGTTAACGAAACGTAAATAACGCTTTAGATTAGGTTATTATTAAATTAAACTGAATTTTGACTTTATAATTATAATAACTTTAATAATTAATAATTGACTGACTGACGTTATAATTATAATAACGTCAGTCAGTCAAACATTAAAAAGTTGCATTAAATATTAAAATAAATTGTATAAAATTAAAAGTGAACTACATGTTTATTTTAAAATATATTACCATTAATTAGTTAACAATTACAATTTCTTATCAATAATTGAAATAGTGACATGTCTGCCACAGCCATGTCGGATATATGGACAGACTAGCCTGTCGGCGATCATTGCTATGATGATATTGGGACTGGCCACCCCCCGGCGCACCAGGGACGCGCACCGCTTGCGTATAGTATTATGAAAACAGTCGGTGTGCCCCTCCGCGAACATCCCTGATGCGATACAGAAGCGGCGCAGCCCCTCTACCGCCCATTGTTCGTCAAAGACCAAGTCTGTATGCCATAGGTCAAGATGGGGAGAATACACATCATGTACGTTAGAAAAAATCTTCATCTTTTTAGCAAAAGAGGCGATAGACATAATTATGTTACAAGAAATAGGGACCAATTAGTTCAACCAGGTTTCAGACTGGCTAAAGTGGCCTCTTCTTTCATGGGGTACTGTTTGAAATGTTATAACAAAATACCTCCACAAATATTAGAACTCAATGAAACGAAATTTAAATCTTGTATTAAACGCACACTATGCAGGCAAGCATATTATAAGTTGGAGGATTATATTCAAGATAAAAATGCTTGGCTCAATGCTGGTCCAGCTCCACTACCACCGGGGTGTACAAATTGATTAGTTTTGAAACTAATATTATTATTATTGTATTTAGTATTGTATAATGTAGAAGCATTTGTTTTCAAAGTTTGTAAATGTGAGTACCATGGAGCTATTTTATGGTTTTTAGGTTATTATTGGACTTGTTTGACATAAATGAGCATGGCAGTTGAGAGTTTGTCATGCTCACTCAAATGTCTCACTGATGGTGGCGCGTGTGTTGGATCATTCGGTTCCCTTTATAATGGTTGAGCTGAGTGGTGCTAATATTCGCGTCAGGTCCGTGAACGGGCGCTGTCAGTTGAGACTGGTCATCTCTTAGCTGCCAGTTGCTATTTTAATATCTATATTTAGTTTTTATTTTTAATTTATTGACATTGTTCTCACATGATAGCGACAAGAAACATGTAACAGAGATATTTGTAATTGCAAAACACGATTGAAAAGAGTGTCCATGGAGTTTCTTGCACATTCTTCTCCATAGAGATCTACGCTTTGGAATGTGCAATTAGCATCATTTTTTTTTTCTGACAGACTGACTTCTTGACATTTCAAAAGTGCCTGTAAATGGTTTATTTGAAATAAATGCTTTGAATTTTGATTTTTTGAATTTTGAATTTTGTCTGTCATATATTATTTTATTTGAATGAGGATCAGTTTTAAAACCACCAGAAAACCACAAATAAAAAATTATCCCACACACAAAATTTCCTACTAAAAAAATGTGTGTTGTACAAAATAAAATAAGGAGGCTTATAGGCTATTAATTTCCCCTAATAATAAGTGATTTCAAATTCATAATCAGTTGATCAAAGTACCATTTGTGGATAAATTAATATTAGTAGATAAATCAACATACAAATTATTCAATAACAGCAGCTATGTATTAATTCGTCTGCAGACGAATAATTTTTGTTTGCACCATCTTCGTCGGTATCAGATTGATAATTATGGAATACTAGTTGACCAGGCGAACTTCGTACCGCCTAAGGATAACGCCATCTGCTGGCATTACCAGAACAGCATAATTCAATTTTTTTTTTCGTGATTTTTTTCCATTTTTTCTCACCGTTTAAACCTTCCCTGGACTATCTCGAATATTTCAAGACTAAAATTAGCCAAATCTGTCCAGCCGTCTTTGAATTTTAGTGAGACTAACGAACAGCTATTCATTTTTATATATATAGATATGGTGCTGATTTACACCCGAGTGATCGCATTTTTAGTAAGAAAATAAAAAAATTTACTAAAGCACTAGAAAAATCAACTAGCTACTAAAACCAATATTTCGTAACTAAATGGGGGGGGGTTAAAATCACCAGTTTTAGTGGAAAATAAACTAAGTTGGCAACACTGCCTAGACGGTTTTATCTTGATGGTGTGCGCCGTGTCATAGACAAAACAGTCTTGTCACAGACGAATCTGCGACGTCGTAGACAAGTCTAAGACAGTCTTGTCTCAAGTGTGCGCAAGCCCTAAGAGCCTATACACTTTAGCCTTGAACTTAACCTAAATTATAATCCGACAGACGAAGACCGCAACAAGCAAATTGCAGTCCTGCTATGTATACATCAGCGCCATCTAGCGAGAATTCATCTTACTAAAAACCGCCATTCTCTGATTCCAGGGCATCCAAGCACTAGACACGTTGCACAGCAAATCCTCCATCAACATCACAGCCGGAGGGGTGGGCTATTCCTACGTGAACCTGCGGCTGAAGAGCGAGAGGGGCAGAGGCCTAAACTATGACATAGGCATATACGTTCAAGACTATTTCTATCATTAAAATGCTGACTTCATTTTTGAGTTTCATTTGCTTAAACTTTTACACCACAGTCTTGGTTAGAAGACAAACTTTTCCGTGCTCTCTACGCTATGACTTTATTAGGAGACAATGGTGCTGATTCATTTCGAGCAGAGAAAGTACTTCTATCATTAAAATGCTAGCTTATAATATGTTTGTTGTTTTATTTACTTGTATATCATCACCAGTGCACTTTCATTTTTATTTTTTCAGCCGAAAGACAACCACAGTAGGACATTGCCTCCCACAAGCGTCACTACATGGTAGACCAGTAATGTGCCCCTATTTTTAAGGATGGAAAATCTGTAGTGGGAAACCTGTCATACTGTATGGATCAAAATGTAGGGCTGTGATAAAGACGTATGAAAAAAGATTGCATGTAGAGATTTTTTTTTCGGTGGTAAAATCATCCAATGATATCCTCCGCTCTTGAGCGGAGCAGGACATATTGTCAGATTTTTACTGACTAAAAAACCCACTCCTGTTCCTTCGTTGCCTTTCTGGTATGAAAGGCAACGAAGGAACAGGAGTGGGTTTTTTAGTCAGTAAAAGAGCCCGCCCAAGAGCGAGATTTGTCATAAGATGGTTTTCCCACAAAAAAAAACCCTTGGCCCCGGTAGGCTTCGACCCTCCTGGGCCCCTACAGTTTGCTGACCTCTCTGGCTCTCCTTGAGGCGCGCGTGGAACACTACACGCCGTCGACGACTTGGAATCGGTCCGGACGGTTACCGGAAGGTCGGACGGCGAGCTACCCATTACTCGCCGTCCGCAAGCCCGCGCCTACGGTGGCCGGAAGTCGGGATCAGAATCCCGGCGGCGAAGGAGGCGACCGCCTGCCATTCATCCTCGCTCCGGACCATGGTCTATATCAAGGCCCAGCATGAGAGATCGCCGCAACCGATCGCCACGAGGACACGGCGGAGAGACTGTTGAGATGAAAGTAAGAAATGAGTACATTAGAGGAAGTATGAAAGTGGCGCAAGTGACAGAAAAGTTTATAGCATGACGGATCACAGGAAAGAATGGAAGAAAAAAACGTGTTGGGCCCAACACGTTTTTTTCTTCCATTCTTTCAACCATTCAACTCCGAATAACACGGGACAAGGGCAGAAAGATGATGATCGGAATCATGGATAACTTCTTTTGCTCTGGGTTGAGCGAGAGGGAGAGTAATAAACTTTTACTGACTAATACTCACACGTGTTCCTTCTTGAGTTTCAAGATTCAGTGACTCTTTTAATCAATCCTGCAACCCTGGTAGATATCGGCTCTAACAGGCTCTGTCACTCATGCTGAATATCTCATAGAGGCGGAACACAGTGCGCCGTTGAGCAGAGCCTGATCCTTATCCTTATCGAACGGGGAGTTACCTATTGCTCGCCGTTCGTAAGCCAGCGCCTACGGTGGCCGGGAATCGTCCTGCAGCTCCCGATACCCAGGGCGTGTCCTACGGTGGAAACTAGCATGGCCTAGAGCCTACACTAACCCTTACGCTCCACTCCCTCTCATAAAGGCTAGAAACCTTATAACTCAGATTCAATATCATTGCAGTGCTATGTTTCACCATTTCATAGCATTTTCCTGCGGGTCCCGGCTGTCATTAGTATTTTTTTGACAGTAGTATGGCATCTACATTGCCGAAACGGCTGGACCGATTGTGACGTGACAGACAATTCTGCTGAGAACTATGCGGCTTTCGGTTCCGACGCACTGAAACCAACCTTCAACTGGCCAGGCACGCATCAGTAACTACAATTCAAAATCTTGCATTGCGGTATTAGAGTTCCCCGCGCGATTAGAACATATAAAACAGCCTGAAATTAACTTTCGGGCAGTTGCCTAGACCAGACTCAACACCTGTCTTGTCGTAGGATCCTCTCTTTTCAACGGAGGAATTCGGGACATCCTGTTCCACATACCTCTAAATATGTGTATTGTGTTCATATGTATAATTCACTTTTAGTTATTAATGACTAACAGAGCGTTATAAGATCATACTAACAATTTTCTTGGACCATTATGATGTCTGATTAAATATATAAATAATTATGTAAAAAACATAAGTCACTAGAGAACAGATTTATTAAAAATCTTGATTCAAAAAATCACAATACTCCTTTTCAAGAACTTTCAAAGCGCCCTCTGTGCTCAGCAGAACGATTTGTCTTCTCAGGTTGTCGATTAACGCCATCTGTCGGTCGCTCCGTGTGTTTAACGCTTTGATGTGCGCCTCCAGCCGAGAGATGGCGCTCTGGTGGGATGATGAGAGGCTGCGAGAAGATTCGCGGAATTCCTGAAATTAAGAAACAGGTTTAATTTAATAGTAATGCCGTGACAAGACAATTAAAAATAATGTAATTTTCTTTTATGTATATAAAAGGTGACAATGCACAGCTGAAACTACTGAAGCTGCAGCATGAAATGAACAAGGCTTCCTTTTATGACGTAGGCGAGCACTAAGGGATTTTTGGACCTTCAAGAGGGTCCTTTTTCACTCGCCTATCATCAACATCGAGCATGGTTTAAAAGCTAGTTACTTCATCTAACGCGATGTTTAACGAAAAGGCAACGCGAAAAAAGAGAGATAACGCCTGTTATCATTCAGTAATTCCGTGATTACTCGAATATTTTACAAAACTTGTTCCAGGAAATACGTGTATTTTTTAAAACCTAAAAAGTTTTTGAATAAATTGTAGAATCTTATTAAATTTGCGAGGCTTCTATTGTTTAAATTTTTGATTAAATTATAAAGAGTTAAAGTTCAAGCAAAATAGCACAGAGGTCTTTACTGGATTAGTTTTACACAAATTTATAAACTGATTTCAAAAGAACCCTAGATAATATCCACAAGATACTGAGTTTCTAAAATATCTAATGAAAAATGTGTAATAACGTCATAATCGCGTATAAGCGGTTGTATGAAAAATAGTGAAAATATATGTCGAGTTGCATCCACTTTCACTGTTTTTCATACAACCGCTTAATTAAGGGGGTGAAAAGGGGAAATTTCGTTTCTATGCAAAATCTCATTCCATCTGCTACTTTTAGTTAGCACCAATAGTTACCAAAGTAAATAATAAAGGTTGTTATTATTTGTTTTCAAAACTGCCACCTATAAAACAATTAAGGAGGTTTTAAAGATTGTATGGACAATTCTTATTTCTTGGGTTAATAAACTTGAAACTTGGCACAAATTTTAATCAAAATAAATAATTAAGACTGTCATTATTATTATTAGATGGCGAGTAATGAATAGCTCTCCATCCACCAAGAACCAGGTCTGAGTAAGCCTGCATTTATGGTGGTTAGTAGCCACCCTGCGACATTAGACGCTCGGAGCGCCTCCTGCGGCGGCTGGCGCGTGAGGATTGCCTCTCCCATACGCTCCACCTTCTTTGCTTGCATTATTACTTCATAGATAGAGGTGACTGCTTTCCTTGCCATCTCATCTCATAACATGACCTGGACCAGGGTCGGACGCGAGAGTGGGTCGCCGTTGCTGAACTTCTCCACGAGGACTTTTGATGCCACTTCTATCTCCACTTAAAATACTGACTCAAAGAAATCGACTCACAGCCAATGGTTCCTTCAAACTTAAATAGATGGCGTTGCCACCGACATAGCATTCGTACAGCAGTCGCTAGATGGCGGTACTAGCATGTACACAAATTACACCAGTCTTACAGACATTTGCCTTCTCAGCTGGCTACTATGCACAGAGCACATTTGACGTACTTGTCGCATCTCAACTTGGCAGATCATTGACAACTCCTACATGAACTATTGACTCCAAAGACAATAATCTACTAACAGCCGATTGTTCCTAAAAACCGAAATAGATAGCGTTACCGCGACAACAAAGTATTTATGCAACAGTCACTAGATGGCATTACTACCATGCTCACAAGCCACACCCACTCTTACAGACCTTCTCAGCTCGTTTGATTGAATTGATCTACTCGCAACTGACTAATTCCAAAGACTATAACCGACTAAAAGTCAACGGTTCCTTCAAACATAAATAGGTGGCGTTACCATCCTAACAGAGTATGTATGTAACAGCCGTTGGCGCCACATGCCACACCATTCTTACCTTCTCAGCTCGCTTCATGGCCTCGATCTGCTGCCGCAAGTTGTCAACAGTCTCTTGCTGCGCCGCGCTCTTGGCTTCAGCACTGTTGCACTTCACTTTGTAACGCTTTAGTTCACAAGTGAGCCTGTCTGTTTCGGTGCGTTGTTCTTTATAGAGGCGTTCTTTTTCCTGGAAAAGGAGGACAGAAGTTTTTTTTTTGTGGTTCTCGTCGGTTACAAACAGAATTGCTGAAACAATCAAATACTGACAACCGTATGATAGAGCGTTGGCGCCAATTCTCTTATAAGTACATCAACTAAACTTATTTTGAACTATCGCCCTCTTTTACTAATCGTTAAACTAGTTTTAAAGAGATAGCAACCATTTTACTCCTATAATTAGTTAACTTGTTTTTTTTTTATGATAAGTCTGACACTATTTCATTGAACAGTCATTGAACTCACACTCAGAATCTCATCACAGACACTAACACCTACACACCATACCCACATCTACACACCACACTCACGCATCCACACCTTACTTTTCACTTTTCATCTTAATTTTTACTAAGACTTTCTAAGTTCTGTACAAGGTAATCATTTGGGATAGGTTAAGTTAAAAATTGCGCCTGGATTAGGTCAGGTTAGAATAGTGACCATTAGAACGTGATGGAGAGCGAACGAAGCGATCATGTGGGTTAGCTTAGAACAGTGACAACTGAAGCGTAAAGGCGAGCGAGCGAAGCGAGAGTACCGTGGCAGCGGCCGCCGAGCGCCAGATCCCCTTCTAATGTTAGTGAATCATTTGGGTTAGGTTAAGTTGAAAATCGCGCCTAGATTAGGTCAGGTTAGTATATAGTATATAGTGACCATTAGAACGCAATGGCGAGCGAAAGAAGCGATCATGTGGGTAAGGTTAGGTTAGAACAGTGAACATTTAAGATCTCCTTTTAATGTTAATGGATTATGATTAATTTGGATTAGCTTAAATTAAAAGCCTTCGTTCTTTCATATTAAACTAAACAAGTTTAATGTATTTTGAGGAGTATATTTAAAGATTTTATAATCAATTCAAGTTAAGCTTATAAAAGTTAGTTTATTATATTATCTGATTCTATAATAGATTCTGTTGTTATATCTTGTAAATATCTCTTTTTGTAATTATATTACTAACCCCACTCACGCAACCCAGACCAACCCGTTAAATACTTTAGGAGTTAACGAATAAACAGGTAGACACGGAAAGCGACTTTGTTTTAGACGATATATTCATAAGGCCTTTACAATGAGGGTGAAAACGGATCTCACGAATGAAGTCGAGGACAAATTGCTGGCCAGAAATATAAAAATGTGCCTATTTACATTTAGTTTAGCCACCAGCACCATATTCTTAGCCTTCATGTCCGCAGTGCTGGCCTTCATATTGTTAGTCTTTGACATCAGAGTGAGGCGCTCACTCTCCAACTCTGCTAGCTGGCGTAGGTGACCCTCGCATTGGGTGGCCTGGAAAAATTCAAAATAAACACTTAACAATGCTTTTAGCACTTGTGAACTTATTTCTATCAACCAATACAAAGTTACGACTCGTTAATCCTCACGCGCCAGTCGCTGCAGAAGACGCTGTAAGCGTCAGGAGTTGCAGGGCTATTCCCGGCCACCACAGGCGTAAAAAAAAAAGTAGTAGTAAAGTAGAAGTGGTGGTGGTAGTGTAGTTTAAAGTTTATTCTATTCTATACTTGTGGAGGCGATCGACGGCGGGGACCTCTTGAGTCCAGGCCTGATTCAAGTCATGGTACTGAGTGAGATGGAATCGAAGGAGGCTATCTTCTTCTGCGAAGTAGTAATGCAAGAAAAGGAGGCGGTCGAAACTGTGAGACGCCCTGACCCCTGCCAGAGCTGCCTCCAGCGTCGGGTGTCGCAATACGACTACTAGCCACCGTAGGCGCAGGTTTGCAGACGGCGAGCCATGGGTAGCTCGACGTTCGACCGTCCGGTATAGATCAAGCTAGGGTTAACGGCGTATATTTTCCGCCGGGAGCTGTGAACCTATCAGAAGCTGGGCCTCGAGGTCCTAAATCACTCGGCGGCCCTCCGGTCGTCGACGCGCAGGTGTGGTGTCATCGTCGGAAAGCAGTAATTAATGTCTTAATCGACTGTGGACACAGGTTTGCCGCAGCAAAAATATTCTGGCCAATTGGGGCTTCCTCGACCCATCTCTAACACAGTACCAGTGTGGAACCGCTGCACAGGACACGCGTCGCCTGTTATGCTGCCCATACTGTACAATCACCTGCACTTTTTATAATTAATACGAGGCAGGTTGCCAAATACTAGTCGAAAAGAAATTAACACGAGTCCATTGACATGAAAAGAAGAAGAATGTTTTAGATTTCCAAACATAGATGGCGCTTGTTTTTGCAGTATTACATTGATAGATGGCGCTATTATCCTGTTATTTGTTTTTTTTTTTTAGTAGCCTACACTGTCCCACTGCTGCACAAAGGCCCCCCCAACTTCTTCCAGGTATTCTTTTCTTGAGGCACCTCGTAGCAGCTCTTGCGGTAGGGATCTAGGTAGTCAATGTTAATTTATGAATTTAACACTGAAAAATAAAAAAGCAAGTTCACTCCAGCCAGATATACAGAAGTCTAGACATCTTCTCGAACCAATGGATTTTTTCCCCCTCAGTTTTTTGTCCCAGTAGGTTGCCGTGTTTATAGCAGCGTCAGTGGTGCAAGCCTATGCAGAATAATAAGAAATTAAAGTTTTACAACACACTCTACAACCCGTTCGTACCCCTACAGCTTTAGGCCTGCAATGTTTTTGCAGTTACCCGGCTTCAAGATGACCTCACTTTCGGCTCGGGCGTGTATTTCGCCTCGGTTCTTGACGAACTTTGCCCAATTGCGCACCAACCCATACTGAGCCCGCGTGGTGGGTTATGCGGCCCGTTCCCTTTGCTAGAGAGGAAGCCTGCGACCCAGTAGTATCATTGTGAGGCTGATTATGCCAACTTGCAAGAGAGAGAGAGAGAGAGGGAGGCCAAAAAAAGATGGATGGATTGTGTGAGAAGTGATATGAAAGAAAAGGAAGTTAGTGATAGCGTGACGAGTGACAGGACAGAATGGAAGAAAAGAACGTGTTGCGCCGGCCCCAAATAAAACGGAACAAGGGCAGGAAGATGATGCATCGAAATGTAATATATCTACAAGTTACCTGCTTGTCTAGCATGTCCTGCATCCTATCTATTTGTTCTTGCATCAACTTTATTTTGGATGATAAAAACTTGCAAACATTCTCAACTGTAGGTCTATCTGAAATTACAGAAAAGCATATGTTATTCCATTTATTCATAGCGTTTATTTATAAATAAGATAAATGTATTGTTTGGACAGCTTCTATGAAGAAACAAATTCACAAAAAAAAAAAAATATAATGAATAATTAAAAACTACACAGCAAAATTATACCTTTCAAAAACGATTGCGGCAGAACTTTATCCTTAACATTAACTGATGCAAATGCATATAAAAATTCTTCATCTCCTCCAATTTTATCCACCTTCATATTGGCACAACAGTTACATATATTCAGACTTTTTGTTTCAACCTCTTCTTGGTTTGTACTACCAACATTAGAACGTTTTGTTCCATTTTCAATTTTGGCACTCAAATTTGACTCTGGTGAACAATTTGGCAGAGTTTTTTTCTTTTTTTGTACTGGTCTATGGTTTGATCCGATTATGCTATGGTTTGGGGGCAAAGATAATGGGGTGTTAGGCCTATGGGAGTCACAGCTATGCTTTTTTATTGTGTGCACAGGTGATAGTGTAAGGCTTGGCGAGAATGCTGAGAATATGTCTTGCTTTTGCTGAAAATAAATGTAAGCATGAATGAATAAATGCTAATATCTACATAATAGGTTGGTGAGGCCAGTGATAACTGCCCCAATGTATTAGTTGAAGGTCGCGGGTCCAAACCCAGTTAAGCATTACTCTCAAAACGGTAGAGGAAAACATTGTGAGGAAACCGGCATGTCCGATGAAACATGTGACTTCCACCAATTTGCAATAGTCCAGCGTGGTGGATTACGGCCCATTGCCTCTCCTAGAGAGGAGGTCTGAGTCCCAGCAGTGGGAATATTACAAATAAATAAATGAAACAAAAGTGAAATAATATGATAGTAGGTATGGTTAGTTTATGAATACAGTAAAATAATCTGTATGAATAATAATGAATGTGGAATCATTTCTTGTTTGTTTTTTTCATGATTTTCAAGTGGAAATATATGCCATTGAGCAGACTGTCATATAGGTTTACATTTTTTAAGGGAATTTGTGTTAAAAAAATAATCAAATAAGTATATAAAAATCTTGTACTTACCAGTGTTTGTGAAAAGACAAATTTTTATATTTTTGTATATATTTTGTAGGGCTGAGAATAGGTTGCAGACTATTTTCTACCCTACTACCCCATTCCCTATATATATAGGGAAAGGGGATGAATTCCTTGATGATAAATTGTAAGCTATTTGATATTGATTTTATTTAATTTTGACATTGTAATATTATTTTTAGTATAGTAAGTTGCTTGACATTGATATTTATTTAATTTTGACATTGTATTATTATTTTTTCTATAGTAAGTTAATTGACATTGATATTTATTTACTTTTGACATTGCATTGTTATTCTAATTTCTATTCATTGAGTTATGTTGTGTTTTGTTATAATTATTACAATGTGTTAATTAATTCTTATTAATAATAAACTACAAGAAAGAGTGTACACCTTACCTTTAAGGTAGATTTTTGAGGAACTAACTAATTTATTATTAAGATCTCATGTAAAATGTACCAAAAATCACACCAATAAATGAATTTTGGGGTAGATTTCCCATGATAATGATCAAAGATAAGATCATTATGGCATATGGCCGAACAATGTTTGCTGGGACAGCTAGATTAACAAAAAAAAAAACGAAATATAGAATCTCTCACCATGTTGAGTTATAAAATAGAATTATTTAAAAAGAAACTAAGTATTTATGATATGTAGTGGTGAAATTACCAGTGCTAACTACGTGACAACCTTTTCAGTTCCTGTCTTTAAGTACAATTTTTGTTTTTTTACCTAATTTCAATATTGCAAAAATGCTCTAGCTTTCAGTTACACACTGATGAAGTTACAAGTTACAAATATTAGGTATTTGCGATGCCTACATAATGAATTATCAACAAATTATCGATCAAAGTTACGAAGTAAAAATCTTGTAATAAACCCACCATAGCATGTTCAATTTCTTTCATTAAACTCTCCGTTTTCTTCTCAAGTTGTTTATTGAGTTTCTTGAACTCATCTTCGCGAGCTAACAGGTCTAAAGAGTCCATTTTATTACTTTATTTATAACTTGAACGATAAGAAATACTACACAAGCAATGACATTTAAGTAACATACGCTAAAATTACAGAGTTATATCGACGTTTAGTTTCAATGCCATGTTGTATGTTTTATATTTGTTCGGGTTATATTGGCATCAAATAAACTCGGTTGCTATGGTTACGAATTGCATTTTAATCAAACGACATACTGTACGATTCTTAAATACCTTCAAGTTCAGTACTCTTTAAGAGAATAGCCATTTTGTGAAATTCTAATTACTATCGTATATACTATTTCTCAAATTTTAAAGCGTATAAAATTAACAAATTAAGATATTACGCTTTTGTTTTCTGGATTGTTTGGTGTTAATGAGAATGTGCTGCCATCTTATGATGACGCTTAGACACTACGACCGACGCTACTCGTGTCAAAATCAGCTGTGTTTGAACCAATCAGGTGAGCCTAGCTGTTGTCAATATGTTTTCTTTGTTACATACACACACACATACAAGTACTTGTTGACACATTGCTTTGTTTCCCATATGATTTAGATTGGCAAAATCCGAATACTTATAACGAAATAAACATGGCTCAAGTAAAGATATGTGAAAATAACGATTATTAGAAAAAAATTGCTCAAAAATATCTCCTGGATTGCTGTAAAATCTTATCAAGGTCGTTAGCCTCAGAGCGAGAGAACAAATGAGTGAAAGAGATAGAGAGACAAATTAAAGTGTGCTACAGAGATTTTCAATCGATTTACCAATGAGAACGGACCAAACCCAGCTGACATTGCTGACATCTTAGTGTGTTACTGTCGCGAGCGAATATTGGACGCTCGCTCTTGCGACTGCCGAATTTGCATTAAAAATCTCAATTTGGACTGCGTTTTCGCGTCCGGACATTGATTAAACAGTGTAATAATGTATTTTAAGAGAAAAAGAAACGATTACCGGAGTGTGATATTATAGCCCAGGTGTTTAGGAGCGGAGTAACTCGACATAGTTTGCGGACAAATAAGGTAATTCTATTTTAAATGCGCCAACATATGTTTGGGTATTTCTTTTTTCCTGTTTCATAAATACGTATCGTAATCCTGCTTATTAGAAAGTTAATTGACATGGAGTTTCATGTTATAATGCTATTGAATTAAGGTGTTAACTGTATTACTCCATTTTACGAAGTGGAAAGTGGTTTTTCAAAATGATGGTGTTAACTCAATTTAAGTTCGTACTATTGCGTAAATAAGTTCATGAAAGTAATTTAGTGTTTCATTTTACATCTACATTGTGTTGTTAAGTGATTGTTAAAGAAAATAAAAATCAGCTGTTACATTTTGTTGCGGACATAAAAGAGCCATTGGTTCAATGGTTCCTCTTTTTTTTTTATAAAACCAGTTCCGACGAGCTCAGGTCGTTTCGGGTCCAGCCAGTGCCCCGTTAGAGATGTGCAGTTATCGATATACGCTTGTCGATGCGCTTTAATAAGTTTTTATTTGTCCATATATGTAGTTGTTTTTACAAATACTTACGTAGTGTAGGTAATAAAATTAGATAAGTTTTTATGCGCCTAATAGCGTGCTGTATGTACTTAACAAATGGTGGCATAATTAGATTGTTTTAACGACCTTTGTATCATCTTTTGTATGTCGTTTTACATTTAACCTAAAATTAAGTTTTGATGAGGTACCCTCTCAAAAATAAAATGTTCAAATTCAAATAATGATCGTTTAGTCTTGAGTAACGAATTTTCTTGGATTTTATTAGTGGTACGAAATATTTAAGTACCTACACATAGTCAATTTATGCGACAACTCATAATCTACTTCCTGTATTTCCAAAATAGATTTAAGGCACAGAATACGAATAAGTACCACCTTTGACAGCTGTTGTGTTAGTACACAATAAGTACAGCTGCCCATATCTTCATATTTATAATTGTTCCGTACGTGTGTTTGTCACAGAACAAACAGAAAAAATCCTTCTAAACGGCTAGACCGATTTGGATGATATATTGTGTATATTTACATGGTTCTGAAATACAGTGGCAATGGTAGGTGGCGTTATAACCGGGTTCTCATTTTTTTTTAATAACGCAAAGCCAGCTTTCGACTTATAAAAGTTAATTTATCCTTGTTCTTGGCTTGGAGATAGCCAGGAAGGGACTTGAATTGTGTTAAGAGAACAAAAAGGAACGCCCGGTTTTGTAATATTATAAAGGTGCCAAATGGTCTTTGTTACAAAAAAGCCGAACATATAAATACTACGTTTGACAGATGTTCATCAGAATAAAGTTCTCATATTCGTAATAAAAATACCTTTACCTATTCCTTGTAGGTTTCTGACTAGGATAGCTATAGTTTAAAAAAGTATTTTGATGATTTTTATAATTCTAGTTTATTTTGAACGTAACGGAAAACAATATGGCGTGTTGCCGCATAAAAAAATTCACTTTCACACTATGTTTGCGTGTTTGAACACACAGCGTTCTACCTATACTTTCTACTTTTTATGCGTTGTATAGGAAAAAAATCTTAACGCCTGTGTTATAAGGTGACGCTAAGTTTCTATATTTTATGAGATATTGTTTCGTGTTTATTGGTTTTTTGGTGTGAGATTGAGAATTGTGAAACCAACGGACTTTTTTTCCTACATGTTCATTGTTGCTCTCGAGCCCTGCTTAATTTGTGTCGATATAACGATATTTTGTCATAATTTTCGATATTTATAAATTCAGTCGTTACTGTGTTTGAATTTTAACTTCTGGTCCAAAGTCTGGTAAGAGATCTTATTCTAGGGAACCTATAGGTTTTAGCCAGTAAACGGGTTGTAAAGGACCTAATGGCAGTCTAAATACTTAAATTCCTGTCCCTGGTTAGTAATATAAAGATTATATTTAAATTCTAAATGTTTGCCGTTTTTAGACCTCATTCATTATGTACAAGTCATGTTATTCCTGTACTTTTAGTGCTATAGTATCCTACTATAGTACTATTTGCATGAACAAAGTAAAAAATCGTGTTAAATAATACATCTATAGTACAATGGACGAATTACAAATGGCCTTTATCTGATTATTGTACCAGTAATTGGTATCATCTAACTACCTAACATAGTACAAAACTTACCTACGTTTATGACGACACACTTCCCAATATCTTTCGTCATAAAGTCTATGAACATTTCTCTACTATGTAGACGACATTAACGGCCTATAAATGAGTCTTAGTCGTAAAATTAAATAACTTTTCATTCGAGCTATGCCATTAACGAAGAAAAATAAAAACACTATTCACTTTTGCTTGCTGACCTACTTTTACGAACTGTAATTGTTGTGAATCATAGTTTACCGGAGTATGTAACGGTGAAATTATCGATGAAACCCATTTGAGTGACATTTTAGTCGGTAAAAACCGGTTTCTTAAAAAAAAATATTTGCACTTTATGCCTACTCCGTCGATATGAATTGGTATTGTTAATTTAAACAATAGAACACATCGAAATAATGGTTTATAGCTTGCTCATTGTAAGCAAATTAAAATACAAAGCTTATTTTAAACTAAGACACTACCGCCATTGTTCAATAGTGGAAAATTTGAGAACTAAAATCAATTTGGATGCACGCCGGAGTATTTTAAAATCGGTTTATCACACTAGAGCCTTTAGAAGTTGGTTTAATGTTCACCTTGGCTTAGTTTGCGAAAATATTTGGAAGTGACACAGTTAATCTACAAATAGCGTGGCCATTTTCTAAATAACAGCTGTCTGGTGTACTTACGAGTTAGTCAAAGTCAAACTTTTACGTTTTTATACAATTCGAAGTTTGAAATTGTTTGGACTTCGTGCTAGGGTTGCCAACTTTAATTTTGAAGAAATAAAGTATATATATGATTTTAGAAAAGTTAAAGGTAGCATTTGGTTCTTGACGACCGCGACCGGATATCGCGACCCACAGCTTAGTGTGGATTTGTATAGAGTACTAAACGAACCAGGCAAACGCGAACCTACCTTTAAGTGTTAATTATTGTAAAATGAAATACCCATAATTGTTTTTAATTTTTCGTGGTTTTAAAATAATTATATCAGAACCGAACAGTTTGAATTAAGCCAATTTATGGCTTCTTTTAAAGTTTTTTTGAAATTTATGACCGAGAATACAAACATAATTCTATTTGTATACTGAAATGGCAGAGAAAAAATAGCAAATTAATTCAGTATCAGTGTCAAAAGAATTAACGAGTATTTGAGCGTACTCTATTGCGTCTTAGATTATAAAGTACTCTTCCTTTAGAATAGAGTACATTAGTCTATTTTAGAGTATGTCTGGCAACCCTACTTCGTGCTGAAACTGTGACTCAACTAGGGGAAATGAATTCTTTGTAATATTAATTACTTGACGGTTTAAAAATTACCATTTTTGCGGAATTGTAACATGCTACAGTTAATTACCCACTGACTTTTTATTTGTTTCGGCTTTTTCGAGTTTGAAACCTTGTAATTTGATAGCGGTTTAATTACGACTATGAAAATGATTTTAAATGGCCATTGCCAGTTTTGTAACATAATGTTCTTTGTTTCCTTGTTAATTCAATGTCTTATTATCTTCATAAGAGCTCTTTCTCGTCAGAGAGAAGTCAAGAATCTTCCATCGTGAAACCTTTTGTTAGTTATTTGATTTCCTTTGTCTTAGCTGTACACAATTAGTTGAATAAGTACAACTGGAATTTCTGCTATTGTTGCTAAGAGTAAGAAAAACTGATTCCTTCTATAAGTCATAAACATGTCTTCTGAGTTACACGTTCAATGCTCAACACCCAGCTTATGGGTTGAACAAGGTCTCCATATCCCTATTTATACGTAGCTTTTTGTCAAATATTTTATGGCATCATCATTTCAGCCGAAGGACGTTCACTGTTGGACATAAGCCTCCCCAGGTGTCGCTACAACGAACGGTCCTGTGCGTCTAGCATCCATCGCATTCCCGCGACTCTCACCAGGTCATCGGTCCACCCTGTGGGAGGCCTTCCAGCGCTTTTGGTACAATTTCGAAGTTAAAATAATATTATAATAATAGGAAGGATTATTATTATAATATTATCTTCTTTGAAGCTGCTCGCAGAACAGATATTCGATGGGAACGAAAGGTTCTGGAGTGGCGACCGCGCACCTGAAGACACAGCGTTGGAAGGTCTCCCACAAGGTCGACCGATGACCTGGTGAGGGTCGCGTGAATCCGATGGATGCGAGACGCACAGGACCGGTCGTTATGGCGACGCTTGGAGAGTCCTATGTCTAACAGCAGAAGTCTTTAGGCTAAAATGATGATGATGCTGATTTTATTATCGGCCAAAAGCCAGTCGCCGAAGTGTGTCAGTACTATCAAATTATTTGTTAACCACCGATTGTTGCAGACCAAACATTCTTATCTAAAGTGATTAACAATTTCCTCAATTATCTTTAAAGTATGAGGTGATTAGCTTACTGCTCTAAAGAGTCCAAAGTGTTTCAAGGTGGTTCGCTTTTGTGAGAAATCTTAACGTTTGAAAGGCTGACATCATTGTGAAGGGCTTTTATGGTGTCGTTGGTGACTGCAACTCGCTAAAATTGTTAAATACTCTATGAATTGTCCATACTGAGTCATAAGTTTTTTTTTGTACAGAAGTCCTATCACAAGCTCCTAACGCTATCCATCTGACGACCTAAACTAAACTGTTAATGAAATGGAGCTATATAGGGTGTATAGAACGAGAGGAGTCATTGATGATATCCCAGCGAAAAAAAAAGGAACCATTTCTGAGGGTTCCAGAATTGGTGCAGTGCATAAGATATTCCGGTTCCATTTAAATGATACGTACTCGATCTCCTTTCAGAAATCTTAATCCGGCTTCTTATCCGAGATTTCACTACTACTACCAGTAGTTTTATCAGTCCAGTTGAAAGTAAAGTGCATCACCTTATCGGCACACGCGTGCTCTAAGGTCAGCTGAGGAAATGTCTTGTTTTTGTCTCGCAACTTAGTTTGAACTCAATTAATTCTATTTTGTATGGAAGAGGCATGTTTTGCATAATATTTAATGTGACTTTTGGATATATAAATGTTACTCTCATGTGACCTTTGCGCACTCAGTCTTCGCGTGGGTTTGTAACTAAGGGTAAACGTCTTTATCTTTGAAGTAGGCTGTTATTTAATTTGGAACTCACTTAATGTTGTGAAAGAATGGCCTGAATATTCTATTCTATCTACACTGAAGTGGTGAGGGCTGATGCCGGCCGGATTGCTTAAAAGAGTTGAAAGAACTAACCTCTGATTTCTCATTTAAGTATTTGTAGTTGAGTATTTCTTAAACTCAAATTTAGTCAGAAAACCTGTCAGAATTTGTCAATTAATTAGAGTTTAACACATGCTTAACTCACTCAGAAACAGGCCCAACAGTGGGTTCTAGTCAGTAAAGGCACTTGAAACACTAAAACAGCTTGGTACTTTTTGTATCGCTTTAATAGTCTGCAAAATATGATATGACCAGTTGATCTGATATTCTGAATGTTTTTTTTTTTAATTTTTATTTGAGACCCTAATTTAGTTTAGAAAGCTATTAATACTTGAGTAGGTACTGCACAGAACCGTTCATTGTAGCGACACTTGAGGAGGCGTATGTCCAACAGTGGACGACTTTCGGCTGAAATGATGATGATGACTGCTAAAGGTATTAGTATATTTTTATGCAAAATATCGTAATATCCAAGAAAATCTTTATAATTTCTTTGAAAGACCAAGAGAGCTACTCCATATATCTAGATACCCAGTAAGAGTTAATTAATAATGTCTAAAAATAAGTTTCATTTATCACTCGGTGTCACAGTCCACACTTTAATTGTACGACGACGTACAATATAAAATACAAACTTACAATACGATTGTAAAACTAATGAGTTGTTTATTGGCAGACGCTAGTGATGTAAGAAATGTCAAAAATATCGATATTTTTTGTCCAACCCTACTGTCGTTTTTTTTTTATTCGGATCCAAACAACAGCCTTTTGGGGAGGGGGTCCTTTACAGATGTAAATGGTACATTGTGTTCATTACAAAATATCGTTTCACTATCTACTGCCTAACTGGCCGTATTATCCCATTGCAAGGCAACTGACAGGGATAGCGAGGGTCAGCAAAGACCCCTTTACAGAATCCTCAAAGATCTGCCCTAACAGCCGTTGTTCAAAGGGGGTTCGTGGTGTAATTTTAGTAAGTCACGAGGCCCATTTCTGGCGATCACTGATGTTGGTCACTGGGTTCTTTTTATTTGGCTATAAAATCCTACATTCCCTACTCTTTCTGTCAAAAATCCAGGCGCCTGTTGAAGGTTTCTCTTCGATAATAAAAAAAGTCGTTTCGATAAATTATCGAAATCAAGTCATAACAAAAATCGCTCAACAGAAATGGTGTTGCATTGATGCCAAATTGCTCTTATGAACTTATGACTAACTGACAGATGATCATAGCTATTATATTCTTCCTTCGTAAAACTAAACGAAAAAAAAATCTCTCCTAAATTTGACTAAAACATCTCCACTCTTCTTTCGTGGGTACGCTGCCGCGCTGGAAGAAATTACTTTGAAAATAAGCAGATTATATATTATCTTTTTCTGTTTTTTTTTTGTTGTGTACATAGATAGTAAAACTAAATAAATAAAACAGTCGATATATCGATATTTTATTGACAACCCTAAAAGTCGCAGTTTCAACGCTGATAATACAGAGTTAGGTGATTGTCTTTCAAGAGTCAAGGCGAAGAAAGTGCATTCGCACCTCTTCAATTGAAGATATATCTGTCATTTGTTTCCGAGATTGAATAGATGGAGATATCCAATTAAGGGGGGGGGGGGGGGGGGGTGAAGAATAAGAATTATTTTGTGGTGGTTTTTTTTTAATTTATATAAACTAGTGCTTGACTGTCACAGTGACAGTGACAATCCCACCTGGTAAGCAGTGATGCAATCGTTGATGGTGAGGCGCACTAGTTTATCAAGAGCCTATTCACTTTAGCCTAGGTGTCTTTAAGACATCTATTGTTCCAGTCCTTCGATGTACGCGGTATAAACGACGAGGCAAAACGCTTAGTCCGGACCGTAGAGGTTTCAACAACGTAAGGCTGGATACTCGCCGTACGTCGTACATTTTATCTGTAATTTATTTCTAAAGTTGAATAGATTGTGATAGTCAATGGGGGGCGGGGGTGAAGAGTAGGAATTATCTTGTGGTGTGATCAAGGGATGTTATGTGTAATGATGATGATGGTGCAGGCCTTGTAGCTACCTATGTTTCTTTAGTTGCCCTTTGCGTTTTAAGACCACTGGTCGCTCTAGTAGGCTTCGGCTCTGCTAGGCCTCTACGGTTTTGCTTACATCTCCTTGAGTCGCGTATGGAACACTATATGCGCCTTCAATGACTCGGGCTCGGTCCGGACGGCGAACTACCCATTGCTCGACGTCCGCAAGCCCACGCCTACAGTGGCTAGTAGTTAGAGGCCGGGATCTCGGCGGCTGGGACGTGAAGATGTCCATTCCTTCAGTTGCTCTGTCTGAACACAATTTTTCAATGAACTGTAGGAAAACCAGCTGACATTTTTATTACTAGATAACACTTTAGTTGCTGCGCGGTGTCTTCTCGTCCAATATACCACAGTGTCTCAAGACGAAAGTCACTGGTAATAACCAGTGCGTGTTGCCAGTGATGAGATAGGGTTCCGAAACGTGGTCGCTTACAATGGGCCTCATCAGAAGGCTTAAAGTCACTCCAAAGGGTAATGCAAAGGGCTATGCTCGGAGTTTCCTTGCGTGATCGCGTCAGAAATTAAGATATCCGCAGGAGATCCAAGGTTACAGACATAGCCCAAAGAATTGCTACACTTAAGTTGGCAGTGGGCAGGGCACATTGCTCGCAGAACAGATGGTCGATGGGGACGAAAGGTTCTGGAATGGCGACCACGTACCGGAAAACGCAGCGTTGGAAGGCCTCCCACAATGTGGACCGATGATCTGGTGAGGGTCGCGGGAATCCGATGGATGCTAGACGCACTGGACCGGTCATTATGGCGACATTTTGGGGAGGCCTATGTCCAACAGTGGACGTCTTTTGGCCGTAATGATGACACTTTAGTTAAGTAAGTACGCATATGAGGATGGAAACAATAATGCAAATTAGATGATAATTTTATTAGCGACGCAGTATGTGGGCGCGAGTCGTAGTACGCTACGAACAAAAGATCTTTGTCCCTTTTGCACTCCTAGTACATCACTCATCAGGGCTTGTCATAGTGACATAATCATAGAGATGAATGTTTTGTTCTGTTTGCTACACGAGTCGCTTGCTCTTTTCTGTGCTCCTAGTACTATCCAAGTTTAGTTTAATAGACTAGCTTGGGCCAGCGGGTTCGCCCGCGTGTCTACATAAGTAGGTAGTCTCTCTGTACAAACTTTGGACCCCGTTTTATTCCCTTAAGGGGTGAATTTTGAAAAATCCTCTATCTACGTCATAAAACGAAGCCTTGTGCAAAATTTCAAGCTCTTAGTCCCAGTAGTTTCGGCTGTGCGTTGATATGTCAGTCAGTCAGTTTCTCCTTATATATAGATTTGTATTCAGTATCTGCGTAGCGTTTTCCTAACTACCTATATTGGGATCGACTTGCAGTCTAATCAGATGCCCGTAGGAGTAGACGATGAGCAATGAGTAACTCGCCGTCCGGTCGTCCGGTAACCGCCTGGACCGAACCTAAATCGTCGACGGTGCCTAGTGATCCACGCTCGCCTTAAAGAAATGCCCGCTGATCGGGCCACGGGGAATTTCTAATAAGGAAGCCCGTAGTCCTAGAACGCTAAGGCAACTGAAGGACGTAGGGTGTGGTTTTGGTCAGTAAAAGTCTGACACGCTTTCCCGTTCCACCGGCAAATGACAACCGCCTAACCAACAGCTTAACTTTGAGAGGCATGAAGGAGTACCTACAGTATGTTAAGTTGGTGTCCAGCCCACGCAAGGGTCGACCTCGGCATGCATTGCTTAGCCTTGAAGATCGGCACGTGTCGCTGTAACTAAGAATAATATAAGAGCGCACTAACCGTTCTTATTTCCCATACAAGCTGAACGGTCGGTTGCATTCGGTTACTTCCGTCGCCCACTCGAATATTTCAAAAACTTGTTCCAAAAAATACGTGATTTTTTTAAAAACCGCAATTTATTATTTTTTCTTGATATGTTCGCGCTTGACCGCTATCTCACCTGATGGAAAGCGACGATGCGATCGACGATGGAGCGCGCTTACCTAGAAGTAACCTATTCACTCTCGACTTAAAAGACTCCCGGGTTGTAGCCATCAGGAAACACAATTCCACTCCTTAGCTGTACGCACAATGAATGTGTTCCCAAAAAGTTTTGTTGAAAAAATTTTGTCATTCATAATCTCGATTTAACGTGCAAGGTTTTCATATATATTTTTTCTTTACTTTTCATGTTTATGAGTACATTGTGAAGGGCCCAAGTTCATGTAAAATGCCAAATAAGTAGCAGATTTTCAGAGGTCTTTACTGAATTAGTTTTCACAATTTTAAATTCAATAGAAACCTAGATAATATTCACAAGATATCTAGGTATGTTTCCACAATCTCTATAAAAAGACTAGCGGTCCTGGCAGACGTTGTTCTGCCCAAAAGCGGGATATAGTAAAAAAAAAAATTACCCTACTCTACCCTACTCTTTTCTTTGCTATAAACCACACGGAGCCCGAGACCTTTCCAACGAATGCAAAACCGTGGAAATCGGTTCGTGCGTTATGGAGTTATAGCGTCAGGAAGGAAAACCCGACTTATTTTTATATAGTAGAAGTGTAATAACGTCATCTATATATATATAAGGAGAAACTGACTGACTCACATATCAACGCACAGCCAAAACTACTGGGACTAGGAGAGTTAAATTTGGCACAAGGTGTCCTTTAATAACGTAGGCGAGCACTAAGAGAGGATTTTCCAAAATTCACCATAAGTGGAGGAAACGGGGGTCCAAAGTTTGTATGGAGAAACCTATTTTCACGCGTGTGAAACCGCGGGCAGAAGCTAGTGATCACATATGAGCGGTTGTATATAAATATACCTCGGGTAATTTTTTTTACTGATTTTTCATTATCTTCCCTTACTAGGTAATGGAAAATTACGGTTTAATCCCTCTCCTAAAAAGAGTTCTGAGTCCCAGCAGTGGGAACATTATAATGCTGATAATATCTACATTTATACATATACAGTCATATCTGCGTACATATGCGGTAACTTTCAAATTGGATCATACAAAAAATACCGGGCAAGTGCGAGTCGGACTCGCGCGCTGATGGTTCCGTACAAATTTTCATATGAAAACAGTTCAATTTCCGGATCGATTCTTAAAATATTTTTACGAATCGCAAAAAAAGTTTTTTTTTTGTTATGTAACTACAAATTTACAGTTTTCAGATTCCTATACTTGTGCTATGAGACCTTGCTTCATGCCAAATTTCAGGATTCTAGGACAAAGGGAAGTACCCTGTGAATTTTGATTCCCTTGTCAAAATATACGTTTTTTTGCAACATAAATGGCTGTCCTTTTTTTTCGTTAACTTACAAGTTAGATTTTTTTCACAGCTTCAACGGACCGCAGACCTGAGTATATGGTTTTAATTTCAACTCGATATCTCCACGCATTTCCAAGATATAGCAATTAATGTTTCATGGTGCCAAATAAGCATATTTTCTTTCTTTCTACTTTCTTTCTATATAGGGTCTAGACAGACAGACGGACGGACAACAAAGTGATCCTATAAGGGTTCCCTTTTTTCCATTTGAGGTACGGAAGCCTAAAAACAAGTGAATAAACCCATAATTTCATAAAACATACGGCGTCATAATTCTGAAGAGAATGCTCCGAACAATTCCGTTAGCAGAGATCACGACTACCAACATTGTTACAAAATACACACTTATAAAGACTTCTTTGTGTACAGACAGAACGGAATTACTGGGTAGAAAATGCCACGCCAAAAGTCGTATATGTATGTACGCGAATGTATTGAATTCTTCATCATAATCATTTCAGTCGATAGACGTCCGTCGTACTGGGGCCCAAGTCTGCTATTTTTATAAATTCGTCATTCCAACACGATCCCATTGTCATTTTGCTAAAAGTTCGTAATCTGCTAATTCATAATGATCGATCATTGATCGGCCAATGGTCTTGTGGTAGAATGACAATGTCGAGCTTACTAAAAGCAATGATGGCACAATGACGTTCTAATGGTAGGTCACTGATCAAAGGAACTGTCAAATTTTTTGCAGATTACCGCTTACGTCAGATATTCATTTGTCATTATGTACTAGATTACCATTCTAAGCCATTTCTTTCAATGTCTTAAAATGTGGAAAATCATAAAGGCGCCATTATATTAGTAGACTAGCTTCTGCCAGCGGCTTCGCCCGCGTGAAAATAGGTTTCTTCATACAAACTTTGGACCCCCATTTAGACCCCTTAGGGGGTGAATTTTGAAAAATCCTCTCTTAGTGCTCGCTTACGTTGTAAAAGGAAACCTTGTGCAAAATTTCACGCTCCTAGTCCCAGTAGTTTTGGCTGTGCGTTGATGTCAGTCAGTCAGTTTCTCCTTTTATATATATAGATTACCAAATTTTCAAAATCAACTATTATGATATCAATGATAGACCATTCTGACACTATTGTAATAGCAGACTTGAGGCCCTGGCCATAGTCCTCCCCACAACGACAGATCCTGTGCGTCTCGCATCCATCGCATTCCTGCAACTCCCACCAAGTCATTGGTCCACCTTGTACTAGGCCTTCCAACGCTACGTGGTCGCCACTCTAGAACCTTTCGGCCTTATCGACGATTCGTTCTGCAAGCTTTGCGACCTGCTCTTCTTCGAGTTATGTCAGTAACCTTGGTTCTCCGGCTTTGTTTTGTACTTTTTAAAATGTTTTCTTTTACCGTTTTGAGAGCAGTGGTGATGAAATAAATGACACAAAGTAATACGTCTGGCTTGGTTGTAATCCCTCGATCTACAACTCGTACCTTGGAGCCGTTACGAGTGGACAAAACTGGTCTCGGGTAATACCTGCCCACCGATAAATTATGCAATATCTGTCCGTGTATGTTTGTTACATTTTTATCTGATAAACACCCACAATATAGACGTAATCGATATAAAAGAATCCGAAAATCTATATCCAAAATTAATAATGACTTTTTAATCCATCAATCTGCACTGATTCTTTGGTAAATCAGGCGTGAGAAGGAGTGTCAGATTTTTACTGACTAAAACCTACAGTGTTCCTTCAGTTGCCCTTAGCGAGGGCCATTCGAACAAATTGCAGATCTGGCAGGCAACCAAAAAAAAACAAGGCAGCAAAAGGCTTAACTGGCCTGGTCAATTTCTTTCAATCTCTCTAAGACCATGTGGAAAACAGTGAGCTACCCACTACTCGCCGTCCGCAAACCCACGCCTACGGTCATCGAAAATCGGCCAGGGCATCACCGACGGGGACACATATATTTTTTTTTATTGTGCGTAGGCTCGCATTTGACGAGTATCTCACCTGGTGGTAAGCGATGATGTGGCCGACGATGAACCACGCTTGTCTTAACCTATTCACTCTTAACTTAAAGCCCCATAAGTAGTAGCTCACAGGAAACACACGAGTCCGGCAGGGAATTCCACTCCTTAGCTGTGTAAAAACATTTGTCGGACCAATTCGGCGCAAGCAGTTATGAGATTAAAACTACCATCACAATCAATGCTGCTTTTGAATGTGTTCCCAAAACGCTTTGGTGATCATTTACAGATTTCAGTAACCTTAGCACCTCAGCATTGACTGGCCTGTCGGTCTAGTGGTTAGTGGCCCTGACTGCTATGCCGGAGGTCGTGGGTTCGATTCCCACCCAGGACAAATGTTTGTGTGATGCACGATCATTTGTTCTGTGTCTGGGTGTAATTTATCTATATAATTATGTATGTATTTAGAAATATATAAGTATGTTTATCAGTTGTCTAGTACCCATAACACAAGCTCTGCTTAGCTTGGGACTAGACGGCGTTGTGTGATAGTTGTAGAATATTATTATTATTTGTTCTTTCCAAATGTCGAGGTCCAATTCTCTTAAAGGTCGCTCAAGGCTGTACAGGTAATTGCAGAGTTATTTCCTTCATTTGCTCAAAAAATCTTTGCCCTTCACAATGCCACAATACCTTGAACCTGGTGTACTTTTCATTTGAAATGGCGTCACGTAGTGCATCGTACAAGGAATGCACCATATTTTACGCTGTCTTTAAGAGTGTTGTGTTTTGATATTTGATGCAGACCAGGTGTTGGGGTCAAATACCTTAGTAATTCCGGGAATTTTTCACTAATGAATAGGTACCTTTTTACGGTTCCGCACCTCGAAAGAAAAAATCGGACCCTTATACTTTGTTGTCCGGACGGACTTCTGTCAAGATTTTTTTATCTCGGGAACGCGTAGAGGTATCGAGTTGAAATTAAAACCATATACTCAGGTCTGCGGTCCCTTGATGTCGTGAAAAAATTACACTTCTAAGTTAACGAAAACAAAAGATACGGTCGTTTATGTCGCAAAAAACGTACATATCGACACTCAAAGGAAACCAAAATTCATAAGGTAGTTCCTGTTGACCCAGAATCATGAAATTTGGCATAAAGCAAGGTCTTATAGTACAGATATAGGAATAAATTTTAAAATAGTAAATTTGTTGTTACGTCCCAAAATTTTTTTTTTTTTTTTCTTTCTATTCGGAAAAATCTTCGATATTAGGAATTGAACTGTTTTTGATTAATCTCTATTCAGGAATTGAACTGTTGACATAGGTAGGTTAGTACGGAACCCTCAGTGCGCGAGTCCAACTCGCACTTGCCCAGTTTTTTTTTTATTATGGATAGGCTCACGTTTGACCACTATCTCACCTGATGGTAAGCGACGATGGAGCACGCTTGCCCTGAAGTAACCTGTTTACTCTTCGATTTAAAGACCCCTAGGTTATAGCTATCAGGAAGCACGTACTCTGACAGGGAATTCCACTCCTTAGCTGTACGCTAATCTCTGGGTGGAGCGAGAGAGTTAGTGCCAGACTATTACTGACTAAAACCCACCTGTATCCGTTCAGTTGCTCTTCGCGTTACGTGGTGGGTGTTCAGGTCTACAGTACCATCTGATATTGTCCTACATGTCCCTCGTCACGGGGGGCAAGTAGCGGGACACTGCTCAACATTGCAACAATTGAGCGTTGCGTGTCATGTTGGGGGACCTTTTGTCTCCATAAGTATCTGAGGCTTTAACGTCGGACAAGTGCAATTTTTATCAAGACCCATAAAATCAACTAAAACAATGATTCAGCATACCTAACATTAGTCTCCCGGATGCTACGTCATAAAAACAAAAGAATGTCTTCAACGAAGTCTTTTTACATTCACGATAATTTAAACTTATCTGCTATGACGCACATCCTTCCTGGATTTGGGATTTTTAGCGATGTTATGAGTCATTCTGATGCAGTATTTCTAGTCAGAACTACTTACTACAGAATTTTGGGCTGTGAAAAAGACAAATAAATAAGCGATTGCATGTAGCGGAGATGAGAATGTTGAAATGGTTAAATGGGTAAGGTAAGAAAAGTTGAAAGGGAATCGTTCGTCTTGGTATGGTCATGTGAAGAGTAGAGATGAACTGCATGTTACTAAAAGAGTTATGAGTATACATGTGGATGGATGGAGACGAAGAGGTCGAAGAAGAAAAGAGGGATGGGTTAGGAGTGATAAATATGCAAGAAAAAGGAATCAGTAATAGCGATGATGGTTGACAGGCCACAATCACAGTATAGATATGGAACAGTACGGAAACTACCTACAAATTTTCGAAACGGCTCACTCACACAAACATACGCATCGACGAGACTCCTAAGAAAGAACAAAGAGAAATATCGCCACATCCGCGCAAAACGGCCGAACGCTCAGCATAATGCCGTGACCACACGCAAAATGTGATGAGTCTACGGCGCTGGTTTTCAGCGTGGACCGGTAACGGTATCGACATAAAGACGTCGGCACGATATTGTGTGCCAATAGATTTAAATAAAATAGATAAATATAAATAAATTATAGGGAAAGGCAAAAAAAATACAATGAATAAATAAAGTGGAAATACGATATCATAATATAGATAAAGTGGCAACATTACGTTGCATAAAATGCATGTAACTAAAAGAGTTATGAGATAGGGTGACAGGACAGAATGGAAGAAAAAAAAAACGTGTGCCGACCAAAAATAATAGCCGTAATTTTAAAATTAATATTAAAAAAAAAACCGGTGCTAACCACATTCATCGATAATCCTCAAGCGCTATTTATCGATCGCGTCGCGTCCTTACTCCCTACCGTAATTCGAACTGCATATATATTTATGTCACAACCCTACTCGGGCAGTCGGGTCTGTGACCCCGTCCGCAGTTTTTTCAACTCACAATCGCGAATTTCATTTTGACGACCTTCTTTTGCTAGGTTTGTTTATTTCTTTTTTGTTTTTATTTTTATCTATCTATTTATATACAAGCGAAATACCACTCACTGATTAATCAGATCGAAAAATCTCAGAAACTATAACATCTACAACATCTTATAGGGTGTAGATGTCGGGCCAGATCATAGAAATTGATCACTTCATGAAATGGCCAAGTGAAGCTGGCCAGATCGTTTTAACCGTTAAAGTTTGATGATATTTCAATCTTCGTTTGGCCTATTTTCTTTAGACCTTTTATTATCATTGAAATCCAACATCAATAATTTGGCCTAACGAGGATTGAATTAACATAAAAAAATGTTAACGTTTATACGATCTGGCCAGTTTTAGTTGGCCATATCATGAAGTGATCAATTTCAATGATTTGGCCACGACATCTACGCTAATATTATAAAGAGGTTAATTTTATTTTTTACCTCTTTATAATATTAGCGTGTTTGCAGGAGGTAATCTCTGGAAGTACTGGTCCGATTGCTACAATTTTTTCACCGATATAAAGTTGTTTTATTCCTGAGTGTCATAGGCTATATTTTATGTACGCGGGCGAAGCTGCGGGCAAAAGCTAGTCATTAATAATTTAACACATAACTTCTTTGCATGTCCAACTAAATTCTCCCTTTGTGTTCATGCAATGGAAACGTAGTTTCTGATTTCCTGGTATTCTTATTTCGTGTATCGAGAATCGTAAATTAGTCTAAGCATACAGTAGAGGTGTGCCCCGCTTGGGCAGAACACCGCCGTGTCCTCGTGGGGGCGATCGGCGGCAACGATCTCTCGCGCAGGGCCTTGGTACAGGCCATGGTCCGAGAAGCAGTGGCAGGCGGTCTCCTTCTGCGAAGCAGTAATGCTAGCAAAGGAGGAAGCCGTATGTGAACGCGCGAGGCAATGGCGCCCGCGCCCCAGCCGCCGGAGATTCTGATCCCGATTTCTAGCCACCGTAGGCGCGGGCTTGCGGACCTTCCGGTAAATGTCCGGACCGAGCTCAAGTCGTCGACGACGCGTAGCGTTCCGCGCACGCCTCAAGGAGATGTCAGCGACCGTAGGACCAGCACGGTAGAAGCCTACTGGAGCCATGGGTGATGCGAAAGAGAACCCCGGAGCCCTGGAACGAGGGCAAAGAAGGAACAGAAGTAGGTTTTAGTCAGTAAAAGTCTGACACGCCCTCCCGCCCCGCCCAAGGGCAGGAGGTGTCATTGGATGATTTCCCACCTTAAAAAAAATGACTAACAGGCCAGTCACTACAACACATAGTACAGTACTACAAAACATGTTACATCCTTAAAGGAAACTTAACTACAAATCAGGGTCGAAATCATATATTTGTTCCGTCTAGGGACCACATGAGAACTGTCAAAGTCATCGTATGTATTCGTGCGTAAAAGGGACGGCGCTTTACCGGCATATATAGCCATCTCTGTTACACATTGTCACTGGAACTAATGACTTTGGAAGTTCCATATACTGCCTAATTGCTTAACTGACTAAAGAGGAGCAAAAGATTTCTAGTAGAAAAGAAAAAATAAATTATCTCTGTCGTGGCCAGATCTTAGAAATTATTACTTCATGAAATTGTCAACTAAAACTGGCCAATGGAAACTGGAGCAGTGGTGGCCGAGTGGTAACGGCACCGACTTAAGAGTTGTAGGTCACGGGTTCAAACCCAGCCACGCACACTACTTTGTGTAATTTATTTCATCACCACTGCTCTTAAAACGGTGAAGGAAAACATCTTGAGGAAACCAGCATGTCCGAGAACCAAAAGTTCGAACACATGTGACATCCACCAATCCGCACTGGACCCGCGTGGTGGATTACGGCCCATTCCCTTTTCAAAAGAGGAGGCTTGAGTCCCGGCAGTGGAAACATTATAATGACTGATTATGCTATGCTATGCTATAAAACTGGCTAGATCGTTTAAACGTTAAGGTTTGATGATTGTGTCAATCCTCGTTTGGCCTATTTTCTTGTAGTCCTTTTATTATCATAGAAATCCTACATCAATGATATGGCCAAACGAGGATTAACGTGTCATCAAATGTTAACATTTACACGATCTGGCCAGTTTTAGTTAGCCATATCATGAAGTGATCAATTCTAAGATCTGACCATGACACCTCCATTACGATGATGGTCGATGGGGCCGAAAGGTTCTGAAGTGGTGACTACGTACCGGTAGACGCAGCGTTAGAAGGCCTCCCAGAAGGTGGACAGACGACCTGGTGAGGGTCGCGAGAATTCAATGGAAGCGAGACGCACAGGACCGGACGTTGTGGCAACACTTGTGGGAAGATAGCTCTCCCACGCAGTGGACGTCTTTCGGCTGAAATGATGATGATGTAATAATAAAAAAACCGGGCAATTCCGAGTCGGACTTGCGCACTGAGGGTTCCGTAGAAACTATGAAAACAGAATTCCTGAATTGAGTTACGAAGATTTTTAAGAAGAGTTTTTTTTGACGTAACTACAAATTTACAATTTTCGTCAGAAGCTCAATTGGTCGTTTTGGAGAAGAACCGGCAAGAAACTCCATGGTTTCTCTTTTAAATAAAAAAAAAACAAGTGCGAGTCGGACTCGCGCACTGAGGGTTCCGTACAAACTTGAAACGTAAATTGCGGTTTACGATTTATGACGTATTAAAAAAAACTACTTACTACATCTCGTTCAAACCAATTTTCTAAGGAAGTTTGCATGGTAATGTACATTGTATATTTTTTTTTAGTTTTATCATTCTCTTATTTTAGAAGTTACAGGGGAGGGGGCACACATTTTACCACTTTGGAAGTGTCTCTCGCGCAAACTATTACTAGTTAGGTAAAAATTATATTAGAAACCTCAATATCATTTTTGAAGACCTTTCCATAGATACCCCACAGGTATGGGTTTGATGAAAAAAAATTTTCGAGTTTCAGTTCTAAGTAAATTTTATTGTTTTTTTTTTCTATTTTTGTGTGAAAATCTTAATGCGGTTCACAGAATTCATCTACTTACTAAGTTTCAACAGTACAGTTTTTATAGTTTCGGAAAAAAGTTGCTGTGACATACCGATGGACAGAAAGACAGACATGACGAATCCATAAGGGTTCCGTTTTTTACCATTTGGCTACGGAACCCTAAAAACTGGTTGATCTTACAATATTTCCATATTTCGACAGTATCATAGATCAATGCAATAAATATTGAGCATAGACAAAAACTGTGAACGCTGACGTAACTTTATTTTTTACTGAAATGACCGGGCGAACGTCCTAATACAGAATTGACCAGTATATCTTGACTCACTGTGATTTAGGGTACTTACTTATTTGAACTGTATTGAATTTTATATCACGAACCGAGAAACAAGATTTTTTTCAATACGAACCAATAGTTTGTGAGATTACCAAAAAAACTCTTCAGATAATATTAAAAAGTATGGACTTAGTGTCATGTTAGGGCTCCAAGGGAACCCCTCGCGGGCTTGCGGATGGCGAGCAATGGGTAGCTCGCCGTCCGACCATCCGGACCCAGCCTAAGTCGTCGACGGCGCGTACTGTTCCACGCGCGCCTCAAGATGTCAGCAAACCGTAGGGCCCAGTATGGTCGAAGCCTACTGGGGCTAAGGGTCTGCTTCTGAAAGGAAGACTAGGCCCTGGTATGAAGAAGTGGGTTTTTAGTCAGTAAAAGTCTGACACACCCTCGCGCTCCGCCCAAGAGCAGGGTATGTCATTGGATAATTATCCCACCTAAAAAAAAAACAGGACCATTTACGATTCAGGGTGGGTATCTGCTTTTTTGTCGAGCTACCCTTAAAAAAAAACTGCATAGTCGGCCGCACGCTTATTACAACAACTTCACGTTTCCAGCGTCTTTATGTCGTTGCAATAAGGGAGGTTTTCGAAGTGCAAACGAAATGCGGCTAACCGTACATGTGGCAATATAATCTGGTCGCGTATTGTTTGTGTTTTTTGCTACATAACCTTCTGAAAATCATGTTGCTATGATTTTTAGGGTTCCGTACCTTAAAAGGAAAAGCGGAATCCTTATAAGATCGCTTTGTTGTCCGTCTGTCTGTCTGTCAAGACCCTTTATCTCGGAAACGCGTGGAGGTATCGAGTTGAAATTAAAACCATATACTCAGGTCTGCGGTCCCTTGAAGCTGTGAAAAAAACAAACTTCTAAGTTAACGAAAAAGGCAATCAAAATTGACCCAGAACCCTGAAATTTGGCATAAAGTAAGGTCTTATAGCACAGGTATAGGAATAAATCTGAAAACAGTAAAATTTATGTTAGGTCACAAAACAAAACTGTATTTGTCATTCGGGAAAATCTTCGAGACTCCATTCGTGGATTGAACTATTTACTTAAGTAAATACGGAACCCTCAGTGCGCGAGTCCAACTCGCACTTGCCCAGTTTTTTTTTTAATTAGAATAAAAAACGTGGCTTAGCAAGCGTGACTCTATTTTGTTACACTTAAAGTTTTCCTGTGGGCTAAAAATAACTTATTGTAACATAATAGGAGTCTCATAGTAACAGACACGATTCAAAACTATTGCTATTTATATACGGTTAAAAAAAACGCTTTTTCCGTTTAAACGGAAAAATACAGAAAGGACGTCAAACCAAAAGATGGGAGGATGATCTGCCGAAAGGACGGAGGAGGTTAGCTCGTGACAGAGATAGCTGGAAGGAAATGGGGGAGGCCTATGTCAAAAGACATCCTGTCTAAAATGTTGCAAAAAAAATGTATTTTCAAAAAGTAGGACTAGATTAAGAATTTTGATTTTATTTAAGTAATATAAGTAAAAACTGTAATATGGTCAGCGAATAAAGGCTTTTATTATTATTATTCCGTTTATTAAATTTATATACATATTGATTTGGTCTTTAAGTCAAGAGTGAATAGGTTACTTCTAGGCAAGCGTGCTCCATCGTCGGCCACATCATCGCTTACCATCAGGTGAGATAGTGGTCAAACGCGAGCCTATAAATAATAAAAAAAAAAATTACATTTTTAAAGATTTCTAAAAAAAAAAAACATTTAAAAATATAAAAAAATAGTCGGCCACCGGCATCGGGAACAGGGTCCAAGCTACCGGTGGTCAGGGCTCCTGAGAGAGCAATCTCCTAACAATGCGCGCCGTGTCCAGGAGTACTGCTTTCTGAATCGGCCCCTTATTATTATTAAAAAAAAACGCTATGCTTTTCCTGGACACTGAACTCGGTAGCATAAGCACAATTGAGTACAATACAATTGTTTAGAACTGAACAACAAATGACACTCAAAATAAATCGTTTTATGAAAACCGTATCAATTCTTTTGTAGGTTTAGTTGTCACCTAACACCTCTCACACAAACTCACCTTTTCTTAAGTTTTAATTCTCAATTATTATTTTTTACATTATTATCAATGAATTAAATACTTTGCTTTATTAATTTATCCAATTCATGATTATCATGCTCACTTAAATGTCTCACTGATGGTGGCGCATGTGTTGGATCATTCGGTTCCCTTCAAAATGGTTGAGCTGAGTGGTGCTAATATTAGCGTCATGTTCGTGAACGGGCGCTGTCAGTTGAGACTGGTCATCTCTTAGCTGCCAGTTGCTATTTTAATATCTATATTTCGTTTTTATTTTTACTGTATTTACATTGTTCTCACATGATAACGACAAGAAACATTTAACAGAGATATTTGTAATTACAAAACATGATTGAAAAGAGTGTCCATGGAGTTTCTTGCACATTCTTCTACATAGAGATCTACGCTTTGGAATGTGCAATTAGCATATTTTTTTTTTTCTGACTTACTGACTTCTTGACATTTCAAAAGTGCCTGTAAATGGTTTATTTGAAATAAATGCTTTTGAATCTTTGAATCATTATTTGTGTTACCTACTTAAATCAAATTAATTACAATTAATTCCTATTTATTAATTTAGACTGGCCTGTTGTTCTAGTGGTTAGTGGCCCTGACTGTTATACCGGAGGTCGTGGGTTCGATTCCCACCCAGGACAAATGTTTGTGTTATGAGCACGATGATTTGTTCTGTGCCTGGGTGTAATTTATCTATAATATTTAGAAATATTTTATTTATGTATGTTTATCAGTTGTCTAGTACTCATAACACAAGCTCTGCTTAGCTTGGGACTAGACGGCATTGTGTGATAGTTGTGAAATATTATATTATTATAATCTTTTAAATTATAAATGCTTTTAAATCTAATATAAGAAAATGTGAGCCTGTAAGAAATGGAACTGGTATCTTTAACACAGGAAACTATGTAACTTAGCTAAGATGCCAAGTTGCGCTATATTCTGTGCCGAAAGCAATCAAAACTTTTCTTTCATATCACTCTTCACACTATCCATCCATCTTTTCTTTGGCCTCTCTCTCCCTCTCTATCCATCCACATGTATACTCATAACTCTTTTAGTAACATGCGTTTCATCCCTCCTCTTTACATGACCATAATTGAATGCTCAGCTGATTAGTATTTTTTTTACAAGTGAGCACATCTGTATCTCAAAAATAGAATACCGCAGAACCACGTCATCCGCATACTAACCGCCTCAGATGACTGTTTGTAAACAACCACGTTCCAGACATTCTCTGATTGTGCGCGTGTACGCATTCTGACATAGATCTGGTTGTAACGCTATTCACTTGGCTAGTCAATGAGTGATGCCAAGCTAGACTTGATGGTATTTGAGAATGACGACACCTCGGCAGATTGGAACAATTTGCCTGCTACGGTCTTCCCCGTCCGATTATAATCTAGGTGTCTTCAAGACCTATTGGGCCCAATAGGTCTGGCAAACTTCCACAGAAAATTGATTTGAACGAGATGTATTAAGTAGTAGTTTTATTTTAATACGTCATAAATCGTAAACACCGCAATTTACATTTCAAGTTTGTACGGAGCCCTCAGTGCGAGAGTCCGACTCGCACTTGTTTTTTTTTTATTTTAAAGGAAACCATGGAGTTTCACCGTGTTTTATTCGTAAACAGAAATGACAACTGATCTGTTGTTACGCTATTCACTTGGCTAGTCAATGAGTGATGCCATGCTAGACTTGATGGTAATTGAGAATGACGACACCTTTAAACCGCGTACCTCGGCGGATTGGAACAATTTGCCTGCTACAGTCTTCCCCGTCCGATTATAATCTAGGTGTCTTCCAAGACCTATTGGGCCCAATAGGTCTGGCAAACTTCCACAGAAAATTGATTTGAACGAGATGTAGTAAGTAGTTTTATTTTAATACGTCATAAATCGTAAACACCGCAATTTACATTTCAAGTTTGTACGGAACCCTCAGCGCGAGTCCGACTCGCACTTGTTTTTTTTTTATTTTAAAGGAAACCATGGAGTTTCACCGTGTTTTATTCGTAAACAGAAATGACAACTGATCTGTTGTTACGCTATTCACTTGGCTAGTCAATGAGTGATGCCATGCTAGATTTGATGGTATTTTGAGAA
Source organism: Mythimna pallens (assembly GCA_961205895.1). Taxonomy (NCBI): domain Eukaryota; kingdom Metazoa; phylum Arthropoda; class Insecta; order Lepidoptera; family Noctuidae; genus Mythimna; species Mythimna pallens. The sequence continues at coordinate 1,466,271 of OY540852.1, forward strand.
TGACGACACCTTTAAACCGCGTACCTCGGCGGATTGGAACAATTTGCTTGCTACGGTCTTCCCCGTCCGATTATAATCTAGGTGTCTTCAAGGCCTATTGGGCCCAAACAGTTTGAAGAGTTTACCATCGAATCGAAAAGAAGAAGATGGCTAGAGTGAATAGGCTCTTAATAGACAAGTACGATTTGATACGAATATACAAATGTGTGCGGGAATTGCATGACTTGATTCCGCCATCTCCTTGTTACCATCGGACAACCATACGTCAAGTATCCATTTTTACTTTGTTGTTGAAACTTAGAGTCCGGACTAAGCGTTTCGTCCTCGTCGTTTATACCGCGTAAATCGAAGGACTGAAACAATTTGCCTGCTGCGGTCTTCCCGCCCGATTATAATGTAGGTGTCTTCAAGGCTAGCGTGAATAGGCTCTTAATAAACTAGTGCGCCTCACTATAAACGATTGCATCACTGCTTACTATCAGGTGGGATCACGGTCAACTACTGGTTATGTTATTAAAAAAAATCTAAGCTGTGTCTAGTCCCAAAAACAGAGCTTGTGTTATGAGTACTGACAACTGATAAACATACTTAACCACTAAACCAACAGGCCAGTCAAAACATTGCCAATGATCTTACCTATTTGTGATATTTTGTGGGTCTTTTCGTCAATTTTTTCATCAGGCTCATTAATTTCTCATCTCTCAATGATGTGACGTAATTACTTTACCCAGCGATGTCGACGAAATAATGACATGTTATGTAAACTCTTACATAATTGAGTTATGTGTTATTTATATCTGGTTTCTTTTGTCCCGCTTATAGGTTCTATGTAAATAGTTTGAGCTATTTGTGGAGTAGATTATGGTGGTTGCGTCATTCAGAGATAGGCAGTATTTTTTTTGTTTTTTTTTTTTTTATTGGGTGGGAAAATCATCTAATGACAAATCTCGCTCTTGGGCGGAGCGAGAGATAGTGTCAGATTTTTACTGACTAAAAATCCACTCCTGTTCCTTCTTTTCCTTCGTTCCAGGACACACTACCCGTGGCAGAGATAGGCAGTAAATAAAATTGGTATTTTTATGGGGAGTACAAAAATATTCTTTTTCGGGTTCTGTACCCAAAAGGTAAAACGAGGGTCCCGTTTTACCCTTTACTAAGACTCCGCTGTTCGTCCGTCTGTCTGTCCGTCTTTCACCAGGCTGTATCTCATGAACTGTGATAGCTAGTCAGTTGAAGTATTCTTATTAATAGAGACAATAAGAAAAGTGCTATTGGCCACATTCTTAGTAAAGACAATTTATTAGTTTTGTCTTACTTCATCATCATCATCATCATCATCTTCCTGCCCTTGTCCCGTGTTATTTGTGGTCGGCGCAACACGTTTTCTTCTTCCATTCTGCGCCGTCCGTTTCCGTCTTTCTGTAGTTTTGTCTTACTTACTAGTCTATAAATATGGCTAGATTGTAATAAAAAATAGGGTCCATCCTTTGGATGCACTCTAGGATTAGGGAAAAAAAATACAGATGACTGACCTATTAGTCTAGTGGTTAGTGGCCCTGACTGCTATGCCGGAGGTCGTGGGTTCGATTCCCATCCAGGACAAATGTTTGTGTGATGAGCACGATCATTTTTTCTGTTTCTGGGTGTTATTTATCTATATATGTATGTATTTAGAAATATATAAGTATGTTTATCAGTTGTCTAGTAATAATAATAATACTTAATAATAATACTTTATTGTTCTAAGTATAGTTTTACATTAATATGGGACACTAGTTCCTGCACTAGGATACCCTGTGTCGCAGGATCTAGTCTCTTTCAACAAAAATAAATAAAACTTAGGGATAAGTAGGTAACCAGTATGAGTTTCAGCACCTTTCACTACGACTATCAGGAAAATATTACAAGTTACGATGAGTGTAAGTGTGTATGTGTTAACGAACAGTTTCATTAATTAATTATTGATAGCAGGTTTTCCGTTTCAGTATAACTATGTCCGAGCAGCCAATCTTGAACCTGTTTTTTGCACCCAAACTTCGTCAGGGTGAAGATTTTTAACTTTTTGTTAATCTTTTCGTACAAGTATGGTCCTATACATGAGTAAGCTTTATTACCGAATTTAAGTTTGCAGAAAGCTCTGTTCCACTTAGGCATTCTACGCATGCGCTGATCAGTTACTTTTGTGATCGTTGCAGTTTTGTGGAATCTTAGTACCACTGCCAAAATGTACAATTGGCGCACCGTAAGCAAACGCGTTTCTCGGTATAACTTATCAGTGGGGTATCGGATTCCTAATCTGTAAGAGACCTTGAGGATTGCTCTTTGTGCACGTTCAGCTGTAATGATACAGCTTTTACCAGCTATACCCCACGATATTATGCAGTAACTTATTATAGACTGGCATAAAGCCAGGTAAGTCATCTTAAGAGTGTCTTTGTCAGCTATTGATCGAAGTCTTTTAAATATGTACAAAAGTTTCCTTACTCGCGTAGTAACAGATTGGATTTGCGCTCTCCATGACAAGTGTTGGTCTATATTAATACCAAGATATTTGATGCACTTGACTTGTTCAAAAGCGGCGCAACTACACCTACTCCCTAGGCTATAATTGCATCGGTGGAATTTAAGTACAAGTTGTTTAGGGGCTGTTGTTTTTGTGCTCACAGAGAAATTTACAACTTTAGTTTTGTTGACATTTAGGGTGAGCAGATTGTGTTGCAGCCAACTGGTAACCTTCTGCATTCCAACCTCTGCGGCACTATAGGCTTCCTTCCAAGAGTCACCGTGGAAAACTATTGCTGTATCATCAGCGTAAGCAGATACTTGCGCATTGTCCAGATTGAGTGAGCAGAGACCATCAACGTATAATAAAAACAAGGTGGGACCAAGGACACTGCCCTGGGGCACTCCATATGCCACACTCGCAGAAGTGCTCTCGTAGTCACCCAGGCAAATTTTCTGTTTGCGTTCAGAAAGATAAGAAATAAACCATTGCAAGGCAATGCCCCTAATACCAAACCGTTCCAACTTGTTGATAAGTATGGGCCTGGACACTGTGTCAAAGGCCTTGGCAAGGTCAAGGAAGACGCCGATACACTTTTCACCTTTGTCAAGTTTACCAATGACATGGTCCACCAAATTAGTGATTGCGTCCTCCGTAGACTTGCCCTTTCGGAACCCATACTGGTTGGCCGATAGCAGTTGTTTCTTTTCCAAGTATGCTAATAGTCTCTTGTTCACTATCTTCTCTAAAATTTTGGATAAAGACGTAAGAAGAGATATAGGCCTATAATTAGATGGGACTGATGCATCTCCAGCTTTGTAGATTGGGCAGATATTTGCTGTTTTTAACTGAGTTGGAACTATTCCTGTCGACATACTCAAATTGCACAAATGTGATATGGGTCCGGCTAGACAATGTTGAGCTAGTTTAAGAACTCGATTCGGAATACCGTCCCAGCCAGGAGCAGAATCAGTTTTAAGGTTGGATATGGTAGCACTAATTTCCGATTCGTCGGTTGGAGTCATGAAAAAGGACTGTGAGAGTGAAGAGTCAGAGTTATCCAACGTCAGTGCTAAATTAGCTAATTCTGTCTCTGTTGTTTTCAGTTGATTCAAAGACTGTTCAGCAAGTTGAAGTCCCACACCCGCAAAATAATTATTAGCTATATTCAGTGATACTACTGGATCAGGATTTGCGTTAAGAAGGGTTAAGCTATTCGATTTTTTATTTTTCAGGTCACATATTGTTTTAATTGCTGCCCAGGTTTTTTTACTATCAGCTTTACAACTGTCCAAGAGTCCTTTATTGTGGGTATTTTTGAGATTTTGGATAATATTGTTACAGTAGTTTCTGTAGGTTTTATATTTTTGCTGCAGAGCGTAATTGTTTCTATTTTCTTCTTTTTTTGTTTCTAAGTGAAGTGAGTCCCTTTTTCGTACGCATTTTAGTAGATTTTTTGTCATCCAGGGTCTTCTAATGGTTTTAGAGTTGCGCAAAATTTCTTTTTTAGTATGTTGATTTATGATGTTCCGTAAATTATCAGTAAATATATTCACTGCTACATTCAAGTCATCAGTGTTTAAAATAGGTTTCCAATCTGTATTTTCGATTTCGTTAAGTATGTTAGGGTATTCTAATTTTAGCTTATATTTCGTTTGCCCAGCTGTTTGATTTGAAGATTCTTTACTTATTCCTATCAGCACTGTATCATGATCGGTAAGTGAAGATTGGCATACAACAACTTTTGTTGTTTTTTTTGTCTTTATCAATGCATGGTCAAGACAAGAATTTTCACGTGTTGGATATTGGTGTCCGGGATAGAAACCGAAGTATCCGGTAATGTCAAGATATTCATTAGCGCGTTTGTCTTCAGAGCCAATTTTTATATCTATATTTATGTCCCCTATAATTGCCATGGATGATGAACTGTAGGAGCTAATGAGGGTTTCTAAAGATTCGCAAAACTTGTTTATGTTGTAAACTGAGGGGGATCGGTAAATAGCAAAAATGGTAAATTCTGACCCTACATTAATAACTAAGCAGTTGGCATCATTTAAAGATGGCTCGAATATAGTGACATTTAGTTCCGTTTTATATAAAATTGCTAGACCATCGTTCTGATTTATATACACATGAGAATAATGGCATTCATAGCCGTGAAGTTGAACTTTTGGAGTGTGTTCGTGAAGTCTACATTCGGTCAGTATTATGATATCAGGTAAAAATTTTAGCCTGGATAGAAAAATCGTGAAATTGTCAAAGTTTTTCATTATACTTCGTATGTTTTGGTTAATGATGGTAAGCTGGTTTTTAATGTCACCGAAGTCATTCGCACATTGTTCTGGGTTATTATGTTTGGTACTAATAAAAATTTCAGTACTGTCAATGTCATCAATTAGGTCAATTGAATTAGCCATTCTTTAAATTAGTTGTACGTGTGGTTCTGTTGTAAGTTCTAGATTTCTGCGAGTGGACATGTGTAAGTGCGAAAGAAATAAGGTGTGTTATATGTTTGCATATCAAGTATGAATAAGTGCTAAAATAGTTTAATTGTCGGGTTTTCCTTAATTTTGTATGATTTATAGTGCTATATAAAAGCAATAATATTAATGAAAAATGATGCATAAAAGTAATGTTAGTTAAAATTATACTAGTTACCTTAAGGTACCGTTGGGAACACAAAATACAAGTTACTATACACTGGTAAGCTATAGTTACATTTAGAAGGTAAAAACAAAAACAAATATATAAGTAGGATAACAAAAATATACAACTAGTTACCACGCAATTGCACGAGAGTATTCTCATTTTTAACCAATACGTACTTTGCTCCTTCTTCCTTTCGTAGAAAAATTCTACCGTTAGCGATCCAGCAATAACGATATTTTTCAGTAGCAGCAAAGTCTCGAGCAAGAAAATGAAGGCGCTTAGACTTATTCGTGAGGTGTTCAGAGAAGTAGAGGGGTGAAAGTGTGCCAGCGAGACCTAAGTGAGAGGAATCCAGCCGACATGTGCGATGTTCAGTATTGTATAACTTCGTATTCCTCAGAAATTTTTCCTTCGCAAAGATGTTGGAAAACTCCACTACGACTGTCGATGTTGTAGCACTCGCTTTGTAAGGGATTCGATATACATCTCGTATTTCGTTGACTGATTCCATGCTAATTAATTTCATGAGGTTGCTTGCCTGGTTCAGGAGGTCTGCCTTACTCTCCTTTTTCACGATAGGATAGCCTCTAATCTCGACGGAGGTTTTCTTAAGGAAACGCTCAAGGTTTTCCGACTTTTCCTCAATTTCGGCAATACAAATCCGAGTAGAAACAATTTCCTTCTCAAGCTTGCAGATTTTAACTTCAGAATCAATAACTTGATTTTTTAAGAATCCGAGTGTCTTCTCTATCTCAATGTTTGACGAAATAATATCTGTATTTTGCTGTACGATATTAAACAAACTCTTTTCTACACTATCCAGCCGTGATATCAGAGGGGTTATCATTGATGTAAATGTTTCCGTAATATCCAACTTGAATTGTTCAAATTTGTCAATTACAACACCTTCTTCCAGGCATGCCCTTTTGAAGTTAGGTCTTACGGTTACGTTTAAGTTGGAGTCTGAGGAAGAAAGACATTTCGGTGGTGTGCGCTTCATTATTCAGCAGCGAGTGATGTAGTAATATATTTACAATAAAGCACACGGAGTCGACGTGAAGCGATTTACCTCGTAGCAGGCGCAGGACACAAACAAGCTCAGCTGTGTGACGCAATGCGCGTCCGAGCGTCCGCCGTACGGTCTCAGCGGTGCGAGAGCGGGATGGCAATTATTGAGCAGCTCTCTTTCTCGCGGCTCGAGGTTCGGGGGGCTCCTGACGCCGTGTCTTCACGCACTACGCGGCGCAATGTTTTAGCAATTATCCTACTTATTTAGCCGCAGTTAGGAATTACTATCGTAATAGAAGTACCATTAGATTAACTAAGAAACTGATCAACACGTCTGCACTGCACAACGGTTTGGACGAAAGAGGACCCATAACATAAGCTCTGCTTAGCTTGGGACTAGACTGCGTTGTGTGATAGTTGTGGAATATATTATTATTTTCTTTATTCATTCATTATACATTATTACACATTTTAAATATAATTTAAATTTTTAAATATTCCTTTTTTAACAAAATCATATAGAAAAAAAAACATTTAAAAATACAAAAAATAGTAGTCCGCCGGTATCGAGACAGGGTCCAAGTTACCGGTGGTTAGGGCTCCAGAGACAGGAACCTCCTCACAATGCGAGCCGTATCGAGGAGTACTGCCTTCTGTATCAGGCCCTTGATCCAACCGTGCAATGACAGCTTCGACGATGCTTTTGGCTATAAGGCCGTTGGCGGTCACGACAATCGGCACAATGACAGCCGAGTCTACATTCCACATGTCAACAACCTCGTGTGCTAAGTCGAGGTATTTAATTTGTTTCTCTTTCTCAGCTTTCACGAGATTCTCGTCATGTGGGATGGTGATATCGACTATCATTACGCGGCGCGCTAATCGGTCTATCACTACTATATCCGGCTTATTGGCTACAATAGTCCGGTCAGTAATGATAGACCGATCCCAGTACAACGTGACATGGTCATTTTCGAGAACTGGGTCGGGCACATACCTGTAATACGGCACCTCTGAATACACTAGGTTGTATTTCAAAGCAAGTTGCTGGTGAATAATCCTGGCTACTTGGTTATGCCTGTGCAAGTACTCGCCGTTAGCTAGACGAGAACAACCAGAGATAATATGTCTGATAGACTCACCCGGACGATGGCATGCCCGACACACGTCAACCGTCCCGTCCTTCATTATATATCTCCGGTAGTTATTCGTCAAGATGACTTCGTCCATAATTGCACAGATAAAACCTTCAGTTTCCCCGAAAAGGTTGCTGAAACGTAGCCAGGCTACGGACGCTGCAAAATCTATATCAGACTGGTGAAGAGCCCGATAAAAGCGCCCGTGGAGCTCCTTACTTTTCCATACTTCCTTGCGGTCATCAGTTGTAAGTACCACAGGTTTGCGCCAGTTCTCTTTAGCCATGGACAACGGGGTGAGTCCTTTGTCCACTGCGACCACATCTCGGTGCATACCCACATCGGTTTTGTGAAAGTATTCTCTGAGGCTGCACACCTCGCGGTTGTGTAGGGTCTTCGCATTTAAAAAACCTCGACCTCCACACTTCCGCGGGATGTACAGTCTCATCACCGACGACCGTGGGTGATGCATTCGGTTTGCGGTCAGCAGTGTACGGACCTGCCTATCCATAGCGTCTAGCTCGGTCTGAGTCCATTTGAGTATGCCGAAAGAGTACATTAAGACCGGCATGACCCAACCATTGAAGGCGCGCACCTTATTTCCACCTGACAGAAGGCTGTTTAATACCTTCTTCAGGCGGCCAAAGAAGCGCTCCTTCAACGATTGCTTCATGTCAGCAACGTTAATGCCTAACGCTTCCGACATACCCAAATACTTATAGGTTTCGGTCGAGGAGAGGGATCTAAAGTATATGGAATCTGAGAGTTGAATCCCCTCAGATTCCATAATCTCCCCTCGCTTTATATGCATGACTGCACATTTATCCACACCAAATTCCATCCTGATGGCACTACTGAAAGTTTCAGTTACCTTCAGTAGTTCCATCAGTCGTAACTTGTTGGGGGCAATGAGTTTCAGATCATCCATGTAAAGGAGGTGAGATAGAACTTGACCACCTCTTCTCAACCGATAGCCCAAGCCTGATTCCCCCAGCAATGTGCTTAGAGGATTCAGGGCTAAGCAGAACCAAAGAGGACTCAGACTGTCGCCCTGGAATATTCCCCGTTTAATCCATATAGGCTCATCGTCCCTCCGAATCGATCGACATCCTGGATAGCGAAGAACTGTGTTCCATTGCCCCATACATGACTCAAGGAAGGTGCGTAGAGTTGCATCTATTTTATACAACTCCAACACCCTCATGAGCCAAGTATGTGGCACAGAGTCATAGGCTTTCTTATAATCTATCCAACATGTCGATAGATCCTTACGAGATCGAATATTATTATTATTATTATGTTATTCTGATGCCGCTATAACAACAAATACTAACTAAAAACAGAATATAATAAATACTTATTTAAGTGGGGCTCCCATACAAAATACGTGTTTTTTTTTGCCGTTTTTTGCTATGGGCGGTACGCAACCCTAAGTGCGCGAGTCCGACTCGCACTTGGCCGCTATCTTACCTGATGGTAAGCGATGATGTGGTCGACGGTGGAGCACGTTTGCCTAGAAGTAACCTTAAGAGAGAACTTAACCAGGGAGTGGTTGTAGCTATCAGGAAAAACAGATTCCGGCAGCCAAATTCCACTCCTGAATGCACAATGAATCATCATCATCATCTTCCTGCCCTTGTCCCGTGTTATTTGGGGTCGGCGCAACACGTTTTTTTCTTCCATTCTGCCCTATCACTCGTCATACTATCATTAACTTCCTTTTCTTTCATATCACTCTTCACAGAATCCATCCATCTTTTCTTTGGTCTCCCTCTCCCTCTCCCTATCCATTCATCCACATGTAAACTCATAACTCTTGCACAATGAATGTGTTCCCAAAAAAAATTGTGTATACTCATAACTAAAAATGCATATCAACTTTGAGAACTCTTTGATAAAGATCTCTGAAACTTCATACCGGGTAGGTAGTCATAGCGTCCATTACACAAACGTTTTGCTGTCAGTTTTGCCATAGTTAATATTTTGATTGACGAAAAACTTATCGTCTAATGCGATGATTGACGTTTGCACGACGAAAACATAATGGCTATAAAATTCCGTCATTCAGACATCATTCATGATTGATGGAATTGATTGACGCTTGCATGACAGTTTATTGGACGCCACAGAAAGATGCATATCGGAAAGATGAAGGTTTTAGCAAGGAAACTAAGTGAAATGTGTGAAATAAAATCAGTTAAAAAGTAAGTCATTGGCTATTTTTACTTAGGACAGTCGAATGGGAGCGTCTTCAGACTTAGTGGCGCTGAGAATGCATCATACCAATATGTAACATCGCAATTACTTTTGCGTTTTAAAATCATTTCAAATTGAAATAGTTTTTTGCTAGTTACATCCTATAGTTACCTGGGCGCCTGGTACATCCAGTCATAACAGCTGTTCAATAAAATAAAAATAAACACTGGGCAAGTGCAGGTCAGACTCGCGCTCTGAGGGTTCCGTACAAACTTATCTATGTTAATACTTGAATTCCCGAATGGAGTCGCAAAGATTTTTTCGGATAGCAAAAAAAAGTTTTTTTTTTGTGACGCAACATTAAAATGACTGTTTTCAGATTTATTCCTGTACCTGTGCTATAAGACCTTGCTTTATGCCAAATTTCAGGATTCTGGGGCCACGGAAAGTACCCAATGAATTTTGATTCTTTTGAATGTACGTTTTTTGCGTCATAAACGGCCGCATCTTTTTTTTTTTCGTAATCTTGGATGTTTGATTTTTGTACAGCTTCAAGTGACCGCAGACTTAAGTAATATGGTTTTAATTTCAACTCGATACCTCCACGCGTTCCCGAGATAAAGGGTCTTGACAGACAGACAACAAATGATCATATAAGGGAACCCTAAAAACACTGGTTATTGTTAAAATATCAGTAAGAAAATAGTAAAAATAGTAACATCCCACTGCTGGACAAAGATTTCTATTTACAATCAAAGCTACAAGGCCTGGAGCACAGGCGTAGGGTAGCCAGCCCTTCGGCATTTTACAGGATGCATTTTGGAGACTGTGCGCGGGAATTGCATGACTTGATACCGCCATTTCCTTGCTACTATCAGACAACCCGACCTACGTCGAGTTGTCCACCTTTACGTTGTTGAATCTTTTACTGTCCGGACTAAGCGCTTCGCCTCGTCGTTTATAAATCCGGTAAATCGAAGAACTGAAACAATATGCTTGCTGCATCCTTCCCGCCCGATTATAATTTAGGTGTCTTCAAGGCTAGAGTGAATAGGCTCTTAATAAACTAGCGCGTCTCAACAGCATCGATTGCATCACTGCTTACCATCAGGTGGGATCGCAGTCAAGCACTAGTTTATATCAATTAAAACAAAAAAAAAATTCGTCATGACTTTCACATCTTCAGAAAAGGTCAAAGGTCCATAGAACCTTTCTTAGCATAGTCGGCCTTTTAATGTTTCCACTGTTGGGACTCAGGCCTCCTCTCTAGGACAGGGAATGGGCCGTAATCCACCAGCGGGCCCAGTGTGTGTTCGTGGTTGTCACATGTCTTCGAATTTTTGGTTCTAGGACATGCCGGTTTCCTCACGATGTTTTCCTTCATCGTTTTTGAGAGCAGTGGTGATGAGATAAATTACACAAAGTAATGCGCCTGGGCTGGGTTTGAACCCGCGACCTACAACTCATAAGTCGGGGCCGTTACCACTCGGCCACCACTGCTCCCCTTTCTTAGCATTTTATGCATATTCGATATAAGAAAAAAGTACCCATATCACACCTCTCACTACTTCTACCCACCTGTCCCACCTATAGCCCCCGCTGCACAACTCGAAACATCGACCTATTATTAGCCACTCTACAGTGTACGCGCATTAATTCGTACAGGGTATCGGCACAAAGTGCGTTGCCCCCTACGGCCTTGGTGCGGTTGGTGACTCCGACGACGTATCCTGGGTTTTGCTGCCTCATTTCTGGTGGCAATGACTGGATGTTTTGGTGTTTTTGAATAGTTTCATGGGTGAGATTAGCGAGGGTGTCAGCAGGATTAGTAGTTCACTAGTTTCACGACTGAGATTGGCGAGGGTGTCAGAAGGATTGGTAGTTTTTTTTTTTGGCGTTTGTTTGACTGCGGTTTTGAATTACGTTACGATAATTAGTAAGGATAGTGAAAATAGATGATGGTTGCTTTCCTGACACGGAAAGGGCGTGTCAGACTGTCTTTTTTTGATTAAAACCCACTCCTGTCCCTTCTTTGCCTTCGTTGGTCCAAGGCCCCGGGGTTTTCGTTCCAGGGTCCCGGGGTTCTCATTTCAGGGCCCCGGGGTTCTCGTACTAGGGCGCTGGGGTTCTCAACTTAAAGACACCTACGTTGTAGCTATCAGGAAACACAGACTCCGGCAGTAATGCCACTCCTTATGGGCAGGGAACACCGTGGAAAATTGTATTAGTTTTACCAGCCGTACGCACGGTGTTCCGTGTACAAACCGGCCTGCAGAGACAGAATTGTGGTGAAGCTTGTGCGTGTGGTAGGCCCATTATACACGTATGTGTACATTTCATTACTTACGTGTGTCTTTTCGGAACTACCTGACATTTCCGCATCCCTAAAGTCATTCTTTGGAGCCGGGGTCGAAAACCGAACTCGAAACACCAAAACAAAGAGAATTACGTTTTATTTTTAATAACAACTTCCTCTTGAAATGTACCGAAGATTTTCTTCATAATATTTACTTGCGTAGGTGGTATACGGATATATATGTTTGTCCACAGACCATCGAATCCTTGTATTAACCCACGCTCGAATTCGTTACTTGGTGGCGAGGAGATTTGTCATCATGGCAGATGATGACAAAATTATTGGGAGAGTCAGACTTACTGACTAAAAAACCCTTCAGTTGCCCTTTTACAATACATCCAGTACCAGGGAAGAATCTCGTTTCTATAAAGTGACGTCATCTCTTAACATTTTATGCTAGCCTAGTACTTGACTGCTGAGGCAAACACAAAATATCAATTTTTATTCGTCCATTTTGATCCCACAGGGCTTTTCCAGGAAATATTGGTCATCATGGTAGATGATGTCAAATCTTCTTTAGAAGAATCCCATTTCTGTAAAGTGACGTCATCTCTTAACATTTTATGTTAGCCTAGTACTTAACTGCTGAATCAAACACAAAATATCAACCTTTTTTTGGTCCACTTTCATCCCACAGGCCTTTCTCAGGAAGCATCATGGTAGATTTTGACAAATCTTCTTTAAAAGACTCCATCTCTGTAAAGTCACGTCATCTCTTAACATTTTATGCTAGCCTAGTACTTGACTGCTGAGTCAAACACAAAATATCAACCTTTATTCGTCCAGTTTCAGCCTGCAGGTCTATCCCATACCCTTATCCTAATAAATATGCGGTCAGCAAAGCTGTACCAGCTGTCACTTGCGCCCAGCGCACATTTTATGGGCACGATTATTATAGGTAATGGCGTCTTCAGTCGTTTTCGATTCCATGTTCTATACGAAACCCACAATTACTTTCAAGATAAAAAATTGGCGCAAAAACTGACGTGATGTGTCCGTGAACTTGACTTAGGACGAAAGCGGTCGAAATGTGACGCGACGTGGGACTAGATGCTTTTAATATTAGACTGCTGATAACATACATACAAATCATTAAAAGAAGTAATTAGCACAGCTCTTTGTTATGGAGTTCGTGTATAGAAAAAAGGTGATTTAGTACTAATTGGTAAAAAGCCATTAATTTTGAAATGCTAATTGCCACAAATAATTGTCTTCTACGATGTCCCTCACGCTGCTCTGGGTTGGTCCATTCCTCCCTCTTTGTATAGGCGATCTCTCTTTGGAATGCGCTCCCTCTGAAAATCAGGACGGCAAGCAGTCGGTTCTCCTTTGAAATGAAAGTATGAGATCACATTTTCAGATTGAGTTGAAGTTGTAGAATCATCACAATCTTCATTGGTTGGTTTCGTTTTTTTTTTTTTAGCTATATCATTATTTATTTGTATGTACCTTAGTAGGTATATATTTATTATTGTACTTATTTCCTTTCTGTTTGTCTCCTTTTAATTGCACCTGCTGACCTGCCTTGTTATGTCTCTGCGTGGTGCAGAAGGTGCCTAAGGTCGACTGATAGAAAATATCGAAGGCATTAAGTCCGCATTTGTACAGTACTATTAGTGCATAAAGTTTTAAATAAATAAATTGCTAGTACCATATCGGTGCTCAGGCACAGGGCGCAGAAATGATCAAACCAGGGCCAAGATTTGTATCATTCGTTTCATCTTGAGGTTTCTGTTTCCTATTGCATCTTGCTCCGTGCCATGGCCTGAACTAGGGCCGGACGCTCAGGTCGCCTCCGTCGACAGCTTCTACGAAGAAACGGCAGGGCTTTAAGCGAGCCGCACAATGTTTTCGTTCGAGCGTTTTTCCCCCCAGATGCGAAATAGGTATCTCCCGAAACACTCGTGTCTGGTGAGGACCTGCATCAGACCTCAGGCGTATTGAACTTATCCTGAACACGAACTTTTCTCAGAGGCGCAGTTTCTGTAACTGGCTCCGGGCGTATAAAAGGCTAGCACTGCTAATTGGTCCTTCTATTTCGAAGACATGTAACATCCACGAACACGCACCGGGCCCGCTGGTGGATTACGGCCCATTCCCTGTCCTAGAGAGGAGGCCTGAGTCCCTGCAGTAACAACATTGAAAAAGGCTGATTATGCTTTATGCTTACGCATCAATTTTGATGCCAAGTTGACACAAGATTTGGACTGGAGAGTAAAAGGTGTACCGCGGAATAGTTGGAAAGAGTCACCGTGGCCCACGCAAAGGGCAACTGAAGAAACATGAGTGGGTGTTAGTCAGTAACTCTGATACTTCCTCTCGCTCTATTCAGAGCGGAAGAAGCTATGTAATGACTCCACTCAGAAAAAAAACCTACCATCGATTAATCAAATATGAGAATCCACATTTAGCCGTATTTGTGACCATAACCTCGTAAGGCCCAACCCAAATTTAGGTCGATACATGACCCAATGTACTAAATATAGGTGAAGTAGTTGCGACCCAGAATTTTGGTGTAGTAAATAAGTGTTTTAATTTAATGTTTTTCGCTAAATTTTATTTCCCATTTCATGCAAAAAATGGATACAAAATATGGAAAACATCGTGAGGAAACCGGCATGTTCTAGACCCAAAAATTCGAAGACATGTGATATCCACCAACGGCCCATTCCCTCTCCTAGAGAAGAGGCCTGAGTCCCAACAGTGGGAACATTATTAGGCCGACTATGAGTCTATGCAAAAAATATGTTGAAATAATTTGTCCTTTTTTTAGGTCACTGGTCCATAGTTTTAAGTACCTATAACTACTATCAACAAAAACAACGAAAGCTAATGCCAAGGTCATAGTAAACTTCAAACATTCAGGGCGGAAACATCGAGGAAAATATGGAATTGGAAAAGAACTGATTAAATTATGTATTTGTACGGCTTCACTCACCTTTTGAAAATGTTATGATCCAATATTTTCATGTACCGGAGCAGCTATTAAGAGTGCTCAACCCGAGATACATTTTCATACAACGGCTCTTGCATGATTATGACGTTATTACAAACATTTCTCTAGATATTTTGTTAATTTTGTGGATATTGGAATTTATATTTTGATTTCAATAGAAATATTGAAATCAAAATATAAATTTGTGTAAAACTAAAGTAAAAACCGTTGAAAATCTGCTATTTTTTTTATTATTTATTATTGATAGGCTCGCGTTTGACCACTATCTCACCTGATGGTAAGCGATGATGTGGCTGACGATGGAGCATGCTTGCCTAGAAGTAACCACTCTTGACTTAAAGACTCCTAGGTTGTAGCTATCAGGGAAAGCAGACTTCGGCAGGGAATTCCACTCCTTAGCTGTACGCATTATGAATGTGTTCCCAAAACGCTTTGTACGTACGGGTGGGATGTCCACCATGAACTGATGGCGCAACACCGTACGTCTAGTGGTCCGGTAATGGAACGGACTTGGCGGAATTAAATTGTGCAATTCCAACGTACACTCCCCGAAGTGTAATCGATAGAAAACCGATAGGCCAGCAACTCGGCGTCGATCCTCAAGGCGTTGTCCCTTCATAATGAACTCATAAATTAAAAAGGTAAAGAGAACATATTTATAGAAACCTTGCACATTTAATCGAGATTCCAAATGAAAAAATGAATTTTTTTCCCTATACTTTTTAGAGTTTATAAATATGCGAGTGCTAACAGATCGTTCAGGCGTTATCTCTCTTTTTCGCGTTGGGTCTTTATCAAACATTGCTTTGGATGAAACAAAAAGTTTTTAAACTATACTTACGTTGACGATAGACGAATTGGGAAGGGCCCTCTTAAGAAACCCGATCAAGGTCGTAAATATTCCGTTATTTCCGAAGTCTTACAATATAAATAAGGTTGGTATTTTGGTATATTAATAACTAACACTTTTTCGTTTATATTTAGCTATGTTCTTTTCAAGAGGAGGCGATTCAAATCAAACTTTATAAATATACAGATCTGGAAAAATAATTAAAATCAAGCTGAAAGTTAGCACTTTTTAACGTCAAAGTTTACTTAAAGATTGTCCACAAAACTGGGCCCCCGTCACCGCTTCCTAGTGCATAGTTCTATGCACTAGGAAGTGGTGACGGGAGTGATAACATACACTTCAGTAGTATTAACTGTCGTGCCCTATATATTTAAATGGATGTGTTCACATATAAGACGACACGAATAACTGTCGTCTACGACTTTTTTGCAGTGACAACAGATTTACATGACAGTGGGTACGACTAGCACGACAGTCGTGAAACGAAAGATATGTGTAAAATATGTAAATAATGTGTAGTTCCACGATAAACTGTTGTAATAGGGAACAGCTGGAGACGACAGTCGTCCGACGATAAATAAACCGTTACGATATAGTGGGAACGCGGCCTAACTAAACGCGTGCCTCGGAGGACGAAGTTCAATTCTTACTGGGGCATCTGACCCAGTTGAGAACTGTTGAAATGGTAACAGTCACGACCGAATCTCGAAGAGAGCTGACGACACCTTTATTGCTGTTATAGAAACACTTGACTGTGTTAGCGGTTGACTACTTTATCTTTCTGCATCCCTGGTGGTACGCTTTGTTATCCAGTGACTTTTCCCGTAATTGGGTGGAGCGAGAGGGCCTGTCAGACTTTTGTTGTCTAAAACCTACTCCTATACTACTCCTGTTCCTTTTTTGCCTTCGTTCTAGGGTCCTGGGGTATACTTTCACACAACCCATGGCCTCAATAGTCTACCTACCCTGCTTGGCTCTTACGTTTCCCTGACATCACTTTGAGGCGCGCGTGGTTAAAAATTACATGCATATTCCTTTTTACCTGCACATATTGAATCTAATCTCAGATCATTCAGACGGCGAGCTAGGGTAGACGGCGCGTACTGTTCCACGCGCGCCTCAAGGAGATGTCAGCAAACCGTAGGGGCCCAGCAGGGTCGAAGCCTACTGGGGCCAAGGGTCTGCTTCTGAAAGGAAGACTCGGCCATGGTACGAAAGGCAACGAAGGAACAGGAGTGAGTTTTTAGTCAGTAAAAGTCTGACACGCTCTCGCGCTCCACCCAATAATAAATCATTCAGATATTCTTATCCAAATTGAAGGCCAAATTGGACAAACATTTTCCAACTCACTTTTACAACTACAAAATCAGATGAAACATTGTGAAGTCGACCACCAGACGTACCACGATGCGCACAATGTCATAGTACAATTAAATTAATTAATCCAACAAAGACTAAAGGATTCTGAACAGTAAATTAAGTGTGGCAATAAAGCCAAAAGGTCATAGGACTCGAGTGTCACTTTCTGTAATTGGGGTCACGACAGGTCATGATGCAGTCACATGAGAAATTGATTGACACTGGCTGAATTCATTCATATTTGTATAGAATATCGTTTATTTATAAAAATGGCACAATTAAATTTATTTATTTATTATTAGGATCGTCAACATTACATGCACTGGGAAATTACATGATTAATTATAAAACTATATTCAAGTGCTGCAACACTTAGAGACAATCACAACATTAACACAAAACATTTGATTTTAAAACACATAAAATTAGATAATTAGCATTGCGATGTCAAAAAGAAAAGTAATAATAATTAGAATTAACATTATAGAAATACATGAATGTCTAATTGAATTAAATTAAATTATATAAAAAGAATACAAAAGTTAAAAATTAAAAAAAATATTCAAATGGATTTATATGCTTGGGATTGGTAAGTCAAGATAGATTTCTTAAACTTTTGTTTTGATGAAATTAAGATACATAGAAACAATTATAACGCACACAGTTGCATTTTTGCCTGAACTAGTTTGGACCTGTATTTCATCCCTTTAGGGGTTGAATTTAAAAATGTCCTTTCTTATGCTCGGGATACATCATAAAAAGAACATCTGTGCAAAATTTCAGCGGGGTTAGGGCTGCGTTGATGAGTCTGTGAGTGAGATTATATTTTGTACGCCATTAAGGCAAAACATGACAGTGATTCAACCAACTGAACTTTATGTAACATCTTGCATTTATATGTATACTCATGTTTTAGCAAAATAAATAATCTTGTATCTATCTTGTATCTTGAGTCAGGAATTTACCTTTGTATACTCTCAACATTTTACTAGTGCGCCTCACCATCAACGATTGCATCACTGCTTACCATGAAGTGGGATCGCAGTCAAGCATTCATCATCATCATTTCAGCAGATAGACGTCCACTGCTGGACATAAGCCTCCCCCAAATATCGCCACAATGAACGGTCCTGTGCGTCGCCGTACCTTCACCAGGTCATCGGTCCACCTTGTAGGGGGCCTTCCAACACTGCGTCTTCCGGTACGCGGTCGCCACTCCAGAACCCTTCGGCCCCAACGGCCATCCGTTCTGCGAACAATGTGCCCTGCCCATTGCCACTTTAGTTTGGCGATTCTTCGTGCTACGTTGGCAACCTTGGTTCTCCTGCGGATATCATCATTTCTGATTCGATCACGCAAGTAAACTCCGAGCATAGCCCTTTCTATTGCCCTTTGGGTGACTTTGAGCCTTCTGATGAGGCCCATTGTGAGCGTCCACGTCTCGGAACCATATGTCATCACTGGCAACACGCGCTGGTCTTGGCACTGGTCTGGTCTGGCACTTTCGTCTTGAGACACTGTGGTATATTGGATGAGAAGATCAGCTTCCCGAACGCTGCCCAGCCGAGTCGGATTCGACGGTTTACCTCTTTCTCGTAAAATTAGATCTACCCCAACTGGACTGTTTTTCCAAGGTTGACGTAATCGTCCACAACTTCGAGTATAGAGTCTCCAATCTTGATAGGAGTGGGTGCTCTTAAATTATACTTAATTAATATTACTTAAGTTTACATTTGATATTTTTATTTGTCATCTACTTTAGGACGCGCAACGTAAAAAAAAACAGCGAGTGCGCACGTCGCATCGCAAAAACTTGTGAATCGATTCGCATCGCACATTGTATGGCCACTTTGTCATTATGCTTTGTCGCACAAAATCTCATCGCGGCAATTCGCATCGCATCGCAGTTTTGTGTAGGAGCCCTTAACCGTAAGCGGATAGCGTTATCGTTGTTTGTGACAAGATTTACTCAACATTTAACCAGTGCGCCTCACCATCAACGATTGCATCACTGCTTACCGTCAGGTGGGATCGCGGTCAAGCACTAGTTTATATCAATTAATTCATAAAGGCCAAGTGCAAGTCAATCACGTTTGATGTATAGGAACCCCTTAAATATATATTTTATTCTGTTTTTTTTTTTGTATTTGTTGTTAAAGGTGCAACAAAAATACCTACATCATCTGTGAAAATTTTAACTGTCTAACTATCACCGCCTGGTGACAGACGGACAGACAGACGGACGGACGGACAACGGATTCTTAGTAATAGGTACCTTATTACTAAGACTTCTTCCGTTTTACATTTGGGGTACCTACGGAACGCTAAAATAGTACATTTTGATACAAGTGCAGAAAGTTTGTCACTGCAACCGAGGCGGAATTCGAGGTTATGGAGTCGAGGGCTGCAGTGACAAATTTGCACGTGTATGTGTGTATCAAACGACTTTTTTCAATACACTTAGGAAAAAATTAATAAACCGAGGTTGACCGGCGACTAGTGGGGGTCGACGCGCGCCCAGCCTGATACGATACAATGTAATAACATTGTGGCGGGGAGAGCATGCGTACTTTTCTGAAATAGTGCGGAAAACGGTCTATTGCGTGCCTAAAAGCAGTAGGATAAGAGCGGGTTTTCGAGTAAGGGTATTAAAAAGATTTTAACCGTTTCCAAATTAGTGCAACCAGTATAACGCTTAGCCAGAGATTTGACGGCTGATGAGGTATTGGCAAAGGTGGCCTTACCCATTGAAAGGCTCCGGGCGGCAGGTCGTTGCGAGGCCCTTTGTCCTTCGTGAAAAAAATCTCTCAGTGTACATAATGAATTTTACAATTATGTTTTGAATGAATGAATTAGTTAACTAACTTTATTTTAATTTACCGTTATGTTATAACCTTAATAAGTAATTAAGGATCAAAATCAAGTTTTAAATAAATAAAAAAAGGATATTTTTTTTATATTTTTTAAATGCTTGTTGTTGCGCGAGGCCCCTGTAAGAGCGAGGCCCCGGGCGATTGCCCTGTTCGCCACCCCCTAAGGCTGCCACTGGGCATTGGTATTTATTAAAGTTGGTGCAACTCACTCACTTTCGAGTTACAATAACCAGTTTTGCCTACCTCCAAGGTTTGAACCTGTAGTTACAATGGCTTCATATGAATGTACCGTTAACTTTTGACAATAGCGATACTGATGTAGCAAGTTCTTTTGTCGAGTTCTTTTATAATAGGTACCGGTCGTTATCGACGACGTTTACTACTCGTTAGTTATTTGACAAGTTTTCTTTTTTTAGGGTTCCGTACCTCAAAAGGAAAAAACGGAACCCTTATAGGATCACTTTGTTGTCCGTCCGTCTATCTGTCTGTCTGTCAACACCCTTTATCTCGGGAACGCGTGGAGGTATCGAGTTGAAATTAAAACCATATACTCAGGTCTGCAGTTTCTTGAAGCTGTGAAAAAATCAAACTTCTAAGTTAACGAAAAAAAAAGATACGGTCGTTTATGTCGCAAAAAACGTATATACGACACTCTCAAGGGAATCAAAATTCATAGGGTACTTTCCGTTGAACCAGAATCCTGAAATTTAACATAAAGTAAGGTTCTATAGCATAGTTATAGGAATAAATCTGAAAACAGTAATTTTGTTGTTACGTCGCAAAAAAAAATCCTTTGTTTACGATTCGGAAAAATCTTCGAGAGACACGGTAATTGAAATATTACCATAGGTGAGTTTGTACGGAACCCTCAGAGTGCGCGTCCGAGTCGCACTTGCTCAGTTTTTTAAGTTATATTGTTATTTTATTTTTATTTATATATTTATTTATTAGACATACATACAGCTATCATTACAGATTAACCCAATGCGATAGTGTTGTCAAAATATTAATTACAATAATCATTTAATGTCAATTAGGTAAATCCAATTCATAACTAAATAAGTAACGCTTAGAAAAAATAAAAATAACAGTTATCTTAATAGATCAACTCAATGCGATAATGTAGTAAAAAATATAAATTACAATAATATTTCGGTTAGAATACTAAGTGCTTTAAGTTATGTCTTCTTATGAATAGTTAATTTGTTTACCATTTGAAAATAATAATAATATTCACACAACTATCACACACCGTCGTCTAGTCCCAAGCTAAGCCGAGCTTGTGTTATGAGTACTAGACAACTGATAAACATACTTATATATTTCTAAATACATACATATTATTGATATACTAGCTTCTGCCAGGGGCTTCGCTCGCGTGAAAGTAGGTTTCTCCATACAAAATTTTGGACCGACCGGCGTGAATTTCATCCCCTTAGGGAGTGAATTTTGGAAAATCCTCTCTTAGTGCTCGCCTACGTCATAAAAGGAAACCTTGTACAAAATTTCACGCTCCTAGTCCCAGTAGTTTTGGCTGTGCGTTGATGTGTCAGTCAGTCAGTTTCTCCTTTTATATATATAAACTAGCTTCTGCCCGCGGCTTCGCTCGCGTAAACATAGGTTTCCCCATACAAACTTTGGACCCCCACTTCATCCCCTTAGAGAGTGAATTTTGGAAAATCCTTTCTTAGTGCTCGCCTACGTCATAAAAGGAAACCTTGTGCAAAATTTCACGCTCCTAGTCCCAGTAGTTTCGGCTGTGCGTTGATATGTCAGTCAGTCAGTTTCTCCTTTTATATATATAGATTACACCCAGAGATGCAAGTGGATGTACAATGTGTCCATATTTTAATGTTTTTGTAGTACCGTTTTCAAAGGCAAGCAATGTATCAAGTCAACCTTCGCGGCAGCTTCGATGAGGTATAGTCATAAGTCAATAACAATAAAATTCTCAGTTCCATATTACCGAGATCGCGCCTGTTTCAATGAGTCCACATATTATCCAGTTATGTAGACACTTGAGATACAAAACTGCACCAATTTTACATCACAATATCCACTAGGAATCAATTTGCGAATAATTAAAACAGCCACGAACTTTGCTCTAAGAAATCCCTTCAAAAACACCGACAAGTTTTCTTTTGAAAGTCTCGCCTTTGATTGAAACTGGTTTTATCTAATATCTTATGTAAACAAAACGATTCGTTTTATATACCGGAAATATATGTACCTTTTAGATTGGATTTCTCTTAAGATGAATGATGAACGAAACAGTTATAATAAGGTTTTCTGTCATTGGCAAATCGGCAGTTAAAAATCTTGTGGAAGGTTGTTCAGTTTCGTCTGCTGACCAAGCTCTTAAAGTTTGCGATGACTTGTCCCTAAAATGTACGTAGTTAGGTTATAAACAGCGGTCGGAATTAGGTAGAGTTCTTCATGTACTTGCATCGATATCTTGATATAAATATGGATCTTCCCGGGATTTCTAATGAAAAATCTCGTGTGGCCAACAATATTACAAATAAATAATAATAAGCTAGAGTGAATAGGCTCTTAATAAACTAGTGCGCCTCACCATCAATGATTGCATCACTGCTTACCATCAGGGGGATCGCAGTCAAGCACTGGTTTATATCAAATAAAAAAAAAACAGAGATAGATAAGACAAATAAAACAAAGATAATTTATTAACATACAATTTTTTTTGTATTTTTCATTAAAAAAGATCTCTCTACGTCAACTGAGGTGAGGTTAACAAATTTATATGCTTCCTCCTCCTCGGGCGAAGCCACTGGCAAAAGCTAGTGTACATATATTTTGTTATTTCTCAATCTACAAAAATGTATTTTTTTTTGTTTTGTATAGAAATAATGTCTACATACATATTTGATGCCGTTTTTAGGGTTCCGTATCAAAAGAGAAAAAACGGGACCCTATTGCTATCACTTCACTGTCCATCTGTCTCATGAACTGTTATAGTTAGACAGTTGAAATTATTACAGATGTTTTATTTCTGTAGCCGCTATAACAACAAAAAATACTAAAAACAGCTTAAAATAAATATTTAAGTGGGGCTTCCATGCAACAAACGTGATTTTTTTGCCGGAACCCTTAGTGCGCGATTCCGACTCGCCCTTGACCGGTTTTTTTAACGGAGGTAACCTTCAAGT
Source organism: Mythimna pallens (assembly GCA_961205895.1). Classification (NCBI taxonomy): domain Eukaryota; kingdom Metazoa; phylum Arthropoda; class Insecta; order Lepidoptera; family Noctuidae; genus Mythimna; species Mythimna pallens. The sequence continues at coordinate 1,489,327 of OY540852.1, forward strand.
TCATTGCTCAAATATAAAACGTAAACAGTAAGAAACTTTAGTGCTAATAAAAGTACGAAGTATCTTAAATAAGTACCCTACCATATGATCTGAATCACTGGAGGGTTTTTGACCGGCCTTTGTTCGCGTTGATTGAACGAAAATCTTTTCCAAAAGTGCATAGACCTGATAAATACACCCCCCCACCCCTCCCCGTCTAGACACGACCTGTAGGTAGTCGGACAAAAAATGCAACAATGTTGTCAGTTCGCATTGAGACGTCGTACGGAGATGTCGCGTTGCTCGCTTTCGACTTTCGAAAGTTTTTACGTAAACGCGTGGACTGTGATAGATTTTGTATTGTGATTTTTTTATGTGTATTGATCTGTGATAGTTAGTTTTAAGTCATGTTTTGTTTATTTAGTGCTAGTAAGTATTTCTTTTTGTATTTTTTTTTTTAACATTTGATACCAAAAGTGTGTCGGTTGCTCTTAAATGCCTGAACTGTTATTGATGCGGTTTCTTTTATCTGAAAATAGTTTTTCGAACGATTGTTTTTAGACATGTTTTTTTATCAAAATCGGTTTAGTCATTTACATATTATGGGGGGCGGGGTGAATAAGTGGGAATGAACAAACAAAATGTTTGAAAATTTGACCAAGTGCTCATTAAAGTTACATTTAAAATGTAAAAAAATTGGGTCAAAGCTTTTTTGAATTGTAATTTTAAGTTTTATACGGTGTAACAGCTTAAGGCACACGCTTCTCATGCATGAGGTTGTCGGTTCGAAACCGGGCAAGTACCAATGTGAATTTAATTCAATTCATATGTACTTTTCCAACTTTGTCTGGGACATTACTACTAAATAAGTACTTCGGAAAACAAGTAAAGCCGATGATCTAGGTTGTCTTTCATAGACATTTGACGGTCGTTACAAAGTAGTCAGTTTTTTTAATTTCACTTGCACATAATTCAAAACACACACATTTTAAATCTAGACCTAAGTATTTATTTTGTTATTTAACCTTAATTTTAAAATATTTATGACATAATAGTGTATTTAAGAAAACTGGCGAAGACACTGGTCCCTATGGTACAGTTTACTCTAGTTTATGGACCAGGGGATTCATTTTTATGTAAAACCTTTATGTCAATAAACTTTTATTCTTTGTAAACATACATAAATTACAATTTTTTTAAACAATCATACAAAAAAAAACATTTAAAAATATAAAAAATTGTACCCTACCGGTATCGGGAATAGGGTCCAAGCTACCGGCGGTCAGGGCTCCAGAGAAAGGAACCTCCTACCGCTTTCTGAATCAAGCCCTTAATCCAGCCACCTAACGCGAGCCTCCTAAGGTGTTGGTCGAGTCTCTTGGCTATTATTATTATTATTATCCAAGTAGAATCGTGTTGAATAATAACTGTGTTGTGAGGGTCTGATAGGCAGTCGCTCCATGTAAAACAAGGGTATTCAGCCGCATCCGAGTAGATTTGAAGCCGACACCAAGCTAGTTGGGAAGACCCCGACTACCAGCCACGGTAGACGCGGGCTTGCGGACGTCGAGCAATGGGTAGCTCGCCGTCCGGCCGTACGGTAATTGACCGGACCGAGCCCAGTCGTCAACAGCGCGTAGTGATCCACGCGCTCCTCAAGGAAATGTCAGCATACCGTAGGGGCCCAGCAGGGCCGATGCCCGCTGGCTAGGACCACGAGGAATTTCATTTGCAACTGAAGGACACAGGGGTGGTTTTCGTCAGTTAAAGTCTGACACGCCCTCCCGCACCGCTCAGAGCGAGAGAAGTCATTGGATAATTTCCACCCTTAAAAAAGCTAATTGGGAAAAATCTAGGGAGATGATGAAAGATGGTTCTTAGTAACAGCTGACTCGAGAGATCTTTTGAAAATGTAATGGAAGTTTAAATTCATAACAAAGGCACGCTGATTCACATTCAAATAAAAATAAAAGAGTTATACAAACCAATCTTGCATCGTCATGTTACTCAGAATTTTCCTAACCGTTTCAGGTGCAATTTTTTGCTTTTCAATTTAAGTTTTTTTGGGGCTTCAACCTTTAGACCTTCGACAACAGGGGCCTAACTGTGATGTGATAAAATGTCACTCGGGCCAGAGAGCAGGATGGTGCTATACTCCATCCCTTTAACAGTTCAGTTTAGGTTTTTAAATGGATCGCATTAAGAGCACGGGTCTCTGGTTCTCGGTAACTTTGTCTGGCCTGTTGGTTAGTAGCCCTGACTGCTATGCCGGAGGTTCTTTAGGAGTGATTTTTTTTTTCGGTGGGGAAATTATCCAATGACATCCCATCTCTTGGGCGGAGCGAGAGGTTGTGTCAGACTTTTACTGACTAAAAACCCACACCTGTTCCTTCGTTGTCTTCCATACCAGGGCCGAGTCTTCCTTTCAGAAGCAGACCCTTGGCCCCAGTAGGCTTCAACCCTGCTGGGCCCTTACGGTTTGCTGACATCTCCTTCAGGCACGCGTGAAACAGTACGCGCCGTCGACGACTTGGACTCGGTCCGGGCGGTTACCGAACGATCGGACGGCGATCTACCCATTGCTCGCCGTCCGCAAACCTTTTTTACTTTCGTTCTTTTTGGTATCTCTAGACTGAATATATATCTGTTTTCTACATAACGTTAAACGAACAGAACAAGTAAACAAATCATAATTAAATCGCATTTGTCTTACTGTGTCATTTGTATAAAATTATATAAACGATTATGTATATTATATGTACATAATTATAGTGTATAAGTTGGTAGTTCTTTGTTTGTTCACACAGGGCCCCGCGTTATGTTCTTAAACAAAGCATTTTCAACCTTTATCGCAGCTGAGTAAATAGCTTATGTCACAGTCAAAATTTATATTGGTTAAATAATAATAATTATTATTTATTTTCAAGATAATCAAATCCATTATGGTTAGTAAAGGCACAAACAACTTATAAACTAGTGTTAGTACATATCTTTGTCAATTAAATAAATAAATTCAATAAGCAATAGTAATAATTAAATCACACAATCAAATAGCAATTAACATACACACACAACACTACTTCTGGGCGCGGTTTGAGGATAACACTTGCGTCCTCGTCCAGTGTTTTAATATAAGGCCAGCAGTCCTATCCGCTACGGTTTTTAAGAGACTATTGGCGCTGCCCCGAACCCGCCCCATCAGGGATGCGACACGCTTTCGTACGATAGCATAAATGTCCTCAATACGTGCTTCCGCAAACAACCGCGATGCGCTGCAATGACGCGGCAGCCTCAACAGTGCCCTGTATGCGTTATTGTATTGGACCCGCAAGGCGCTGTAGGCCCTCTGCGTGTAGTCAACCCATAGACTGTAAGTGCAAAAAGACTGGCAGTATGCCCTAAACAGAGTAACATCCTAAACCACTATTACCAATATCAAACTACCAAAAAAAAATTGTCAACCACTCAATTCTTGCATTAAAAAATAGTCAATTCTTGCATAACTATATGCAAGAATTGACTATTTTTAGGGTATCGTACCTCAAAAGGAAAAACGGAACCCCCGTCTGTCTGTTTGTCAAGACCCTTTATCTCCTATATAGTTGAAATTAAAACCATATACTTAAGTTTGCGGACCCTTAAAGTTGTAAAAAAATTAAACTTGTAAGTTAACGAGAAAAAAAGATACTTCAGTTCATGTGTCAAAAAACGCACATTTCGACACACTCGAGGAAATCAAAATTCATAGGGAAATCAAAATTCACACTTTTGGCTGCGAATTGCTCAAAAGAACTACCGTGGCCCTCGCAAAGGGCAACTAAAGCAACACTGAGTGTTTCAGTCAGTAAAAGTCGGACACTCCCTTTCGCTCCAACCAGAACGGGAGACGTCATTTGATAATTTGCCATGTAAAAACACACGGGTGTTTATATCGTAAATATCGTGCGGATTTCATCACGCATGCGGGTTTAATCCGTAAGCAGAAAATTACAAAATGCAAAAAAAACTCGTCCCGCGTGCGTATTCCACGCGTTACAATAAATACTTGTATGAAATGGACATTTGCGGGGGCTACGCATGCGGAGCAAACCCGCATGCGTGCTGAAATCCTCACGATATTAAAAACAACTAGCTGAAACGTTTCGCATTTTTTTTAGAATATTAATTAATTACGCATTTAACGTAGGTAATAAGAGTTTTGTCTGAAGTCATTTAAAAATATTAACTACAACATATATAAAATATACATTTATTTCTTTCGGCACGTGATTATTTTAATTTTCATTATCGCGTAAATAACCATGGTGAAGTAAATGCCTTGATAACTTGAAAATAATTCAAAATAAAAACATTAATCTACACAATATTATTTATTTTTTTATTCTATATAACTACTTTTCATATACTTTTTTAACGTTCGTTCGTTAGTAACAATTGGTGTCGTAATGGGAATAAAGATATTTAAGCACAATCTTTTCATAGTACAGGATGTCTTAGAAAAAAATAAAAATCTTACGTTGTTGAAACATTTACGGTCCGGACTAAGCGTTTCGCCTCATCGTTTATACAGCGTACATCGAAGGACTGGAACAATTTGCCTGCTTAAGTCTTCCCATTCGATTAAAATTTAGGTGTCCTCAAGTCTATAGTGAATAGGCTCTTAATAAACTAGCGTGTCTCACCATCGACGATTGTATCATCGCTGACCATCACGTGGGATCGCAGTCAAGCACTATATCAAATAAAACATAAAAGTTTTTATTCATGAAATTGCCTTTTTTTAAAACAGTTTTTTTTTTACAGAAAATACATAACAAAAAAACCAATAAAAACCTAATTTCGAAAAAAGAATTATGTACCTTTAATATAAGGTTTATTTAAACTTATAATTCCAAGTGAATCCAAAGATATAACACTTTATAACAATCCTAAATAAGCGCAGATCTCTATAACAAAAATCCTGGTCACATATTTCTGGTCGCTTCTATTTAATAATAATAATAATAATAATATTTGTGTAAACAATTTAAGTAAATAATAAAAAAGTAATTAAAAATATGACGCGTGCATCAACCCCACTCAGCTCAACCATTTTGAAGGGAACTGACTGATCCAACACACGCGCAAATATCAGTGAGACAGACTATATATACATTTTCTTTTTTCTTTTCTTCCTACACATTGCTTTTGCAATATTTTTTCTCTAATTAGTCGCCAACCATCATAAATTCGTTAGTAATTTTCTTTTGTTGAGAGTTTTCGAGTTGTGACGTAACTACAAATTTACAGTTTTCAGCTTTTTCCCTATACTTGTGCTATGAGACCTTGCTTCATGCCAATTTTCAGGATTCTAGGTCAACGGGAAGTACCCTATGAATTTTGATTCCCTTGAGAGTGTCGAAATATACGATTTTTGCGACATAAACGGCCGTATCTTTTTTTTCGTTAAGTTAGAAGTTTGATTTTTTTACAACTTTAAAGGACCGTAGACTTAGACGCGTTCCCGGGATAAACGGACAGACAGACGGACAACGAAGTGATCGTATAAGGGTTCCGTTTTTTTCCTTTTGAGATACACAACCCTAATATTACGAGCTCCAACAATTCTCAATTATATCTAAAAATATAAAAGGAGAAACTGACTGACATATCAACACACACAGCCGAAACTATTGTGACTAGGAGCGTGAAATTTTGCACAAGGTTTCCTTTTATGACATAGGCGAGCACTAAGAGAGGAGTTTTCCAAAATTCACACTCTAAGGGGATCAAACGCTGGTTCCAACGTTTTGTATAGAAAAACGTATTTTCACGCGGGCGAATCCGCTGGCAGAAGCTAGTTGGTTGTACGACACAAAATATATGTACATAATGACTTTCATAACCTTACTATGTACATATATATTACAAAAACAAAATACACTTCAGTGTCAACGTACCACCACCGTAGGCGTGCGGGTGAATGAACACGTCTGAATTTTAGTCATCAAGAGTCTGATCAGCCCAGGTCACTTCAGACAATCCGTACCTGTATTTGCCACTATGCTTAATGTAATATAACTATATAATCTTATAACTTGAATTTTATTAACATTGATATATTTGCATGTTCTAAATTTAAGTTTAAAACAAATATTATGAAAAAGTTTCTCAATTGCAACTGAGTCATCAATGACTTTTTAATTATAGGTATATATTTATTCTTGTTGATTTCAGTTATTTATATGAAAATGTTCCACAATATATATATATATATATTTTACATTGAGCAAGCTATAAAGTGTTAATATGTATATTGTACATAATGCCCATCTAGTGGCAAACAATATGCCTAATACCTCTAAGTTTAATCTGTGGATAATGCAGTTGGCTGCAACATTATCACCTATATAGTGTTATTTATATGCATGAGCTTTATATGTTGTAGCTGTTTATTATCCCTAAATAAAAAAAAAAAAAAAAATAAAGTAATAAAAAAAAACATACAATCGACTTCAATATAAAAAGAACACACTAAAAAGTGCTAAGTAACTTTAATTTCGGATTTCAATCATAATTATGACTCTTTGTGCCAAGCCCAGGCCTACCTTCCGGCTTCATCATAAGATCAGTTCAATATATCCCCCCCCCCCCCCCCCCCTTCTTTCAGTCAATCATCGACTACACGTATAAATAAAGCAATTTTACTTGTTATGGTTGTTCTGCTGTGATCCTATGAGGAGTTTCGGTCCATATCTTCGAAGTTCATCATCAGATCATAACAATATTTTTATGGGACCAACTTGGAAGTATAAACTTTCAATCAAAAAAATAAATCGGTGAACATACATAAAAAAAAATACATTTAGCCGAAGTTCTTTACTAAATACTAAAAAGCGTATAATAATTTTCAAATGGAAGATTAAATATAATGATAAGTACATAATAAAATATAATTACGACACAAAGTTGAGTTATTTGCTCTAACATGAGCATGAATGAAGAAATTTCATTTGAAATAAGCCTGTGTGAAGAAATTATACAAACAAGGTAAAACTAAAATAGACTAAAAAAGGAACTTGATCTACAGTATGTTGCAAATGAGACGAAAGGTCATGGGTAGTCCTGGGTCATGCTCGTGATACGAACATACATATGTATACCAGTTTAATTTACATACAAAATGTAGCCGGAGACAGTTGTGTCCTTCGTGGGTTTACCTTGCATTACATTTTGTTACAAAACTTTTCTTTTTCAAGTTCCTCTTCAGAATGAAAAAAAAAAATAGTTATAAATTAAATAATAAAAAAAAATAAACCGCTCACTTCAGTATAAAATAATAGATTTAGTTAAAAAAAACATTTATAAGTACTTTTGAATTGTCATGAAGTCAGTCAGTCAGAAAAATAATACTTTTGAAAATACTAAAGCCAAAAGCCTAATATGCAAGTTAGAACAATAAAACATAAATGTTTAAAAAAACCTCCTGTGCACATGCTCAAATGGCTCAAAACGAACTCCCCAAAAAAAAAACAATAAGCATTTTTCCATTTCCGAGCTAACAATTCACACACAAACACACATACATCTAGCTCAGTCTAGCAGGTGAACGTGCCGAGGGTCCCTTTGTCGTCTGAGCGTTGACCTAGGTTAGGTCTGAACCGTCTAGACCCCGTCTAGACACCCCCTATATCTATAACAGATTCAATTTTCTGAGAGTATTGAAATTTTCATTTTGAAGGGAGGGAACTTCCATCTTTGGTGTGGTGGGGAAAATGTTTGTGATCTCTGAGTTTGTATTTGACAGATCTTTGTTTATGCCACTAATCTGCATGGTTCTCATATGATTTGACCATTACATGTTTGCTGTATGGTTTTTAAAAGTGACTGACGCCTGAGTTTGTTTCGGTGTTTCTTCTCAGGGTAGTAAGCTAGGAAACACCGGCGTCATCTTGTTTACACTGACAAAAAAATTTACGTGTAAAAGTGTTTTTATAAAACCTATTTTCAAAATAAATAATTATCATTTATGTTTGGTGAGTTTAATTTGAGAGTGAAGTGTTTGCAGTCTCTGGTATTTTAAGATTCATTTCTTTATTTAGCGTTAAGTAAAGAAAGACATCGTGTTTTTGTTAAAAACAATCTTATTTTTTTAAATGATATAAATTAGTGTTTGACTGCGATCCCACCTGATGGTAAATAGTGATGCAATCGTTGATGGTGAGGCGCACTAGTTTATTAAGATACCACCTAAATTGGGTTCCTTCTATTTGGCAAAATCTTGATACTCCGATTTTTATTTGGCATAACTCACATGGCATAATCTTATTAAATATTTTTAAGGCATAAAAATTATTTAGCATAACTTTTGTTTGGCAGAATATTTACGTGTCCGAATTTACAATGGCATACTTTTATCTTGGCAGAATTTTGTTTCGCATAATTACCTTTGCCATAATTAATATTATGCATAATTTTGTTTAGCATAACATTTATTTAGAGATACGATTATTTGGTATGGGTGCATATTTGAACATCAAAAACTTATAACATATGGAATAAAACTGATAATTTAAATAAAGTAAATTTATGCTGTCGAATGGTTAGATAACCTACGTGCAATGTATTTAAAATCGAATGGTCTGCAAAAGTGACATAGAATGTTCTAAATATAGCATGTATTGGTAGCATTTCCAATATTAAATTAAATTTGTGTCATAAAAAGTCAATACGTTGTGCTGCAAAATTTTGTGACAGAAACGAATCGCTGCGAAACCGACTTTACGCAGTCTTGTCTGCCCTACCCCTAGAGTGTAATTTAAACCCGCGTAGGCGCGGAGGGGAAGCTGCGGTGGTGAGCGTTAAAACCATCTGTGACGATAAGCTCGCGTGGCGCCGCCCAAACCCCGCAGCGCCGGAGCCGTGACAGAAACAATGCTTGCTGCATGTTGCATGCTTGCTTGCATGCTGCATGCCTGCTGCATGTTGCATGCCTGCTTGCATGCTGCATGCATGCTGCATGTTGCATGCCTGCTTGCATGCTACATGCATGCTGCACTATCGATATAAAATGTATGCCAAAAAACGATTCTGACTGTGAATTTTCTGCGATATGATGGTTCTGCTTTTTAATTATTATGGATATAAACATTATGCCTAAAGATGATTCTGATTAACAAAATTATGAGTTTTGAATGTATGACAACTGAGTGTATGCGAAATGATTTTCTGCGAAATGAAGTTTATGCTATCCGTTGTTATGCAATATTATGACGTAAAAGTTCTGCTATAAAAGGTAGACCCACCTAAATTATAATCGGACGGCAAGACTGCAGCAGGCAAATTGTTCCATTCCTTCTTTTTGATATTAAACTAGCTTCTGCCAGCGGCTTCGCCCGCGGATAAGAAGGTTTCTCCATACAAACTTTGGACCCCCGTTTCATCCCCTTAGGGGGTTAATTTTAGGAAATCATCTCTTAGTGCTCGCTTACGTCATAAAAGGAAACCTTGTGCAAAATTTCACGCTCCTAGTCCCAGTAGTTTCGGCTGTGCGTTGATATGTCAGTCAGTCAGTTTCTCTTTTTATATATATATATGATTGGATGTACATTGCACACCTAAGAAATGGAATTTCTTGTCGGAGTCCGTGTTTCCTGGTAGCTACAACCTAGTCTTTGATTTTTTCACAGCTTCAAGGGACCGGAGAACTGAGTATATGGTTTTAATTTCAACTAGATACCTCTACGCGCTCTCGAGATAAAGGTCCTTGACAGACTGACAGACTGTAGGACAATAAAGTGATCCTATAAGGGTTCCGTTTTTGAACCCTCAAAAACTACTTACTTTAAAATATAGTTTCAAACTAATAGTCTCGTCTCGCCTCATTACGTGTCCGACCAACTGGCGTGGCAGATCCCGGCCCTTGATGAACACAATCGGTGCTCAAGGCCCTAATGGCTTGTAGCTATTACTGCTATATAACTCAAATGTACATTGAAACTGTGTAAGTACTTCTTCCTACGCGCATTCGTTTTTAGTGTAACGCATATGTTTTATTTTTTTATTGTTATAAAACTAGTGCTTGACTGCGATTCCACCTCATGGTAAGTAGTGATGCAATCGTTGATGGTGAGGCGCACTAGTTTATTAAGAGCCTATTCACTCTAGTCTTGAAGACACCTAAATTATAATAACCGTACGAGAAGACCGCATAACAAATAACTTTTCGCGGTCTAGGGTGGAGACTACCCCACATGTGCCCTGCATTTTACTATAATAACAAATACTACAAACAAAATTAATATTTAATTTTGTTACCGTTTTTGCTACGGACTCGCACTTGGCCAGTTGTTTTATTTGCTAAATTAACATTAATAATTTTTAGCTCAGGTAAACAAATAAGAAAAAAAAATTGTCATCAATAACGATGCTATATTAAAAATCCCATTTTTAATACTACAGGATAAAACTATTTTTTTTTGCTATGAAATACGATAAGAGTATGATAAAATTATCTATGCAGGAAAATCAATAATACTTGTTTTCAGAAGTAAAAAGTTTAGATAATTGGCCAAAAACTAACTACATAATATAATGAATCGTTGGTTGTTCCTACGTTCCATTATAAGTGTCTAAAGGGCTGCCAGTTGGCTTCGGCCCCTCGGACGCCTTCCAAAGGTCCAGGACCTCAGGGTCTTGAGACAATAAATGGATTTAAAAAAAACTAGATAAGTAGTTAAACCCAAAAGCATCTATCTGTTTACATTTAATGCGGTTAAAAATATCACAGGTTTGTTTACGTATGAATCAATGTATTTAAGCTTTAATTTATTAAAATCTATTTAGATCGTAATAGATTTTAATAAATTAGCTTAATTTATTAATGAATACACAACCTTCAGCAGAATTCGAATACCAGGCGCGCATAAAATCTATCGACATTTATTTAATGAATATTTTTTTCTTTACAGGTGAGTGCGCCAACGTGTTCGATTCGTGTGACGATGAGAAGTTGGAAACAGTGAGTTTTTGTCACCTCCTTCTAGTTTCTAACACCCTGGTACCTTGGATATTGATAACTATCTCCTTTTTGGGGATTTCTATGGTAATTTTATTTCTTTTGACTATTTTGACGGTCTGTTATTTTAATTAGTGGACGTATGAGGTTCTGGGTTAGATTTCCAGGCCAGGTAAATGTGTTATTGGGTTTTTACATCTGGGATTTGTCAGTAGCAGCCCTGAGTTTGGACTTGTGCTGGCTGATATCAGTAAGCTTGCCCTCTGTTTACACGCTATGTGACTTAAATAATCTGTCAATGGCATAATCAGCTCACTGGTCCCACCGCTGGGACTCAGCCCTTCTGTATAGGAGAGGGAATGGGTTGTAAACCACCACACAGGCCCAGTTAGGGCTGGTGGATGTTACATGTCTTTTTAACTTTCTCACAGTTTCCTCACGATGTTTTTCTTCACCGTTTTGAGAGTAGTGGTGAAGCAATAAATTATACAAATTAACCAGACGTACGACGAGTGTCTACTGATGACACCTCTACGATCCGGACTAAGCGTTTCGCCTCGTCGTTAAACCGCGTACATCGAAGGATTGGAACAATTCGCCTGCAGCGATCTTCCGCCCGTTTATAATTTAGGTGTCTTCAAGGCTAATAAACTAGTGCACTTCACCATCAACGATTGCATCGCTGCTTACCATCAAATGGGATCCTAGTCAAGCATTAGTTTATATAGTTAAAAACAACCGCCCGCCTGGTTTTATCGACGCTGTATTATTCTTAATTCGGGGTCATTACCACCGGGCCGCTACAGCTGATGCCACTTGGACATAGTTACATAGGACTTAGCCATGACTGGTAAAATTTGAGTGGAATATACTTCTTTACCTCTCATATTATTAATAAACTAATTTATACAATTCACTTAAGGCGTATAGTCCCTTTGTGCATGGACTGTTGTTGACTGACGACTGGCCTGTTGGTCTAGTGGTTAGTGGCCTTGACTGCTATGCCGGAGGTCGTGGGTTCGATTCCCACCCAGGTCAAATGTTTGTGTGATGAGCACGATCATTTGTTCTGTGTCTGGGTGTAATTTATTTATCTATAATTTGTATGTATTTAGAAATATTTATGTTTATCAGATGTCAAGTATTCATAACACAAAGCGGCAGTACGCTGAGCTTTTAAACCATTTTCTTTGCAAAATATTGATTGATTTACATATGCTATGTACATTCTGGAGAACACTTAGGCAACAATTTTTTTTTTTGTGTAAACATATTTCTAAAGATCAAAGCCGTTTGAAAGGAGTAGGGAAAAAGAACGAAAAAAGTTAATGCCATTGATTTTTAATTTGTTTTTTGCTGAAGTATTAATCATACGAAAACATCGTATGATGATAATGTTATACATGAATCTATAATAAACATATATTTTTTTCAAACCTATTGATTGACCTAGCCGTTACCGAGTAGTAGGCTTCAGAAAGTCACTGTTTTATGGCACTAAATGGGAGCAAGGGCCTTAATTAAATAGAGGCTACCTATTAAAATTAACAACCGATTTCATAACACGCATTGCAATGTACTGCCTTTCATACAACAAGGCCAGAAACACGAAAAGAAGTTCGGACCAGTCTCTTGTCAGTGAAAGTGCATTATAATAAGTTTAAGTACATAAGCAGAGGAAACAGGGGCGCTGACTGCGTGGGTGCTCGGGGGCTCGAGCACCCATGAGGAATAAACAGTGGGTGCCGAGCAGCCCTGAGAATAGACATCACGAAACAGATCAGTAATCACCTTATATGTTACGTATAAATTATAATATTTCTTGATAATCAAAACTAGTTTCATTTTTACACAATGGTTTCATTTTAAATTTCTATCAAACGTAATTAGTAATTAAGTACACAGTATGTAAGTAGGACATTTATTTATTTGTCGGTCGATCAGTGTGCATTTCTCTTTTCACACTTCGCCACTTTTTCGGGTCATCAAATGAGCATGAGCACCCATGAGGTTTTCTAAAAGCCGGCGTCCCTGAGAGGAAAGGTAGCTAATATGGACTACTGCGGGTAATTTGGAATATCTATATTTTAAGGCCTCAAGTAGCATGAGTATGGCGGGATTTTTCGAAAGAATTGCTGTGGCCCTGAAATGCAAAAGGGCAACTGAAGGAACATTAGTGGGTTTTAGTCAGTGAAAGTCTTACACTCCCTCTCGCTTCGCCTTGAGCGGGAGGAGTCAAAAGGTCTATGATTTTCTACTATAAATATAAGGACACCATATTCATGATATCAATGAGTCCCTACTAAAAACATTGCAATATATATTTCCGCTGATATTTACTCTAGAAAGAAACTTCAAAGATATGTCAACAAAACCATAGGGGCTATCATTATCTTCCTGCCCTTGTTCCATATTATTTAGGATCGGTGCAACACTTTAACCGACTTCAAAAAGGAGGAGGTTCTATGTTCGGCTGAATGTATTTTTATTTTTTTATGTATGTTCACCGATTTCTCGGTCAATTGTGGACCGATTATGAAAATATTTTTTTTTTAATTTAAATTTTATGCTTCCAAGTTGGTCCCATAGAAATATTATTATGATCTGATCATGAATTTAGAAGATATGGAACAGAACTCTTCATAGAATCACAGCAGAACCGTTGTAACAAGTAAAATTGCTTTGTTCATACGTGTAGTCGATCACTGACTGAAAGAAGAGGGGGAATATATCGAACTGACCTGATGATGAAGCCTGAAGTTGGCACTGGAACTCTGTAATAAATTTATGTAATCTAACCGTGTTTGGGATTATTAGAAATGTCATGAGATGCACTCTGGCTATAAGGTATTTAAGCTGATGGGTACTTTTTAGTTGTCTTACCATAACCAAAAAGAGGAAAATAAAAAACTTTTTACAAAAATATAATACAACCGGTCCTGTCACCCGTCACACTATCATTAACTCCCTTTTCTTTCATATCACTCCTCACACAATTTATCCATCTTTTCTTTGACCTCCCTCTCCCTCTTCATCCATCCACATGTATACTCATAACTCCTTTATATAATTAGTGTGATGTTATTTAACATATAAGTAGGTATAGTTAATTATACAGTACAATGATAACACAGTGGTTAAACATTGTAATATCATCGCATCGGCTGGTAACATTAACTGTTGTCAAACCACAATATGATATCACAACTTTGTCAGTGCGACCCATTTATGAATATATATTTACCTACATTGATTACAATATTAATTAGACAATAGGTACATATAATATAGGCACCTGGCCCATATTATGTGTGTATTTAAACATATGTCTTCAAGAAGTTAAATCCGCGTCTGTCTATCTGTATGAAAGCAATAAACTAAAAAAATACTGATCGGATTTTTATGCAGTTTTTAGCAATATACAGAGTGATTTATGAGGATGGTTTAGGTATATAAAACATGCATATTATAGTAGAGAAATGTCGAAAATTCAATGATTTAAAACACCCGTGCGAAACTGGGGCCGGTTGCTAGTAATTGGCTATTTCTGATAAAAAAAAAGTACACATTAAAGTCCCAAGACGTAAGGCGATTCGCCACCGGTACATGGTGACCATCCCATCCAAACGCACGATATGATTTGGGAACACATTCATTGTGCGTACATCTAAGGATTTAGAATTCCCGCCCAGAATCTATGTTTCCTAATAGCTACAACCGGGGGGCATTTACGGCAACAGTGAATAGGTTACTCCTACGTAAGCGTGACCCATCGTCGACCACATCATCGCTTGAGATAGTGGTCAAACATAAGCCTATCATATTATAAATATTCAAAAAAAATAATTACGTAAACTGGTTTTTAGCAGGACGACCTATAAAGTTGTCGCCTAACTGGACTTGATAGCCTCCAAACAGCTCCAGGATCAAACGACTACGTACTAAGGGCAACTGACCTCGGCTTAAGGCGTCACTGGGAAAAGACAGCAAGGTACGGCCTGAATCGAACATTGATTTATGGGACCAATTTAAGATCACAGAGTCTATAATCTTAAATTGGTCCCCAAATACCGCACTGTTGACAGCGCGGGCTGGTTCGTGTATCGCTGGGTGCCATAATAAGTTTTTTTTTTCCGGAAAAGTTCTTGTAATTGGTACTGGCGGGAGTGAACCCTTGAGAAAAGCAAATATATTTCTCTTCATATTACATTTTTGATCACATTTTTTTAGGTGGTAAATCATCCAATGGCTTCTCCCAAGGCGGAGCGCGAAGGCGTATCAGACTTTTACTGACTAAAACCACACTTATGCTCCTTCTTTGCTTAGCGTTCTAGGACCACGGTATTTCCTTATGGAAATCAACCCATGGCCCCAGTAGTATCCCATATTTAACACCAAGAAAATAACGTGGCATAAATTATTTATATCATAATATTGATGTATTCCATCAAAGCAGAACCACATGGTCCAACAACTGCGCATCACCGATCAGATGAGCAGTAAAAAACGTAGTAATTGACCGTTACTGACTCACCGTTGTGTACTAGGCTCGCATAGCTGTCGAGTGATGACGTCAGTCTTGCTTCAATTCATCAGTTGTAGGAACCTGCTTCGGGTTTGATCGGGTTTGTTCGGGTCCTCGAAGCTTACTTGGTTTAACAAGCGTGTTGTTCTGTATTCGAAGTCTTGCTCTTGGCTGTTGGAAAGTTTTCCTTCTAAAGTTTTATTTTTTAAATAATTTACCTTGTAATGAAAAATGCAATAAGTCGTTTTGTTACCAAGACAGATGCAGAGAATTGAGGATTGGCATATCGTGAGGAAAATTTTGAAAATGAAATGAATGACTGACCAAAAAAATATGAATAAAGTCTATGATTCTCATAATATTTTTTTTTTTAATAATATTTTTAATTTATTTATGTCTTCGTATGAATAGTTTGCAATATTTGGCGGCAAATGTATTAAGTCAACCTCCTAGGCAAACTTCACAGAGGTACTCAACACTACAATAAAATTCTCAGTTCCATTTTACCGAGATCGCCGCTGTTTCAATGATTTCTCAATTGTCCGGACACTTGAGATACAAAACTAACTAAGTACACAAATTTTACATTACAGTATCCACTAGGAATCAATTTGCTATAATTAACACAGCCATTGAACTTCACTCGAAGAAATTCCGCCAAAAACTTCATGGCTAGAATGCTGATCGCCGCGTATGCTGTGTGGACAAATGAATTGGCTTATAAAAGTAGAATAATGATGACAAATCTTTACTAGGAAAGCCGAGGAAAGCCCATAGAATCAAACTGAACGATTACGGGTTGACATTTTTGTATGAGTCAGCGGTCAAGTACTAGGCTATCATAAAACACTAAGAGATTACGTCACTATTAGAGATGGGACTCTTCCATTGTCGTGAGAAGTGTAGTAATGATGATTGTAATCGATTATTTTAGAATTTAATTGTAACGAGAAAATAATTGTTGTATAGTGAGCACAAATGGTATGTGCGGTTTGGTTTGATAGCTGGGACCGTATAAAATACAGATATTAACCGCAGAAAACTTTGATAACAAATAGAATAGAGGACAAAGCTAATATAAAAGGATAAAAACTATTAAATCATAATTATTACGTCAATTCGACTAATATTAATTTCCAACAATGTGCACTTCACCCGCGTGCGAATAACGGTCCCTTCCCTTTCAGAGAGTTGAGTTCTATCATATGCTGTGCCCCAGCATCTTCCGGTCTGGGTGGAGTGAGGAGTGTCAGACTATTACTGATTAAAAAATACCCGTGTTTCTTCAGTTGCCCTTTGTGTTCCAGAGCCTCAAGTCCGCTATTACAATAGTGTCAGAATGGTCTATCATTGAATTCATAATTGTTGATTTTGACAAGTTTGGTAATCTACTAATATAATGGTGTCATTCGGGCTTTCCAATGGTCAACCACTGACACTCCATTGAAAGAAATGGCATAGAATTGTACTCTCATACATATGGACAAATGAATGTCTGACGTGTGCGGTAATCTGCTAAAATTTTGACAGTTCCTTTGATCAGTGACCTACCATTAGAACGTCATTGTGCAATCATTGCTTTTAATAAGCTCGATATTGTCATTCTACCACAACTCTATTACAAGTCCATTGACCGATCAATGATCAATCATTATGAATTAGCAGTTACAATTTTTTTTTGCAAAATGACAATGGGTCCGTGTTGTAATGACGAATTTATAAAATAGCAGACTTGGGCCCCAGAGCCGCAATAACTTTTTCAAATACCCCCGCTGGTCAAATGATTGGGGATTGAGTAGGTAAACATGGTGATTATAGTAACATTGTTAATTTTTCTGCAAAATTTCATTAAATTCCTTATTTCTGGCTTTGATAACTACTGATCATGAATGTTAAAGTAAATGTTTACGTAAACATAGGAGGGAGGAGAAACCCCTTTGCCCCCCCGCTTTGCTTACTTTTGTTGACAAGAGGGAGGGGAGCCGGGAGCCCGGGGGGTAAAAATTTCTAAATTCTACTTACGTAATACTTGAATGGAATAAAGAGGCAGATAAAGTTACTAATATTAAATTAATTAACATTACCCCCACGAGAAATAAGGGATCTATTATAAGATCACTAAAGCTATTGTTCCCTTACGCACTAATCTTGAAACGTTAATCGAAATATTAATATCTAACGTTCGTTTAGAGTCGTGATCGGCGTTCACAAACCGTGCCAAGGTTCCGAGCTAGCGTTGCGTCAATTCCTTATACGCACGCTCTTGCAGTAGCTAATTTTTTTTATCGATTATTTTTAATCGATTACTACTTAAGAATACGTTGCGACATCACTATTCATGTTTTTGTCGATGGTAGTTTATATTTTTTTATTATATGATATAAACTAGTGCTTGACTGCGATCCCACCTGATGGTAAGCAGTGATGCAATCGTTGATGGTGAAGCGCACTAGTTTATTATGAGCCTATTTGATCTAGGCTTGAAAATACCTAAATTGTAATCAGACGGGAAGACCGCTACAGGCAAATTGTTCCAATCCTTAAACGACAAGGTATTATTATTATTATTATACTGTTCTTGTTATTTGTTTTTTTTTTTCATTCATATTTTTAGGGTACCGTACCTCAAAAGAAAAAAACGGAACCTTTATAGGTTCACTTTGTACGTCTTTCTGTCTGTCAAGACCGTTTATCTCGGGAACGCGTGGGCGTATCGAGTTGAAATTAAAACTATATACTCAGGTCTGCGGTCCCTTGAAGCTGTGAAAAAATCAAACTTCTAAGTTAAAGGAAAAAAGATATGGACGTTTATGACGCAAAAAACGTAAATTTCGACATTCAAGGGACCCAAAATTCTAGAGTACTTCCCGTTGACCCAGAATCCTGAAATTGTGCATAAAGCAAGGTCCTATAACACAAATATAGTAATAAATCTGAAAACTGAAAATTTCTTGTTACATCACAATTTTTTTTTGCGATTTAGAGGGACTATAATCAGGAATTGAACTCTTTACACAGGTAAGTTTTTACGGAACCCTCAGGGCGAGAGTCCGACTCGCACTTGACCAGTTTTTTTATTATCTTTATTATTTTTTTGGTTGTATTACTCTTCCGAATTTGTTTTTGTTATGTTTGCCAACGTTTTGGTACTATAACTTTCTATTGAGGTAACCTGGTTTGGAAACGCGGCTTGTGGCCTGCATTTCGTTTTCTTTATCTCTAGGTACATAGTTGTCAAACAGTCACTTCACACGTCTGCGTCTGTGTGTTTATTCGCTTATCTCTCGTAAACCGCTCAACGGATTTTGATGCGGTTTTTACTAACAGTAAGAGAAATGAACGAGGAAGATTTTTATGTAGTATAATATCTTGCGTCGACTTCGTATGGCTGCAAATCTTTCTTAATATATAATAAAAGGCAAAGTCCAGAATCACTTTCTGACACATCACCGCCCGTCCAGTCCAAACCCTTGCATCTAGAACACTGAAATTTTGCACAGAGGTGTCTTATTCTTATGATGTAAGGTGATTATGTGATGTATGTACTTAAGGTGATGAAACGGGGGTTCAAAGTTTGTATTGAAAAACCACCATCACGTGTGCGAAGCCGCTGGTTAATTAAAATATATTTTCAATACACTCGTAATCACATTCTTATCCCTACCACGTTTATGCACGCAATAGACTTTTCTGCACTAGTGCGGAAAAGTACGTGAGCGCGCCATCGCGTGCTGGCGACTCGTGGGGGTCGCCGGTCAACCCCTGTTTGTTAGTTTCTTCGTTAGTGTATTGAAAAACGTTGTTTGATACACGTGGGTCACTGCAACTTTTGGCTCCATAACAACCTTGCCAGCGGCTCGGGTAAATGCCGCCTCGGTCACAATGACAAACTTTCTCCACTTGTATCAAAATGTACTATTTTGATCTTGAGTTTCATCAAAATATGTAGTATATTGGTAGTATCTCTAATACTACTGAGATAAAGGTCATAGTTACTACTATATAGGTTTTGCCCGCGGCTTCTCCCGCGTACATAAAATATAACTTATGTCACTCAGGAAAAAAGCAGCTTTCCATTGGTGAAAAAAATTTTACCAATCGGACCAGTACTTCCAGAGATTACCTCCTACAAACAAACAAAAACAAACTTTACTTGTTTATAATAGTATCACAAAGAGGTCGAAGGAAGCAGTGACTTGAACATTTGGGTCAAGATTCGAGTCTAAACAGAGATAAAAATACACACGCCGTGTCTCATTAGATCGGGGACTACCGATTCATCGGGCTGACGTCATGGCCTAGAAGACAGCTGTTCTGATATTTTAATTACATAAATAATGAAGTCTAATAAAATTTTTAACTAAATTGTTTCTAGGGTTCTGCACCTAAGTCGGCAAAAACGGAACGCTGGGATCACTTTGTCGTCGGTCTGTTTATCTGTCCGTCTGTTAAGACGGTTTTTCTAAAGAACGCGTAGAGGTATGAAGCTGAAATTATTATCGAATACTAAGGTTCCCCTAAGTAGAAGACTGAAGAAAAAATCAAACTTGTAAATTGACGCAATCTAAAGATAAGGTCTTTTGTGCTTCGTTTATACGCATATTCTGACACTCGTATGGAAATAAAAATGTATAGGGTACCTACTTCCCGTTGCCCTAGAATCCTGTTTGGCATGAAGCTAGGTTTCGTAGCACAAATTTAATAAAACATCTGAAAACTGTAAATTAGTAGTTACGTTACAAAAAAATTACTTAAAAAATCATCGAGATTTGATTCGGGAACTGAACTATTTACGTACGTAAGGGAACCCTCGGTGCGTGAGACCGATTCGCACTTGCCCTGTTTTTTTTTTTAATAGTCAACACTACGAGTATGCGAATTTATCTAATTACACTAATGTAAGAACTTTTTTAACACTAAATGTAATGATAACGGATAAACACGTAAAGCGACTGTATTATATTTTATACTCGTACTATGTAGAGAGATGTACAGAAGAGTTACATCAGAAACCAGATTTTTCACAAATTTTTGTTTAAGGTTAGTAACTAATGTCTTCTCTGACTCAAACCCACTCATTGTTCCTTCAGTTGCTCTTTGCATTCCACGGCCTCCGATCTGTCTATCTAGCACCAGGCTATATCTCATGAACCGTGATTTTTTTGTCGTTTTTATAGACGCACTTGGTCGGTTTTTTTTTTTAATTGTTTCTATCAAAAAGTAACTTTATAAAAAATCGCAAATAGAAAGAAATTTTTGAATTCGTTCAATATTAATCAAGTTAGAAATCTTTGAAATCTGGTGGAAGACGAAACTGTCAAATATAAAGTAAGGAAGCACATACTGAAATGTGACGTCAATGTCATTAGGTTACGTTTGCACAAAAGAGATAGCGATATATTTCTACCTCGCGCCCACTCTTTCACAAAACTAATATATATTTGGAATGCTTATTGCTGCTTCATATAAAAACTAATTTTGATGTTTTTTTTTTTCAATAAAAGATTTATTTTTAGGGTCATTTGTTGTTTAGTATAAAATCTTCTTATTTATCGTTTATCTTTATATATAAAAATGAATAGTTGTTCGTTAGTCTCGCTAAAACTCAAGAACGGCTGGGCCGATTTGGCTAATTTTGGTCTTGAAATATTCGAGATAAAAAGAATAAAGGACGGAAGGGAAGGTGAGAAAAATGGAAAAAGTCACAAAAAAAAACCGAATATAACGCCATCTCTAATTAAAATGTCATTATAAAATGAATTATGCTGTTCTGGTAATGCCAGTAGATGGCGTTATACTTACTATTAGCACAGAATATCTATTAAGCGGTACGAAGTTCGCCGGGTCAGCTAGTCTTCTATCTCTATGTGTATATAAAAAGAGAAACTGACTGACTGACATATCAACGCACAGCCAAAACTACTGGGACTAGGAGCGTGAAATTTTGTACAAGGCTTCCTTTTATGCCGTAGGCGAGCACTAAGAAAGGATTTTCCAAAATTCAGTCCCCTAACGGGATGAAACGGAGGCCAAAAGTTTGTATGGAGAAATCGACTTGTAAGCGGGCGAAGCCGCTGGCAGAAGCTAGTTTTGTATGAAAATACTGGCCTCCTAGTCAAGTTACGACCGTTTCGTTTAGATTCTCTTGCGTCGAACGCCTCGAGTAGGCCACGCCTCCCGATTCCTTTATTCTGACCACGTGACTTGAGCGTTGAGATACATGACGTCAGAACAAAGGAATCGGAGGCGTGGCCTACTCAAGGCGTTCGATGCAAGATAATCTAAACTAAACGATCGTAACTTGGCTAGGGGGGCTGGTTTCTACGATGCAGCGTCGTATCGCATAGCAAAATCGCAACGCAGTTTTGTGTTGGAGTCCTTTCCTCCAACAAACGGTCAGGTCAACAAAATCTTCGTTCCCAAAGATTACGTCAATTCATCTTTTCTCGATCAATGAATTATTTAAGATCATACAGTCGGTAAGGATAGGTTTCTATTTTCGTTCTCTTTTCCGAGGTTTAGTGAAAATGTAGGCCGGTAAAACGAGAGTTAGAGGGTATCATTAAATAAATAGAATACATACAAAAAAAAACATATTATTCCATGTAAAAATACAATACACGTCAAGAATTTAACATTATTATTTCGGTGTAGTTTTATAGAAGTGTATAGATAGATTGTAACTAAAGTTTAAACTTGTGGGTGTCTAAAGTGTTCGTGGATTTTCGGGTCAATAGGCAGTGTCTATTATCGGCATACTATTGAGGGCTATCAACACGTGCATATCCTGATAAATTAGTAAGCTTTGAATATTTAGGAATAGGTACAAGTGTCTTTTAATTCGTTGAAGTAATATGGCGAATATATAGAAAAAAAAAAAAGGAAAATTCATTCAGTTGGCGCCACTTAGCTGAAAGGTCTTTTACTTTTGAAAACGTATACATGACGTTGATGTCAATTTAACTAATGTCAATAACATAAGCGTTTTGACTGGTGCATGGACCTGACGACTCAGTGCTGCCACCTGGTGAATGTTATTTTAGAAAACCCTTATTATAGTAGTTTCGATTGTGAATCCTTTTCATTGAGCGGATGATTCTTATGTGTACTATTTTTTAAGGCAAGTTAGTTTATTTTAATTAGTTGTAGGTACCACTGGCTGGTACTTACTACTTTTGGTTGTCAAAATTTACTAGAAAAAACATAAAACGATGATACTTAAAGAAAAAAATGTGTTTTTTTTTTTTCAAATAATGTTTTTATTGTTATTTATTCAATATCTATATTTTGTGCAACAAATGAAAGGAAACTTAACAAAACACAAATCAATTTGTTATGGATGTTAACAAAATTACTTAATTTGTAAACTCTTGTAAAATAATAAAATAACAGTCTTTAGTTGTAAAAATTACTTCACCATCAAAACAGTCATCGAGTGAAAGTTAACACCGTGTTTCTCTTCTACCAAAAAACACAACACACAACTAGATCACTAACAATATAGTTGAAACTAGACCGATTAATCGATAAAAAAAAAAATCGATACAGCTAACTCCCATCACTAGTGACTAGTCTAGACTTCAAGACGCCATGTTTTAAAAATGACAGCTGACTACTAACCGTTCAGCGAATGCATCGCGTCATTCTTACGTTCTATTACTAAGCAGTTATTAGCGTCAAGCGCTTTATTTACAATTTACTATGTTCAGCTGATTTTAGAAATCTGGATCTTATTTGGATTAGTATCCAAATAAGGTTCAGTTTTTTACACAATTGTACCTTAGCCTGTCCCAACGTCCTGTCTGTCTGTCTCATAGTAACATTAATAAAGTAATAAATTATCCTGGTAAACTATAGTAGTTTTGGTGGTACAGAATCAGTACCTACGAGAGTTATCTACTCTTTGTTATAAACCGCTAGATTCAGCAGCTTTAAATGTTATTCCATTAGACGCTGTATAACAACAAAGCGCTTTCCGCTGCGGAGCGCTGATATTTTCCGCTTGACGACAACTTATCTAGGTCAGAAGGGTTCGGGGAGGTCTGACGTCAGAGTGCATTCGAACCGGCCCCAATCCGAAAAGGTCGTATCACACAACCTTCGTCATCGTATAATTAACCCTAAGCCCTATAAATAGAGATGAAAATTCAATTTCCCATTTTAATTACGAATTACCTTGCTTCTATTTTATTTACCAAAGGTCGTAAACGTCGTTTGTTGAAATTGAATCTTGTTCGTTAACGATTAGGTTGAGATTTGATCGGGGTTCGAATATTGCGTTATGTTGGCATGTTATGAAGGTCTTATTAACATACAAAAGCTCTTTAAGCGTTATGGGCGCCTAGTACTTTGTCAACGTGTGAGCGGTGAAGCGTGATCTTTGATTTATTGTATGTACGTCATTCGTGAGCTCATCACCATTATTTACCCAACTGTAATGAAAGGCTATGTTTTTTTGAAATAACAGAGATAGAAGCATCGTGCTGTTTCTCTCTCTATGAGAGTAATTTATTTATTATTGACAACATACTACTGTGTTCATAATTTCTGTCTTCTGCCGACCTCGCCTACTGCTGGGCACAGGCTGCTCTTTTCATACTAATTTAATCCTCACGCTCCTATACTCATAGCATTTTACCAGGAGTCCATAATCGAAGGCAACATTCGATAAAAAAACAGTCTTAAAAGTCACATAGCCCAAATGAACTCAAAGTATGCACACGGCCTACTTTTCATCCTATTATCTAGGTAAATAGGTTACCAGGTCACCTGATATGGGCGTGCCTCGGTGCATTTTATGCTTTCAAAACTTTCTGGTCGCAGCTTCCAATGTTATGGTAGTTTTAATAGATAAAAAAACTTCAATAGCCAAGATTATTCACCATCAACGATTGCATCACTGCTTACCATCAGTAGGGATCGCAGTCAAGCACTAGTCTATATCATTAAAATCATCATCACCATCATTTCAACCGAAAGACGTCCACTGCTGGACATAGGCCTCCCCCAAGCGTCGCCACAATGAACAGTCCTGTGCGTCTCGCATCCATCGGACTCCCGCAACCGTTACCAAGTCATCGGTCCATCTTGTAGGAGGCCTTCCAACGCTACGTTTTCCGGTACGTGGTCGCCATTCCAGAACCTTACGGCCCCAACGGCCATCCGTTCTGCGAGCAATGTGCCCTGCCCATTGCCACTTAAGTTTGGCGTTCTTCGTGCTATGTCGGTAACCTTGGTTCTCCTGTGGATAGGAAGGAAAATCCGATCATTAAAATAAAATTACTAATTCATTTTTTTTGGGAAATCATATAAATAAAATTGCTAATAAACAAAGAAAGTCGCTGCGACACGTTTGTGAACGCCTCCCCCCCTCCCTCCACGCCTTTTCCGTTGTGTCGTCGTCTACGGGCTCCCCACCCCCGCGCTCCTCGATGAGTTCTGTTATAAAGTTTGCGGAACCAGATACTGAAACGGAAGTGAAAAAGCTTGCGGAACTTCTGCAGAAGCGGAAGCAGAGTTCTGTTGCAACACTAGACCGAACTAAGGTTGAGAGGGTTTCAAGTAGTAGTTTCGTGTTTTTGCTTGAAGGAAAATTTACTATTTTCAAATATTGAACAAAAATACCCAATTACCGGCAAATATTTTTTGCATTAGCATCTCTGAATATTTTATTTGATTATGATATTGCATACTTGTTATCAATGCATATTACATTGTAGTCAAACACCCTGCAACAACAACAACAACAACAATACTAAAAGCCGGTTGCAGTGCAGAGTATTTTGTAGGTACTGGCCCGGATTTATGCCGACTTCGCGGCCCCGTAACAGTGATTTATTTTTATGAAAAAAAAAACTAACTTTTCAAGATATTTGTTGTTGCCAGACCCTTTTAAAAACACAAGTTTTATTATTTTTTGTAACTTTCCAATATTACCGTGATGTAATCTTGTAGATATACACGTTTGATTTTAGGGTTCCGGACCTCGAGAGAAAAAAAACGGAACACTTATAGGATCACTTTGTTGTCCGTCCGTCTGTCTGTCTGATCTGTCTCTCAAGACCCTTTATCTCGAGAACGCGTGGAGGTATCGAGTTGAAATTACCATGTACTCAGGTCTGCGGTCCCTTGAAGCTGTGAAAAAATGAAACGTCTGTTTTAACGGAAATAAAAGATACGGCCGCTTATGTCGCAAAAAACGTGTATTTCGACACTCTCAAGGGAATCAAAATTCATAGGGTACTTCCCGTTGACCTATAATTCTGAAATTTGGCACGAAGCAAGGTCTCAGCACACGTATAGGAAAAAATCTAAAACTAAATTGGTCGTTACGTCGCAAAAACAATTTTTTTTTTCGATTCGGAAAAATCTTCGAGACTCCATTCGGGAATTGAACTATTTACGTAAGTTTGTACGAAACCCTCTCGCACTTTTCCAGTTTTTTATTTTATTTTTATCGAGCCGACTAATTTATATCATATTTTGAGTTTTATCCAGCAGTGTTCTCATTTGCGGATTTTCAGAGGTTCAAATAAGTTCAAAATGAATGCAACCTCGCCTTAATGCTATCGCATGCATGTTATATCGTAAGTTACATAATTAATAGAAGACATTAGTTAATTAATATTATATTGAGCCATATTATTTAATTGCAGTGAGCTTCGTTTGTAACTTGAAAATAAAATATTCTCTTTTGTGAATGGATGAGTCATTTTGTTAGCAAATTCATTATTGCTCATTGATTACATAACCATAATATTATTAAAACAAATCAAAACAACATACTTGATTACATAAAAATTGTTTTGTCAAAATATGACCAAAATAATTATGTACATTCGTCAATCTTATAGTACTAGGTACTCATAAAGAGGTAAAATTTGTAAGTTAGTATGTAGGGTTTTTTTTAATTTTTTTTTTGACGTGGGTCACCAGTTTGGTGGTATGCAGAACAGAGAGTAAAGTCCCGCAAACCTCCGTAGAAAAGGGAGGCCAGACGAGTGTTATGTCTGGTGGGCAACTGCCCGATACATGATTTCGGGCTGTTCTATATGTTCTAATCGCACGGAGAACTTTAATTGCGCGATGCAAGATTAGTTCTTATGTGACGCCTTAGATGTCGCTACACATCTAGTGACTTTTGCCGGAGTGGGAGTGGAAGTGGGGTGTGTCAGACCTTTACTGACTAAAACCACACCTATGTTCCTTCTTTGCCCTTTGCGTTCTAGGACCTCGGGAATCCCTTTCGGAAGTCAACTCATGGCCCAAGTAAGCTTCGGCCCTGCTGAGTCCCTACGATTTTGCTGACAGCTCTTTGAAGCGCGCGTAGAACACTACGCGTCGTCGACTCCTGGGTTACCGGAGGACTGGACGGCGTACTACCCATTGCTCGTCGTCCGATATAGGGGTAATCGTTGAAACTACTGAACCAATTCTGAAAATCCTTTTACCAGTAGAATGTCAGTACTTTCACTGAGTGGCATAGGTTATATTTTTAACTTTCACGCAGGCAAACCCGCTGGCTGAAGCTAGTCAATAAAAAAAAAACGAGTGTGCTTATGACCACACGACTGAAGTGAAACTTCTTTCTTGCTTATATCCCTCACTTAACTTCCGTTCGCCTTTCCCGATCACACTTTTCGTAACGCTTACGTCACGCGTTCGCCAGCTTACTCCCCAAGTCAAGCGTGCGTAAAGAAGTTTCACTTCAAAATGTTGGATGCTCAAACCTAGAACAAATTACATAGAAGCATATCTACTAGGGCTGCAAGATTGTAAAGAGTCACTACCTTCTCCCCTGGAACGCAAAGGGCAACTGAAGGAACACATATAGGTGTCAGTCAGTAAAAGTCTGACACCCTCTCGCTCCACACAGAGCAGAAGAAGTCATTTGAAGATTTCCCCCTTCCAAAAAAACGCGTAGTAACTAAGAATACTTCATTACACTGATGTTCTAACGATTCACAAATGAAAACCAAAATAATCTTGTTACTATATCGGTAATCAATACCGCTTCAGTCTAAATCAGACTTTATTATAACGTTAATAAAGTTTATTTTCCTTTGTCGTATCGTTTGAAGGTTTATTCAAATGAGTTTAGTCCAACTTCTTAACTTCCTGGTCGCCTGGTACTATTCTGCGCAGTTACATAATGTAATGCACGGTTTCTTAACACCTGTAGCTATTATCACGCTAATGGCACGTGTTTTATATGTAGTGGGGAGAGGGAGGGAGGGGCAAACAGAAACGCAGATTAAAACTGTAAAATGGTTCGGTAATCACACTTATATTATAAAGACGAAAGTTTGTATGTTCGTACGCTCGGAACGGCTGGACAGATATGGATGACATTTGACATATGGGTAGACCATGTCTTAGAATAGCATACAGGATACTTAATATCCCGGGAGTAAGTTTTCTAGGGACAATTTCCTAGTTTCACGCGAGCGAAGCCAATGGCACCAGCGAAGAAGGTTGTCTGTAAGAAATTGCCCTGTGCGATAAGACCGCCTATTGTACACTTATTTTTAATTATGTTTGTCCTGTATTTATTTTATGTGGTGTACAATAAAGAATATAATAAATAAATAAAAAGAAAATTATGTATTTTCTTTTTCAATCAAGACCTCGAACTTGTGACCAACCTACTAGCTTTTTTGGGGTCCTAGACTTTTTGGTGGCTAACTTCTATTTTCCTATTTATGGTCAGAACTAATTTTTAGAATCCTAAAATAAATCAAGCACAAGATAATAAATAAAGAAGACTTACTAAAGGTCCGAAAATAACTTCTAAAAGTATTTTTTTCCAATTACATTGTTTTTATTCTTCCGCAAGACTGCGATCAACAGTCTATAAATACCACACCCTAAAAATAACCAATCAATGGTGCTCAGATCTCGTGCAAACCCGTGATAACATGGTAGCCAGAGAACAATCAACAAACGTGACA
Source organism: Mythimna pallens (assembly GCA_961205895.1). Classification (NCBI taxonomy): domain Eukaryota; kingdom Metazoa; phylum Arthropoda; class Insecta; order Lepidoptera; family Noctuidae; genus Mythimna; species Mythimna pallens. Next base: position 1,517,777 of record OY540852.1, read on the forward strand.
CTTACCTGGCTTCCGCCCAGCTTCACCATAGTAACCCCGTCGAATTTGGCTCCAACTATACTTTCTATTGAAAGACTAGAAACACTGATTTAGGATGGAGTTGCGTCAACTTCTTGGAAATCTTTCTCGAAATCCTTCTGAGATTCGTTCAAAGTATTTATCATTTTAGCTGATATATGTCCACAGCTGTGGATGTTATCTTATGCTTTTCGCATCCAACGGACTCCTGTGGCCCTCTTCAGGTCATCGATCGATTATAGTGCGCCAGATCTCTCCTCGGTCGTGTCTGGTTGCCGTCCCATCTATGAGAGTAAAGACAGTGGTGCATTATAATGTCTCCTGTGTACTTAACTAATCTCTGGCAAGATTGGCCGCCGTGATCGAAATTATTGCTTAATTGAAGCTAGAAAACATATTGTGTCGACCTCTATAAGTTGGGAAAAGGACAAAGCATAAGCATAATCAGCCTTTCAATGTTCCCACTGCTGGGGCTTTGGCCTCCTCTCTAGGAATGAACCAGTGCGGGTTGGTAAATGTCACATGTCTTCGAATTTTTGGTTCTAGGACATGCTGGTTTCCTCACGATGTTTTCCTTTACTGTTTTGAGAGTAGTGGTGATGAAATAAATTACACAAAGTAATGAATGTTGATTATTCCTAATGATTGGATTTTGAAGTTCGGATAGGCAGTCACGCATGTGCAATATTGATATATCTAGATATGTCATACTTTGAGTTGACTGTAAAGTAACATACTAGTATTTTTACAAATACTAAACGGATAAGGTACAAAATTGTGTACTCTATACTATATTACCCCATGACCGCAAACTTAGAATTAATGAACCCTTTAATCATCAAAAGAATGACGAATACAAAAAATAGAAAAAAAAAACAGTATTGAGTATTGAATCAACTTACAATTTCCTGTTAATATTGATATAATAAAGCGAAAGAACAGATGAACACAGAACAGATGGTCTATGGGGACGTAAGTTTCTGGAGTGGCGACCATGTACCGGAAGACACAGCGTTGGAAAGCCTCCGACAAGGTAGACCGATGATCTGGTGAGGATCGCGTGACTCCGATGGATGCGAGACGCACAGGACCGGTCGTTATGGCGACACTTGGGGGAGGCCCGTCCAACAGTGGACTTCTTTCGACTGAAATGATGAATGGTGATGACGAAAGCGGAAGACTTTTTGGCGATTTAAACACTATAATCTCTGGAACTACCAGACGTATTGGAAAAATCTCTGTATCGGATAGCCAGATTCATGACGAATTGTTTAAGCTACATGACATCGCACTACGACCTACGGAAGCGGAGTAGTAGCCAAAGACGCGGGTGTAACTGCAGAGGACGCCTAGTAGTATGTAACAAAACTAAGAAAACAACAAGAATTACCAGGTTGCTAACCTAAAACACATAATCATAACAAGACTCCCTCTCCTAAAGAATAATTATGTATCTGCCATATGTTGTGACTGTGCCAAAAAGAGATAGAAGATAGTAATCCACGAGACGGACAGAGATAACCGAACGTTTGTCAACATACAGAGTTTATTTTTAGACATGTTTCCGCAAGTAGAATTTAGATAAGTGCCGTAAATTAATATATCAACTGTTTTTTATCGTTAATAGGTTAGTATGTTTGGGAACACAAGAGTTAATTATTTTCGGGAATAATAAAAAAAAAACTTATCAATTTATTTATTTATTATTTATTAAAACTTCATGCAACATAAAGGTACAAAGGCGGACTTAATGCCTTAGGCATTCTCTACCAGTCAACCAAGGGTAGTGAAGAGAAAAACATGGCAGGTGCATAAAAAAAAGGAAAGAATAATGAGAAAACAAGGGATCAAATGTATATATACATAAAATAAACATACATACATATTTAATATAATATAAACCTACATATATATATATTATTTATATAAGGAAAAATGAAAGGATTTTTGAGACTACTCCACTATTTGCGTAGAAAATGAAGCCGCAACTTCCGCTTAAATGCATATTGACTGGTGGCCGTCCTGATGTCAAGAGGAAGCGCATTCCACAGAAGTATGGACTGTATATGAAAGGAAGAATGAACAAAGTCAGAAGTATGAGAAGGACAAAGCAGTAGAAGATTGTTAGAAGAACGCAGATTCTTAGCATGAGAAGAAGATAGATATTGAAAGTGTGATATAAGATAAGAAGGAGGGGTGGGAGAGTTAAGTAAAGAGAAAAGTGTAGTCAGTGCGCGCAAACCTCTTCACTGGCGAATGGGCATCCATTTGAGTTCGGATCTATAACTAGAAATATGGTCATATTTTCTTAAGTTAAAGACAAACCGGATGCAGTTGTTGAGGAGCCTGTCAAGCTTGTCTAGCAACACCGCATTCAGGTCAAAGTAGCACACGTCACCATAGTCGATTATAGGAAAAATTAAAGTCTGCACAAGCATTATCTTCGTCTTTGCAGGCAAAAAGTTCCTCAGACGATACAGATACCGCAAAGTCCCGGTGACTCTTTGGCAGACACTTGAAACTTGACTTTGCCAGCCAAGCGTCGAGTCAAGATGTAAACCGAGATCTTTAACGCTAGGACTGATGGGTATGACGGCACCATTAAAAACAATTGGAGGAAGAGAGTTAACAACCACTTTACCCATCATGCGCGAGCTACCAATTATAATGGCCTGACACTTTGAGGGGTTTACGGACACCCCAAATCTATCAGACCAATCCTTGATAGCATCCAAATCCCGGTTTACATCCTCTATAGCGTCTGACAAACTCTCTACCCGTGCAGCTGCATATAATTGTAGATCATCGGCATATAGATGATACGAACATCGAAGACAGAGAGTTATAAAATTTATGAAGATGGAGAATAGCAACGGAGAAAGAATACCGCCCTGTGGGACACCAGAATCTAAATCACGCCAACTCGAAAAATTCTCGTCAACGCGAACCGACTGCTGACGTCCCCGAAGATAAGAAGAGAACCATTCCAGTGCCTCAGACGAAACCATAAGATGGGAAAGGATAGATAGAAGAATATCGTGACTGACAGCATTAAAGGCATTTGAGAAATCAATTAAAACCAAAACAGTAACCTTGGTATCCTCCATGGCTTCTCTAATGTCACCAGTCACTTTAAGGAGAGCAGAGGAGGTACTATGGCCAGGCCTGAATCCGGATTGAAACGAGTTAACAAGGTTGTTACGGTACACAAATCCTGAAAACTGTTTATGAACGCAGGCCTCAAGTACTTTGGACAGGAAAGGAAGAATAGAAATTGGGCGAAAATGGTTAGGTAGGGAGGGATTAGAGATTTTAGGAAGTGGACGCACGTAAGCCATACGCCACAGGGATGGGAATTGACCGGAATCAAGGGAAAAATTAATTATGTGGGTAATCGGAGGAAGAAGAAAGTCAAGGATTAAGGTAATCATATAACGACTGATGTCGTCACAGCCCACAGCCTTGGACTTTATGGATAGGATGATCTTTTTGATTTCGTCCAAGGTGGCCGGGGAAAAATGGAACGGTTCAATGATAGGACCTGGTAGGCTAGTAATGAAATCAACCGTCTGAGACAGCATTTGCGAATCCAAATGACAGGTGGTAGTGAAGTGACGGTTGATGTCATCAAGGGTAATTGTCTTAGGAAAATCCACATGACGCGATCTGCCGATACCGAGAGTTCCGAGGAATTTCCAGATATCAGCAGGAGAAGAAGAAGATATGTTTTCGAGAATATGGCGGCGTTTAGCGTTGCGTATCATCTGATTACACCGATTTCTTGCAGTCCTGAAAAGGTCTCTATTTTCGGCACTGCGATCCTTTTTAAATTTTCGAAAGGCACGATCCCTGCGCCTCATCGCCATACGAATTCCTGTCGTCATCCAAGTTGCGGGTGGACGCCTAAGCTTCACCCTCTTGACAGGAGCGTGCCTATCATAGAGTGCAAGGACCATCTCATTAAAAATATGCAGCTTATCGTCAACAGATGTTGCCATTGCAAGGTGTTCCCAATCGAGTAGCGACGCATCCTGGCGAAGTTTCTCAACATCCATGCGAGCAAAACAACGCATGCGCAAGACTTTAGGAGGAAGTATAGGTGGTTTTAGGGTATATGAAAGGAAAATTAGGTCATGATGTGAAAAACCAGGTGCTGGGAACTGGCCGTGAGAAAAAGCAAGGGAGGGAGTGGAAGTCAGAATTAAGTCAAGCCACGTATCTTCGCCTGAGATATTGAAATATCAATGTTTTTACTTACTGCCTTACTGAACGTAAATGTCCAAGTTTGGTTTTTATTGTTTAAGAGAATTTAAACGCTTGAAATTTTACGAAGTTATGATGTGTTACTAACTAAAATCGGAGCCAAAAATTTTAGGTTTGCCACAGGGCACTGTTGTGGGACCTGAGGTGATGATATCCGTGTAGACGCACTTGTTTCGTTTAAGATAAATATTGCTACCGATAGGCTATTTTATCCTTTATTTGTATCTTCTTGCAAACCAATATCATCAAAGATTACTTACGTAATTGATAAAGTTTTGTATTTCAAGAGAAATCCTACGCAAAAATGATTAAGATACGTTACGAACTGTCCAGTGAAACAGAGCCTAAAATTTTAGGTTTGCCACAGAGTACTGTTGTAGGACCTAAGATGACAATATCTGTGTAGACTCACTTGCTTCGAAAAAGGTAGTTACCGAGACTTATCCTTAATTTGTATCCTCTCATAAACCAATATCATCATCAGGTATAGAAGCCACTTCCACAGCTAAACATGAAGCTTGGATGACTAACGAATGACGTTCAAAAAAAAATTCTTTACCGACAAATAAAAATACTGGTGATCGCAGCGTGTTGGTATTACTAGATGACTGAGAATGCTGCTATAAATAAAAAATAAATAAAAAAGCCTTATATTTCTTACAAAAGAATACAAAAATAACCTTATTTCTAATTTTATCCGCAATATTTAAATCTATTCCTTATAATTATATTTATTAAAATTTTACTATGTTTGTAAGAACCCCTCGTTCTCGAAGGTGAAGGCATCCTCTAGAGATTGCCATGTATCCCTGTTCTTCACTGTCTCCTTCCACTGTTTGCCAGCCGCTTGTATAATATCGTCAGGTTTCCGGGCAGCTGGTCTACCTCTCTTTCTGGTGCCTGATAGGCCCTTCCAGGATGTTATTCTGTATGTTATCTGTTAGTCTGGCTAAGTGTCCAGCCCAACGCCACTTAAGCTTTTTGCACTGAATGCTGCTAATCATATTTTATCTTCTGAGGTTGCCGTAGGTTGGCCATACAGAAACAATGAATGAATTGTGTGAATGAAGATATGGAACGGATATCACTATTGAGATGATGGCAAAGAGAGATGTCTGGAAGGGCAAAAAGGGCGAGGAGTGTCCAACGGAATTGCACAGTTTAATTCCGCCGAACCCGTTCCATCATCGGACCATTAAACGTTAGGCGTTGCGCCACCGGTATATGGTGGACACCCATAAGCACAAAACGTTGTGGGAATACATTCATTGTGCGTACAGCTAAGGAGTAGAATGTCCTGCCGGAGTCTGTGTTCCTGATAGCTACAACCTAGGGGTCTTTAAGTCAGGAGTGTATATAAAAAATAATGACGATGATTGATCTTTAAGAAGATCTTAACTAAAAATTAAATAAAACAAGTTTGCACCATCAACACAGTGTTACGCAAAATATACGCGTGCTCAAACTGCGTTATATCGTCAGTTGACGTATTGTATGTACGCATTGGATTTTGTTGTCTTTCTGCGATACTTTTAGCAACATCTGCTATCCTGGTAGCATAACATACACGTTGAGAGAGTAGCTGAGTTGTTTTGTAGATTTAAAAACTGGATTGATTTTAGGCTACGAAATGGCATAAGGAATTACTGGTGTCTGGTAAAAAAAATGAGAAAGGGAATCTTAATATTATGATTTAAAACGCAATGACCAAGCGTGCCGATCAATGCTCTTTCGTTCTCTTTATGAGAAATTGCCTTGAAATAGAACAATACTTCAGTCCTAGATAGCTTGCATGTTCCGCCATCTATTCAACAAATAGTACTAATGTGTTATCGCATTGTAATGCATGGCTTGCAAACGTGCCTTCATGTTGAAGATAGCATGTTCTCTGCTTACCTCGTAAAGATAAGTGGGGGAAATCAATTCACTCAAAGATAAACGATGGAAGAAAACTTGTGTTGAATCAGCTGTTTTTTTTACGACATGTGTTTCTGCACGCTATCATCACAATGACATCTTCAAGAATTCTGCTAGCCTGGTACTTATACGTGAATCCATTCCCTGCTTGTCGATTCCTGCTTTGACGACTTAAACATTTTTGACCACACCACCATTCATGCATTCTTTGCGAGCAAACTTTTAGAATATCTGCTGCCTTAGTACATGTATGACATAATACCAAAGCTGTCTGATGCATGTGGTCATAACAAGATAAGTGAGGAAACGTGTTTTCTTTTTAAACCTTCAGAGTTTCTGCTCTCCTGGTACTTACAGGAAATAAGTACCACTGAAACTGAGTTTCTATCGTTTCTGGGAAATAAAAATATACTCCAAATCGGGGTATTTATTTTTATCCGGATCAACCCAGTTCTCCATGCCAAAGATTTGCATTTCGAATGACGTCAATTTCGACTCAACATCAATAAAATTACGACAATTTAACAGCTGATGTGACAACGTACGATCATATCACGCCTGGAAAGTTTTGGGAATTAAAGTGGGTTTTTCTTCTTCTTCGTACTTAACCATTATCTTACCTGATGGAAAGCGATGATGTGGTCGACGATGGAGCACGCTTACCTAGAAATAACCTATTCGATCTTGACTTAAAGAATTCACAGTCGAATGGAAGAATACAACCATAATATGCACTGTTGTATAATAAATGTTATCAAATTGAGACGGCCTTGCGATACCATCGTTTAAGATAACATTTTGATAAGTTATCGATTTCTAAATGGGTTAAACTATCTGACTTATATATATGCGGAAAGACGAAACTATTGAATGCAACGAAATGCACACAAAACGTTTTGGGGACACATTCATTGTGCGAACAGCTAAGGAGTGGAATTCCCAGCCAGAGTCTGTGTTTCCTGATAGCTACAACCTGGTGGTCTTTAAAACAAGAGTGAATAGGTTACTTCTAGGCAAGGGTGCTCCATCGTCGACCACATCATCGTTTGCTTACCATCAGGAGATATAGTGAAAAGGATAAAACGTGTGATATACGCTCGTTTCTTCTTGATAAGAGAAAAGAAAACATTTTTTTTTTTTCAGAAGTAGGACGAATGCAGGCTGTCATCTACTTACCCTATTCCCATCTGTTTTGTGATCGGTTTCCAGTGTACTGGATGCACATGAGTCTCTCTACAACCAGTAGCATGATATTTCTCGTGGTAAGACTGGCTGTCAAATTTTAAGGCTTCTAACATTAAGAAGATCAGAAGAGGATCAGAGATCAAATAAACATCTTCTGTATCCTTAAAAGGCAAAGTCCTGACTCATCGACCTCCAGCTCAAACCTTTAGACCTTCTCAGTCGATACACTCTTGCCAGAGTGGTCGTGGTCATCACTATGAATCACGATGAGTAATCATCCTGGTAATACGGCGCCATTCATCGCGGACTGCAGCTTTCCGGGTACATTCGTAAACCGAGCACTTAGTTGTGGCCTTGATCTGATCTGTCCATCTCATTGGTGATCTACCACGTGGCCTGGTGTCCTCAACTTTGTACTACACTACGAGACGCTCTATGGAGTCATTACCGCGACGAGATACATAGCCGAAGAGGTTAAAATGCACGACTGCACTGTGGATGATAGGCGCTGTCTGTCTTTTAGACCTAGAATGCTGAAATTTTGCACAGATGTGCCTAAGAGGATGAAACGGGAGTCCAAAGTTTGTATGGAGGAACCTACTTTCACGCTGACGAAGCCACAGGCAGGCAGAAATTAGTTTTAAATACTTTAATCATTAACAGAGCAGTGGTGGCCAAGTGTTAACGGCCCTGACTTACGAGTTGTAAATCGCGGGTTCAAACCCAGCTAGGCGCGTTACTTTGTGTAATTTATTTCATCACCACTGCTCTCAAAACGGTGAAGGAAAACATCGTGAGGAAACCGGCATGTCCTAGAACCAAAAATTCGAAGACATGTGACATTCCCCAACCCGCACTGGGCCCGCGTGGTGGATTACGGCCCATTCTCTCTCCTCGAGAGGAGGCCTGAGTCCCTGCAGTGGGAAAATTAAATGGCTGATTATGCTATGTGATGCTAATCATGAACAGACGCTTTTTAATTGTCAAGAAGTCGGTCAGTAAGAAAAATTAAGCTAATTGCACATGCCAGAAACTCCTTGGATCTACCGCACTTTCGGAGTCATGGAACGGGTCTCTAAGAGCTCTAAGCATGTCCAAATTTACGCGTAAAAAGTCTTAAAGATGTTTAGTAAGATATATCAAGGGTTCTTCCGACATAGCGCAATAATAAACAGAAATACACATACCTACACCGCTCCACGTTTTTGGAACGCTTCCAGAAATGCGCGTGAAGAATATAAACTGTATTCTTAAAGTTAAAATCTGTTTATATTCGTTCGCGAGTTAAGAATAGTGGGTTAACGTGTGAGGTTAAGATTCTGATCGGTTGGGTAACTGTTGGAATTCTGTATTATGAATACTCTGTTTAGTATTAGAGGCAGTTTGGCAGTGGCCTTAGTAGCAGAGAAGTTGAAAGAGAATGGTTTCAAAGTCAAATACAAAGGATTTGTTTCAAATGAACCACTTGAATTGTCAAAAAAAAGATTAAGCTACGCACGTTCCAAAGCGTAGATTTCTATGAAGGAGAACGTTCAAAAAATTCCATCATCATCATTTCAGCCGAAAAACGTCCACCGTTGGACTAAGGCCTCCCCCAAGTGTCGCCACAATGAACGGTCCTGTACGTCTTGCATCCATCGGATTCCCGCAACCCTTACCAGGTCATCGGACCACCTTGTAGGATAGGAGGCCTTCCAACGCTATCTCTCCCGGTACGTGGTCGCTATTCCAGAACCTTTCGGTCTCAATGCCATCCGTTCTCCGAGCAATGAGCCCTGATTCTTCGTGCTATGTTGGAACTCCATGAACACTTTTAAATCTTTAAATAACTTTAAAATCATAGTTACAAACTTAATGTTAGAATTATACTTTAAGTTATAAATAAGTTTTTCTTGGTATAGATTATGTTTTAAGGTGAGAAATCATCCAATATCTTCTCCCACTCTAGGGTAGAGTGGAGCGAGTGGGCGTGTCAGATTATAACTGACTAAAATCAACACGTGTGTTAGTTACAGTTTTCGTTCCAGGACCACGTTATTTCTTTCAGAACTTTCCCGTGGTCCTGGCGGTCATCAGACCTACGGTTTTGCTAATTACTCTTTGAGGCGCGCGTGGAACACTGCTCGCCTTCGACGACGACTCAGGTTCGATCCTTACATATGGTAAGGACCTTATGTTAGGACCGAACTCATGTCGTCGACGGCAATGTAAAGATGATGAAACGCATGATACTGAGAGCAAGCTTGCTTCATCATCATCATTTCAGCCGAAAGACATCCACTGTTGGACATCTCCCCCAAGTGTCGTCACAACGACCGATCCTCTGCGTCTTGCATTCACCGCATTCCCGTGACTTTCATTAGGTCGTCTGTCCATCCACAAGGCCTTCCAACGCTACGTTTTCCGGTGCACGGTCGCCATTTTAGAACCTTTCGGCCCCATAGACCATCCGTTCTACGAGCAATGTGCCCTGCCCACTGCCACTTTAGTTTGGCGATTCTTCGGGTTATGTCGGCGACCTTGGTTCTCCTGCGGATATCTTCATTCTTTAAGCGATCACGCAAGGAAACTCCGAACATAGCCCTTTCCAATGCCCATTGGGTGACTGTAAGCCTTCTGATGAGGCTTGCTTAGAAGTAACCAATTCACTCTTGGCTTAAATACCTTTAGTTTGAGCTATCAGAAAACAGACTCCGGCAGGAAATTCCACTCCTTAGTTGTGAGTAAGATGAAATGATTCCAATAACATTTTGTGCGTACGATATATCCGTACATTTGTGGTTCAATGATGGCACCGCGAATCGCCCCCTATTAAGTACCTATAGGTATATATATCAGGGCATATTATGGTGTAAAATTACTGCCTTTTATGTGACACAAATTGACCAATTGACTAATGGGATCGATAAATATAATAAGGAAACCATTACGTAATCCGTCCACGTTCAATATTTTAGAATCAACTAATAGGTAAGTACAAGTAGTGGTGGTTGCAACGCGTCGAAATACTGTTGCTAACCAATTATATTATCGCTCTGTTGCCAAGTGCATTTGTCACGTTTTAAATTTTATTACAATCATGCTAGAATGGGTTTATTTATGTCACTTAACTTGATAATGACGTTGTAAAAGGCAATTTTACTATTAGGAAATGGATTATGGTAGCCGAAACAGATTAGCAGGGTCAAAAGTCAATAATGGAGGCAATGGGAAATAGCGTAGAGTTATCAATTATGTACGTAATTTTGCTTGTTTATAATAGCAGAAAACACACTTGTAAAAAAAACAATTTTCCCTCTTTATTATATCAATGAGCAGTGGTGGCCGAATGGTAACGGCCCCGACTTACAAGTTGTAGATCGCGTAATTTATTTCATCACCAATGACTCTCAAAACGGTGAAGGAAAACATCGTGAGGAAACCGGCATGTCCTAGAACCAAAAACTTCGAAGACACACACCACCAACCCGCACTGGGCCCGCGTGGTGGATTACGGTCCATTCCCTCTCCCAAAGAGAAGAGGCTTGAGTCCCAAAAGTGGGAACATATAATATGCTTATGCTTATGCTTATTATATCACTAGCTGTTGTCAGTGGCTTTGCCCACGAAAAAGTAGAAAATTGCCCCAAGGGAAGATATTCCTGGGATTAAAAGTATCTTATGTGCTATTATAAGATACGATTTGCCGGTGTGCCATATTTCATCCGCACCCGTTCAGCTGTTAGAGCGTGAAAAAGTAATAAACATACACACCCACATTCACAAACTTTCACCTTTAGGCCGCGTTCCCACTATGCAGCAACGTCGTAACGGTTAATTTATCGTCGGACGACTATAGTTTCCAACGACGACAAACAGTCGTTATGATGGGAACATCAACGACTGTTCTCGTCAATTTTTCATCGTTTAGCGACTCTCGTATCTACCTGATCCCATTAGTTAGCGACGACTTTTAATCGTTTCACGGCAGTCGCTTTGTCGCTTACATATAAATAGCAAGCTACACAACACAAAGTTGTAATTTTTTTTATCATTATACGACTGTCGGGCTAGCCATACCCACAGTTATGACAATCTGTTGTCAACACAACAATGTCGTAGACGACAGTAAAAACGTGTCGCTTTCAAATATATTAGCCACGACACAAAACTACACGATTATCTGTCGTCACGACAAAAAAGGAACGCGGCCTTATTATCACTAATTTCAAGTAGTGTGTTGGTAAACATCGATGTAGCACCCACTCTTGTCTAGATCGGAGACTACACTCCGAAGTTGAGAACAACTACGTTTACCTGGGCAGACGGTCTAGTTGGGTAGTAAATAATTAAATAAAAGCATTTATTTCAGGCTACCAACAGCATCCATACAGCAATTACAAACAGAACACACACACACACATAAGGAAATACATTACATTATCAGACATAGCCAGCAGCATGTCTGCTACAGCAATGTCCGACATATGGGCAGTCAAATCTGCCTGCAACCATCGCCAGAACTGTATTGGAGCTGCCCCGCACCCTGCGCACCAAGTACGCGCACCGCTTGCGCATGGTAGTGTGAAAACAAGTGCGCGCTTCCGCAAACATGCCCGAGGCACTACGGAAGCAGGGCAGCCCCAATACTGCTGAACGCGTTATTGTATTGGATACGGAATAACTTCGAGAAAGAGATCCACTTTCGAAACCGGCTTGGCTGGGCAGCGTCCAGGAAGCTACGCAGTATCTTCTCGTCCAATATACCATAGTATCATAAGTGCGTGCTTCTAATGATTACATATGGCTCCGAAACGTGGTCGCTTACATTGAGCTATGCTCGGAGTTTCCTTGCGTGCATAGTAGCATAGCATAGTTGGCCTTTTAATGTTCCCACTGTTGGGACTCAGGCCTCCTCTCTTGGAGAGGGAATGGGCCGTAATCCACCACGCGGGCCCAGTGCGGATTGGTGGATGTCACATGTCTTCGAATTTTTGGTTCTAGGACATGCCGGTTTCCTCACGATGTTTTCCTTCACCGTTTTGAGAGCAGTGGTGATGAAATAAATTACACAAAGTAATGCGCCTAGGCTGGGTTTGAACCCGCGACCTACAACTCGTAAGTTGAGGCCGTTACCACTCGGCCACCACTGCTCCACTCGGCCACCACTGCTCCGTCACACGGAAATGAAGATATCCGCAGCAGAACCAAGATTACCGAAATAACCCGAAGAATCGTTTCTCGAAGAAACTTAAGTGATAGAGCACTCGCAGAACAGATGATCGATGGGGATGAATGGTTCTGGAGTGGCAAGCACGTACCGGAAGACGCAGCGTTGGAAGGCCTCTCACAAGGTAGATGGATGACCTAGTGAGGGTCGCGGTCGCACAGACCACATCCGATGGATGCGAGACGCACTTGGCCGGTCGTTATGGCGACGCTTGGGGGAGGCCTATGTCCAAAAGTGGACGTTTTTATACCTAAATGATGATGATGGTGAAGTAACGTGATAAGTACAGATTGCATCACCAGAAGTATTTCTTCTTAGATCGTCAGTTCTATAACGCCCAGAATTTTGATCTAATCAAGTTATGTATTTGACCTATCCTTTGAGGGTCACTAACACGTAATGAAAGAAAGAAGAAGAAAGAAAGAAAAACATTTTATTTGGCGGAACAAGACGCAAATTTAGAACTAAACAAATTAAAAGTATATTAAGTGAAAGAAATATGCGCTTCATCCGCGCAAAACGGCCGAACGCTCAGCATAATGCTATCTTTCCTCTCTTGTATGATATGTATATGTATATCTATATATATAAAAGAAAGTCGTGTTAGTTACACCACTTATAACTCAAGAACGGCTGAACCGATTTGGCTGAAAATTGGTGGGGAGGTAGCTTAGAACCAGGAGACGGACATAGGGTACTTTTTTTTTTTACTTTTTTTTTTTTAGTGTAGAGTAGGGTAGAGTAGGGTAGAGTAGGGTAGAGTAGGGTAGAGTAGGGTAATTTTTTTTTTTTACTAAATCCCGCTTTTGGGCAGAACAACGTCTGCCGGGACCGCTAGTATTTATATATATATTATGTATTTATTTTTAGTGTAAGGTATTTATAGTTATATAAGTATTTATTAGTTTAATTTAAGATTTCACAAAGTCTTCTTTGCTTATTTTCTACACACTATAGTCTACATCTCTTCTAATCTCTCCTTTTGCAGGTCTGCTGGAAGAAATTTCTTTTTGAAATAAGCAGTACCTTTGTACATAATTTATATTAAGATACCTATCTTCTTCTTTGTATTTGTGTGCACATAAATTATAAAATAAATAAATAAAATAAAAATGCCGTGACCACACGCAAAATGCGATGAGTCTACGGCGCTGGTTTTCAGCGTAATAACACAGGCCCTTAATCATTTAATTATTATGGCCATGACATGGAGCTTCAACTATGACCCAGTTTAATTTATATATATATATATATATATATATATATAAAGCGAATTACCACTCACTGATTAATCACGAAATCTCAGAAACTATAACACCTACAAGGTTAAAATTTGGCAAGTAGTTTCCCTATAGGATGATAGACATCCGCTAAGAATGGATTTTACGAAACTTCACTACTAAGGGGGTAAAAAGGGAGTTGAAGTTTGTATGGAGAAATCTATTTTCAGGACCCAGTAACTGTCCTTGTGGGATTGGGGGTCAGTGGACAGTAGAAACAGAATATTGTAAAGTAGCTAGCCGACAGCAAGTGGGCCTGTGAAAGCCAGGCTTTAGTACTGTCTTTACCAGGCCACTCAGAAAAAAAGTTATTATGTATAATGCATTGGCCGGGTTTGTAAAAAATGAGAGCAGGAAAGGAGTACATACGTACATAGGTACTTATATTAGCGCTCTTCCTCTCTCCTACCATTTATAATGTTGCTGTGCCCGACAGGGTCCATAATTGTTTCAATTTTTTATTATTTATCACCTGACATGTACATTATGGATTGCAATAAAGTTTTGAGATTTTGAGGTGACGTAATTTTAGGGCATAAAATAAATATTGCCTAGGTATTGTATAGAATAACGGATTATATAGATTGTTGGTAACATATTTAAAGGTTAGTATATATTTCACCAATGCGTAAACGCAGTTCTCGTGGACAAAGACATTTAGTCAATAGACCAAGCTCCGCCCACAAGCCCCGTGTGGCTTTGGGGTTTGGGGCAAGGGAGGGTGGGGTCCCGGGTGCATTTCGGACATCGCTTGTAAACAAATTTGAAAGTAGTATCTCTAAGACATCTGCAGCCTCCGGTGTAACATTGTTTTTGATTTTCGTCGTGTGAATAAGGTGTTTCACTTTGCAGACTTCAGTGATAGTGATATTTTTTGTGTAGTGACTAAGGTGATTATTTAGGTATGTAACAAACCTTTTAATTTGTGTATAGCTTAATTAGTAAGATCGTTTAACACAAAGTTGGTGCCCTGAAATCGCACGACGGGGTTGCGGCAGACCAAGAAGGAGATGGCGGGACGACTTGGATGTCATTCTTGGAAATTGGCAAGACGTGACTCAGAGCCGGGAACAATGGAAGGAATAGTGGGAGGCTTTTCAGTTGTCCAGCAATAGGACAGTATAGGATAGATATAATAATAATAATAAAGGGCCATAGTTTTAACATAGTTCCAGATTACCAGTCCACTTAAGACTGACTTCAAAAACCATAGCCCTATTGTCTTTGTTTTCCATATGTCGTAATAGTTTTTCATCAACCGGGGGTTGTCCTTGGGTGCACTAGCATAGCGCGTACAGGGATAATCGTCGGTTGGTATCACGTTCCATTTAAATGATCTAAAGGGCCTTTGCGAGTTGGTTTCGGCCCCTCGTACGCCTTCCAAAGGTCCGGGACCTCAGGGTCCTGAGATAAATAAACGAATAAAATTAATTAGTAACTATTAGCGAGTCGTCCCAGCTTCGTACGGGTGTTAAAATTCTCAGCTTTACTCTACTATAATATGCATGTTATTACACCTAAAACTTCCTCGTGAATCACTTGTCTGTTGTTGAAAACTGCACGAAAATCCGGCCAGCAGTTTTTGAGTTTTTCGCGTTCATACAGACAGAGAAGCAGGGTGGGGACAAAGAAGCAGCTTTTGATTCTACATTTTTAAATATGTGTAAATGTATACATGTGACATCCACCAACCCGCACTGGGGTCGCGTGGTGTATTACGGCCCATTCCCTAACCTAGAGAGGAGGCCTGAGTCCCAGCTGTGGGAACATTATAAGGCTGATTATGATTATGATTATGCTAGGCTTTTCATCAGCGCTATTAGCATATAGTAGATATATATTTTTTATTTATGATATTCTGTAATCTGTAATGAGAGCAGTGGTGGCCGAATGGTAATGGCTCCGACTTACGGAGTTGTAGGTCGCGGGTTCAAACCCAGTCAGGCGCATTACTTTGTGTAATTTATTTCATCACCACTGCTCTCAAAACGGTGAAGGAAAACATCGTGAGGAAACTGGCATGTCCTAGAACCAAAAATTCGAAGACATGTGACATCCACCAACCCGCACTGGGCCCGCGTGGTGGATTACAGCCCATTCCCTCTCCTAGAGAGGAGGCCTGAGTCCCAACAGTGGGAACATGATAATGCCGACTATGCTATATTCTGTAATCAAAACATTTATGACAAATTTAAACCTGTAAACATCTCAAGTCATAGTAGTCTGCTCTAAACCCTTACACACCCCTCCACTCCACATACGCACCACACACCACGCGCTACTTTGGGTTAGGATAAGTAAATATTGTATATATAAGATATGGAACTACTCCTCTTCTTATGTTTCTGGTGTCGGGTGTTGAAAGAGCAGCTGCACCTCAGTTTCAAACTATTGCAGCTATTATCGTACTAGCTACTAGCGTACTAACTAGCTTCTGCCAGCGGTTTCACCCGCGTAAAAGTAGGTTTCTCCAACAAACTTCCACCCCCCATTTTAGGGGAGTGGGGGGTTAGAAAGAGACAAAAAGTAGCCTATGTAACTCTCCATCCCTTCAACTATCTCCAGTTAAAAAATCACGTCAATCCGTCGCTCCGTTTTGCCGTGAAAGACGGACAAACAAACAGACACACACTTTCACATTTATAATATTAGTATGGATGTGTATTGCGTATTATTTGTGCGGAATAGTTCGACGCCAACTTCAGAGTGATCAACATTTGACCGTACTGCCTTACCATGATTTGTCAAAATGTCAACTTGCGAGCGAGAAAGAGAAATGTAGCTACTTACTCCATCCCTTTAAAAGGTCAGTTTAGGTTGTCAAATGCTCACAAAAAAAATGTGTTCCTTCCCTTAGCATTCCAAGGGCGCATCTTTCGAACAATTTCGCAGCCTGGCAGACTACCTGCGTATCTTTTCTCCACTGTCAAATACATCCAAGGGTTGCATGGAGAAACCTGTTTTCAGCGATAGGACCCATTGTTACAACCAACTGTACGCAGAGGCGTTGCGTGGACTAATTTAGACGTGGGCACATCAGCGAGGACTTTTTCTATCATAAATTCGAAAACGAGACAGTGACTGTCGCAACCCAGTGTTCGACTATCGTCTTCGTCGTTCCTCGATAAATGGACTATCTAACACTAAAATAATTTTTCGATTCAAACCAGTAGTTCTTGAGATAAGCGCGTTTAACTTACAGAACAGAACTGCGGGGTTACCATGACGTTCAAAGTACAGGTATCGGCACGGATCTTGAGCGCTCGGCGAAAGAGTGGGGATCGTTTTGTGTACAAGTTTTTTTTTTTAAATGTTCACCTTGTTTATTTTATTTTTTCTTTTACCTTAGTACCTAGTAGGTAAAAGAAAAAATAAAATAAAATAGGTGTAAAATTTTTTGCCGTATGTGTATGATGCGCAAAGCGATCCCCACTCTTTCGCCGAGCGCTCAAGATCCGTGCCGATACCTGTAAGATTGTTTCATTCTTATTTCAGTGTGGGTAAGAGACAGAGCTATACAGCTTGTCTAGCGCCATCTCTTACCCACACTGGAAATAAGAATGAAACAATCTTACTTTAAACATCATGGTAGAGGTCCTGTTCTATGGTTCAACCAGACAAACAAAGACGGGTTTATGATTTTAGTACAGATTATTTCGTTCGGCAAAGTTCTACTTCTACCTGAATTCATTGCCAGAGACTGTTTAGAAGGTTTATGGTGTTAAAACTACATACAATGAACTCATTTCTCTTGTATCCTATCTCCAATGGCTCTGATATTTCAGATGTATTGTCTTGTTCATTCCTTTTTGTAATAACATAAAAAGATACATTACAACACAATGAACTCTTCCGGAGACTGTGTCGTCTGTCTTTTGTAATTGTAATTGAAAAACTGCTCATTGTCAGCTGAATTTGAATACAAGAAAGAAAGAAAAAAGTTTTTTTTTGTGCGTCACTTAAAAAAAAAACCGGCAAACTCGCGCACGAACGGCTCCCTATCGTCCGTAGCAAAAAATGGCCAAACATAATCACGTTTGTTGTATCGAAACCCTACGTATATATTTATTTTTATTCTGTTTTTAGTATCTCTTGTTATAGCGGCAACAGAAATAGGTCATAATCTGTGAAAATTTCAACTGTCTAGCTATTACGGTTCATGAGATACGGCCTGGTGACAGACAGACGGACAGCGGAGTCTTAGCAATACCCCATAGTTTTTTTTTTTTTTGAAGATGTGTAGGTACTAACGTCAGAATCATGTAAGGGCCGTTGTATATACAACATTAGTTTTAGTATATGCGAAACCCGAAACACGTGTCTAGTATTTTTATGTAAAGAATCTATGTACAAAATTTCATAACTGTATCATGAAAAATCACAAAGTTATAAGCTTATGTTACCTGGTTGTCCGTACAAATACATGGTCACCGGGCCATCCGGGCGACTGAGGGGTTGTTTTGCTCCCGCACCCAGCTGTGTGCTAGCTCCTCATGCCCGCTATGACCTGCCGTGACCTGTGTTGTACTTAGTGTCGGTGGTGTCGAACTTGTGACCTTTTTTAAATATTTTGGGAAAAAATATATCATGGTGTTTTTTTCTTTAGGTGGCAAAATCATCTAATGACAAATCACGCTCTTGGGCGGAGCGGGAGATAGTGTCAGACTTTTACTGACTAAAAACCCACTCCTGTTCCTTCGTTGCTTTCTTCTCAGGGCCACAAGTTTCGTTTTCACACTACCCATGGCCCCAGTAGGCTTCGACCCTGCTAGGCCCCTGCGATTATTTGAACATGGTGTCAAAATTATTGAAATCGATTGAGTTACTGATTCTGAACAAAATGTATTTAGGTTTCGAATAAACTAAAAATAATGTTGTATAATATCTCAGGTTGGCCGTTCTTGAATAATACCACTCTCATGGGGGGTGTATTATAAAATGGGTCTGCTACCTTCTTCGCTTTACCCTAGAGAGAGAAAAGTCATTTGGTGATGAGAATTGTTGGGAATTTGATCGGTCTTTACTAAGTATTTCGCCCCGTCATTTATACCACGTATATACATCGAAGGACTGGAACAATTTGCATGCTGCGATCTCCATGTCCGATTATAATTTAGGTGTCTTCAAGGCTAGAGTAGGCTCCTCATAAACTTTAGATTGCATCACTGCTTACTATCAGGTCTGGGATCGCAGTCAAGCACTAGTTTGTTATTAAAAATTGTCAGATTTGACCTAAACAAAGAAAAAAACATCCCACAACTAATTCACACCTACATCGCAATAATAAATAAGTAAGTTCGTACCGCACAAAGTTCAACACGGCTGTTGCTAGGCACACCTACCCTTGGCCCACATTCCTGATGCACCTCCCCCTCCCATTGACCTGGTTTCCTCGTGCCCTGGATCCGGCGCTCTTTGTGGGAGCAGTATCGGGGTGAAAACGTAGCCTTTGTCTGGTACAGTTCTTTGTTTGAGGGATAAAACGACTTTTTTTCTTGGTTTTCTAGGATTTTTGGATAGTTCATTGTTTAAAAACTTGTTAATTCTGGTTATTTTTATGGTTTTGTACTAACCCCCATAAGAAGTTCCGTAAGAAATTGGCAGCAGTATCGTCATAGCGCTTATTGGTTATCCTATTATCTGTCTGCACTATTTGTTTTACTAGATTCGTGTATTCTCTTTTTTTCTTTCTTTGTAGTTTGAGTACATATATATATATTTATAATTATATTATGTATATTGTATTTATAGTATTTGTAGCGACATCTATGGCGTCACATAAGAACTAATCCTGCATCGCGCAATCAAAGTTCTCCGCGCGATTAGAACATATAGAACAGCCCGAAATCATCTATCGGGCAGTAGTAGCCCACCAGACATAACACCCGTCTGGTCGGAGGATCCTCCCTTTTCAAAGGAGGTTTGCGGGACTTTACTCTCTGTTCCGCATACCTCCAAATATTTAAGTAAGAATATGTTTGTATAAAATATATGGTATTAATAACAATATGTACCTAATGCTTAATATTGCACCTACCTGTAGTCTCTGCATCACCCAAAGGTTGACTGGTAGAAAATGCCCTAAGGCATTAAGTCCGCCTTTGTACTTTTGTGTGCATAAAGAATTAATAAATAAATAAATAAATAACCCTGTTTAAGCCGATAGTGTTTTGTAATTAGTATTTACCGCTTTGATAATACTAATTACCACCGCTGCTAATGACTATCGATATGAAACGTATGCCAAAAGACGATTCTGACTGAATTTTCTGAGGCATGCTGGTTCTACTTTTTAATTATTGTGGATATAAAATTTATGCCTATATATGATTCTGACTGACAAAATTATGAGTTTTGAATGTATGACAAGTGAGTGTATAATACGAAATAATTTTCTTCTGTTGTGCAAAATAATATTATGACATAAAAAGTTCTGCCTTAAAGAAAGAAAGAAAGAAAAAGAATTAATTTGAATTCGAATTCGAATCAAACAGAAAACATAATACAAAATTGTCCGTCTGTCTGTCACCAGGCTGTGTCTCATGAACCGTAGTAGCTAGACTGCTAAAATGTTCACAGATGATGTGTTTCTGTTGCTACTTATGGCAACAAATACTTACTAAAAACGGAATAAATACTTTTTTGACAAAATGTGTTTTGTGTCAAAAAAAAAGCTATTTAAGTAATGGTACGGAACCCTGAGTGCGCGAATCCGACTCGCACTTGCCCAGTTTTTATCGCATAGATACTTTTCTATGGTAGCTCGCCTCTAGAAGTTACGCCTGTATCGTGGGTTTTTTTTGTATGTGGGTAAATCATCTAATGACATCCCTCGCTCTTGAGAGGAGCGAGAGGGCAGACTGACAGGTGTCAGACTTTTACAAAAAGTAACATTTATAATTACTAATAGTATGTTTTCTCTCCTTCCAGATGCACAGTTGCGATCCCGTGCCGGCGGCGGCGCCACCGGCGTCCGGGCCCAATCTCCTCCTGCAACTTGGCCGCCTCATCATCAGGTCGCGCAGTTCCAGTCCCGCGGCCCGCGCCCCGCCCCATGACCGACTCATACACGCTAAACTTATCGCTGCTAAACCTTCCACCAGCGCACAGGTATGCCGTCCTAGTACTTTTATGAAGTTCGTAGACTAAGTCAGCTGCTAGTACTCGTAAGTCGTTACGACGGCTCATTATTAGACCAGAGACCAAGCTAATCGCTGCTAAAATTTCCACCAGCACACAGGTATGTCACCCTAGTACTTTTATCAGGTCAGGCGTTAGTAATTTGTTAGTACAGCTCATCATCAGACTAGTTCTTGTTCCACGATCAACTAATACACGCCAATTTTATTGCAAGAACTAGTTTTGTGAAGTATCCGAGTAAGTGACGGAATTACCGAATACCAACAGAGAGCTTACAGGCGTTATCTCTCTTTTTTCGCGTTGCCTCTTTATCCAACATTACGTTGAATGATACAGCAAGCTTTTAAACCATGCTCACGTTGGCGATAGACTGGTCGAGAAGGTCAAAATTCAAAATTCATTTATTGGTGTGATTATTGGTACATTTTTGGTCCCTCTTAATACAACGCCATGCGTTCATAATCTAGCTTGATTTATTTATTTATTAAAACTTCATGCAACACAAAGGTACAAAGGCGGAGTTTATCATGCTCACTCAAATGTCTCGCTGATGGTGGCACGTGTTATTGGGTCATTCATCTGTTCAGTTCCATTAAAAATGGTTGAGCTGAGTGGGGCTGATGCACGCGTCATGCTCATGACTGGTCATCTCTTAGCTGCCATTGGCTTAATTTAATTTCTATTTTTTTATTCGTTCGTTTTTTTTTAAAATTATTATTACTTATCTACATTGTGCTCACATATTAGAAGCGACAAGAAATATGTAACCATTTATGTAACTCATAATATGATTTAAATTAAAAGAGTGTCCATGGAGTTTCTTGCACGTTCTTCTCCATACAGATCTACGCTTTGGAACGTGCAATTTAGCTTCACTTGTTTTTTTTTTGGACATTTTGACAATTCAAAAGTGCCTGTAATTGGTCTAATTGAAATAAACGTTTCTGATTCTCTACTAGTCAACCAAGGGTTCTTGATCTTCTCCTTTCTAGCTGTTACCAACTACCAACTCAAACTCTGGTCTATTGGTTCCAGGTACAGACTCAACCGAAGCCAGTAGAGACTGAGGAGCCAAAGCCAGCCGTGGAGGCTAAGCTCAACACCCGCGTGCAGGCGCTCTGGGACGAACAGATCCCTGTCTGCATTGAGGTCAGTATTAAAATCGGAAATCGTCAACTAGCTTCAGGAGAAGCTGGGTGTAGTGAAGGCGTACCAAGACTGTCTAAAAGCCACCTGTATGCCTTCAGTTGCCCTTTGCCTTCCAGGGTCACGGTAACTCTTATGAACATTCTGCATCTGCCTTCACCTACAAATTCTTACGGTGCCATACAGATAGATAGTTGCCATAATTATTCTGAGGAAACCGGTAATTTTTGGAATGGTACCTAATTAACTGGATCAGCCCCCCTAGCTAAGTTACGACCGTTTTGTTTCGATTCTCTTGCGTCGAACGTGTCGGTAGGCCACGCCTCCGATTCCTTTGTTCTGACCACGTGACAGCGTTGAGATGAAGTCAGAAAAAAGGAACCGGAGGCGTGGCCTACTTGAGGCTTTCGACGCAAGAGAATCGAAACGAAACGGTCGTAACTAGGCTAGGCTAGGTAGAACTTGGTGTATACCAAGTTCTACAAGAAATGGAAAGTGTAATATTTGCCGGCACAGTTGACGCAGTGGTGGAGCGATTGGCTGCTGTAATGCGTGTGACGGGTTCGAGCCCCGCAAGATTGAGAAGTGAGTTTACATATTTGTGAACGCACCCACGATATAGGAGTTTTACTAGTGTGGGGCAAAGTTTCTTCTTCTTCTTCCTTACCTTATCCCTTCATTCGGGGTCGGCTTTCCTCGTTTTTAAGCGCCAGGATAGTCTATCCTGGGTTTTCTGTGCGTCCAGCTGAGCTCGTTCCAGATCTTTGGATACGGTTGTCTACCTTGTAGCTAGAGGGCGCCCTCTGCCTTTTCTCCTTTCCGGAATCGCTAAGGCCTTCTTTACTGGGTACTCTTCGTCCCTTCTCATGACATGCTCGAACCAAATAACCAAAGTTCACATAAAAAAAAAAATTGTTTAGTGGTTACTTGTTTCTGAACCTCGGTATCTTTCACCGGTTGTTTTTTTGGTCACGCCATCACCACAAACCCCCCATTCTAACAAATCTCGTCTCCAAATTCCAGGTGTTGTTAGCCCCCAACTGCCAAGACTGCTATACCTCACTGTGCCGCGAAGGAGACTCATTTGACAAGCATGCACACCGAGCCCTGCTGCTAGAGAGGTGGACCATGAGGGCACAGGTTAAGAAGTAAGTTTCCAACGTCATAAGAACAGCCTCTCCTAAGAATCGCTTCGACGACTGATCCTGCGCTGTTACCAGGAGACTAGGAAACGGTAAGAGGCTAAAGTCTTCTTTGATGACTTCTTTAGCAATATGCAGTACATAGTTAAGGAATCATCATCTTTAGCTGGACCTAGGTCTAAAAGAGACTGCTGGAGTGGTGGGTCATGAGGATACAGGTTAAAAAATAAGTCTCCTTATCATCAGACCATTGCTGGTCATAGGTTTCCTCAAAGAACCTTCTCATGTTAAAATCACGTGTACCAGGCATTTAGGAGATATGAGAAGTGGTCAGAATACTTGCTAGCGAATATATTACTCGCTATAGATTTCATGGTGACAAGCGCAGAGGTGGTGATAGCACAAGGTACAGGTAAGTTCTGCAGGTATAAAGTACCAGGCAGCTAGGAAACAACAGGAGGTCGGCTCGAACATCACAGTATCATCGCTCTGATATTGCTGCCACTTCTAGTACAGACAAAGACCCTTGGTAGATCAGTCAGAGAGCTCTAGCTTGGAGAAGTCCACCAGCTGGTTGACTAGTTGACCCACTGCTTTGCTAGGCAGTTCATCGATGACACTCACCATGAAGACCCACCTCTTTTTTGGACGTCTTAGCAATCGTCGAACCGTTTCCTGAACTTTGAAATAACATCATTTTTTTTCTATTTTCCAGAGGAGACCAGAGCCCAGCGTTCAGCACATCTCAATGGCTGTTGAATGCTGTGCGGTCGCAGCTGCACTTTTCGCAGCTGTCCGCGTGGCTCGCTCGACTCAAGGAGACCAGCGCTGATGACAGTCCCACCGAACGCAGGTACCACAACACTTCAGTACTACATGCATGTGTACTAGGCGGGTAGAAAACGATATGAGATTTATGACACAGGATCGGAGTTTTTGGCGGGATATCTTCCAAGGATGTTTATTTATTACGCAAACACTTAAAAACAAATACAGATTAAAGAGCACAAAGGTACTGCTTATTTCAAATGAAATTTCTTCCAGCAGACCGGCGACAGGATAGTTTGATCAGACATGTAGACACAGTGTATACAAATAAGTTAGAAAATTAAAAATTTACTATATTATCTAAATTAAATCATAAAATACATATGTACTTATATGTACACACTAGCTTCTGCCAGCGGCTTTGCTCGCGTAAAAGTAGGTTTCTCCATTCAAACTTTGGACACCCGTTTCATAACTTTAGGGGGTGAATTTTCGAAAATCCTGTCTTAGTGCTCGCCAACGTCATTAAAGGAACCCTTGTGCAAAATTTCATACTCTTAGTCCCAGTAGTTTCGGCTGTGCGTTGATATGTCAGTCAGTCAGTTTCTCCTTTTATATACATAGATAAATAAATCATCATCATCATCTTCCTGTCCTTGTCCCGTGTTATTTGGGGTCGGCGCAACACGTTTTTTTCTTCCATTCTGCCCTGTCACTCGTCACGCTATCACTAACTCCCTTTTCTTTCATATCACTTCTCACAAAATCCATCTATCTTTTCTTTGGCCCTCTCCATCCATCCACATGTAAACTCATAACTCTTTTAGTAACATGCGTTTCATCCCTCCTCTTTACATGACCATACCAAGACAAACGATTCCCTTTCAACTTTTCAGTCACTGGCGCCACTTTTAAACTTCCCCTAATATACTCATATCTCACTTAATCCATTCTCGCTACAACACACATCCATACACATACTTAAAATCAATAACAGTAAATAAAACCCAAATAGATCCAATACATAAATTAAATTATAAAAATATATAGGGTGACTGGTAATTAGTGACCGATACTTAAACACGTGATTGTACTCATGATCACAAACAACTTTCCCAAAGAAGCTTTTTTTTTAGATTAACTGTCTTTGGATATTATTTAACCGAAACATGTAGGTACCTACCCTGATTAAGTACACCGATGACATTTTTAATTTTAAAAGTAATATGTTTTACACGATTATTTAAAAAACACTATATATCTCTATTGTAGGTAAGGTACCAAAAGTACATGAGACAACGGCCTTACGCGGTTATCAGCTGAGCGATAGCAAGCGCGCGCGCGCGAATTTCAAACAGCTGTTTTGTTATTGTCATAAAACTAATGAGTATATTTAAAAAGTTTCTTTGGGAAAGTTGTTTGTAATCATAAGGACAATCACGTGTTTAAGTATCGGTCACTAATTACCAGTCACCCTATATGTCTATAAATTATAACTTTACGAGATGGTACTATGTATATATTACTTCTCTACCATGATGGTAGAGGAGTAAGACATTACTAGTCTAGTAACAGTTAGTCAGTAATATACCGAGTGTAGGGTTGCATATTAGAAAATCAAAACTTTCCTGAGCAAATTTCAAAAGAACAACGTACAAATCAACAAAGTTTAAAATAACGATGGTCATTTGATCAAAAGTTCAGCTGACCAAAGTCTGGAATATCAATGTTTAAATTATTTATTACACTCCTGACCAAATCGTTTAAAGGTCAAAATGGATTACTGGATAATTGCCATCGACATTGGGTATGTAACGGTTGTTATATCAGGAGAAACTGGATGCAATCGAGACTTTAGGGCACTCCGACTCGGATAGGTTAGGTTAGAAGGGGATGGCGGGGTCGTGTGAGCGAGCGAAGCGAGGGAATAGACCCCGTCATCACCTTCGTGGTAATTTTTACATCTAGCAAATTTATTCAGTCGTCATTTGTGATTATGTAATTTGATTAGTAATGATTTGATATTTTAAAATTACATCTAGCAACTTTTGATCAGTCGTTCATTTGATGTCACATACATTGGGATTCAAAAATATTTCTAAAAATAAATTATTTACATTACATTAAAATTTTGTTATTTTGTTTATTGTTCTTTTGAAATTTGCTTGTGCAAGTTTTGATTTTCTAATATGCAACCGAGTGTAGCGACTTAGCGAGTATGGCCAGCATTTCGTAATCTTCTAAACTTGATTGATAGCATTAAATATTTTTGTTTCTTGAGGATCTACGCGGAAGGCAGACTTGCCGAAGTTCTTTTTTAGCACAGCTGTTGAGCTGATGATGACAAAATGTTAGTGAAAACGTTGCAATTGAATTAAACAGTTTTCTGATCTTGAAGACCATAACTTACCATATAGATCCTTGGGTGTTGCTCGTGACTACTAGCGTCTACCAGCAGCTTCCTCGCGTGAAAGTAGCTTTCTCCATACAAATCTGGGCCTCCGTTTTACACCCTTAGAGGCGAATTTTGGAATATAATTTCTTATTCTTTCTGTGTCGTGGCCAATTGATCACTTCATGATATGGCCAAGTAAAACTGGTCAGATCGTTTTAAACGTTTAAGTTTGATGATATTTCAATCTCCGTTTGGCTTGCTTTCTTTAGACCTTTTATTATCATAGAAATCCTACATCAATGACATGGCCAAACGAGACTGACATATTATCAAATGTTAATGTGAGATTTGTATATATTATAGATTTTTTTTGAAAGGTGGTAAATATTCAAATAAATTCTCACACTCTGGGGTGGAGCGAGAGAAAGTGTCAGCCTTTTACTGGCTAAAACCGACTTGTGTTCCTTCAGCTGCTCTTTGAGAACATTCTGACCTCTCCACTGTCACGGTATCACTCACTGACTGCCTTTTCTATCCTTTTTCTAGACAACAAAAATAAAAATAAAACATCCCCCGTGGTCAATGGTCAGGAAACGCCTACTTGAAAACAAAGAGTTTGATATCAATTCTCTCTTTCTTTCCAGACGCAAGCTAAGCCGCGAAACATGCAACTTCAAAAAACTAGAAGCGAACTGCGATGACGAGGAAAAAGATCGCAAACTGAACGTCGTTTACTCCATACAGATATCTCAAGACAGCTACAAGAAATCCGACTTTGCCCGACCTCCTAACGATCATAAATTCCCCGTCACCAACATTGGCAATAACCTGTACCTCAATATTATACTAGAAAGTTTACCAAGACTCGACGACATCCCCCACATTAAATGCTCCTGCCAAAAACGTAAAACGAGCAAGGATACTCCGCCTAATATACACGAAGAAATCGTCGGAAAACTCAATGATCTCAGTATAGCCAGTAAGTTTGACAATGCAACAGTTGTTGATGACAGAATGCTGACGCCTTGCAGTGAAAGTGGTAAACACAAGTGTAATTGTGATGACGAATCAGATGGGAAGGACAGACCGAAGAAACTTGATGATCGGAGATTGAAAGAAATCGCTAAATACAAACGTAGGCTCCGGAAAGAGTGTAAGATTAAAAAGCTCCACGACAGTACCTCATCAGAAGGAGATGGACTGACAAAGCTTAAAGAGACTCACACTTCCATACCGATATTGCAAGCATCAAGATTCGATAGGTTCCGAGCTATAGGGTGCTATAGAAACCAAACATATCTGACGTTACCAGCGAGCAGGATCGAGACAAAATCACCGTTTATAGACACAGATCAGTACACACAACCACCAGCTGAGTTCAAAAAGACCAATACAGTGTCCACACAGACGGACGAACTGTCGTGTCAATGTGGGAATCTTCTACAGATGACTTGCGACGCTTGTAGCGATAGAGGCATGGTGCGATCAGAAGGCAACTACAACTTAGCATCGGTGCAGAAGAATGAAAATCAAGAAGAAAGAGGCAATGCAGAAGAACAGAAGATTAAAAAGCATAAATGTGATACATTTTGTGATAATAATCCTAGTATTAGAAGTAGTGACATAATAAAGAGACCGAAGTTGAGAAGATTTTTCCCGATTGTGGATAAAATCGAGAAGATAGTGAATGATAGGTTCGTTCAGCGGGACAAGGATATAGAAGAATTGAAGCTGGAGAGAGAAGACACGGTGTTCTCGCGGCCGAGGGAATCGAAACGTCAGAAGACTTTCAGTATAAGTGATGAAGACTATGTGTTGTATGAGAAGTGTGATTATGGAACTTTTGACAGATTTTTGGAGACCACTGATGAACCTCCTAAGGAAGATAAGGTGAGATATACTTAGCTGCTTTGTATATTGTATATTGTGGGGACTTTATTTTTTTTTTGGGTAGGTTACCGAAGGGGGGAAAGGGATCCAGGGTAACTGGAGTTATGCCGTCGGTCAGGACTATTTCTTTTAAACAACATTTTGATAGCTACATGAAAAAATATTTATTATCTTACCAGCTTATCCATGAGAGCAATGGTGGCCGACTGGTAACGGCCCCGACTTGCAAGTTGTAGGTCGCGAGTGCAAACCCAGCCAGGCGCATTACTTTGTGTAATTTATTTCATCACCACTGCTCTCAAAACGGTGAAAGAAAACATAGTGAGGAAACCGGCATGTCCTAGAACCAAAAATTCGAAGACATCCACCAACCCGCACTGGGCCCGCGTGGTGGATTACGGCCCATTACCTCTCCTAGAAAGAGGAGGCCTGAGTCCCAACAGTGGGAACATTAAAAGGCTGATTATGCTATTATTATACAGTTTATCCATTAATTACCACTTTCCGTGACTTCGTTCGCGAAAATATATAATGTTACCCTCTTAGTGTTCACCTACGTCGCAATACCAAGCCGTGCGCAAAATTTCACATTCCTAATCCTAGTACCTTCGGCCACAAAATAGATAGGTACAGAAATCAATCTACATACAAAGCGCGCTCGAGCAACGCACACATAGACACCGCTCACGGACACGATATCTCGGCTCAATTCAGCTCAATGCGAGCTCGAGTGCTATCCGTTTGAAACACGCGTCTGTGAATTTTATTGTAGAAAAATGGAGTAACAAAAAAAATCTTTATTCTAACTTTAAATTTCTTAACTAACGTTCAGTGGGACAGTTTTTTAAATTCAACATTAAACAGTGAATTGACGTCCCTCGGCTACCAGTTGTTTCAGAGTTGTAAGTAGATATTTGCTTGTATTTTGATGGTTTGTTTTAACGTAACACAGAACAGATCCCGTGTCGAGAAAGAGAAGATGATTTTGTGGCCATGTAATAATAATAATATTCCACATCTATCACATAACGCCGTCAAGTCCCAAGCTAAGCAGAGCTTGTGTTATGAGTACTAGACAACTGATAAACATACTTATATACATCTAAATACATACATATTATAGATAAATTACACCCAGACACAGAACAAATGATCGTGCTCATCACACAAACATTTGTCCTGGGAGGGAATCGAACCCACGACCTCCGGCATAGCAGTCAGGGCCACTAACAACTAGACCAACAGCCCAGTAATATTTTTACAATTCAGATAAGGTAGTCATATAACACCGCGCCCGGTCGCTCTCGGACAGTTAGACCACCGAGCTTATGTATGAAAAGTGAAGTACATACATGAGATTTACTTCTGTACCGATCTATTTTGTGCTTCGGCTTTATATGTCCGTCAGTTGTAATTATAAATATTTAAAATATAATACCTAATAACTGTGGAAACAAAGTAAAAATTGATCGAATCGCAAACGAGATATGACAATTTTTGATCTCTTGTTTGCTGGCCTGTTGGTCTAGTGGTTAGTGGCCCTGACTGCTATACCGGAGGTCGTGGTTCGATTCCCACCCAGTAAAAATGTTTGTGTGATGAGCACGATCATTTGTTCTGTGTATTGGTGTAATTGATCTATAATATGTATGTATTTAGAAATATATTAGTATGTTTATCAGTTGTCTAGTTCTCATAACACAAGCTCAGCTTAGCTTAGGACTAGACGACGTTGTGTGATAGTTGTATGAATATAATTATTATGTTTAAACACCGTTCTCCATAGCAGCCACGGTCATATGACCGTGATAGATTTTGACAATCATAGACTCGATTTTCTTTCTAATTAAATGTTTTGAAAGTTTTATAACTTCGTCGTTGATGAAAGTGTTTTTCAAATGCTTTGATATTAGTTTATCAGAGATGTCGTAAGTATTTTACACATAAAAAAAATGACATATTTGGTGGTATACGGAACAGAGAGTAAAACCCGCAAACCTCTGTTGTAAAGGGAGAATCCTCCGACCAGACGGGTGTTATGTCTGGTGGGCAACTGCCTGATAGATTATTTCGGGCTGTTCTATATGTTCTAATCTCGCGGAGAACTTCAATTGCGCGATGCAGGATTAGTTCTTATGTGACGCCATAGATGTCGTTACACATGCATATCCCTTATAAAATCCCTTTGCAGTTAGAATTCTGTACAAGAATATGAAAATAATAGCTGCTCTTACCAGACCAAATAATGGGTTCCTACTCTACTGTGTGTCATCTTTTTATACAGACACAGTTGAGAAGAAAGATAGTGCTCTTTTACTCGATTTTTAAAGAGAGAGGCGAAAGGGAGTTCCAAAATCTTACTGCAGAGAAATAATAGGAGTAATAACTTTCTTTTTCCTTACTCAGGGCTTCAAATTCCCCGACCCCCGCAAACCGGACACCCAGATACCATCCCCCAGCGAGATGGACAGATTTCGCTGGCGCTTCGATTCTGCGGCGTCTATGGTCTTCCACACGAAGACTGGTCTGCCGCTGACCTCCAGTCCCGCGCCACTGAGACGCAGCAACAACTGCTTCGATTTTGATGACTCCATCAATGGCATTTCTGGTATTAAGAGGTGAGTTTATAATCTGCTGAGTACAAAGAGCGAGCTTAACGACTATACTAACAGAGTGATCTTAGTAACTAACAAAGCGACCACAACGATTAACAGAGCAAGCTCAAAGATTAACAGAGCGACCTCAACGACTAACAGAGCGACCTCAATGACTAACAGAGCGAACTCAATGACTAATAGAGCGATCTTAATGACTAACAAAGTGACCTCAACGACTAACAAAGCTACCTCAATGACTAACAGAGCGACTTTAACGACTAAAAAAGTGACCTCAACGACTAACAAAGTTACCTCAATGACTAACAGAGCGACTTTAACGACTAACAAAGCTACCTCAATGACTAACAGAGCGACCTCAACGACTAACAAAGCTACCTCAACGACTAACAGAGCGACCTCAACGACTAATAAAGCATCCTCAACGACTAACAAAGCGACCTCAACGACTAACAAAGCGACCTTAAAGATTAACAGAGTGACCTCAACGACTAACAGTGCGACCTCAACGACTAACAAAACGACCAACAAAGCGACCTCAACGACTAACAGTGCGACCTCAAAGACTAACAAAGTGACTTAAACGACTAACAGTGCTACCTCAACGACTAACAAAGCGACCTCAACGACTAGCAGTGCGACCTCAACGACTAACAAAGCGACCTTAAAGACTAACAGAGTGACCTCAACGATTAACAAAGCGACCTCAACGACCAACAAAGTGACCTCAACGACTAACAGTGCGACCTCAACGACTAACAAAGCGACCTCAACGACACAGTGCAACCTCAACGACTAACATTGCGACCTCAACGGCTAACAAAACGACCTCAGCGACTAACAAAGCGACCTCAACGACTAACAGAGCGACTTCAACAACTAACACAGCGCTAAAATGCTGGATAGTCTGGATACCTTTATTTGGTTAGGATTGTGGATATATAACTTTATTAATGCAAAAATATGTGACTTCTGTATTTGGCCTAAAGACTGATTAGTTGACATTGTCTGTTATGTCCTTAGCGCCCTGTTCCGGCCGCTGTCGCCGGTGTCCCCCGCGGCGCCCGCGTCGCCCGCGTCGCCGCCGCCCGCGCCGCCGCGCGCCGCCACGCCGCCCGCGCCCGCACCGCCGCACTCTAAGATCCGCATGCGGCCTAGCACGGGCCTACTGGGTAAGCCCGCCACACTATGTCACTTGCTATCGTCCGCGTCGCCGCAAAAAAAAAAAATGAAACAAAACTATAAAATGAAAATAAACTATAAAAGAAACTACAACCTTGGGGTCTTTAAGTCGTGGGGATTTTCTGAAAAGGAAACCCCTAATCCTAGAACGCAAAGGGCAACTGAAGGACATAGGTATGGTTTTAGTCAGTAAAAGTCTGACACGCCCACCCACTCCACCTACACCGGGAGAAGTCAATGGATGATTTCCCATCTTAAAAAAGAGGTCATTAAATCAAGAGTGAATAGGTTACTTCTAAGCAAGCGACCTCCATCGTCAGCCACATCATCGTGAGGTAGTGGTCAAATGCGACCCTATACATTATAAAAAAAATATCTCAACTGACTAAAAATTCTGCTCCAGTTTATGTTATTCGTATGAATAGCAAGCAAATCTCTAATGCTATTTTTCGATCTTCCAGGTAGTTTCGAGGAATCCGCTCTAAAAGGCCGCCTGGAGCCAGTAGCGACCGTCCACGGCTTTACCGCCGAATTGGGCGCTTACGGCTCCTTCTGCCCGCCCCACAAGAGACTGCCAGTCACTGTGTTCTTCTACGCGCCCGGAGGGACCAACGCGCCTTATATGGTAAGCTATCTTATGTTGAGCTGTATGCTACCTTATGTTGAGCTGTATGCTATCTTATGTTGAGTTTTGGGCTATCTTACGTTGAGCTATAAAATGGTAGATAGTTACATTTGAACTGCGGCCTATCTAATCTTGAGCTTCATATTGTTGAATAACGAGTTATGGTGAGCTATTTATTGTTGAACTGTGTAAGCTAACGAATCATCATCTATAGCGTTTTAATTGTTATTGTTTTTGGCTTGTTTAAATTTATTATTAAAATGTATTATTAAATGTATTAAAAATGATTTTGTAGTATTTGGCAGCAAATGTATCAAGTCAACCTTCTCGGCATACATTTTACTGAGATCGCACCATTTTCAATGATTCCACATATTGTTCAGTTGCGCAGTCACTTGAGATACAAAACTACACCAGTTTTAATCACAATATCCATAGAAATTGAGTAAATACGTATATGATATATATATAATTGAGTATATGATAACCTCAATAACGAACTAATATGTAACGCATTTTAGTTCGTCGAAGAAGACCTTAATTCTTCTTCGCATGACATTCCTCAATATTGAGAGTCATGCGTGACCTCCCATGCTTTATTACTTTCTCTTATACAATATTCCTCCATCTGTTTCTGTCACTGGCGGTGTGAAGGGCATTATGACTTTAAATCCATTCAATTTCAAGTAACAACGGTTGACTAGATCAGTGGTCGTGGGTAGTGTAGTTACTTGACATTAAGAGATTACTGTTTTTTTTTTGGCATTTTGCCTGCGCTACGTAATTCAGTTATTTGTCAGAAAATCTTTAAAAGGAGCTCAACTACTAATAGTAATATCGTTTAACTTTATTTTAGGGTCACATAAACCTCGGCTCTTCTGGCTATCGGGTGGCCCGCTCCGGCACCGTCCAGGTCTCGCTGTTCAACCCGCACGGCACGCTGGTGAAGATGTTCGTGGTGCTGTACGACCTGACGCGCATGCCGGCGAGCGCGCGCACCTTCCTGCGCCAGCGCACGCTGTACATGCCGGCCGGTGCAGAGCCGCCCGCGCGACACCACGCGCACAAGTGGCTGCGCTATCTTATACATCTTAGGTGAGTCTGAGCGCCTGGTACTTCTGGTTAGAGTTGCTGCATCTTTTGTGTGAGATTTATTCGTATTTTTTCGGTGTACTTGTACATGGGGTGGATTGTTTAAGGCATTTTAATGATACGAGTATTTAGGCGAGGATCTCTTTGTAATTTCTAATGTCTTTGTATTTTTTTAGTTTTTAAATATATAATCTAGAACACTACAATGTTTTAGTAAATAAATAATTTTGTTCTGCATTCTTTGTAGATCAAATAATTATGAAACAAGATACTAACAATCCATATTATCCTCTTAGCACTCTGAGCGGTCAACGTGATTAACATGGCGAGCTATATTTTGTTGAGCTGTAAACTATCTAATGTTGAGCTGTGGCTTTACGGCTCTATCAACCTTTATAATGTACTGGTGTCTAAAAAAATATAATTTATTAACATATTTGCATAAATACTTTTTAATGATTAGGTAAGAGAAAACTTTGTCCTGCAAAAAACGCAAGTAACCTTTATTTTCTCATCTTTTCAGGTTTATGACATCGAAATCCGGTAAACTGTACCTACACACCGACATACGTATAATCGTGTCAAGGAAAGCCGATCTCGACACGGCGACCGCCCATTCCGCCTTATTCCGACCGCTGCCGACCAATAACAGCGCACCATCCGACCCGAAGACTGCCGAGCGCGATCCAAACTCTCCCGATCGCAAGCCGAATAGAGTATTCGGCGGTTGTTCTGAATTCGAAGATTTCAAAAAGGAAATCGGTTATGATAATCAGAACGGCGTTTCTTACGAGTTGAGGAGCTTCACTTATGCGCCTGATAACCCGAAGTATTCGCCGCGGTAGTTCGGAAGTGATCGTGTGTTTCCGTGGCTAGTTGAGAGTAGTTTCGGTGGTCGTCGGTTTTTGTTTTTAGTGCCTGTATGTAATGATTGTTTGTTTAACTGTATGTATTAATGAGAAAATATATTTTTGGTTTTATAATGATGCGTTTTTTTGTCTAAATAAAGTAATCTTATAAAAACTAAAATTGTTTGTTTGTTTATGTTTGTAAAAGGTAATCAATCTTTTACGTTTTTTTTTTTAAATTAATTGACAATTGACAGAAAAATACTACGGAGCAGATTTCATAAACTACATAGTTATGGCCTCAAAAAATGCACCGCTCTTACGGGATAAACTTCGGGAGTGAAGCCGGTAGGAAAGTTACATTGTGAGATGGTAAATCTGAACTTTGTACTTTTTACAATTCTGAACTTCGTACAATTCAAATACTCAGGAGCAATCTATTTGACTGGCCTGTTGGTCTAGTGGTTAGTGACCCTGACTGCTATGCCGGAGGTCGTGGGTTCGATTCCCACCCAGGACAAATATTTGTGTAATGAGCACGATCATTTGTACTGTCTGGGTGTAATTTATCTACAATATGTATGTATTTAGAAATATATATGTATGTTTATCAGTTGTCTAGTACTCATACCACAAGCTCTGCTTAGCTTGGGACTAGACAGCGTTGTGTGATAGTTGTGGAATATTATTATTATATTATTGTTGAGCCATAAGTCTATTCAGCTCTTACATAAATTTCAAGTCTTTATACACATTCCACAAAGCACTAAATTGGTTTTTTATGTGCCTGGTGGAGGCCAAAGTGTCTTGAGTTGTGAGCATACATCCCTTTCTACCCACCTACAAGAGACTAACAATCACTGTCATCTCTCTTTGGACTCTTAGGGACCAACGCGACTAACATGGGGAGCTATATTTTGTTGAGCTATATAATGTTGAGCTGTCGGTTTTTAAGGCTTTATCGACCTTAATAATGCAGTGGTATCTAAAAAATATAATTATCTATCTACCGATCTAATAGAACATTTATTATTTAACCGACATAGCACGAAGAATCGCCAAACTTAGTGGCAGTGGGATGGGCACATTGCTCGCAGAACAGATGGTCATAAGGTTCTGGATCGACGACCACGTACCGGAAGACGCAGCGTTTGAAGGCCTCCGGAACGATGACCAGGTGATGGTCGTGATAATCCAATGGATGCGAGACGCATAGCACCGTTCGTTGTGGCGACACTTTGGGGAGGCCTATGTCCAACAGTGGACGTGTTTCGGCTGCAATGATGATGTTTCCATACACATAAACGCGACTATGGCCGTTATATTGAAGACTAGAGCGCAAGTCCGACTCGCACTTGCCCAGTTTTTTTTTTCATACACCTTTTTCTGACAATTACGAACACAACAAAAAAGACAAATGTATAAGTTAGACAATATGGTGTCGCGACAATTTTTGGAAGTATTTCGTCTTTTTTTTACATCGCTAACAAAATATTCGTAGTCCAAGAGCGAGCGAAGCGAGCTCGTAATTGTAAGGCATTTCTACACGGCATATTTTTCACAATCACCCAGAAAGTGGCTTACATAGAAGATAACTAGTGGCTAAGATAAGATAGTGATTTTACGGGATGCATTTTGGAGAGTGCGCGGGAATTGCATGACTTGATTCCGCCATCTCCTTTCTACCATCAGACAACCTGACGAACGGCGATTGTCCACCCTTACGTTGTTGAAACCTTTACGGTCCGGACCAAGCGTTTCGCCTCGTCGTTTATACCACGTACATCGAGGGATTGGAACAATTTGCCTGCTGCGGTCTTCCCGTCCGATTATAATTTAGGTGTCTTCAAGGCTAGAGTCAATAGGCTCTTAATAAACTAGTGCGCCTCGCCATCAACGATTGCATCACTACTAACCATCAAGTGGGATCGCAGTCAAGTACTAGTATAAAACAATAAAAAAATAAAAAAAAGGGATCATTCAGACGCTCGTCAATTGTGGCTGAGTTAGTAATTTAGAAGGCAATGTAGATTTTAAGAGACGAATAATGCTATTAAAAAGAAATCTGTTTAATTAGGACCCGGAGAACCTTACCAATTTTTATCAAACCACACTTTACATCTTTTTTTTTTGTGGCAAGTTATCCACTCTAGTGGGAAATACTGACTAATAGTGTTACTTTTCCCGCAGTCATTGGATGATTTCCCATTAGGGTGGGGTTGTAGGGGCCCAGCAGGGTCGAAGCCTACTGGGCTGGGTAGTGTCAAAACAAAACCCGGGGTCCCAAGTCGAAGGCAACGAAGGAACAGGAGTGGGTTTTTAGTCAGTAAAAGTCTGACACTGTCTCCCACTTCACCCAAGAAAAAAAACTAGGGTGGGGTTTGATGGCGTGTCAGACGCTTAAATTGACTAAATATGTTCCTTCTTTGCCTTGCGTTCCAGGACCCCGGGTTTTCCTTTCACAAGCGAACCCATGGCCACAGTAGTCTTAGACCCTGCTGTGCCCAATACGTAGAACACTACGCGACAGTGACGACTCGGGTTCGGTCAGTCCTGCGTTCAAAAATGAGGTTAGAGTTAACTCTAATGACGTCATCAGGGTAGATACCCTA
This sequence comes from Mythimna pallens, assembly GCA_961205895.1. Taxonomy (NCBI): domain Eukaryota; kingdom Metazoa; phylum Arthropoda; class Insecta; order Lepidoptera; family Noctuidae; genus Mythimna; species Mythimna pallens. Next base: position 1,555,104 of record OY540852.1, read on the forward strand.
CGCTCGCATTTTTGAACGCGAACTTAAAGTTCAACTGTCAATGCTAAGCAACTGTCATTTATGGCCGCTTACAACAACCTGGGTTCCTCCATAAAATTCACGTTCGTGACAGTTCTTTGTGCGAGTGTGGTCTCGATGATGGTACATTGGACCATATCTTTTTTTCTTGTCCTTTAAACTCCCACTCCTTCGACTTGTACCAAATGCTTTCCAAAATTAAAATACCCCTTCCTATTAACTTCCATTCCCTATTGACGAATTTCTCTCCTAAAGTTGTCCAACTCCTATCCAAATTCCTAAATGACAATAACATCAATCTGTAACCTGCCACTAACATCTTAGATCTACCACAAAGTGCAAAGTTCGACGGCTCAGCTTACGGCGCTGCCGTCACCACATGACACTGGCAGAATAGTTGACACCGGCTCAGTTGCCAAAGAAGAAAAAAAAAAAAAACAATTTGGGTTGCAACTCGAACCATTTTTGAACGTTTCGAGTAGCGGTTCTACTCTACGTTCAAAAATAACCATTTTGAACGCAGGGCCGGAAAAGGCCGTGGTTTGGGATATCTTATTTAAGAGGTTGATCACCATCAATTAAAAACAACATATTTCTGAAAAATAATTTAATTAAAATATATAAAGGCACACACACATGCACACAATAAATAACACTCACACTATGGCCTCATCTTACTTAATAATGCCTTACTTATTAATTACACTTAAATCTTAGGTATAATCATATTTTATGCTTGCAACAATCTGACTTTTTTTCTGGCAATACTTGGTTACTTGCGTGTGAACATGTTTTTTATTATTATTATTATAAATGCAAATATTTTTTATTTTCTACAGTAAGCTGACATTGTGGAATAGAGAATATGTATGACAAAAATATTTGTGAATGGCGGCACACGTGTGCGCAGTCTAGTTCTAGCATTAACCGATCACAGCAGTGAACGCGATTTTGACATTTAGTTGGCAATAAATTTCGTTTCAAGTAGACTTAATTACCTATAATTATTTTACTAATACCAGATGACTTTTCCTGTACAACATGTAACATTAATAAAAGCATGTTCTGAAAGTAGCATTTTCAATATTGCCTACTGAATCGATTTCAGCAGTTTTTTAAATAGGTAATACAATAAATTCTTGATAAATTTTGTTTGCGTCATTAGTCTGTTTGTATATATAACCAAGATTTATGTAACTCATAATATGATTTAAACGAGTGTCCATGGAGTTACTTGCACGTTCTTCTCCATAGAGATCTACGCTTTGGAACGTGCAATTTAGCTTCACTGGTTTTGATTGATCAACATTTTGACAATTCAAAAGTGCCTGTAATTGACATGACATTCTATTTAAAATGAACTTTTCTGATTTCTGCACCCCTAGCCAAGTTGATAATCTGCAATCGTTAACGCTAGTCGAAAACTAAGCAAATGTATGGGAATGGCATCATATCAACGTTAAGTGACGTGGTCAGAACAAACGAATATAAAATTCGTAGCCAAGTTCGCATCGTTCAAAATGATAGAATGAATTATTATCGTTTCTACAATGTTCAACGCTACATCCTTTGTTATTGTAGAACGAGCGGCCGAATCAGGCGCGCAACATGGCTCATGGTTATCGTTTTCTACAATTGGTGACATCGAGGCGTTACCGATTGCAGAACGGAATTCAACACGAAACGGTTGTAACTTGGCTAGGGAGTGTAGTGCGTTGATTCCCATATTATTTGCCTAGAATTAATTTCCTAAAAAAACATTACTTAAATGTATTCAAGTATAATTTGAGAGCTTGAATTATGATTGTAACTTAATTTTCTAATTGATTGTGCATTATTATAGTTACGTGTTGTATGTTAATAGACTTTATGATAGGTTTGACAATTCACCAGAAACAAGTCAGATTTTTACACTGTGACTGGAGTGAAAGAAACGGCAACATCTTACACTCGCGTTAGAAAGGGACGGGTATACACCAGCGGATTTCTCTCTTGCGCTTTGTAGGGTGAGACTTCACTGGCTTCAACATCGGTTTCCTGTGAAAAAAAAACCGGTTTTTGTGAAACTGGGTTTCTTTATTTATAGATGTATGTGTTGGTCATGGTGTGGACTGGTTTAATGAATATGTATGATGTCTTGATAGGATAATTTTCTTGGGTTAGCATGAGCGTACATGGTGAAAACAGTGCCGTATTAACCATGTAGCATGAGTAGTAAATGCTAAGGGCCCCATGCCATGAGATGAGTTCTACATGTATGTACAAAATTAAGTCCAGGTGCCTGTACCATCTGAATTCTAACCACTTCTGGATTTTCCATAAAGACAATGTAAGTGTAGCGACATCTATGGCGTCACATAAGAACTAATCCTGCATCGCGCAATCAAAGTTCTCCGCGCGTTTAGAACATATAGAACAGCCCGAAATCATCTATCGGGCAGTTGCCCACCAGACATAACATCCGTCTGGATGGAGGATCCTCCCTTTTCAATGGATTTTACTGTGGGACTTTACTCTCTGTTTCACATACCTCCAAATAGGCAACTGCTCATGAACTCACTACATAAGCCACGCGGGCTTTTAAAAAAAAAATGGAATAAGTTTCAATTCGTTATCACTTATAAAGATTCAGCCTAATTCTTCCAAAGCCTTTTAATACAAGCTCCGCGCTAGCTTAATCCGGCACTGGGTGAAAAGGATGGCCAACTATACAGATAAAGCCAGAAGCCAGATAAGAGAACTCGTATCTTGAACGGTGTAATGCCTTAGGTAGACGCCTCCATAATCACATCATCAGTCGTGATGTGTCTCCAGCCCTGCTGACTCACCTAGTAGCCACATGTCCCTATTCTTAGTGCATTATGGTCTGATGTGTACAATTGATCTCCATACTCACAATATCAAGCAGTATGCTCCTGGACCAGGCTCCCCAGCCCTCCTTACTCTTCTAATGGTCGAATGTTAACCGAGTCTTAGTGCAGTGAAGTCTGATGTATACTACTGACCTCCGTACTTACATCATCAGGCAGTACCTATGCTTCTCGACCAGGGTGAGCCATGCTGACTGTTCTAGAAACCGAATGTTACCTAGTCTTTAGTGCAACAAGGTCTGATGTATACAACTGACCTCCATATTCACATCATCAGGCAGTATGCTTTTAGACCAGGGTCCTCGGTCCTGCTGACTCTCCTACTGGTCGAATGATAACCTAATCTTAGTGCTATAAGGTCCGATGTATACAACTGACCTCCATACTCACATCTTTAGGCAGTATGCTTCTCAACCAAGATCCCCATCCCTGCTGCTGACTTTCCTAAGAATAATAATAATAAAGAAATAATAATAAAAATAATATTCCACAACTTTCACACAACGCCATCTAGTCCCAAACTAAGCAGACTAGACAACTGATAAACATAATTATATATTTCTAAATACATACATACATATTATAGATAAATTACACCTAGACACAAAACAAACGATCATGTTCATCACACAAACATTTGTCTTGGATGGGAATTGAAACCACGAACTCGGGCATAGCTATCAGGGCCACTGACCACTAGACCAACAGATAACCTAGTCTAAATGTTCAGCCAGACTGCAAACGGGGCGGGTGTGGCGCGGAAAATTCAGATATAAGAACTTCTTTGGACTGTTCATATAGGGCACGTGAGCGCGGGAAGCGACGCGGCCTGCTCGATGCGGGACGCGTGCGGGCAACTCACGCCATAGCACAGAATGAGAAATAGTACAAGTAACCATAGCTCGATAATACAAGTAGCCGCAGTGAGTGCGCAGGCGGCGAGCGGTAACTGCGCCGGAGCGAGCATCTCAAAGTAGTTCGAGCTAACCGCGTCCTTTGTTAAAAGGCCATGGTGTATGTTAAGATCGTTGACGATTTACCTTCACAGACATTATCGATTCGTCGTACGATCGGTCTGAAGCCACGGATCTTACATACAAATCGTACCGTGTATGTGGCCTTTTATGATGGCTCGACTGCGGACAGGTAGGTACAAGCACAACCCGCGCGTTCCCGCATGCCCACCGCTCCTCGCACCGCGCTGCCAGTCTGGCTGAGCACTTAGAGCAATAAGGTCTGATGTATAGAACTGACCTCCATACTCACATCTTCAGGCAGTATGCTCCTGGACCAGGGTCCCCAGCCGTGCTGCTCCTCTTCTTCATGGTCGTAATGGTGCTGGTGTTGAGCGTGTTCGTAGTAGATTATCTGGAGGACAAAAGAGAAACATAATTAGCAACCGTGAAATGAAAAAAAAAATGGTGGGAAGAAGTGGTGGGGCACCTAAAAGTGCCTCATCCCCCTTTTTGGGGAGAAAATACTGATGATGATGAGAATCTATAAAATTAAATTGAAATGTCTTATTCTTATATTCTTCATTTTATATAATTTTACAATTAATTAAACATAGGACAGCTGATGTAGGTACAAAGGCGAGCTTATCCCAATGTATGTTTGTAATATCAATTTAAATTTTTTTTCTTAATTTTATGCCTAAGAAAGTATGTTCAATATCTATAAGAGAAATGCAATTTTTTAAAATGTTTTGTCTCTCTGTTTGTTCCGGCTAATCTCTGAAACGACTGAACTGATTTTGACAGGACTATCATTAGTAGATAGCTGGTGATATAGATAGTATCACAGTCACTTTCGATTTTAGAAATAGAGTACGGCGTAAATGAAACAGCTTTTTGAAACTGTAACCTAAGACCATAGTGCTGTTTTACGAGTCAGTGGCAGGTGAAGTCACAGGTACAAGTTAATACTTAATATTATAAGGGCAAAAGTTTGTATGTATATATGTTTATGTATATTTGTTACTCCTTCTTTAGATTCTATTCAGAAATCAGAAACGTTTATTTCAAATAGACCAATTACAGGCACTTTTGAATTGTCAAAATGTCGGTCAGTTCAAAAAAAGTGAAGCTAAATTGCACGTTCCAAAGCGTAGATCTCTATGGAGAAGAACGTGCAAGAAACTCCATGGACACTCTTTTAAATCATATTAAGAGTTACATAAATGTTTGTTACATATTTCTTGTCGCTTCTAATATGTGAGCATAATGTAGATAAGTAATAATTATAAAAAAATATACTAATTAATAAAAATAGAAATTGATGCTAGCAAAGGAGGCGGCCGATCGCGTGAGGCGACGGTCCTCACGCCCCAACCGCCGCCGGGATTCTAATCCCGATTTCCGTCCACCGTAGGCGTGGGCTTGCGGACGGTAAGCAATGGGTAGTTCGCCATCCGACCGTCCGGTAACCGTCCGGACCGAGCCCAAGTCGTCGACGGCGCGTACTGTTTCACGCGTGCCTCAAGGAGATGTCAGCAACTGTAGGGGCCCATCTGGGTCGAAGCCTACTGGGGCCAAGAGTCTAATTCTGAAAGGAAGACTCAGCCCTGGTACGAAAGGCAACGAAGGAACAGGAGTGGGTTTTTAGTCAGTAAAAGTCTGACACTATCTCCCGCTCCGCCTAGAGCGGGGGATGTCATAAGATGATTTTCCCACCGAAAAAAAAAAGCTATTTGAGTCACAGGTAGATAACGTGTGTAAACTTTTATTCCAGCAATATGTTCTCTTGCTTTATTTTTCGATTTACACGCAGGCAAAGCCGTTAGCAGCAGCTAATATCATAATCACGCGTAAAGATCATATCTTACAACATTTCTGAGATGTTAATAGATCTTCACTTATTCCCAAGCTATAATAAACTTATTTTCTCTACGAGAGAGATCGTTCGATCGTGATTAAATATAGATATGCAATTAAGTTACTATAAACTCGATGAGGCTGTTCTATTGAGTTCAATGATATGCAGTTTATAGAGGTTTCATTGATTTTTAGGAGCGTTACAGGGCGCAGGTTTAGATCCTGCTAGTGCTAGAGCTGCGGGCTCCGGGAATAGGCCCCTACAGGCACAGATTAAGGCCCACCCACAGGCAATTACTATATATATTTTTTTTTAAATGAAGAAAAAAGAAAAGAAAGAAAAAAAAAGACGGGTTGCACTCCGGGAGTGCCGGCAGAAGTGAAAACTTGATTATTAACGTTGAGCATGTTTGATATTTTGGAATGGTTAGGAAATAATTTTGCACCAATTGCTTTATCAGTATAAAAGTACTATCATTTATGTGGTAGAATACAATATTCATTTATTGCGCTATCGTACACAAACATGACAATTTATATTACATTAAAAATTTAACACTTTAAAACTATTACAATTATTTTACATTAAAAAGTTTATCTCCCGTCTTACGCTTTTTCGATCAGGTCACGTGTCCTGACGCGAGTTTAAGATTTTATACCCATTACAGAAAAAGTGCTCAACGCCGCTAAAGAAGTTTTCACTTCAAAAAATATGAAAAGATGGATGGATTGTGTGAAGAGTGATATGAAGTTAGTGATAGCATGACGAATGACAGGGCAGAATGGAAGAAGAAAACGTGTTGCGCCGACCCCAGATAAAACGGGATAAGGGCAGGAAGATGATGATGATGATGATGAAAATAAAATAAACTAGTGCTTGACTGCGATCTCACTTGATGGAAAGTAGTGATGCAATCGTTGATGGTAAGGCGCACTAGTTTGTGTGGAGTTTTATCTTAATTTGTGGTGTCTATAAATAAAGAAAATATAAATTTTAAATGCATTTTAGGGTACTTAGCGACTGAATAAAAATTTAATGTTTTTGTAGTGGTTTATTATATATTTAAAGTGTCTCAATTGGATTCTATAGTGCTATATAGAATCCAATTGAGACACTTTTAAAAAATGTGTGATATTTTGATATTATCTAGGTTGGCATTGAAATCAAATCATAAATTTGTGTAAAACTAGTCCAAAAACAAACCGCTTTTTTGCTTGAACTTTGGCCCTTCATAATGTTATCAAAAATTAAAAAGTAAAAGTTTTGCGCGTATTTGACGAAAATGTAGAAAGCAGTGGATGCCATATTTACTCTTGTCGTGACGTCAGTTGGCTGTGTAAACAAATGCGCTTAGTATAGCCGATCAGTTGACAGTTGACAGCTGTCACTTTATTTTTACACAACCGAATGACGTAATAACATGGCGGCTACTATTTCAAGGCTGACCTGTTGGTTTAGTGGTTAGTGGCCCCGACTCCTATGCCGGAGGTCGTGGGTTAAATGTTTATGTGATGAGGGTGTAATTTATCAATAATAATTATGTATGTATTTTGAAATATACGAGTATAAATATGTTTATTAGTTGTCTAGTACTCATAACACAAGCTCTGCTTAGCTTGGGACTAAACGGCGTTGTGTGATAGTGATTGGAATATTATTATTTCCTTTATCTATTGTATAAACATATAAATAAAGGAAATATTATTATTGTAATCACATAAGAGCGGTTGTATGGAAATGTATCTCAGAAACATGAGAATAACAAACGAACAGATTAAACATTTTATATTCAAATTCATTCATGTATGCATGTCTAAAGATGCCATGTCACCTGTCACCCATTTAAGTAAGTTAACCCTACGACTGCCGCACGCTTGCGGGGTCACTTTCACTACAAGCTGTGACCCACACGGATGTCGCTACCGGCGCCCACAGATACCGATACAGGTACCAACGTCGAGGTATTTGTAAATTATAGGTTTTAACAATGAGCGCGTAACGGTTTTCTGAACGATGGGTCTTTGTTATTTAAATAATTCATTGTGGGAGTGTGTAGGAATCTATAAGACCGCCTCAGTAGTCTGAATAGTTTTTTGTTTTTAGGCTTTTGTTTCTCAGTCGGTAAAAATGGCCGCCAATTTTTTATTTTTTTATTTTTTGTTTGCTTGCGTTTTACCTCTATCTCACTAGCCCTCCTAGCCAAGTTACGATCGTTTCGTCTGCGTCGAACGCCTCGAGTAGGCCACGCCTGCGATTCCTTTGTTCTGACGTCATCTCAACGCTCAGTCACGTGATCAGAACAAAGGAATCGGAGGCGTCGCCTACTCGAGGCGTTCGACGCAAACGAAACGATTGTAACTTGGCTAAGGGGGCTGATAGTAAGTGATGATATGGCCGACGATGGAGCACGCTTGCCTATAAGAATCCTATTCACTCTTGACTTAAAGACTCCTAGATTGTAGCTATCAGGTAACACAGACTCCGGCAGGGAATTCCACTTCTTAGCTGTACGTATTATGAATGTGTTCCCAAACCAATTTGTACGTATGAGTGACGGATGTTCACCATGTATCCGATGGCGATGACTTGGTGATGACCTTTGTAGACTTATTTTTATAAATGTTTATCCAGTATTAAGTTAAAGTGTGTGTTATGTAATAATAACTAAAATTGGCCGGAAACCGGTTATCGTCAGAAAATAAATATGAACACGATTACTGTGCCACATACCCGGTTCGATTGTATATTCAAACCATCCAAAAGCCCAATCAAATATACACACAAAATATCATCTTAATCGGTCAAGCCGTTTAGGAGGAGTTAGGTAACAGACACACGTACAGAGAAATTAAAGTAATGATTGATAAACTGATTAAATCAGAAATACTTTTTCCTGCATATTCCCCTATTAGGAAGCTCCTAGTTTTGAAGTCAGTTAAAAGAAAATGGCTACGCAATTTAATTGTTAAAGTATAATATATAATATTATAATATAATATTCCACAACTATCACACAATGCCGTCTAGTCCCAAGCTAAGCAGAGCTTGGGTTACGAGTACTAGACAACTGATAAACATACTTATATAATTCTAAATACATGCATATTATAGATAAATTACACCCAGACACAGAACAAATTATCATGTTCATCACACAAACATTTGTCCTGGGTGGGAATCAAACCCACGACCTCCGGCATAGCAGTCAGGGCCACTAACCAACAGGTCAGTCAATAAACTGAGTAGCTACAAACAATTAAATTGATGTAAGTTTGTAGTCAGTAAGTATGTATATATAAAAGGAGAAACTGACTTACTGACATATCAACGCACAGTTGAAACGAATAGGCTAAGGAATATGAAATTATGCACAAGGTTTCCTTTTATGATGTAGGCGAGTATTAAGAGAAGATTTTCCAAAATTCACTCCCTGAGGGAATTATTATTATTATTATTTATTGTTTATTTCAGGCATATTAACCCATAGCAATATTATTAATGAAACGGGGGTTCAAAGTTTGTATGGAGAAACCGACGAAACCACGCGAGCGAAGCCACTGGCAGTAGCTAGTTGCCAATAAATATAGGTACTCTTGCGCACCCGGTACGTACCTACAGCTTACTGTAAACCCGTCGGCTGCAGCGGGGGTCACTTTCACTGTGGGTCACGCGGATGCCAACGACCTTAATCGTGGTATTTCCCACCCGCCCGAGAAGAGTATTCATTACTTAGGTAGGGTTGTCACATGAACGCGATTTTTTTTATAAATAAGCCCAAAAAGAAAATAACCTGGGCAACATAACTGGTAATAAAAACTGGGCGAATGCGAGTCCGACTCGCGCCCTAAGGGTTCCTTACACACTTACCTACGTAAAGAGTTCAATTTCTGATTTGAGTACCGATTTTTTTTCCTAAAGGCAAAAAAATTGTGATACAGTAACAATTTTTTTTTTTGTTTTCATATTTATTCCTATACTCGTTTTATAAGACATTGCTTTGTAAGACAATGCAAAATTTTAGGATTCTGGGTCAATGGGAAGTACTCTAGAATTTTGGTTCCCTTGAGTGTCGAAATATACGTTTTTTCCGTTAACTTAGAAGTTTGATTTATTCACAGCTTCAAGGGATCGCGGACCTAAGTATAAGGTCTTAATTTCAACTCAATACGTCCACGCGTTCCCGAGATAAAGGGTCTTGACAGACAGACATACATACGGACGGACAAAAAAGTGATCCTATAAGGGTTCCGTTTTTTCCTTTTGAGGTACGGAACCTTAAAAAATATGTCTTATGCGTAAAAAAAGACAGGATGACGCATCAGCATTTATCTCTGAGCATGTCACTTTAACTCTTGAACCGATTGAAAAGGTAATAGCGCCTCGAGGCAATTGTCTAGACACGTGCCGCCTCCAATACATTTCAATGACGACTCATTGGTAATCGTTAACATGCGTGACATACATACATACTTACTTACCATCGACAAACTGACGTTTATTTTGCATTAACTAGTTCAATACGCTTATTGCTTCTCTTTTAAGTCATTCGTAAGTTTAACAGGTTTTTTTGTTTGCAAGAACGTAGATTTGAATTAATCATCTTCCAGCTCTTGTCCCGTTTTATTTGGGTTCGGCTCAACACGTTTTTGTCTTTCATTCTGACTGGCCTGTTGGTCTAGTGGTTGGTTGCCCTGACTGCTATGCCGGAGGTCGTGGGTTCGATTCCCACCCAAGACAAATGTTTGTGTGATGAGCACGATCATTTGTTCTGTGTTTGGGTGTAATTTATCTATAATATGTTTGTATTTAGAAATATATAAGTATGTTTATCAGTTGTCTGGTACCCATAACACAAGCTCTGCTTAGCTTGGGACTAGACGGCGTTGTGTGATAGTTGTGGAATATTATATTATTCTATATATTATAATATATTATATTCTGTACTATCACCCGTCACGCTATCCCTAACTCCCTTTCATATCACTCCTCACATAATCTATGTATCTTTTTTCGGCCTCCCTCTCCCTCTCCATCCATCCACATATATACTCGTAACTCTTTTAGGAACTTGCGTTTCATCCCTTCTCTTCACTTGGCCATACTAAGAACGATTCCCTTTCAAATTTTAAGTCACTGGCATTTATTCGGTAACTCAGTAGCTTAATTTTTACAGTTTTAAGACACCGCCAGACCTTAGTATATAATTTTAATTTCAACTCGATAGCTCCACGCGTTCTCGAGATAAAGGGTCTTGACAGAAAGACACACAGAAGGACGGATAATAAAGTGATCCTACAAGGGTTCCGTTTTTTCCTTTTTTTCCGTTTTTTTTTTGCATTAGGAGGCAGGTAATTTACGTTTTTTTTTTTTGTATTTTCTTTTTACCGTAGACATGGTAGTCCGCGCTGTTGTTTGAATGTTTTTTTATTATTTGAGTACAATATTTTTTAATTGCTGTTGTGGTGCTCCTGTGTCGGACACACATTTTCCTTACTTCTAATTTTTACTTATTCTATCATTATTTTGTAATTGCTTAGTCTACTCCTTTAAACACTTCTATATAAAATACAAAAATATTCCAAGTGCAGACCGTACAAATTGTTTTTTTTTTTATTATTATTTAAATTATTCAAACTATGTATGATAAAAGTAATGTTAAGCTTATGTTTATTTACGTTAGACCAATGTACTATTTTTGAAACAGAAAGAAAGAAAAAGAGTTTATATAAATCAAACATGGCGCATACCTTAAAAATAAAAACAAATAACACTTATATTAATAAGTGGTAGGATATGCGTCACATCCGCAAAACGGCCAGCGCTCAGCAAAATGCTGGGGCTCGTGTCAGACAGAGTCTTAGCGCTGATTTTCAGCACCAGCCGAGAGAAGAGCGGTATTTATATAGCCAGTAATCGGCTGCGGACGTTTAAGTTTGAATAAAAGTAAAGTGTCATCTACAAACAACATTATATTATGGTTAAATATCCTTTATGAGGTAAGGCAAGTCGTTTATATAAATAAGAAACAGAAAAGGGCCAAGAATTGAGCCCTGAGGGACACCCATTTTTACTACAGATCCGGGAGATCTTTGTATTATATGATTTACTTTCGATAATTTAGTATATTTTTAATTTTCTAACTAATTTGTATACACTGTCTACATCTCTCATCCAACTATCCTTTCGCAGGTCTGCAGGAAGAAATTTCATTTGAAGTAAGCAGTAGCTTTGTCCTCTTCTACCTGTATTTGATATTTTAATTTTTAAGCGTTTGTGTGTACATAAATAAATAAATAAAAAATTTTTTCCGTTTACGTCAACTCTCTGAATCCTTTCACTCAGATATGACGTAAGACGATCCAGGGAGAAGTTCCGGATCGAATAATCCAATTCTCAAGATAAAACTGTCACCAGTTCTGTCAGCCCTATACTAATAATGACATGATGAAGTGCCGAGAAAGCGCCTCAAAGACAAACAACATTTAGATCAGCATCGTTGACGACACTGTTCTACCAGCTTAGCTTGTTAAGCTGCTTAATAGCTAATTAACTAAGATGTACTTGTATTTAAATGCGATACTTATCACGCATTCAATTTGGATTTAGGCCTTTTTTTGTGGGAATTTTCCGAGTAAATTCCGCATTGTGTGTTAAAATGACTACCAGGGTTTGGACTGCATGAGGTAACTGAAGGATGACGGTTTTTTCTAATCATGCAATGAGTTCTCGCGCTCTGGGTGGAGGAATTGTTAGAATTTTACTGAATAAAACAACCACACCTATGTTCCTTCTTTGCCTCGCGTTTTCCTTTAAGAAGTCGACCCATGGCTCCAGTAGGCTTCGACCCTGCTGGGCCCCTACGGTTTTGCTGACGTCTCCTTGAGGAACGCGTGGAACACTAGGCGCCGTCGCCGACTCCGGCTCTGTTACCAGGCGGCAGAACGCCAAGATACCGCGGCGGCTGCACCGTGAGGATGTCCGTTCCCTCATGCCTGCGGTTACCACCTTCACTAGCATTACTGCTTAGAAGAAGGCAACCGCTGCCTGTTTCCCCTCGCTTCGGACCATAGCCCGAACCAAAACCTGGCGTGAGAGGTCACTGCCATCAAAAACTACCTATATTATTTGTTTAAGGCGTGTCGTTCCTTGAACATCAGGCCAGAGTTAAATGCATACATACTTGTACCGCATTTAGCCCCGCTGACCTATAAAACAAAGACTTTTCTTTGCGAAATATTAATTGATTTTTATATGCTATGTAATTATGATTAACACTTAATCAGCAATGATCACTTAAAGATCAAAGCCGTTTGAAAAGAGTAGGGAAAACTAATCATGTTATTTTTTATTTGACCAAAATATTCGTCATACGAAAAAATAGTATTAATAATATTCCACAACTATCACACAACGCCGTCTAGCCCCAAGCTAAGCAGAGCTTGTGTTATGAGTACTAGACAACTGATAAACATACTTATATATTTCTAAATACATACTTAATATAGATAAATTACACCCAAACACAGAACAAATGATCGTGCCCATCACACAAACATTTGTCCTGGGTGGGAATCGAACCCACGACCTCCGGCATAGCAGACAGGGCCACTAACCACTAGACCAACAGGCCAGTCATAATAAATTGGTCATGAAATATATGAATATTATAATAAACATATATTTTTTTCAAACCTATTGACCGAGCCGTTACTGAGGAGTAGGCTTCAGAAAGTCACTGTTTTACGGCCCTGCTCGGGAACTAGGGCCTTAACTCGGATCCGACCGACTCACACACAATAAAATATGTCATCTAAAAGTTTTCTATATTACAAGCTAATCACACATTCCTCAGTTACATTTTCACACTTCAATTCTTCATGCTTCAATCACATAAAAACATTGTCACGACTCCACAATTACACTTGAACAAATATTTGTCACAATCTCACCGGCTTGGGAATCGAACGCAAAACCGGTTGTATTGTCACTCATTCACAATTGAATCTGTGTCATTTGGACAAGTCTATGGTGACAAATTGTCACAATATCAGAAGTTCAGAAGATCAAAGGTAAGAAATCATGGACTTTAAAAAACCGAAGAAGTGCCAGTTGAACTCGCACACGACGGGTACCGTACTTTTACTTTTCGGTTGGGAATATCCCTCGCCCTTGGGCGGAGCGGGAGATAGTGTCAGACACTTACTGACAAAAACCCACTCCTGTTCCTTCTTTGTTCCAGGGCCCCGGGGATCTCTTTCGCATCACCCATGGCCCCGGTAGGCTTCGACCCTGCTGGGCCCCTACGGTTTGCTGACATGTCCCTGAGGCGCGCGTGGAACAGTACGCGCCGTCGATGACTTGGTTGGACGGCGAGCTACCCATTGCTCGCCGTCCGCAAGCCCGTGCCTACGGTGGCCAGAAATTGGGATCGGTATCCCGGGCGGCTGGGGCGTGAGGGACTTTCCTTCGCGCGTGTACGTGCGGCCTCCTCCTTTGCTAGCATTACTGCTTCGCAGAAGGAGGCGACCGCCTGCCACTCCTCCTCGCTTCGGACCATGGCCTGTACCAAGGCCCGGCGCAAGTTGTTTCATATTAGGAATGACTCCTGTCATGTGTCATGGGTGCGTTCACAAACATGAAAACTGACAGAAGACCAGACACCCAGACCCGGAACTACTATCTGTAGGCCATACAAATATATAACTGTCGAATATATTTTGCATGCATTTAGTAAAAAAAAACCGGGCAAGTGCGAGTCGGACTCGCGCACTGAGGGTTCCGTACAAACTTTCCGAATTTACGAATCGTAAACAAAGTTATTTTTTGTGACGTAACTACAAATTTACAGTTTTCAGATTTTTACTATGCTTGTGCTTTGAGATCTTGCTTCATGCCAAATTTCAGGATTCTAGGATAACGGGAAGTACCCTATGAATTTTGATTCCCTTGAAAGTGTCGAAATTTACGTTTTTTGCGACATAAACGGCCATATCTTCTTTTTTTTGTTAACTAACAATTTGTTTTTTTTACAGCTTTAAGGGACCGCAGACTTGAGTATATAGCTTTAATTTCAACTCGAAACCTCAACGCGTTCTCGAGATATAGGGTCTTGATAGACAGACAGACGGACGGACAACAAAGTGATCCTATAAGGGTTCCGTTTTTTCCTTTTGAGGTACGGAACCCTAAAAATGTTATTTTGATAAACACTTAAATATTGTGTGGATTGGAATAGAGTGAATCTTCTGTTTCGTCTTTGTAATGTCAAAATGTATTCGATACGTTTAGTTTCCAATTCAATCAATTGAGGCATCCAGTGTGTTCGTGTAGCTATGTCGTCTGTCGCCTTATTCTGTGATTAATATTAATGAGATAACCCATTTAATTGGTCAGCGATCAATCTTCCACGATATGAGGAAAATGAAATGGAGATTTTAGTTTCTCGGAAGCGAAATGGAATCTTAGACTTAGAGGAGTGGCAGGCGGCTTGTGATTAAGGTGGCGATGATTGTTTGATCGTTGGTTCGAACCTGGATAGGCTATTTGCGTAATTTACTGTTTGGTACTTCATCACCGTTCTTAGGGCTTCTTTTGATGGCCTGCTGCGGTGTCGATGCGGTGCGTTAGTCGTACTGCTTACGGACGATCGTATTTTTTATACAAAGCGAGCAGTGCGGCAAACGTGCGGCGAACGGTCGACAAAAGGACGGCAACGTCACAAGCACCATGTGTTCAATTCGGTGTTGAATAGTGCGGTGTTGTATAGCATATCACTGGCATACAAGCATACAAACGCACGGCAGCCAAATACGTTTTCAATTTAGGCGCTTGTTATCGACTGCTAACGTACTGCAACCGATCGGCTGCGGCGCGGTAAATGTGCGGCAGTGGTCTAACATGAAACGTCTAAATTGAAAGCGCCCTTGGATGAGAAAGCAGCTTATCGTGAAAATCCTACTGAGGAGCACGAGCTTGGGCCTTGCTTAACTACGGCAAGGCTTGTTGAGTTAGGAAAGAATGTTAAGCCGTTGGTCCCGGCTGTCATTTCTAGATCTTTCACAGCCGTTACGGATAGTAAGAAGCCAGATTTGCCAAGGGGTATCGTCAGTACCGTAGCTAAGCGTGGGCGAAGCGGCCCCTCACCCACGGCTTCGGACCATAGGGGGCCACGAGCAAGTGAGGGCTCTTTAAGAACGAGGGTATTTCATAACTATGATAGGCTCACGTTTGACCACTATTTTAGAACACTGGGTTGCGACATTCACTGTCTCGTTTTCGTATTTATAAAACAAATAGGCCTCGCTGATGCGCCTTCGCCCACGTTTAAATTATTCCACGCTACGCCTCTGGGTATCATGTTGTAAGGTCAAATAGATTAATTTCTATTAAGCCCTCGAATACTGAGACTGGATATTACTAGCTGGCCCATAAAAAGTCGATTAAGCCATATAATGAACCAAGAAAAAAAATGGGGGCTGAATAAAAAATAGCCGACGACCTATTCTCAGATCTGCCAAATATACACGAAAAAATTCGTAAAAATTTGTCGAGCCGTTTCGGAGGAATTCATTAGCAGACACTGTGACACGATATTTTTATAGAAATCTGAGTGGCTATGCACTCCTCTCTAAAATGGAGAAATGCGGCGCAGCATCATCTGCTTTGTAGGTATTGTTTTCACTGCAGGGATTCAGGCCTCCTCTCTAGGAGAAGGCATGGGCCGTAATCCACCACGCGGGCCCAGTACGTATTGGCGGATGGCATATCGCTTGAAATTTTTGGTTCTAGGACATGCCGATTTCCTCACAATGTTTTCCCTAACCTTTTTATGAGCAGTGATGATGAAATAAATTACACAAAGAAATGCGCCCGCCTGGGTTTTGAACTCGCGATCTTCAGCTCGTAAGTTACGGTTATTACTATTTCTACTGGGCCACAACTACTATAAAAACTGCGAGATTCAATATTATTTAATTCTCAGGAACATGTTTCACAGTTTTTGTTAATCAAACACTAAAAAAACATTCATAACTTTTACTTGGTCGTAAAAAATGTGAAATCACACACCACACACTTACTAAACTCGGCTAGCAGAACTGGTTCGCGCTTTCAAACGCATTAAAAAGTGGATGATCATAATGTTTACTGATATGGAATTTGTTTTACGGAAATTGTAATAGGAAATAAAATTGATGAATGTCAATTTGAGTGGAGCAGTGTTGGCCGAGTGGTAACGGCCTCGACTGTAGGTCGCGGATTCAAACCCAGCCAGCCGCATTACTTTGTGTAATTTATTTCATCACCACTGCTCTTAAAACGGTGAAGGAAAACATCTTGAGGAAACCAGCATGTCCTAGAACTAAAACTTCTAATACCTGTGACATTCACCAACCCGCACTGGGCCCGCGTGGTGGAATACGGCCCACCATTCCCTCTCCTAGAGAGGAGGCCTGAGTCCCTGCAGTGGGGAACATTTAAAGGCTGACTATGCTATGCTGGTTATTAATTATGAGTGAGTATAGCGAAATACCTCTACGCGTCCATCCCATCCATACACATGATTATTTATTACTCTTTTACTAATAAGCGTTTCATTCCTCCTCTTCACAAAACCATACCAAAATAAACGGTTCTCTTTTAAATTTTCAATCAAAGGACGACACTTTTGAAACTTCCTCTAATATACTCATTTCTCACTTTATCTATTCTCGTCACTCCACACATCCACCTCAACATTCTCATCTCCGCTAGGTACATGCAATCTTTTTTCATCAGTCTTTATCATAGCCTAACATTCTGGTTCAGATTTTACTTTCACTTAATCTGTGGGTCGCATATTGTAAAAGTCATCATTTTTATATGATCTCATAATTATTTTAAACTATTTAAGTACCTTGATACTTGAGAGAATACAATTTAACATTCCTATAACCTATTCATTCATTCCTACGTTCAAAAGTTCATTCGCAGTATGAAAGTGAATTTACTCGCACTTTCCTTTTAAACAATGAGTGGATTTTAGCTAATCTTAGTGAAGATTCATCTAATTAAGCCGATTATATCTTTAGAAGCTATTTATTAAGATTATAGTAATTATCGTGAGCTCTTTATATCATTATATCACGCCTTTTTGTTAACAGATTTATAGTAGTAGTTGCTGAACTGTTAAAGGGCTGTAGAATAATAGTTTTAGTAAGTATATACTAAAACCGAAACACATGTCTAGCATTTTTATGTAAAGAATCTATGTACAAAATTTCATAACTGTATCATGAAAAATCACAAAGTTGTAAGCTTGTTATGTTACTTGGTTGTCCACAAAAATACATGGTCACCGGGTAATCGGGCGTCAGACATCGGGTTGTTTTGTTCCCGCATCCAGCTGTGCGCTAGTGCCTAATGCCCGCTGTGACCTGCCTTGACCTGTATTATATTTAGTATCGGTGGTGTCCAACTTGTGACCCTTGTGCGCGTGCTCTCCCCCACCACAATGTTATATTACATGTATCGTATCAGGCTGGGCGCGCGTCGACCCTCACGAGTCGCCGGTCAACCCCCGTATATTAATTTCTTCTTTATAAATACACTTAGTATTGAAAAAAGTCGTTCTCAGCCCTCGTCTCCATAACACACACGCCTACGGTTCGAGCGAATTCCGCCTCGGTCGCAATGATAAACTTTCTGCACTTGTATCAAAATGTACTATATTTTTTTTTTTTTTGTCATGGGCAATGTCTGCAATATATTAGTCCCAAGTTTGTGCCTTTTCCGGCAAATAAAATATTTTTCTTTCTATCATGTAGTAATTGGATCCATGGTACAATTTAGTGCGTTGCACGATCTTTTTCTAAGAAAGTATGCATTGTTTCCACAGTGTAATTCATCTATAAGAGGGAGATTTTACGATGATGCATCGCTGAATTAATTTAATTGACAGTGATTTACTTGTTTTATGAGCTTGGCAGTAACTTGCTTAATGAAAATCTGTCAGTTTATTCATTACATACAGTGTTTTGAGCTATTTGCTTTTTGTGACATTTTACACTTTGCAGTTTGGCAGAAGCATTTGTGTAAAAAATGTCGCCATATTAATAAATGATTCATTTTTTGCGATTTGGGTATAAAGCCTCAGTTACTTTAGGGGACAAAAGGTGACATGACGCGCAACGCTCAATCTACGTGACGTTTTAACGTTGTCCAGTTTCCCGTAACTTCATCGACGCAGAGTTGCTAGCCTGTCGGTTTTCTACCGGTTGCATATTGGGGAGTGTGCGTCGGAATTGCATAACCTAATTCCGCCTAGCCCGTTCCATCATCGGACCATCAGGCGTAAGGCAATGCCCCACCGGTACATGGTAGACATCCCACCTATACGCACAAAACTTTTTGGAAACACATTAATTGTGTGTACAGCTAAGGAGTGGAATGGCTACAACCCGGGAATCTTTAAGTCTCGGTAAGCGCGCTCCATCGTCGACCGCATCGTCGCTTTCCATCAGGTGAGATAGCGGTCAAGCGCGAACCTAACAAGAATAAAAAAAAAACTTGCCCCCTAACATTTTGCGATGCATTTACGTGATGCAGGACGTATTAAAGACAATATGACAGCGTATCATGTTGAGAAAAATTTTGTCCCATAACCTCTGAGACTTTATCATTAAAATTATAGGTACCTAATTATAATATTTTTTCTAAAAACTAGCGGCCCTGACAGACGTTGCTCTGCCCGAAAGCTGGCTTTTCATCAGAAAAAAAATAACCCATTTACTGCGCCACTCTCCTTAGTTAAATCTATTTTCAAACCATCCAGAGATCTACTCAAATATAGAAATAAAGTTTCATCCAGATCGATGAAGCTATTTAAGAGGTGTTAGGTGACAAACACATGTACAGAAGAATTATATAGGTCCATATGTCACCATAAAATTGTAAATACCTCTATTTCTATATTTGTAATTTCTCTCGGTATTTACAATTTTATTGTGACATATTTTATAATCTGTCTCGCCAGATTGTAAACTTTTGAAAGACTGTGAGCCGCTAATATATAGGGTGACTGGTAATCAGTGACTGATACTTCAACGCGTGATTGTACATGATAAAGAACAACTAAAAAAAGTACTTAGAAAAAAAACAGCAAGCAGTACTAACTAGCAGATTATTTTCGCAATTTTAGTTATGGTCTCATAGTAAAAGTTGTTTGTTATCATGACTACAATCACGTGTTTAACTATCGGTCACTAATTAACAGTCACCCTATATGTATACGGTTAAGGTTGAAATTCATTTGACTATGATGACACTGCTCTCTCTCTATGCTCGGGGTTATAACTATAAATTCGTCTTACCTTCTGCGGCTGCTGACTATGTTTATTCTTCAAGTCTATCCAGAGTCTCGCCAGATTGATGGCCAAGCCAAGCACGGCCACGATGAAGAACTTGATCTGAAATTATAAAGATATTGAATTAAAGACTAAGGCACTCCCTAGTTTTAAAATGTGGCCTTCAGGGTCGGCCATTCTTCCATACAAACGACTGTTCAACTTCATTGTTTGAAGATGTAGTTTCAAAACAAACAGTTATATTGATTTGTTTCTTCACTATCTAGCCCTGTATGAAAACAAAACGTAAAAAAAAACTGGGCAAGTGCGAGTCGGACTCGCGCACTGAGTGTTCCGTTCAAACTTACCTATAAAACAGTTCAATTCCCGAATTGAGTTACGAAGGTTTTCCGAATCGAATCCGATTTTTTTTTGTGTAACAACAAATTTACATTTATCTGATTTTTTACTTTAATTGTGCTATGAGACCTTGCCTCATGCTAAAATTCACCCAGAATAAATTGTAATTTTCTTGAGAGTGTTCAAATACCTATACGTTTTTTGCGACACAAACTGCCGTATCTTTTTTTCGTTAACTCAGAAGTTTGATTCCGCAGACCTGAGTATATGGTATATAATTTGCGCATTTAGATGTAAATAAATAGCATATGGAGTGTGAATATCGGCGAATAATATATCTCTGTATGGAAACAATTTTGCCAGTCTTTTGGGTACATTACTAGTGGACAGCGATGTGGAGGATTTTTTCGACGCCGTACTTTAGATTGCTTTTTTTTAGTACTTTAGGGCTTTTATTTTTATTTTGTAGTTAGTTTTAATTACGTTATTATTAGATTTAAATGTATATAAAATTAAATTAAGTATTGTTAAATAAATATCAAAACTATTAAAAAACCAAAAAAAAAAGAAACAATGACATATTATTGTCTTAATTAAAAAATAAATAAACAAAATTTTGATTAGATAGGTCTGTTATTAATCATGGTATATGGTATGGGTGTTCTAGCTTCTTATTGCTCATCAAAGCATTTCTGTCACACACGATGTTGGATGAGATAGCATGCATTTATAAGTCGCCCATCAACAAGCTCGGGTCGCCGAATAGTGCAACCATAAAATAAAATGAAAGTTAGTTTTTCGATCATCATTATCGAAACTGATAATCGATCTTTCCTGAACAATGGGCATCTGTTTCCTCCAAACATGGCTACAATTAATGGCAATGCCTTTCATTCTGCCCATTGTGTACTTGCTCGTGTTAATTTTTGTACAATATTTTATAGTAAACAACAAATAACACTAAAAAAAAAAAACTATTCTGGATAGAATAAAAAAACTGGTAAAAAAAAATAAAAATATTAAATATAAAATAGATGTTCATGGTGTAAATTTTGGATAATCCTTTTTAATCCTTTGTATATGTTACCGGCCATACCCGATGTTAAAATTAACTAGTTTCGCCTAGGCCAAACCCGAGATATTAGTCCAAGAGCGAACGAAGCAAGCTTAGAATATTAGGGCACCCCGACACGGACAGGTTAGGTTAGAAGGCTAAGGCAGGAGCAGAGCGGAGTGGAGCTCCCACCTCAGCCTTCGTGGTTACTTTTTTAACCACCCAGAAATAGGCCCGTGTAAGAAGAACTTATTTTATTATATTTATTATATGTATCATAATAGGAACCTTTGCGCTCTCTCGCTTGTAAAAATATTGTAATTTTTAATTTGGCATATCTTTTCTTTTTGTAAATTATTATTATTATTATTATTATACAACTTTATTGCACACCTTAACATACTACAGGACAAACATTTATATAAATAAGTGTACAATAGGCGGTCTTATTGCACAGGGCAATTTCTACCAGACAACCTTTGGATGGACTGATCGAAAGGAAAATATTTCGGGCTGTCAGTGTACAACAACTTATAGAATAATATAAAATAAAATAATTAAAAAATAATAATACTTAAAAATATAATACATAAATAAATAATAAAAACAAATAATATACTAATAAATATCAAAAATAATTGCAATTTAAAAAGGAGAAGAAGTAACTAAAGTGATAGATAATGCTCCTTCACCATTTTTTTGAACGTTGGTAGCGTTTGGGCTCGCCTCACTTCTATGGGTAATGCATTCCACAAACGAGCTGCTTGTATCGTAAAAGATCTATCAAAGAACGAAGTGGAATGCACATGAATACTAAGTTTTAGATTTTCCGATGACCTCAAGGACCTAGAATGTGTGTCACAGAGGAACTGAAAGCGTTCTTTAAGATAAAAAGGAGTAGAAGGATTAAAGAGTACATTGTAAAGCAAAGAAAGTATGTGAACATTCCGGCGAAGGCGAATAGGAAGCCATTTGAGCTGAGTACGAAATTCAGAAACGTGGTCATACTTGCGCAAGCCAAATATAAACCTGATACAGAGATTTTGAAGTCGCTCAAGCTTATCTAATTGGTCTTGGTTGAGATCAAGATAGCTGGCATCAGCATAGTCCAGGATTGGGAGAAGAAGAGATTGTAAATCTAAAACTTTAAGATTTTTGTAAAACTTGAATTGACTTGTTAATACATCGCGTAATTTTAAGTTTCGGAAGAGCGAAGTGCCCTAACACAGGCAATTTTTGTCTAAAAGGTAACTTCAACCACTAGATGTAGTACAAATTTAGTGAATGGAAAATAAATTATGTGTATTTGTAGCATTATACTCCATCTGTTTAGTTTATTAACAAAATATACACAATCATGACATGTCTTTTATCTAAAAGTGGTCTAAAAAAAATTGGTTGCCTGTAAAGTCGGTATACGGGCGAAAGTTTTACGTGACAACGACTTTGAGTGGTAAAATAATTTTAATGTGAATATTCATTCGTATAGTAGGAAGAAGGATGAAATAATAGGGGACGCGTGCCTTTCACTTTTTATGTCTGTCTCTCTCGCTCTTAGGCGGGCTAACCATGCCCGAGTGGAAGGGACGCGTGCCTCTCACTCGCTCTCATTGTGAGCGCATAACGTGAGCGGAGCGTAACGCAGTTTCTTGAAGTGTCACCCGGCAAACCAATTTATAAGACGTTGTCACGTCAAAATTTTATCTAAAAATGTTTACAATTTTTGTTATTTATCTATACCGATGTTTGGTTATTAACTTAATTTAAGTAATCTTTTTATGTCTTTTATACGATTTTTTAAAATATAAATATACGTATCAAGATTGTTTACGTTTAGTTAACTACCTAAACAAATGGAGTATAGGTGCAAGGAGTTGACTGGGCGCTGATGAATCAGTGAGTAAGTCAAGGCAAAGTCTTGACTGAAACGGAAGGTTCTGAGGTTTTACACCACTTCCTCATCCCTCCAAAGTTCTTTAAAAGGCCTTACCTGTAATTTGTACGTAAGGATCTGCAGCAGAGTTCCGATCTTAGCCTTGATGACAGCTCCGAGGATCAAGAGTTTGAGGATAGCCTTCTTTTTCTTCTTCTTTTTACCTCTTTGTTCTAGAAATTGATAGAAGTATGTTAGAAACAGAAGTTGTATACAGGGTGCCAGTTTATAGTGGCATTTTTTTTTTGTTGTCGGGCATCGTACGTTGTCGTTTAGAAAAAACAATGATACTGCAAAAATTTATAATTTTAAAAGTGTGACTTTTTTCGTGAATTTCGTTAATATCTGTAATCTGCTCATAAAACTGCTATAAACTGGTATAGAAGTAGTCACGTCTTTCAATATTTAATATTTAAAAGTTTACAAAATATATATATAGTTGGTAGATCATTTGCTAAAATTATAAATATGATTGTTATATAATTACTGTTATGTTATACTCAAATGATAGGTGAGGACGGTGGCGCCAACCCCTCGCGCGTATACTTAGGGGTATTGTTATTACGTAACAAAAAACAAAAAAAAACTTTTTCTGGATTTTTCTAGGAAAAACGAAGATATAGAGACCAACATTTTCGGCCGAATAAATTTCGTGCACCCGTGTGTACAAAACGACAACTAAGCGTTTTTCAAGGTCACTCAAGTTGTACAGACGTATGCATAATCGGCGAGGGGATCTTACATTAGTTGCCAGAGTTTCTGGAAAATATTTATTTATAAAACCATAATTGTAAACAGTATTGTTTGTGCTAACTGAATGTAATAAATGTAAAAAAAATTCTGAGTGTTTCTAAGATGTACCATTTTTTACTGATTCATTTGATATCTTGTAAAAAGAAGCAAAATTCAGATTTTTTAATAAAACTAATGTTTTTTTCTAAACTATTACTTACGATGCCCTCTAGCTGAAAAAAAAATATCACCACTATTATAAACGGATCAACCTGTATAATGTAGAAAACATGCTATAATTAATTAATTTTTTGATACACTGAAAATATGTTTTTCGTGCTCATTCATAAGAAGAATGTCTATGATCTACAAAAAAGAAAAAGGAAACAAATCATGCTTAAATTCATGTCGTTCTATATGTTTTTCAATACACTTACTCGAAAACTCTCGCTTATTCCACCGCTTTTAGGCACGCAATAAACCGTTTTCCACACTATTTCAGAAAAGTGCGCGTGCTCTCCCCCGCCACAATGTTATAACATTTATCGTATCAGGCTGGGCGCGCGTCGATCCCCACGAGTCGCCGGTCAACCTCCGTTAATTCATTTTGTAAGTGTATTGAAAAATGTCGTTTGATACACGTGCAAATTTGTCACTTCAGCCCTCGGCTCCATAACACACTCGCCTACGGCTCGAGCGAATTCCGCCTCGGTCACAACGACAAACTTTCTGCACTTGTATCAAAATGTACTATTACTCGTGCTTAAATGCTTGCATACTCGTGCCGAACACAGCAAAGTTATATAGATACATTCCATGCATACAAAATGCTTATTATTTTAAAAAGGGTTTACCTAAATGATGTCACTAATTAGTTTTCCTGCAAAAATTATGAAAGTGCTTCGAATCTAGTATTCATTTTTTTACGTGGGAAATTATCGAGCTTAGGGTGCAGTAGTGATCCAAATTAAATGAAACAACACATCCAGGATGCTGGATTCCGAACAACAAACAGTGGGTAGTTCGCCGTCTAACGTCAGGTTTTTTTTTTTGTAGGAGGGAAAATCATTCAATCTCCACCACCCCGCGCTCTTGGGCGCATGAAGAAAAAACATTCCCCATAATAAACCCGCCCGTATCCTTGCGTTGCCTTTTACGTTACCACGGATACACTTACGTTCCCTATAACCCTAGCGAGAATCAGCCCTACTAGAGGCATACGGTTTAGTCGATACCCCTTTTGTAGCGCGTGTGGAACACTATGCACCGTCGACTCAGGTTCGGTCCTCACCTGACGGCCATGTCAGCAAACCGTAGGGGCCCAGCAGGGTCGGAACCTGGGCCGAAGGCAAAGAAGGAACAGGAGTGAGTTTTTAGTCAGTAAAAGTCTGACACGCCCTCTCGTGCTACTCTAGGGCGAGAGAGATTGTTGAATGATTTCTCACCTCAAATAGAAAACCTAATTTTATGAATAAGAATTGTCAATGTTGCGTTTCGTTTCCGTTGTAGTTTCGTCTTATTACCTCATTTGTCCTTTAAACACGGACAACACAATACTGGAACCAGAATGCAGAGAAAGCCAGCATCGTGAAAGTTTATCAAAATCAAGTTACGGGCATTTGCGAAAACCGGTACTCCTAACATGGACAGTGACGTGACGAATCGAAAATGTTGCGGTTTTTCAAACTCACCATGAAAAGGGAGATCTTTCACATGGAAATGATTAAAGTTAATTGATGAGTCATAACCCATGTCGGTTTCTTGTCAAGAGATAGTGAATAAAACTGATTTATGTATTTGGGACTTAGTGATGCCATACAATTTTCAAATTTAACTCTCAATTTCAAATTGTGGACACCGGAAAAGTTGCTAAGTGCGAGTCGGAAGAGAAACTGACTGACTGAAATATCAACGCTCAGCTGAAACTACTGGGACTAGGAGCGTGAAATTTTGCACAAGGTTTCCTTTTATGACGTAGGTGAGCAATAAGAGAGGATATTCCAAAATTCTTTCTTTAAAAGGATGAAGCGGGCGAAGCTGCTGCTAGGAGCTGGTTTACAATATTATAAGAGCCTGCGCACACCTGCCTACCACGTCGCAGACTTGTCTACAACACCGCAGTCTTGTCTTCGACAAGACTGTTTTGGGACGTCCAGCGTTGACAACAGTAACACTAATTTACCACTAGAGTCAACTTTTAAAACCACCAGAAAACCACTAACAAAAAATTACCCCACACACAAAATCGTAAAATAGAATAAGTAGGCATATAGGTTATTAGTTTATGGTGTATGATTTTCCAAAATTCATCTCCTAAGGGGACGAAACGAGTGTCCAAAGTTTGTGTGGAATAACCAACTTTTCCGGAGGCGAAGCTACTAGCAGAAAGTAGTAACCAATATAGTGCATTTCTACAAAAGAGATGTTTTTAAAATGTATAAAGATAAAGATTTTGTACAGTAATAGTTCCACGTGAGCTGTGCTGTGGGGCAGACAATGGTAAAACATGCGGCTGAATACCCGTGTTCTACATGGAGCGACTGCCTATCAGCCCTCCACAACCCAGTTACTGGGCACCCCGATACTCCTTGGACAGACTGATGGTCAGACTTTCTACCGTCTGACTACCTGTAACGACTGTCAAAAATCTACGAATGACAACCGGGAACAACGGCTTTGCGTGCTTTCCGAAGCAGTTTAAGTAATGTCCTATAGATAAATCTGGATAAACTGTGCAAAATGAATATAATTTTATGCAAACTAACTTAAAACTACATCTAACTACCCAACCACCAACCTTCAACTGTACTCCTATCCTTAACCTCATTCTCTAGGTTCTCATTTTCCACAACATGCTCAGCCAAAGTATCCAGGGCATCCTGTCCCATAGCCCAGAAGTCTGATACAATTCCTCTGGAAACCTCCGTCAGTTCCTCAGTCACATTCTCAGGGACAGGCAAAGCTCTTTCTCCAATAACCCAGGACTGGACCCCGTTGCCAAAGGCGCGACCTTTCTCCTCCTTATGGGCTTTTCTTAGAGGCATCATAACTGGATGGATGAGGTGGATCTTGGGTGGTTTTGTCTTCTTCTTCTTCATTTTCTTCTTGTCTCCGCCTGCGCTGATTGTAATGCTGTCGATTCCGCCACCACTGTCGTGCTTCCTGGCGAGGGCTCTGCGGAAAAGAGATGGAATCAGTAAAAGCGAAATAGCAAGACGAAAGTCTATGACCAGTGCGTGTTGCCAGTGGTGACATATGGCTCTGAAACGTGGCCCCATCAGAAGGCTTGAAGTCACCCACTCCGATCAAGATCGGAGACTACACCCGAAGTTGTAGACAATTACGTTTACCTGAGACAGACAATCTAGTTGGGTAGCAACTTCGAGAAAGAGCTCAATTGTCGAATCCGACTCGGCTGGGCAGCGTTCGAGAAGCTGCGCGGTATCTTTTACCAGTGTGTGTTGCCAGTAATGACATAAGGCTCCGAAACGTGGCCGCTTATAATGGGCCTCATCAGAAGACTAAAAGTCACCCAAAGGGCAGTGACCTAGTGATGGTCGCGGGAATCCGTTGGATGATGAGACGCATAGGACCATTCATTGTGATAACACTTGGGAGAGGCCTGTGTCCCACAGTGGACGTCTTTCGGCTGAAATGATGATGAGATAGCAAGTGAGAGTATATATACTACCAGATAGAGTTTTTTTTATGTGTCAGTTTTTATGATTAACTAGCTCCTGCCAGCGTCAGCGTAGAAAATATATGCCAATGTCAGTCAGTGATGAAGTAGCATTCTACTTGTGAAAGAATGATTAAAATCGTTCCAGCCCCCCTAGCCAAGTTACAACCGTTTCGTTAGATTCTCTTTTCGTCGCTCGCCTCGAGTAGGCCACGCCTCCGAATCCTTTGTTCTGACGTCATCTCAATCTCATACAGACGCTCCCTAAATAAACGGAAACGGTATGTTTTGTCTTTGTAGTGTTCTGGATTTAGGTGTTCTGCCCCCCTAGCTAAGTTACAACCGTTTCATTTCGATTCTCTTTTCGTTGATCGCCTCGAGTTGACCACGTCTCCTATTCCTTTGTTCTGACCACGTGACTGAGCGTTGAGATGACTTCAAAACAAAGGAATCGGAGGCGTGGCCTACTCGAGGCGATCGACGAAAAGAGAATTGAAACGAAACGGTTGTAACTTGGCTAGGGGGGCTGGACACACTTTTTATTTTCTCTATTTGTCTCTAATATTCCTTTGGTCAATGTCATGCATACCTGTTTTTTTGCATGGTTACTGAAATTCCAATTTTAAATGTAAGTTTATTTGAATTGTAAGTGATTGTGATGTTGGTGTGCATATTATAAATAAATAATACATGCACATTATAGTAGAGAATCTCAAAGATTTCTAACTCACATGCGAAGTTGGGGCATGTCGCCAGTAACACTACTAAAACAATCGTAGTTTAAATAGAAACCTATAAACTTAACGCTTGTATAAACAAGTAATATTAACCATCAGTTGGTAAATACCTTGTGGTCATACTGGCCGATATATATGTGCTAATATTTATCAAGAGAAACTGTACGAGATATCATGGCTGGTCGAGAAAGTGTTGGATTTCCCGCAAGACTTTGTTGTAGATGCGTAGATACGTGTGTTAAAAATCTTTACGTACGCTAGAAGAGCACGAGTTTGAGCACAAAATCGTGAAGTGTGGACCGACTTACAAGCCTATGGCGAGGTTGCACTAATTTTGAACTTTTTTGAACCTCTGGAAATTCATAAATGTAAAAGAGAACATCATGAAAAACTATTTTATTCAAATTGAGAATAATAATGACCAACCGTTGGATATAAATCATTAATAAGCTTGACAAAAAAAATCACAAATCTGACCCTAACTAAAAAAAACTTACGATTGCATACGAGATTAAGCACGGAAATATTTTGAAAGTAACATAAAATAATGAAGCTAGTTTTTTAAACGGGTCTTGCTTGAACTTGAACAGTAACTATGTTTTTTAGGGTTCGGTAGCCAAATGGTAAAAAACGGAACCCTTGTAGATTCGTCATGTGTCTGTCTGTCCGTCTGTATGTCACAGCCACTTTTTTCCGAAACTATAAGAGCTTGGTAATTAGATGTATTCTGTGAACCACATTAAGAATTTCACAAAAAATTGAAAAAAAATACAATTAATTCTTGGGGTTCCCCATACTTAGAACTGAAACTTAAAATTTTTTTTTCATCAAACGGTGGGATATCTATGGATAGGTCTTCAAAAAAGATATTGAGGTTTCTAATATCATTTTTTATATACTGAATAGTTTGCGCGAGAGACACTTCCAAAGTGGTAAAATGTGTGCCCCCCCCCCTGTAACTTCTAAAATAAGAGAATAATAAAACTAAAAAAAAATTATGATGTACAATTATCTTATAAACTTCCACCGAAAATTGGTTTGAAAGAGATCTAGTAAGTAGTTTTTTTTAATACGTCATAAATCGTAAACCGCAATTTACCTTAATTTTGCACGGAACCCTCAGTGCGCGAGTCCGACTCGCATTTGCCCAGTTTTTTATGTAAATGAATCTGTGGCTACAACCGGCTGTTAAGAAGCACACTTCGAGCGTTTGGTGTGTGCTCGACTGTGCTTAGCTAAAAAAAACCAACAATTTTTTTAACGAACTCAAAGGGTTTCGCTTCACGTTCGAGGATCGATAAAAATAATAAAAATAATAATAAATTTATTTCACACAAAAAAACAACACTTACATCATAAAACTATGAACATATAGGCTTATTACACGGTCACAATTATGTAGGTAGGTACTCTGACTCCTAAACTAGGTGTGGGCCTGTAACTTAGGAGTCAGTGATTCTCCGTAACAAACAAAGCCATAACTATATTGAAAAGAGGACAAACAAAAAAGTAAGCAAGTGGTAACTAAGAAAAGAGGAACTAATTTATTTATGCTACATATATATACCTAATAAGAAAACAAAACTATATGGTGAGTGTGTGTGTGATTAGGTGTAAGTGTAGAGTGTGTGTAGGTGTAAGTGTAGAGTGTATGTGAGTTTGTAGTGAGTAAATGTAGGTATAACTAGAGCATACCAGTCTATGGACAAATTTTAATAAGAGTATCAACACCGTGAGATACCTAGCAGAAGATCCTCAGTCTTTTCATAATTTAATGTTAGAAGATAGTCACTAATTAAGATTTTGCACTGTCGTTTAAGGCATGAATACACGATGAAGGCTCGTTGTGTGCTCACACTTGACACCGCGAGTACAGCAGCTCGGCTTTTGCTTCAGAGGGTCCATTTCCACTCGCCTATCGTCAACATCGAGCATGGTCTAAAAGCTTGTTACTTCATCTAACGCAATCCAATGCGATGTTTGATGGAAAGGCAACGTGAAAAAAGAGAGATAACGCCTGAAAACTCTGTTAGCATTCGGTAATTCCGTGATTTACTCGAATATTTTACAAAACTTGTTCCAGGAAATACGTGTTTTTTTTTAAACCCTTACAACTATTTGAAATAAATTGTCGTCATTTGGAATCTTGATTAAATTTGCAAGACTTGTACTGTTATACTTTTTTAATTTTCTTTAATATTTGTAATAAATTATGAAGTGTCAAAGCTCATGCAAAATAGCAGATTTTCGGAGGATTAGTTTTACATAAATTTATAAACTGATTTCAATAGAAGTCTAGATAATATCCACGAGATACTTTGTTTCGATAGAACGATGCGGGAGACGATGGCAGAAGTTAGTTTTGTATACGTGCCACAGCTTCACAGGGTGGTGTTACAAATAATTTAAATTCACGGCTTTTTTGACAACTTTTTTGCGATTCGGAAAAATCTTCAAGACTCCATTCGAATATTGAAATATTTACATAAGTTTGTACAGAACCCTCAGTGCGCGTATCCAACTCGCACATGCCCAGTTTTTTCTACTGTAATTGGCTGTATAATCTACAAAAAATATTATTTCAGACATGTATGCTTTCCGATTCTTCAATTTATTCATTAAATTAATAATTATTCAAGCTAGTCAAGCTTACTAAGAATATCTTAATAGAAAGCTTAAATAATCTGCACAGGTGCAAGAACTAATAT
The DNA here is from genome assembly GCA_961205895.1 of Mythimna pallens. Lineage (NCBI taxonomy): Eukaryota > Metazoa > Arthropoda > Insecta > Lepidoptera > Noctuidae > Mythimna > Mythimna pallens. The sequence continues at coordinate 1,586,330 of OY540852.1, forward strand.
TTGTACGGCCTATTGACAGTTAAAAAACCGGCCAAGTGCGAGTCGGGCTTGCGCTTAAAGGGTACCGTCTGTACCACAGAGTACTTTTTATATTATACTATTTTTTTAGAAACTTGACTGTACTTACCTTTTTATTTTATTTTTCAATTTTTAACTATTTTTTAACTTTTTGAAATTTCATTAATATTTTTTTGACAAAATTTATTGTTTTTTGTTTAAAATAATTAGTTGTTTTTTTGTGTAATCAGGACTGTCTTTTTGTTTTTTTTTTTAACTTTTTAAAAGCTGTATAATGGATCTAAATGGTCTCAAATAAAGGTTTATTATTATTATTATATGACCGTACTTAGTAAAAACCGGCCAAGTGTAATTCGAACTCGTGCACGAAGGGTTCCAATTTTTTTTTAAACGAGCAAAAATCACGTTTGTTGTACAGGGGCCCCTTTAATTATTAATTTTATTCTGTTTTTAGTATTTTTTATTAAAGCGGTAACATAAATAAATCATTTGTGAAAATTTCAACTGTCTAGCTATTACGGGTCATGAGATACAGGCTGGTGACAGACAGACGGACAGTGGAGTCTTAGTAACAGGGTTTTTTTTTAGGTGGGAAAATCATCTTATGACAAATCCCGCCCTTGGGCGGTGCGGGAGATAGTGTCAGACTTTTACTGACTAAAATCCCACTTCTGTTCCTTCTTTGCCTTCGTCCCAGGGCCCTGGGTTTCACTTTCACACTACCCGTAGCCCCAGTAGGCTTCGACCCTGCTGGGCCCCTACGATTTGCTGACATCTTCCTGAGGCGTCGACGACTTGGGCTCGGTCCGGATGGTCAAGTTTTTACCCTTTGGGTACGGAATCCTAAAAAGAATACTTCCCGACCCAAGAATCAAACTCATGACCTGAGCTCAATAGTTTCACTCACGGTCCCCAGACCAACAAACAAAATTATTTTTTTAAACTGAATGTTACTTAATTTATTCATTAAATCTTATGAAACTAATTAACAAAATTAAAAATTCAACATATTTCTAAACATCTCTTCGAATTCCCTGAATTACCATAACTCCATCAAAAACACGCATGCTTAAAAAAATCGATTAAATCAAAGGTGAAATCATTCAACTCATACATGTGCGCGACCGGACACCGAACCTCGTCACTTTCACTCGTAACCTACTTGAGTGATACACTTTGCTTAAAACAATGTGGCTGTTTACAATCTGACGTGTACTTAGTAATCGTAAACTAGTTTGGATACTGAATGAGAGTTCTTTTATGTTTTTTTAACCGACTTCACAGAAGTAGGTTTTGTATTTGTGCCGTGTGCATGTTTGCATGTCCTCCATTTCCTCAAAAACTGATTCTATTTGGATGAGGTTCTTGTTATTTAAATGCATATTTGTCAGAGAAGGGTTTCATTACCATCATCATCATCAACATCATTTTAGCCGAAAAATGTCCACTGCTGGACATAGGCCTCCCCAAGTGTCGCTACAATGAGCGGTCCTGTGCGTCTCGCATCCATCTGACTCCCGCAACCGTTACCAAGTCATCGGTCCACCTTGTAGGAGGCCTTCCAACGCTACGACTTCCGGTACGTGACCACATCAGAAGACTTTTAAAGTCACCCAAAGGGCAATAGAAAGGGCTATGCTTGGAGTTTCTTTGCGTGATCGATCCAGGAATGAGGATATCCGCAGGAGAACCTAGGTCACTGACATAGCACTAGGAATCGCCAAACTTAAGTGGCAATGGGCAGGGCATATAGCTCGCAGAACGGATGGCTTTTGGGGCCGAAAGGTTCTGGAATGGCGAGAAGGATTTAGTATAAAACAAACTGTATTCCTTATTTACTCCTGGAGGTGATTGGCGGTGGTGAACTCTTGGACCGGGTCGTGATCCCAGCCATGGTCTGGACGAGAGGGAATGATTAAAAGCAGTCGACTCGTGAATCGACACTATTACAGATGCGCGTATACAGTAATTTATTTTAATTTGACTTTACGATGGTCACAAAAAGTTAAGATACCACCTTTTTTTTGCTTTAGTAATACAAAAAGCTAGTTATATTAACATAACCTACATAGCTGTACATGTCATGTATTTTTTTCCTTTCTTTGGGCAATAAATAATTTATTATTAATTTATTATTATATTATTATTATAGCTTTCTTGATAATCTTTAGACGGCTGATAAAAAGTATATAAAAAGAAAGAAAAAATATCTATTGGGCGACAGAATTAATATAAAAAGTGCCAATGTGCTATGATTGGACATCCCACCCATACGTATAAATCACGGCATGATTATGGAGAAATGGCGACAGCGACTATCGCAACCCAGTGCTGGGCACGTAATTATGGCGGTAAGTCCCCTCTTTGAGGAGTGGCTGGAAAGGCCATACGGCGTCATTACCTTTCGCATGACGCAGGTCCTCACCGGACACGGTAAGTTTGGGAAGTTCCTGCACCGGATTCGTGCGGAAGCGACGCCCGGGTGTCGCTACTGTGTGGACCGCCCGGAGGACACGATAGAGCATACGGTGGAGGTGTGCCCCGCTTGGGCAGAGCAACGCCATGTCCTCGTAGGGGTGATCGGCGGCGGCGATCTCTCGCGCCGGGCCTTGGTACAGGCCATGGTCCGGGGCGATGAGGAGTGGCAGGCGGTCGCCTGCCAGTAATGCTTGCAAAGGAGGCGGCCAATCGCGTGAGGCAACGGTCCTCACGTCCCAACCGCCGCCGGGGTGCCGATCCCGATTTCCGGCCACCGTAGGCGCGGGCTTGCGGACGGCGAGCAATGGGTCCGGTAACCGTCTGGACCGAGCCCAGGTCGTCGACGGCGCGTGCTGTCCCACGCGCGCCTCAAGGAGATGTCAGCAACTGTAGGGGCCCAGCAGGGTCGAAGCCTACTGGGGCCAAGGGTCTGATTCTGAAAGGAACACTCGGCCCTGGTACGAAAGGCAACGAAGGAATAGGAGTGGGTTTTTAGTCAGTAAAAGTCTGACACTATCTCGAGAGAGAGGGAGAAGAGCGGGGGATGTCATAAGATGGACCCACCGGAAAAAAAAACCCATATGTACAAAATGTTTTAGGAACACATTAAATACATACAGCTATGAAGGTGGAATTCCCAGCCGGAGTCTTTGTTTCCTGATAGCTACAACCTTTAAGGTCTTTAAGTCAAGAGTGAATAGGTTACTTCTAGGCAAGCGTGCTCCATCGTCGGCCACATCATTACTTACCATCAGCTGAAATAATTGGCAAACGCGAATTTATAATTCATATAAAAAAAAATGGGTAAGGGCGAGTCGGACTCACGCACTGTGGGTTCTGTACAAATTTACTTATGAAAACAGTTCAATTCTCGAATTGAGTTACGAAGATTTTTCCGAATCGCAAAGAAAGTTTTTTTTGTGACGTATTTATTTATTCAGACTTATGAAAGATTTATGGTTTTCAGATTTATTCCTATATCTATACTATAAGACCTTGCTTTATGCCAAATTTCAGGATTCTGGATCAACGAGAAGTACCCTATAAATTTTGATTCTTTTGCGAGTGTTGAAATGTACGTTTTTTACGACATAAATGGCCGTATCTTTTTATTCTGTTAACTTAGAAGTTTGATTTTGTTCACAGCTTCAAGGAATCGCAGACTTGAGTATATGGTTTTAATTTGAACTCGATACGTCCACGCGTTACCGAGATAAAGGGTCTTGTCAGACAGACAGACTCAGGTCTTTTTTCGAAGGTGGGAAAAATCATCTAATTACAAATCCCGCTCTTGGGCGGAGCGAGAGATAGTGTCAGACTTTTACTACCTAAAAACCCATTCCTGTTCCTTCTTTGCCTTCGTCCCAGGGCCCCGGGTTTCGCTTTCACACTACCCGTGGCACAGACTTTATTTCACCTTATAAGGAGACTTATCAATTAACTTTCGAGAACTCAGATCGTGTCAATTCCATTATTTCACAACCGCAACATAATTTCACTAATGATTAAGAAAAGATCGTATCTTTTATATTTATGGCTATTAAATTCTTGTATTGTATTGAATTTTATTAAATTATGAAAGTTTATTATGAATGAGATGTAATAAAAAGTGAAATCTTAGGTAATCTGTCAGTATTTATAAGATGCAGTTTTGAATCTGCAAAAAAATTCAGAAGGCAATTATGTTAGTGACTCTCTAGACCCGAATCAACAATTTTATTTTTATTAATTTATGGAAGTCGGTAAAAGCGTTTCGTAGAGTAAGTAGGCGGAGCCTTGTACAGCCTGATGCATTTACGCACACAGTGACAAAACGCGCGATAAATCGCAAGGGGTAATCCTGTTTTTTTTTAAAGAGATTTATTCTAAACAACACTCTAAATGAAAAAAAAAAAAAAATAACAAGTATTATTGTTTTTTTTTTTATAAACTAGTGTTTGACTGCAACCCCACCTGGTGAGCAGTGATGCAATCGTTGATGGCGAAGCGCACTTGTTTATTAACCTTTTCACCGCCACGGACTTCAATAGAAGCTCTTCATTTCAACTATTTTATTATTTATTATTATAGCACTGTCTAATATGCTATTTTTTTCCACATCAAATAAGCCCTTTTTATCTTAAAATACTACAGACCCCCTAGCCAAGTTACAATCGTATCGTTCACGCCAAACGCTTCGAGTAGGCCACGCCTCCAATTCCTTTGTTCGGACCACGTGACTGAGCGTTGAGAAGACGTCAGAACAAAGGAATCGGAGGCGTGGCCTACTCGAAGCGTTCAGCGCGAACGATACGATTGTAACTTGGCTAGGGGGGCTGTTTACTTTACATTTCGTTATAGATTTATAGTTTGGAGTTGACAATACGTCACGTTCTGTGTGCGTTGGCGGTGAAAAGTTTACGAGCTTATTCACTCTAGCCTTGAAGACACATAAATTGAATAACTGCACCTTGTACCTACATTAGATTAAAATGACATGCCAATATTTTGATTTCTTCAAGAACTCGTCTCTTGAACTGCAGTCTCAAATTCTGCCTGTGTCCCTCAGCTAACTTCAACAATATTTACCTGGCCATCCCTCGCTCCAACACGTTAGTCAAGGAGCCCAGCGAGTCTGTGATCTCCCTGCCAATCTTGGACGGCATCTCATCTAAGGAGCGGCCCGATGTCCTGATCTCCGCGTCTGCTTCCTCTGTGGAAAATGAACGAACATAAATGAGGATTTTCTTTATGCATCATGATAGACTTTTGCCAGGCCAGGGCTGTGGCTCCAGGGCTGCAGGATTTTTTGTAGGAGTCACCACGGCCCTGGAACGCAAAGGCCAAGTGAGTGAACTCAGGTGGCTTGTAGTAAGTAAAAGTGTGACACTGTCTCTCGCTCCACCCAGAGCGAGAGAAGTTATTTGATTTCCCACCCCAAAATAATCATGGGTAGTGTGAAAGTGAAACCCGGGGCACTAGGACGAAGGCAATGAAGGAACAGGAGTGGGTTTTTAGTCATTAAAAGTCTTACACTATCTCTCGCTTCGCCCAAGTGTGGAGGATGTCATTGGATGATTTTCCTACCGAAAAAAAAACTAGTCTAGTGGTTAGTAGCCCTGACTGCTATGCCGGAGGTCGTGGGTTCGATTCCCACCCAGGACAAATGTTTGTGTGTTGAGCACGATCGTTTGTTTTGTGTCTGAGTGTAATTTATCTATAATATGTATGTATTTAGAAATATATAAGTATATTTATCAGTTGTCTAGTACTCATAACACAAGCTGGGCTTAGCTTGGGACTAGACGGCGTTGTGTGATAGTTGTGGAATATTATTATTATTTATTATTATTATTAATAAGACAACACCAACCAAATTCCAAAATATCTGTTAGTAATTCTTATATCTACATTAGTTCATGAATCATCAGATATTAATAATACTAGACGAAAGCAATAAAAATAAATAGACTAAAATGTTCGTTTGATTTCTTTAATAAAAAGGGTTTTTCATTAAAAGAGCGTTGAAATTAAATAAAACAACCTGTTTAAGTGATATTACCACAATTTTTAAAATGAATGATAAACGTATATTTATTCTGCAAATGGTTTATAAAACACTTTTTACACGTCAATTTTTTTTTGTCATTTTAAACTAGATGAGGCCGGTGTTTCGTAGCTGACTACCCTGAGAAGAAATACCGAAACAAACTAAGGGCTAAAGTCTCTTTGAAAGTCCATACAGTAAATATGTAATGGTCAAATCACATGAGAACCATGCAGATTTGTCTGAGATGGTCTTTTGAATATTATTAATATCATAAAGGATATATATAGGCTCTGTACCTTTCGAATACCGTAATTAGAGTCAAAATAGAAAGACAATGAGAGCTCGAACGCCGGCGTTCGCTTGGAGTTTAATTAATTCATAAACTAGTGTGCCTCACCATCAACGATTGCATCACTGCTTACCTTCAGGTGGGATCGCAGTCAGTGTAAATTGTGGTTTACGATTTATGACGGATTAAAAAAAAACTACTTACTACGAGTAGATCTCGTTCAAACCAACCCTAAAAACCTATTTAGGTGCACATCTTTTTAGGGTTCCGTAGCAGAATGGCAAAAAAGTAACCCTTATGGATTCGTTATGTCTATCTGTCTGTCCGTCCGTATGTCACAGCCACTTTTTTCCGAAAATAAAGAACTATACTGTAGAAACTTGGTAAGTAGATGTATTCTGTGAACCTTATTAAGATTTTCACACAAAAATAGAAAAAAAAAAACAATAAATTTTGGGGGTTCCCCATACTTAGAACTGAAACTCAAATTTTTTTTTTTCATCAAATGTGGGTTATCTACAGTCTTCAAAAATGATATTGAGGTTTCTAATATCATTTGTTTCTAAACTGAATAGTTTGCGCGAGAGACACTTTCAAAGTGGTAAAATGTGTGTGTCCCCCTGTAACTTCTAACATTACATATTACAATTACAATTAAAAAACTTAAAAAAATATAATGATGTACATTACCACGCAAACTTGCACCGAAAATTAGTTTGAACGAGATCTAGTAAGTAGTTTTTTTTTTAAAACGCCATTAATCGTACACTGCAATTTACCTATCAAGTTTGTACAGAACCCTCAGTGCGCAGGTCCGACTCGCACTTGCTCAGCTTTTTCTGCAATGGAATTGAAGCTGGTGCCAGTAGTAACAATTTAAGTACGAACAGAATCCTTTACAATGGCATAATTATGTCGTAACTCTATTGGACAAAGAGCCCAATTTGTCCTATGGTCCGAGGATCAGTCATGATTTTTGTGGAGTATGCAAACATATAGCGTCAAAAAAAACAGTAAATACTGTGAAAAAATCATTTAAATCGGACCAAAACTGACGAAAATACAGCAATTTTTAGTGTATTAGTTCCAGAAACGCGCCCGAGATTGAAGCGACTCGCTGTGACGTCATCTGTCGTTCGTCGCACGGATCACGACTGATGACGTCATCGTAAACAGTCCAGCGAGAGCGCGCGTTTCCAGGTAGCCGTTCAGAAAAACTTTAATAAATCCACTGTTTCTTGACGGATTTTAATAATTTAAAAAAATTAATGCTCAGTAAATTATTAAACATACGATGTACTTAGTAAAAATCCGATTTGCTAATACGTGATTGATCCTCATTCGAAAAATTACGTTTGTAGTTTTTTTTTTTTTTTTCGCTGGGAAAATCATCTTATGACATCCCCCGCCCTTGGGCGGGGCGGGAGATAGTGTCAGACTTTTACTGACTAACAACCCACTCCTGTTCCTTCGTTGCCTTTCGTACCAGGGCCGAGTCTTCCTTTCAGAATCAGACCCTTGGCCCCAGTAGGCTTCGACCCTGCTAGGCCCCTACAGTTGCTGACATCTCCTTGAGGCGCGCGTGGAACAGCACGCGCCGTCGACGACTTGGGCTCGGTCCGGACGGTTACCGGACGGTCGGATGGCGAGCCACCCATTGCTCGCCGTCCGCAAGCCTGCGCCTACGATGGCCGGAAATCGGGATCGGAATCCCGGCGGCGATTGGGGCGTGAGGACCGTTGCCGTTGCCTCACGCGATCGGCCGCCTCCTTTGCTAGCATTACTGCTTCGCAGAAGGAGGCGACCGCCTGCCACTCCTCCTCGCTCCGGACCATGGCCTGTGCCAAAGCCCGGCGCGAGAGATCGCCGCCGCCGATCGCCCCCACGAGGACACGGCGTTGCTCTGCCCAAGCAGGGCACACCTCCACCGTGTGCTCCACCGTGTCCTCCGGGCGGTCCACACAATGGTGGCACCCGGGCGTTTCTTCCACATGAATCCGGTGCAGGAACCTCCCGAACTTACCATGTCCGGTGAGGACCTGCGTCATGCGGAAGGTAAGGACGCCGTGTTGCCTTTCCAGCCATTCCTCAAAGAGGGGACTTACCGCCATAATTATGACGTGCCCAACGTTTGTAGTTTGCAGCTTCCTTTGATATTAGTAGTAATGTCGCTGACTAGAAAACATTTAATAAAAGTACCTATTATCACGGATAATCTGAACGAATCATCATTCGAGATCATTGAACGAGATCTAATGCCTCAGACTTAACGGTTTTATAATGTTACCTACTTGTATTTCTCTTGCAAGGCGTGTACAAAAAAGTGATATTTAAAATGTAATTTAAAATGTCAATTACAAATTGAAGTAACATTTCAACTGCTCAAGGTTAGGATTTTTCAATTGTACGATCTAAGGTACCTTAATTGTCCTATCTTACTAAGCCGGGTTGGACTTGAATGTGTGTAGGTGCATGTACACTTGTTTCTATGTGTGTGAATTCTATTATTATTATTAACTGGCCTGGCCTGTTGGTCTAGTGGTTAGTGACCCTGACTACTATGCCGGAGGTCGTGGGTTCGATTCCCTCCCAGGACAAATGTTTGTGTGATGAGCACTCATTTGTGTCTTGTTGTGTTCTGTCTGGGTGTAATTTATCTGTATATGTATGTATTTAGAAATATATAAGTATGTTTATCGGTTGTTTAGTACCCATAACACAAGCTCTGCTTAGCTTGGGACTAGACGGCGTTGTGTGATAGTTGTGAAATATTATATTATATTATTTATTTCATCCGTTCAATCGTGAAAAAGTAAGAAAATAGTTTGAGCTATATTTCACTGGGGACACCATGGCGACGCGACCAGTCGCCGCTATCAACAAAATGTATACAACTCTATAGAGAGTTATTCATCAGGTGTCCGTGTGGTTGCGCAACCAATTTGATAGCACGACCAGCTCGCACGCGTGCACTTAGGGCTATATTTCACCGAGACACCATGGCAGCGCGACCAGTTGAGCCGCCATGGTGTCCCGGTGAGATATAGCCCTTTCATAAGATAGATTTTCATCTTACATACTCTTTGGTGACTGGCATCTGAGCTATTCGCGTTACCAAATTGGTTGCGCAATCAAACGGACACCAGGTCAGCAACTCTCTATAGAGCTGTACATACATTTTGTTGGTAGCGGCGACTGGTCGCGCCGCCATGGTGTCCCTGTGAAATATAGCCGTAAAGGTTCATTTTGATACTGTCTCAGTGTGGTGTAGCGACTCTGGTGTCTGTATGGTGTCTTACGGATAGTTTGGTAGCTTACGGACACCATGGCGGCGCAACTGGTCGCCCCGCCATGGTGTCCCGGTGAAATATTAGGCCAAAGAGTATAATGATTCTATAACAGTTGTAGGGTAATTTTGTGTAACAATGAACATTGTTCTTGCATTACGTCAACCAATCACAATAGCCAATACCTGCTTGACAGCTTTACTGATTAGATACATAAATCAGGCGTTAAATAAAAATACATGCTTGATCGTTGCAAACGAAATTGCCATTTGTCAATGAACAAAACTATGGGAAAATATTTTGACGAAGTGTGGAAAATCTCCAAGTATTATCGAAAGTATAGTATAATCAGCTTTATAATGTTCCCACTGCTGGGACGTAGGCCTCCTGTCTATAAGAGAGAATGGGCCCTAATCGCTACGTCGCCCACTGTGGATTGGTGTCACATGTCTTTGATTTTTTTATTATAGGTCATACCAGTTTCCTCTCAATGTTTTCCTTCACCATTTCGAGTGCAGTAGTGCCCCAGCCTGGGTTTGAACTCGCGACACACAACTCGTAAGTCAGGGTCGTTACCAGTGGGGCACCACTGCTGACAACGAACGGTCCTATGCGTCTCACATCCATCGCATTCCCGCTACTCCCACCAGCCACCCGGTCATCGGTCCACCTTGTGGCTCTCCAACGCTGCATCTTTCGGTGCGCGGTCGCCACTCTAGAACCTTTCGGCCCCATCAACCATCCGATCTACGAGCAATGTGCCCTGCCCATTGCTACTTTAGGTTGGGGATTCTTCGAGCTATGTCGATAACCTTAGTTCTCCTGCGGATATCTTCATTTCATCTCTGCAACGGTGCCAGATTGACTATCGGTACATCGAAATGCTGAAGTGTTTGTACAAAAATGTCAGTCTGACTTCAGGAACAGACTTCTGGTCTGACTTCTTCGAGGTCTGTTAAGAAGTCGGACTCATTACAGACGTCATTTATCCTAAACTGTTCACGGCCGCAATGGAGGATGTCCTATCAGCCCCCCTAGCCAAGTTACGATCGTTTCGTTTGCGTCGAACGCCTCGAGTAGGCCACGCCTCCGATTCCTTTGTTCTGACCACGTGACTGAGCGTTGAGATGACGTCAGAACAAAAGAATCGGAGGCGTGGCCTACTCGAGGCGTTCGACGCGAACGAAACGATCGTAACTTGGCTAGGTGGGCAGGTATTAAAACAAAAATACATGCCTCATCTTTACAAATGAAATTGCCATTTATCAAAAAACAAAACTATGGGAAAATATTTTGATGAAGCGTGGAAAATCACCAAGTTATTATTGAAAGTAATATATTGTACTTATGGGAAAAGTTTTGTAGATATTTGTTATTGTGATTATATTCGCAAAGAAACGTTTCAACTTTCGCTAGGCCCGTGGGAGTTCGTGAGTGATAGAATTGTATTTGTTTAGTTTTTCGTGATGATTATATTTGTAATTTGATGTGTAATGTACATTAGAGATAATCGACAGAGCTGTTGGTCTAGTGATTGTCAGCCTGTCTGTCTGTCAAAATCTTTATCTCAAAAACGCGTTTAGGTATCGAGTTGAAATTAAAACCATATACTTAGGTTTGCGGTCCCTTGAAAATGTGAAAAAATCAGACTTCTGAGTTCACGAAAAAAAAAGATACGGTTGTTTATGTCGCAAAAAAACGTATATTTCGACACTCTCAAGAGAATCAAAATTCATAGAGTACTTCCCGTTGTCCTAGAATCCTGAAATTCGGCATGAAGTAATGTCTCATAGCACAAATATAGGAAAAAATCTGAAAACTGTAAATTTGTAGTTACGTCACAAAAATAAAAAAAACTTTTTTTGCGATTCGGAAATATCTTCGTAAATAAATTCGGGTTTGTACGGAACCCACAGTGCGCGAGTCCAACTCGCACTTGCCCGGTTTTTTTTTCTTTCTTTCTTTCTGCAAATTTCATCTGAATTCGTTCAGCTGTTTGAGCGTGGAGTAGTATTGTTACTACTTTATACTCATAAACACACTTACACATACTTAAATATATAACTTTCGCTTTTTTAATATTATTAGTGTGAATCCGATTCGAATATTAGGAAATTTCACTTTTTTTCGTGATTTAGATACATCGCCTTTTAAGACGACTTTTTTGTTATTAATATACATGTAGATTTACAAAAAAACCGGTTTATTTGACTTTCGATTATCTCAGTTTTTTTTTTGTTGATTTATAAAACTTTCACGAAACATTATGTTTATAAATTAATTAATTTACTAAAGTATTACACTGTGTTTTATATAATATCAAGATTTTTAGTACAGATAATTTATCACGAATTCTAGGTCAACGGGAACGGCCCTATGAATTTTGATTCCCTTGTGATTGTCGAAATATACGTTTTTTGCGACATTTGTATTTGTATTTCGGGCTGGTGTCCGCAACTCCAGAACTAAGCGCGTATTTTGCGTACGGTTTTGCAACATAAACGGCCGTATCTTTTTTTTTCGTCAACTCAGTAGTTTTATTTTTTCACAGCTTCAAGAGACCGCAGACTTGAGTATATGGTTTTATATAGGTCTTGATAGACAGACAGACGGGCAACGAAGTGATCCTTAAGGGCTCCGGTTTTTTCTTTTGAGGTACGGAACCCTAAAAAAAGAATGAGAAAGAAAGAAACAACAAATATTTATTTGGTGATAGTCACCAGGATCACATATAATATATTAAATAAATTAAAAGTAAAAAAATAATAATAATAACACTGTGCCTCACGGCTGCGTCAAAAAGGCTAATTTCAGCAATGTTATCAGACCGGAAATTCCTGTCTGACGCTGGTCTTCTAATGAAACTTCAGTGAGGAGCATAGATTACGGGTAGACCATGTCTTGGAATAGCATATAGCATACTTTTTGTTCCGGCAGTATGTGGACTTGGAACAATTGACAGACCTGTTGGTCTAGTGGTTAGTGGCCCTGACTGCTATGCCGGAGGTCGTGGGTCCGATTCCCACCCAGGACAAATGTTTGTGTGATGAGCACGATCATTTGTTCTGTGTCTGGGTGTAATTTATCAATATATATATGTATGTATTTAGAAATATATAAGTATGTTTATCAGTTGTCTCGTGGAAGGCCTCCCACAAGGTTGACCGAAGACCTGGTGAGAGTCGCGGGAATGCGGTGAATGCGAGACGCACAGGATCGGTCGTTGTGGCGACGCTTGGGGGAGGCCTATGTCCAACAGTAGAAGTCTTTCTGCTGAAATGATGATGATGATGATCAGTTGTCTAGTACTCATAACACAAGCTCTGCTTAGCTTGAGACTAGACGGCATTGTGTGATAGTTGTGGAATATATTAATTATCTATTTTCACGCAGGCGAAGCCACGAGCAGAAGTAGTCATAAGTAAAAGTTTATTGAGATTAAGCTTCGATTCAAAAACGAGTTTTTTTATGGCATCTGAGAAAGTGTGGGTTAGGTCAGTTTCGAGTGATCATGATCTTGGTTAGCCATCATTAAAATAATTATAAGTTTTCAAGTTAAATGGTGGCCAATGACTATGAATATTGCGTTGGCTTCGATTCATTTAATTAACCGACTTCAAAAAGGAGGAGGTTCCATGTACGTCTCATCGGCTGAATGTATGTTTTTTTTTTTATGTTGTTCATTGATTTCTCGGTTAATTGTGGACTGATTTTAGATTTTTTTTTTTTGATTGACTAGTAGTGCTTCCGAGTAGGTCCCATAGAAATATTGTAATGATCTGATCATGAACTTCGAAGATATGGAACAGAACTTCCCATAAGATCACAGCAGAACCGTCGTAACAAGTAAAGTTTGCTTTGTTTATACGTGTAGTCGATGACTGGCTGAAAGAAGAAGGGCGGGGAGGGGGGAGGAAGCCTGAGGTCGGGCACCGAAACTTAGTAATAAATTAATGTTATCTAACCGTGTTTGGGATTATTAGAATTGTCATGAGATGCATTGTTACAATTGTCTGGCTATAAGGTATTTAAGTTTGGCTGAGAGGTACTTTTTAGTGAAACATTTTACAACAAACTTCAATGTAAAAAAACACTGAAAAGTGCAAAATAACTTTAATTTCGGAAGTCTGTGTAAAATAACGAAGAGACAAAACTATTATAGAAACAATTTTGTTGTAAATTAGTTGATTGAGTCGAAAAAAAGGTTTTTTTTATATGTTATAAACAATGCAATCCTACCTAAGGGTAAGCAGTGATGCAATCGTTAATAATGAGCACTAGTCTATTAAGAGCCTATTCACTCTAGCCTTGAAGACACCTAAATTATAATCGGACAGGATGATTGTGCTCATCACACAAACATTTGTCCTGGGTGGGAATCGAACCCACGACCTCCGGCATAGCAGTCAGGGCCCCTAACCACTAGACCAAAAGGCCTGTTGTGCTGTTAATTGATTATATTTTCGAAAATTCGTTTGACATTTACCGTGTAATCACGGTGAGCGCGGAAAGTGGCTTCTGCTTTTAAAACCGTAGTTCAATATCGTATAAAATCATAAGAGAGAGAGAGACTGCAACAAATCGGTTAGTAGTATGATATCGTTAGTATTATGGCCGTGGGTTCGAACCCGGTCGAGGCTGGCACGTCAACTAATGGCATAAACTTGTGGTTAAAACTGTTAGCTATCTCTTACTTAGTCTAGGGTTTGCAGATATGACATTGAAAACTGGAATGATATTTTTTTAAATATCAATTTATAGATAAAAAAATTTCAAGCTATTTCCTAAAATAACATTTTAGCAAAACATTTCAAAATATCATCATCATCATCTTCCTGCCCTTGTCCCGTGTTATTTAGGGTCGGCGCAACATGCTTTTTTCTTCCATTCTGCCCTGTCACTCGTCATACTATCACTAACTTCCTTTTCTTTCATATCACTCTTCACACAATCCATCCATCTTTTCTTTGGTCTCCCTCTCCCTCTCCATCCATCCACATGTAAACTCATAACTCTTTTAGTAACATGCGCTTCATCCCTCCTCTTCCCATGACCATACCAAGACAAACGATTCCCTTTCAATTTTTCAGTCACTGGCGCCACTTTCAAACTTCCCTTAATATACTCATTTCTCACTTTATCCATTCTCGTCACACCACACATCCATCTTAACATTCTCATCTCCGCTTCGTGCAATCTTTTTTCATCCGTCTCATCCGCCTAACTAAAATACAATTATAATATCAAATTCTAGATCAAGCATAATTATATCCGAAGAGATAAGTAAATAAGACGCAAAATTTTCGAGTGTTCGTGTGTAAATCAGAGACCGAGCTAACCGCTAATCTAATTAAGCTAATTATGTATGTTGTTTAGGGTGTTTTATGTTTTTTAAGTTTCGATTTTCATTTGACTTTAATTGAATTCTTCATACCACTCATGCACAGTGTTCATATTCCAAAAATCACAATAATCGGTTAATCTAGACGTAGGGTAGCCAGCCTTTCGGTGTTTTACAGGATGCATTTTGGAAAGTGTGCGCAGGAATTGCATGACTTGATTCCACCATCTTATTTCTACCATCGGACAACCAGACGAAAGGTGTGTTTAGCGGGCGGCGGCGATCCTTACGTTGTTGAAACCTCTACGGTCCGGACCAAGCGTTTCGCCTCGTCGTTTATATCGCGTATACCTAACCTCAATATCATTTTTGAAGACCTATCCATAGATACCCCTCACGTATGGGTTTGATGAAAAAATATTTTTTGAGTTTCAGTTCTAAGTATGGGGAACTCCCAAAATTTATTGTTTTTTTTTTTTCTATTTTTGTGTGAAAATCTTAACGCGGTTCACAGAATACATCTACTAACCAAATTTCAACAGTAAAGTTCTTATAGTTTCGGAAAAAAAGTGGCTGTGACGTACGGACGGACAGTCAGATAGACATGACTCCATCTATAAGGGTTCCGTTTTTTTCCATTTGGTTACAGAACCCTAAAAATCTCTTACGATCTGTTTAATCAAAATTCATTAAACCCCGAGCGAACGCCGGCGTTCTTTCGTTCATTGTCTTTCTATTGTGTCTCTAATTACGCTACTCATTATGTTAAAAGAAGGGCATTCTCTTGACACCTCTAAAAGCTTCAATATCATATATCAAGCTACTTAAATGACGTGCAACCCTACAATTGTGGTATAAACGCAGCCAGCCTCGTGTCTAAGTAACTGTGACGCTGTCTGAAGCGTTAAACGTTGATGTTGAGCTAAATTTATCTGTACACATCAAGGTTGTGGGTAGAAAGGTTGAAATTGTGTTAGAGATGACACTTCCGGGGTTACATAGTGCTTGTTGAAGTTAGATAAATGATAAATGATATTTATTCTGCAAAGTAAATTAAACTTATTTAAAATTCGTCATTTTAAACTAAATGAGGCCGGTGTTTTCTAGCTGACTACCCTGACAAGAAACACCGAAACAAACTCAGGGGTTGAAGTCTCTTTTAAAGTCCATACAGTAAATATGTAATGGTCAAATCACATGAGAACCATGCAGATTTGTCTGAGATGGTCTTTTGAAGAAAGAACCATACAGATTTTAGTGGACCTGTCCAGTCAGTGCAAGCATTTGTCAGTATTCGCAAAGCTCAACTCAGGACTACTAACGAGCTCAATGACTTGACGAACAATACCAAGGAAAGGACATTTGGGTAGGCCGCAGAAAATATCCAAATTGCCAGACATACGTTAAAATTACTGAAAAGGAAAAAAAAGCAATCAAAATAGTCCTCACGTTCACAATAATAAAAGGAAATATATAGTTTACAAAATGTAATACTTAGTAAAGTAAATATTTACATAATTATGTGAAAAATTAATTGAAGAAAGAAAAAAAAAAACAGTTGTTTTTGTTTATGTAGCTTTGTAAGAAAGGGTTACCGTTTAGACCTGCTACCCGGTATGGAACCGAATGCTGGGCAACCAACATCAACTTTCTACCCTTATCTCGTTTTATTAGGGGTCGGTGCGACACGTTTTTTTTTTCCTTTCAAAGTCAAAGTCCAAAACTTTTTATTTCACATAGGCCTACATGGGCACTTATAAAACGTCAGAAGCTAGTGCACGGTTCCAAATTGGTCGTTTTCTATGGAGAAGAACCGGCAAGAAACTCCATGGTTACTCTTTTAAAAAAAATATTGTTTACAATATTTTCATATTACAGTATTAATAGACATTATGTAAGAACAGTGTAGACCAGTCGATATTGTTGCACAATAAAAATAATCATATGAAAAAAAAAAAAAGTGAGTCGTAATAGGAAGTAACCTAAGAATTCGCGAAGTCCACGGTGTTCTCACATTCACATTTAAAAAAAAAAGCTATATAAGCTTTCTGTCCTGTCATCCGTCACGCTATCATTAACTCCCTTTTCTTTCATATCACTCTTCTCACACAATCCATCCATCTTTTCTTTGGCCTCCCTCTCCATCTCTATTCATAATAAACTGCACTCTATCCACAATAACTTTTTTAGCAACATGCGTTTCACCCCTCCTCTTCACATGGCCATACCAAGACAGACGATTCCCTTGCTGGGCAACCACAAGCAGCACTTAAATAAACTGCACACAACGGAAATGCGCATGCTTGACTGGTTTGCGGGAGTCCATCTACTAGATATAATCCGTAATGAGTACATAAGAGGCAATTTTAAAATTGCTCCGAAAGACGATAAAGTCAGAGAGAAGCGTTTATAGTGGAATAATCATACTTGTGCTGTAAGACATTGCTTCATGCCGAATTTCAGGGTTCTAGGTCAACAGGAAGCACCCTATGAATTTTGATTCCTTTGAGAGTGCCGAAGTATACGTTTTTGCGACATAAACGGCCGTATCTTTTTTTTTAGTTAACTTAGAAGTTTGATTTTTTTACAGCTTCAAGGACCCGCAAACTTAAGTATATTGTTTTAATTTCAACTCGATACCTTCACGCGTTCTCGAGATAAAGGGTCTTGACAGACAGACAGACAGACGGATGGACAACAAAATGATCCTATAAGGGTTCCGTTTTTACCTTTTGAGGTACGGAACCCTAAAAATGTTGAGATCGTTTCAAATAGTTTCAAATAAAACTGTTTTTGTTTGTATTACATTATTTTCTCCATTTAGTTAGTCACTTAGTGAGTCAATCGCGAAACCAATTCATATTACGTGGACCGAGAAAGTGTAAACAGATAGCATTCTGCAACAATTTACATGGACTTGCTAAATATTACCGAAAACTTCTCTACATTTCAATGACACAAATATTATAAAGACGAAAGTTTGTATTTATATGTGTATATGTTAGTTACTCCTTCACGGACAAACAGCAGAACGGATTTGGATAGAAAGAAAGAAAGAAAAATCGGCCAACTGCGAGTTGGACTCGCGCACTGAGGGTTCCATACAAACTTACTTATGAAAACAGTTCAATTCCCGAACACGAGTTACGTAAATTTTTCCGAATCGCAAAAAAGTTTTTTTTTGTGACGTAACTACAAATTTACAGTTTTTAGGTTTTTTCTTATATTTTTGCTATGTGACCTTGCTTCATGCCATATTTCAAGATTCTAGGTCAATGGGTACCCTATACCTTACCCTATGAATTTCGATTTCCTTGAGAGTGTCGAAATATACGTTTTTTGCTACATAAACGGCCGTATCTATTTTGTTCGTTAACTTAGAAGTTTCATCTTTTTAAAGCTTCAAGGGACCGCAGGCCTGAGTATATAGTTTAAATTTCAACTTATTTATTTTTTATTTTTTTAAATTGCAACTTAATACCTACACGCGTTCCCGAGATAAAAGGTGTTGATAGACACACAGACGGAAAGACAACAAAGTGATCCTGTATGGGTTTCGATTTTTCCTTTTGAGGTACGGAAACCTAAAAAAAAGAAAGAGTAAATATTTATTTGGCGATAGTCACTAGGAACACGCAACATAAATAAAGTAAAAACTGTCAGTGTGTACGTTTTTGGATTGAAATTGGCTCACAGGTAAATCATGTTCTTATTTCAGAACATAAGATATTTTATTATCTCGGGTGTATGTTTCCTTAAAATTATTTTTGACTTTCACGCAGCCAAAGCCGTTTTAGCGTGAAGGAGTAAAAAAAATATACAAGAAAACATTCTCCTTTATAATATTAACTTGAAACGAACGATTTAAAAGGACAAATTAATGAAAAAGAAAAAATCTAAAGAGACGAAACTGCTCTTCACAGTCAATTGAACAAGTCACGTATCATTTTAAAGTAATTTGGGCACTAAATAAAATTGAATCGATTTTTCAACAGGAAATATTTTACATTTAGAAAAACTCACAGTTCAAAGAATATTCTGAACGGTAACATTTGATTGCAACTATAACGGTTAAGAGGACTGCTAGACAAGTGCGCTCACTCTAAGACTGCATACATCGTTTACATTTCGGGGAGCGTGAATTGGATACATCTAGGCACCCGTGAACTCCACTGTCGTTCACATCATAGCTTACCATCTGGTGAGATATTTGTCAAGTGCTCTCACTCGACAATATCTCATAACACTAAGAAAAATTATCATTGCTCTTTGACACTATGTGTGGTAGAGAAATGTGCGTAAGCTGACCAGTTTTCTCTTAATTAATATGCACAACTAGTATTTTCTCCTAAGTGTGCATTATGTTCACGGCCTAAATCCCTTATGGCCTGAGCAGTCTATCAGATATGGAATGGTCATAAAATCAACCTCTCTAGTAGCCGCTGTACGGCAATAACGTTTCTTGTCTCTGTCTTTGACATCGACGCACAAACGAATACTATGGATCCATTAAATGATTCCGGACCCCCCAGTGGTTTTTTTTTTTTTTTAAGGTGGGATAATCATCTAATGACAAATCGCGCTCTTGGGCGGAGCGGGAGATAGTGTCAGACTTTTACTGACTAAAAACCCACTCCTGTTCCTTCATTGCCTTCGTCCCACGTTTCGTTTTCACACTACCCATGGCCCCAGTAGGCTTCGACTCTGCTGGGCCCCTACGATTTGCTGAACATCACCCTGAGGCGCGCGTGGAACAATACGCGCCGTCGACGACTTGGGCTCGGTCCAGACAGTTACCGGATGGTCGGACGGCGAGCCACCAATTGCTCGCCGTCCGCAAGCCTGCGCCTACGGTGGCCGGAAATCGGGATCGGAATTCCGGCGGCGGTTGGGGCGTGAGAACCGTTGCCGTTGCCTCACGCGATCGGCCGCCTCCTTTGCTAGCATTACTGCTTCGCAGAAGGAGGCGACCGCCTGCCACTCCTCCTCGCTTCGGACCATGGCCCGTACCAAGGCCCGGCACGAGAGATCGCCGCCGCCGATCGACCCCACGAGGACACGGCGTTACTCTTCCCAAGCGGGACACACCTCCACCGTGTGCTCCACCGTGTCCTCCGGGCGGTCCACACAGTGGCGACACCCGGGCGTCGCTTCCGCACGAATTCGGTGCAGGAACTTCCCGAACTTCCCGTGTTCGGTGAGAACCTGCGTCATGCGGAAGGTGAGGACGCCGTGAGGTCTTTTCAACCACGCCTCAAAGAGGGGACTTATCGCCATAATTGTGGCGTGCCCAGCACTGGGTTGCGACAGTCGCTGTCGCCATTTCACCATGAGAACCCTCCGGAGGACCCCCCAGTGGTGGAATTTTTCATCCTCTCTTAGTGCTCGCCTACGTCATAAGAGGAAGCCATGTGCAATATTTCAGGTTTCTAGTCCCAGTAGTTTCGGCTGTGCGTTGATATGTCAGTCAGTCAGTTTCTCCTTTTATATATATAGATGATGACAAGGACGCAATATACAAGTGGACTAGATAATAAGATAATATAATATTCCACAACTATCACACAACGTCGTCTAGTCCCAAGCTAAGCAGAGCTTGTGTTATGGGTACTTGACAACTGATAAATATACTTATATATTTCTAAATACATGCATATATAGATAAATAACACCCAGACACAGAACAAATGATCGTGCTCATCACACAAACATTTGTCCTGGGTGGGAATCGAACCCACGACCTCCGGCATAGCAGTCAGGGCTACTAACCACTAGACCAACAGGCCAGTCCAGATGAGATGGAATTCAATCACTCTAAATGATCTCTCCGACTCTAATCCAATAAACGATCTGTTTGCGGATCATTCATCCGCAAACAGATCATCAGATGATTCTATTGGCATGTTAGGAGTATTATGAGAGGGATTTATGTACCTATATGTCGTGGCCAGAACTTAGAAATTGATCACTTCATGATATAGCCGAGTAAAACTGGCCAGATCGTATCATTCTGATAGTGTCAAAAAAAAAAACTGCTCTTTAAAATTAATCTCGGGATTTTAGGCATATCCACTATATAATTTCGCTGTTTTTTTTTTATTCGATATAAACCAGTGCTTGACCGCGATCCCACCTGATAGTAAGCAGTGATGCAATCATTGATGGTGAGATTTTCGTTCACAATAATATACGAATCCTACATCAAAATATCGCCGGACTTCTGAACAAGGCAGATTTACTCTCAATTCACCTACAAGAACTAACGATAAGTCGAAGAAATATAGATGTTATTTGCATTACCGAGCACTTTATTATGCGTGGTCAAGAACACCTATTAAAAATACCAAATTATAAACTGGCCGCATGTTATGCAAGACGTGAAACGAAACGTGGAGGGGCCTGCATCCTGGTAAACAAATCTCTTCAATTCACAGAACTTGGATATGCAACCAGACATTCAGTAACAGGTGTAATCGAATGTTGTGCTATTGAGCTGGTACAACAAAAATTGATAATCGTGTGTATTTATAGACCACCTAAGTCCAGTAATTTAAACATTTTTTATGATAATTTAGAAATCGTTTTAAAAACACTATGTAGTACTAACCATAAGAAGAAAATTGTTGTCTGCGGGGACTTTAATATAGACAGATTAAAAAGAAATAACTTTAGTTTAGATTTTGAATACTTTCTGTTAGGATTTAACCTCAGACTAGAACTAGATCAACCAACTCGATTATCTAGTAACAGCTGTTTGGATAATTTCGCTCATAATTCGAAGTATAAATGTAAATGTGAAGTGATAGACTTTGCCGTATCTGATCACTCTGCACAAATATTTGACATAAAAGTTAACAAAACGTATAGACTGAACTCATGGCATGTAAAGAAACGGGACCTATCACTGGAAAACTTGACAAAATTTAATAGTTACCTACAATGCCTTTCATTTACTGAAGTGTATGAGACGGAAAATGTTAATGAAGCATATAACATATTTATACAGCAGTTTAGTCTGTTGTATAAACTTTGTTTTCCTTTGAAGTCACTTAAAATAAGGCCACATAAAAAAGTAAAGTGGATTTCTAAGGGAATACGAGTCTGTAGTAAGAAGCAGCGCCACCTTCTTTGGGAGCACAGGCTTAGGCCATCAAAAGAAAGCAAAAATAATTTTAAAAATTATTCTCAACGATTTAAGAAAATCGTAAAGTTAACTCAAAAGGCTCAAAATAACTATTTTATCAGGAATTCATTAAATAAGTCAAAAGCATCCTGGCAGGTTATTAACAATAAAATATGTACTTATGAACCCATTTCTCAAATAAATATAAATAATTCAACTATTAACAAACCTAAAGAAATTGCAGACGCATTTAACAACTACTTCATCAATCAAATTAAAAACACACCTAAAGTATCTTTTGAAACAAGTGGTTTACGCGAAAACCCACACACGATGTTTATGAATCCAATTGTACCTCAAGACGTACTCAGGGCAATAAAATCATTGAAAAATAAAAATAGTGTTGGTCATGATGAAATAGCAACAAAAGTTATAAAATTTGTATCAAAAAATATAATCGTACATATTAGCCACATTGTTAACTTAGCCTTCAGCACCGGTGTATTTCCTGATGCTTTGAAAACAGTTATAGTGAAACCACTTCACAAAAAGAATTGTAAGGAGGATATAGCTAATTATAGACCGATTGCTTTAATTTCTGTGTTCTCCAAAGTGATAGAAAAAATTATATATGAATTAATCAATAACTTTCTGACAAAACACAACATTATATGTGATGAACAGGCAGGATTTAGGAAAAATAAAACTATTAATACAGCTATATATGCTTTTTTACACGAAGTAATGATAAACGTAGATAACAAAACACCTATATGTGCCATTTTTACAGATATGACTAAAGCTTTCGACTGTGTCAATCACGATATTTTATTTAACAAGCTTAATAGCTACGGTCTGAGAGGAAATGTGCTGAATCTCTTAAAATCCTACCTCAGTAACCGCACACAATATACGGAGATATCTAGAATATGTCTTAAGTCAAAATGTGAACAAAAATATAAATCTGAAGGTAAAATTGTAAAATTCGGTGTACCGCAAGGTAGTGTTTTGGGTCCCCCACTATTTTTGCTGTATATAAATGATTTGCCTCGTCAGATACCAAATCCAATGGTTTTATTCGCCGATGACAGCACAGCACTAATAAAATGCACAAGTATTGACAATTATGAACATGACATCAACATTAATCTTAAAAATATTATTGATTGGCTTGACAAAAATAACTTGGTAATAAACTTACCAAAGACTAAAGTGATGCATTTTCACCAACGCACAATCCCACCGGACGTCAATGTACAATATAACGGACAAGTGATCAATCAAACAAATGTTGCAAAATTTCTAGGTATTCATATAGACGATCAATTAACATGGAAACCACAAGCAGATGAGGTATGTAAAAAGTTAAGCACTGCAGCATATGTTCTTTTTAACTTGTCCAAAAAAGTTGACATAAAGACTGCTTTAGTAGCATACCATGGTTTAGTCGCATCAGTCTTAAGATTTGGAATCATTTTTTGGGGTAACTGTAGCCTAAGAGGCAACTTATTTAAAGCCCAGAAACGTTGTGTGAGAGCCATGTGTAGTCTAAAACCTAGAGATAGCTGTGAACCTTCGTTTAAATCTTTAAAAATCCTTACTTTTCCGTCCTTATATATTTTAGAGATGGCAATTTTCGTAAAAAGTAATAAACATTTGTTTGCTAAGGTCTCAGACGCCAAGAAAGGTCCCGTGAGAAGCCAATACAAAAACCTTTTAATTGTCGGTAGTTATAAAACAGCACTACTTAGGAAAAGTGTTCTTTGCATGGGTCCAATAATATTTAATAAGCTACCAGACAGCATAAAAAATGACAGCTTTCAACAATTTAAAAATAGACTTAAGGCTTTTTTGATGCAGAAATGTTATTATTCGATAAGTGATTTTTTGAATGACCCTTTGTGTGACATTTCGACAATATAACATTATTGACTTTATTAGATTTGTATTTTACCTTGACTTTTTAATTATTATTATTATTTTTTTTTATTTAGTATTGTAACAATTTTCTTTATTTTTTAATTCTATTATTTTATCAATCTAATTGATTATGACATTTATTATTTAATTCTGTATAATATTAATCATTTTGATAATTTAATTTTGCATGCCAAAACTCAGGCAGAATGTACCTGGCTCACTATATTTTTATAACATCTGTATTGTACAATACCTACATTCTAAGCAAATAAAGGATTTGATTTGATTTGATTTGATTTGAGGCGCACTAGTTTATTAAGAGCCTACTCACTCAAGCCTTGAAGGCACCTAAATTATAGTTGGACGGGAAGACCGCAGCAGGCAAATTGTTCCAGTCCCTCGATGTACGCGGTATAAACGACATGTTTAACTCTACCTAATTGTATTATAAGTTAAGAAGAGAGCAGTGGTGGCCGAGTGAGAGCAGTGGCGGCCGATGCACGATGGTTCAAACCCTGCCAGGCGCAATACTTTTTGTAATTATTTAATCACCACTGCTCTCAAAACAGTGAAGGAAAACATCGTGAGAAAACCGGCATGTCCTAGAACCAAAAATTCGAAGACCTGTGATATTTACCAAACCGCCTATTCCCTCTCCTAGAGAGGAGGCCTGAGTCCCAACAGTGGGAACATTATAAGGCCGATTATACTATAAATGCCAGAACAACTATTACCGGGTTAGGTTAGTAATATAATAATTATTTTCCTTATAATCTCCAAGATATAAACAAAAACGTAAACACGGTCTGTCTCCGATAAAAAAAGACACTTGAACTAGTCATAAATCTTGCGCTGCCGTCGGTAAAAGTGAGTAGGTCATCGAGATGATACCAATCTTAATTCGGAGTTATTAGAGGTTAGAAACTAAATTGTACACGTTGTGGTTATTTTTAGAATGTAAAAAGCTTGTAGTGTAATGCACTACAAAATTTCGAGATTTAAGAAGTTTTACAAAATTGTTATAAAATATTCTTTTGAAGTTTTTTTTTCATTGCTACGTAAACTCAACTAACTTGTTTTCTTTTCTTGAAAAAGAAAACAACAAAATTTCTCTCTGTTTATATAATGCTGAGACAGGAGCCTTTTTGGCCTCGCACAGGTCTTTATAACGTTGTTTTTTTTTTTTTAAGTTAATTGTTTATGCGAGTCACAAATAAATGTTTTTCTTTATTTATTTATTTATATTCCAAATTTAAATTAGAGCCGTAGTAACTGTTCTACTTAAAAAAGTTTAATTAAAAATAATGCGTTTTTTATTTTACGGACCTGATTTTTGAATTATAATATTTAAATCGATAGAGTAGCAGTACATAGGCGGACTGAATACAACAAGGCATTCTCTATCAGTCATTGTAATTTAAAAAAACTTTTCGCATTCCTTTAAAAAAAAAACCCTTTTAATCAATGTTGGATTGTTAAAAAAAAATATATATTTCTCAATTTACCTTCCCAACTTCTCCGTTCTTTTTCAACTTCTTCTTCCCACCCATCCAGCATTTTCCCGGCTTTTTCCCGCGCACAATCCCAAGCTTCATTTTGTCCAACACATTCAAGCATCGAAATTAAGTTCGGCCCCAAATTCTTCCCTAAATTCACAAAATAATCATAGCCTTTTTCTAAAAGCGATGCACTTTGAACTTGCGAACAAAACAGTAAAAGAAAAACTAGAAAAAATTTCGGCGCCATCTTGTTTTTTTTTTTTCGTTTTTTTTTACATATGGCTACTTTCGCGAACGCGTTCAAGGTTACACTGAGAAGCGCGGATGTGTGTGGCGGGTTTTATGTACTGTGGGTACTTTCTTTTGCGGAGGGGCGGGTTAAGCTGCAGGTGGTGAGGTCTGGAATTTGATGGGTGAGTTTTGTCATGAGTATGGGATTATGAGATTATGTATGTACAATTAATAAAGAAGCTCCGGTTGACTGGCTTATTCTCTATTAATTGTTTCTTTCACAGGTAGGTACACCTTCGCTAACTGAAGAAACATAATTAACCAGAAAAAAAAACCGGCCAAGTTGCAATTCAGACTCGCGCTCGAAGGGTTTCGTACCGTCCGTAGCAAAAAAATTGCAAAAAATCACGTTTGTTGTATGGGAAATATTTGTTCTTATAACGGCAACAGAAATGCGTGATCTGTGATAATTTCAACTTTTTATTTATTTATTATGATAGGTTCGCGCTTGACCGCTAT
The DNA here is from genome assembly GCA_961205895.1 of Mythimna pallens. Taxonomy (NCBI): domain Eukaryota; kingdom Metazoa; phylum Arthropoda; class Insecta; order Lepidoptera; family Noctuidae; genus Mythimna; species Mythimna pallens. The sequence goes on from OY540852.1 coordinate 1,612,564, forward strand.
CTCACCTGATGGAAAGTGACGATGCGGTCGACGATTTAGCACGCTTACCTAGAAGTAAACTATTCACTCTTGACTTAAAGATTCCCGGTTTGTAGCCATCAGGAAATGCAGATTCCGGCATGGAATTCCATTCAACTGTTTAGCTATCACGCTTTAAAAGTTACAGCTTGGTGACAACGCAGTCTTAGCAATAGGGTCCCGTTTTTAACTTATGGGCATCCTACTGGGGCCACGGGTAGTGTGAAAGTGAAACCCGGGGCCCCGTGACGAAAATAAAGAAGGAACAGGAGTGAGTTTTTAGTCAGTAAAAGTCTAACACTATTTCGCGCTTTGCCCAAGAGTGGGATTTGTCATAAGATGATTTTCCCACCTAAAAAAAAACCCTATGGCTATGGAGCCCTGAAAATAGTATGAGCTGCAGTTCATACAAATATTTTAATCGTGCGGGTGTAGAACCCGCGACACGTACCGCGGCAGCCCATCGCTCAACCGCAGAGTCAACGCGTCGTCCGTTTTCCATTCGGGGTCAATTCTGTATATGTATGTGACATTTGAGTCTGTTAGCGCACCCACGAGGCAGGAGAAATCCTCGAGTGAGGCTAAGTTCAAAAACCTGCTAAGGAATGCCATGAATAAAAAGCGTTTTTGCGTAATTCTTTTTCCGAACTTTTCACAAAGTAAGATTTTAGTGTTGAATTTTGTTTTTATTTATACAAAGTTATGTAGATTCAATGCAACTAGGCATTTGCTACTTTTTTTTTTCGTGGAAAAATCATTTAATGACATCTCCCGCTCTTGGGCGGACGGGAGGGTGTGTGAACTAAAAACCCACTCCTGTTCCTTCGTTGCCTTTTCGAGTTTTCCTTTCAGTAGCAAACTCTTGGCCCCAGTAGGCTTCGACCCTGATGGGCCCCTACGGTTAGCTGTAGTCTCCTTGAGGCAAGCGTGAAATAATACGCGCCGTCGACGACTTGAGCTTAGTCCGGATGATTACCGGACGGTCGGACGGCGAACTACTCATTGTCCGAAAGCTCGCGCCTACGGTGGAAGGCATTTGCTACTAGTGAACATTTGGGTTAAAAAATACTGCACTATGTAATGATTGGTGAGTATAATAAATAAATAAATAAAGATAGAAGACGAAGATATTTGAAATAAAATGAAATATCATTACAATTACGTCATCATCATTTCAGCCGATAGACGTCCACTGCTGGACATAGGCCTCCCCCAAATGTCACCACAACGAACGATCCTGTGCGTCTCGCATCCATCGGATTCCCGCAACCTTCACCAGGTCATCGGTCCACCTTGTAGGGGGCCTTCCAACATTGCGTGTTCCGGTACGCGGTCACCACAATGTGCCCTGCCCATTGCCGCTTTAGTTTGGCGATTCTTTGTGTTATGTCGGCAACCTTGGTTCTCATGCGGATATCTTCATTTCTGATTCGATCACGCAAGGAAACTCCGAGCATAGTCCTTTCCATTGCCCTTTGGGTGACTTTGAGCCTTCTGATGAGGCCCATTACAATTACGTACTAACTTATAATCATAAAACATTTATTAAACTAAAATATATAAATATATATATATTTTTTAATAGCCTATACTGTCCCACTGCTCCACAAAGGCCTCCCCCAACTTCTTCCAGGTATTCTTTTCTTGGGCCACCTCGAAACAGTCCTTGCGGTAGGCATCTAGGTCGCCTCGCCACCTCTTCCCAGGTCGACCTCGGCGGCGTCGTCCGTCTTCAGGTACCCACTTTGTAGAGACTCTTGCTCACAGGTCAGAGTGCATGTGGCTGATGTGACCCGCCCAATCCCATTTCAGCCTGGAAGCCTTTTTTCCGACGTCCATAATTCCCGTCTTTTGACGCAGCGTGGTGTTCCTCACTCTGTCGGGCCTCTTAATACCCAGAATGCTGTGAAAATAAACTAATAAATACTGTTATAAATTTTAAATTAACTCTTATTCTTTTTTCAAAACAACGTGAGGAAACGGCATGTCCTAGAACCAAAAATTCAAAAACATGTGTTATATATTTCATTAGTAGGTTTGTTTTAATTTTTACCCGACTTAAAAAGGGAGGAGGTTATATGTTCGGCTGTACGTATTTTTTTTTCATGTGTGTTCACCAATTACTCAAGCAATTGTGGACCGATTTTGAAACTATTTTTTTTTTAAAGTTTATACTCGCTAGTTGGTCCCATAAAAATATTGTTATGTTCTGATGATGAACTTCGAAGATATGGAACGGAACTCCTCAAAGGATCATAGCAGAGCTGTCGTAACAAGTAAAATTGCTCTGTTTATACGTGTAGTCGATGACTGACTGAAGGAAGAGGGGAGGAGATACATCGAACTGATCTGATGATGAAGCCAGAAGGTAGGCACCAGAACTCTGTAATAATCTATGTATCCTAGCCGTGTTTGAGATTATTAGAATTGTCATGAGGCTGGCTATAAGGTACCATCGAACTGATCTGATGGTGGAGCCGAAAGGTTAAAGGTATTTAAGTTGGGCTGAGGAACAGAGTAAAATAAAAATAAAATCTTTTTACAAAAAAAATCAACCGACTTCAATAATAATAATAATATTTAAAAATGTACAAAATATGTATAAAAAACAAATAAAGAAAATAATAATAATAATAATTTCTTTATTTGTATTGAATGCTGGTGTTACAATATAAGATATATGTGTACCCAGTACATTCTGCCGGTTGGCATACAAAAATATAGGTTAACTTACAGACTATAAAAACTAGGTACAGAGTTGAAGGTAAGCAAAAATTACAATTCATCATTAATAAAATCGGCAACAGAGTTATAACATTTCTCTGTCAGCAACGAAGACAAGAGTTTTTTGAATTTTATTAAGGGCTGATCCTTAATACAATTTGGCAATCTGTTAAATATAATAGGTGCCCTACCAATGTTTGTAAAAAGTTTTTTAAATATGTAGCTTTTGTAATCATAATGTGAGAATATTTTAAACTCCATTTTTTACGTTTTTTCCTTTTGAGTTACGGAACCCTTTTAGGATCACTTTGTTGTCCGTCTGTCTGTCTGTTAAGACCTTTTAGCTCGGGAATGCGTGGAGGTATCGAGTTGAAATTAAAACCATAATTATACTCAAATCTGTGGTCCCTTGAAGCTGTGAAATCATCAAATTTCTAAGTTACGGTAAAGATACGACCGTTTATGACACAAAAAACGTGTATTTCGACACTCTCAAGGGAATCAAAATTCATAGGGTACCTCCCGTTGACCTAGAATCCTGAAATTTGGCATGAAGCAAGGTCTTATAGCACAGGTATAGGAATAAATCTGAAAACTGTAAATTTTTTCTTACGTCCCAAAAAAAAAAAAACTTTTTTGGATTTCGAATTCGAATTGAACTGTTTTCAGAGGTAAGTTTGTACGAAACTTATCCCCGTTTTTTTTTTGTATGTATGATAATGTGAGAACATTTTAGACTTCGATTTTTATTGTTGATCTAGGCTAGCGTTTGACCACTACATCACCTGATGGAAAGCGACGATGTGTTCGATGATTGATGGTCCACTGATTCATAGAATTATTTGTTGTGCATAATATTCTATTGTTTATTATTATTTGACCATATCAAGAATTAATCGTGCGTTCAGCTGTTCATATCGTTAAATATCGTCAGGCCTGCGTTCAATACTGAGGTTAAAGTTAACTCTAATGATGTCATCAGGGTGGATACTCTAAGCTCGCATTTTTGAACGCGAACATAGAGTTCAACAGTCAATGCCAAGCAACTGTCATTACACCAACCTACCCTGCTCGGAGTTAGAATTAGTTGGGTTAACTCTAGGGTAGCTACTCGAGTTATAAAAGAACGATCTTGGGTTGCAACTCGAAGCATTTTTGAACGGTTCGAGTAACGACCCTACCCTACTCTGGTTATTTTTGAAGCATTGATTTGGCTAGCCAATACCTAATTATTATGATTTGGCCAGTGGGCAAGGTTCTTATCATTAAATACGACCATTTTCTGAAATGGTTGACCACATCACGAAATCTTTAATTCAAAAGATGTTTTTTTTTTAGGTGGGGAGTCATCTAATCACAAATATCGCTCTTGTGCGGAGCGAGAGATAGTGTCAGACTTTTACTGACTAAAAACCTACTCCTGTTCCTTTTTTGCCTTCATCCCAGGCCTCCGGGTTTCGCTTTCACATTACCCGTGGCTCCAATTCAAAAGATGTCTTACTTCTATTCTGTCACGGTATCTTAGCGCCATCTATTGTGATTAGAATGAACTTTTAGTCGTAATAGTTCATCTTTTTCAACACTACCTCGAATGGCGCTGTGTGCGATAATAATACAGTTATCAAGGTTCACTTGAAAGAGTTAATATTATTATTACAATCTTTTTACGTGTCAAATGGATTTCTTAAATCTTTTATTGACTAACTAACTTTTGTCTTTGTCCCGTCCGATTTTAATTTAGGTATTTTCAGGGGTGGATTGAATATCTCTTAATAAACTAGTGTGCTTCCCTTCAACGATTGCATCACTGCTTGCCATCAGGCAGGATCGCAGTCAAGCACTAGAAAAAAAATACGAGGCTGAAATTCCTGGTTCCTATTCTTTATCAACGCAACATTTCTAGGTCATAAAAAGTAAAATGCATACCAACATATGTAATCCAATATGAAAGTAATAATAGTTGTAATAATTATTCATGATAGTCGATTTTTTACCACATAGTAGATGAATTTCAGAAGATTCAAAACAAGACTTAATATCTTCAGTAGTCCACTTTAATATAGTCCAATTTAGGGTTCCGTATCTCAAAAGGAAAAAACGGAACCCTTATACTTTATAGGATCACTTTGTTGTCCATCTGTCCTGTCTGTCAGTCTATCAAGATTCTTTATCTCGGGAACACGTGGAGGTATCGAGTTGTAATTAAAACCACAAACTCAGGTCTGCGGTCCCTTGAAGCTGTGAAAAAAATAAAAAATCTAAGTTAACGAATAAAAAAGATACGGCCGTTTAAGTCGCAAAAAACGTATATATCGATACTTTCAAAAGAATCAAAATTCATAGGGTACATACCGTTGACCCTGAATCCTGAAATATAGCATAAAGCAACGTCTTATAGCACAGGTATAGGAATAAATCTGAAAACAGTCAATTTATTGTTACTTAGGACACAAAAAAAAACTTTTTTGTAATTCGGAAAAATTATCGACACTCCATTCGGGAATTGTAGCTTGTACGGAACCCTCAGGCGTGAGTCCGACTCGCAATTGCTCAGTTTTTATTTTTACATTTTATCATCAAATGAACAACACAACAATAGCGAACTGAGAATGAAACGCGGACTACTACAAGTGGACGGTAGAGGTATGTCCTGTTTGAGCGGCAGAACACCGTGGCATTGTGGCGGCGATCAGTGGCGACGACCATTCGCGTTCAGCTCTGGTTCGAGGGTTTAGGCCATGGTTCTGAGTGAGAGGGAATGGGAGATGGTCACCTCTTTCTGCGAAGCAAAGGAGTCAAGTCTCATGCCCCGACCCCCTCCGGAGATGTCCTGGGCGTCAATCGCAGGAGAATTTCTGGCTTGTGGACAGCGAGGAAAGGCTAGCTCGCCGTTCGGCCGTCCGGTAAGGATCAAACTGGGTCGACGGTGACTGCGGTTACAAAGCGATCTGATGCGGTTCGTGCGATTTCAACGCGACGCGACAGTTTTGTCTTACGTGTATGCGAAAACGCCGCTTCATCCACCTAGTATCAAACCAGCTGATCGCGTCCGCTTCGTTTCCCTTATCGCCGCACTCACGTGCAATAGAGTGTCAATTGTTTGTTCGATCAGTGCCGCGTCGCTTCGTGATCACGTTGTATCGCCTACGTAGCGCACCACGTACAAACACACCGTTTTTAGGATTCCGTACCAAAAGGGTAAAACGGGACACTATTACTAAGACTCCGCTGTCCGTCTGTCTGTCACCAGGCTATATCTCTTGAACCGTGATGGCTGTCTAGGACTTTTTTTAGCTGATGACCATTTCTGTTGCCGCTATAACAACAAATACTAAAAAACAGAATAAAATAAATATTTACGGGGACTCCCATACATCAAACGTGATATTTTTGCCGTTTTCTGCTCGATTTTAATAGCGGCAACAAGACGCTTAAAACATTTACAGAATATTGAGCTTTATGTTCACTTTTAAAATATATAATTAAAAGTAAAAATAAATATTTAAATGAGACTTCCATACAACAAACACATTCATAATGCGTACAGCTAAGGAGTGAATTTCCCTGCCGGAGTCTGTGTTTCCTGTTAGCTACAACCTAGAGTCTTTAAGTCAAGAGTGAATAGGTTACTTCTAGGCAAGCGTGCTCCACCGCCGGCCACATCATCGCTTACCATCAGGTGAGATAGTGGTCAAACGCGAGCCTATCAATAATATAAAAGAAAAAACCTGATTTCTTTGCCGTTGTTTTTTTTGTTCGATTTTATTGTAGTACGGAACCCTTTATGTGCGAGTCCAACTCGCAATTAGCCGGTTTTTATTTGGTTTTCGAGCAGAGAAGAACTTCTTCATACTTTTCTTTACAGTGACAACAATCTAAACGCCCGTCACTAATCATTTGTTTTGCGGAACGAATCGTAGCACGAACCACGGTATCTACTCGTCTATCAAGTTATCAGAACAGGTTCACTGTAATTGCTATCTACTATTAGGCCTACGGCTTGCGAAATAGAAAACACTAAAAAACAAGAGAAACTAGATAGTTAGGTACTCAAGAATTTGATAATTGTAGTTTTTTTTCTATTTTTGATGATTGGAAATAATTAAATATCTCAGTTTCAGTAAACCCCATTTTTTTTAGGGTATGATAATATCATTCAGTGACTTCTACCGCTCAAGGGCGGAGCGAGAGGACGTTTCGAGGGTTTCACTCGAGTAGAAAGGAAGAAGAAGAAGCCCTGCCCCCCTAGCCAAGTTACAATCGTATCGTTCGCACTGAAAGCCTCGAGTAGGCCACGCCTCCGATTCCTTTGCTATGACGTCATCTCAACGCTCAGTCACATGGTCCGAATAAAGGAATTGGAGGCGTGGCCTACTCGAAGCGTTTGGCGTGAACGAAACGATTGTAACTTGGCTAGGGGGGCTGTTCCCGTAACCTGTGCGGTACCGCACCGAGTGGACCAAATATGCTGCTGTGTCCTGCTATACTTAGCAGTATATTTCGCGTCTGCATTGCTCTACGAAGATTGAGGAAGTCGTGGAGTACATGAGGATAAAGAGCAACTAGACTCTGTGGGTCGAAAGGCTGGATTCGCGCCATGACACCAACTTCAAATCGTTCGTGATACGAGTTCCAACCCAGCATCTACAGACCTTTTTGAGAGAGGGCTTTTGGCCGAAAGGTGTCGTGTATCGACGTTTCCGAGGACGGCTCCGCGACACCACGCAGCGGAACACGACGCCGATGTTACGTGTATAGTTTATTGTTTGTGATATTTTTAATATATGTATTAATTTATTTTGTTTATAAGATTGTAATATAACGTATTTTATCTATGGGCCTTAGTTGCCTGACAATAAAGAAATAATAATAATAAAACCACACCTATATTCCTTCTTTGCCCATGCCTTTCTAGGACTATGGGTTTCTCTTTCAGTAGTCAACCCATGTCCCCAGACAAGCCATGTCAACCCATGACGCCCGTGGTTCTTTTGTTGCCCTTTCTGTTCCAGAGGGACTCTTTTGATCAAACTCGCAGCCCCATTTTTTCGAGGTGGGTCACCATCATATTACTTCTCCCGGTCTAGGGTGGAGCGAGAGGGAATATTAGATTTTACAGACCCACATGTGTTCCACGGGTAGTGTGAAAGTGAAACTCGGGGCCCTGGGACGAAGGCAAAGATCCTTTTTCTGTTCCTACAGGAGTGGGTTTTTAGTCCGTACAAGTTATACACTATCTCTCGCTCCGCCCAATAGCGGAATTTGCTATTAGATGATTTTACTACCTGAAAAAAAAAACCACATGTGTTCTTTCAGTTGCCTCGCCGCCCGGCCGCCTAGTAAGGACCGAGTCGAAACCTTAAGGAAGGCCATAGGCTACTTTTTATCTGACTTCCACTTTGATTTTGAGTCCATGTTCACGCGAGGATGTGAACATGGCCGACGCAACAGGGCAGTGACCGCAGTGAACCCGAATCGACGTCAATATATTGGTTTTAATTTTTTTTCGACTACATCTGTTGTTTCACACAAATGCGTTAATTTATATATATAAAAGGAGAACCTGACTGACTGACATATCAACACACAGCCGAAACTACTGTGACTAGGAGCGTGAAATTTTGCACAAGGTTTCCTTTTATGACGTAGGCGAGCACTAAGCAAGGATTTTCCAAAATTCGCTCCCTAAGGGGATGAAGCGGGGGCCAAAGTTTGTATGGAGAAACCTACGTTTACGCGAGCGAAGCCGCGGGCAGAAGCTAGTAACTAATATACTCATCGTTTTTTAAAACAGGTTGCTTGGAAGTGTTATGTCTTTAATAATAATAATAAGTTTATTTCAATAAATTGCTCACAAAGATTCAGGAATGGGATACAATAAACTTTGCATGAAGTATTATCTCCTGGTCCCCAAACTAGGATAAAAGCCTTTGACTTGGGGACCAGTGATTCCATGACGGTAATAACAAAAGTAGAAATCTGTTTTCACCAGCAACATATTTCACATAACAATAAAATGTAATTTTTGGCATAGAAAAATAAAAAATAAAACTAAGTAATAATAAAAAATAAAAATGCCACGTTTAGGAACCGCGACTCAGTGTGAGTGACCAAAAATGTGAGAAAAGGAGTTACTATGTGTTTTAGTGTGTGTGAGGGTGTGTGTATGTGTGTGAGTTGCTGTGATGGTATGCTAGTGTGTGTTATGAGGGGAGATTCTTTGGATTGACTTGGAATTATAAGTTCAAATAAACTTTATATTAAAGGTACGTTATTCTTTTTCCGAAATTAGGTTTTTATTGGATTCTTTGTGTTTTGTATTTTCTGTATATCAAATAAAAAAAAGAACGCGCGGTAAAATTCGGAACTACTACTTGAAGTCCTCTCAACCTTAGTTCGGTCTTCGTCATAATTATTATTAAGTTCTCTTGATATTTTTCATAGTATTTATTAGTTTATAATTTGAGCATATTATATGTATTTTATTATATAAATAACTTATTTTTTATTTTATTTTTTCAGTTTGAAATATCTGTTATTTGTTTATTGTGCAAACCTACCACAGTGTTCTTTTTTAACCCAAAGGTTGACTGGTAGAGAATGCCTTGTTGCATTAAGTCCGCCTATGTACCACTACTGTACTTACATGAAGTTTAAATAAATAATTAAATAGATTCTATTGCGTGATGCAGGATTTTGAATTTTTTAGTTCGCATGTTGCTTCATAGATGTTGACATGCATTGGTGTTGTCATGTTTTTGAACTTGTTGTTTGGACTTTGAACCTCGCTTAATACTTGTTTGATTATAATAAATACACGGTCGAATTCAATGATTTAGCAAAAATACGTAGAGGTCATGAGTATTATAGTAATTATTCAGTATTCCTGCTAGTAATGGAAAAGGCCATGCTCGGAGTTTCCTTGCGTGATCGCTTCAGGAATGAAGGTATCCGCAGGAGAACTAAGGTGGCCGACATAGCCCGAAGAATCGCAAAACTTAAGTGGCATTGGGCAGGGCGTTAAAAAATATTTATAAGTTTATGTGACCGAAGGGTTTTTTTTTGGGTGGGAATCTCATCTAATGACATCCCCCGCACTTGGGCGGAGTGCGAGCGCGTGTCAGACTTTTACTGACTAAAAACTCACTCCTGTTCCTTCTTTGCCATTGTTCCAGGGCCCCGGGGATATCTTTCGCATCACCACATCACATTGACACTTCTTAATTTACTTAAAAATTAAAAAAAAAAAAAAAACAAAATGTATTACAATAGAAGTCTTGCAAATTTTATCAAATTTCAGAATGACGACAATTTTTTTCAAAACCTTTTTTAGGGTTTAAATAAAACACGTTTTTTCTTGGAACAAGTTTTGTAAAATATTCGAGTAAATCACGGAATTACCGAATGCTAATAAAGTTTTCAGGCGTTATCTCTCTTTTTTTCGCGTTACCGTTTCGTCAAACATCGCGTTGGATTGTGTTAGATGAAGTAACAAGCTTTTAAACCATGCTCGATGTTGACGATAGGCGAGTGTAAAAGGACCGTCTTAAATGCGTACTGACGTCATTATTCATCGCATCTGCGGCGTTTCTTCAGTTAATGTAATTAGAACAATTATGTTGGTAAGCAAAAACATAATGGTTGTTTTTATTTACTTCTGCTTCTATTGAAAAGAATAATTCATGCCCGCCTCGTGTCGCTGTTGTAAAAAACAGGGCAAGTACGAACTGGACTCGAAACTTACCTATGAAAACAGTTCGATTACCTAATTGTTGACGGCTAATTGAAGACTGACTGTTGGTCTAGTGGTTAGTGGCCCTGACTGCTATGCTGGAGGTCGTGGGTTCGATTCCCACCCAGGACAAATATTTGTGTGATGAGCACAATCATTTGTTCTGTGTCTGGGTGTAATTTATCTATAATATGTATGTATTTAGAAATATATAAGTATGTTTATCAGTTGTCTAGTACTCATAACACAAGCTCTGCTTAGCTTGAGACTAGACGGCGTTGTGTGATGGTTGTGGAATATTATTATTATTATTAATTGGGTTACGAAGATTTTTCCGAATTGTAAAAAAAGTTTTTTGGTTACGTACATAACTACAAATTTATGGTTTTCAGATTTATTCCTATATCTATACTATAAGGCCTTGCTTTATGTCAAATTTCAGGATTCTGAGTCAATGGGAAGTACCCTATGAATTTTGATTCCTTTGAGAGTGTTGAAATGTACGTTTTTTTGCGACATAAACAGCCGTATCTTTTTATTCTGTTAACCTAGAAGTTTGATTTTTTTCATAGTTTCAAGGAACCGCAGACTTGAGTATACGGTTTTCATTTCAACTCGATGCTTTTAGGCGTTTCTGGGATAAAGGGTCTTGACAGACGGACGGACGGACAACAAAATGATGATAAGGGTTCCGTTTTTTCCTTTTGAGGTACTGAACCCTAAAAATATTAGACACTAAGCTTTTACCTATGTTTTCGCTTTGGTTTATTAGAAAGAAAGAATTTGGGAACATTTATCTGATGACGGGGTGGAGCATACGGTGGAAGTTTGCCGTGCTTGGGCGGAGCACTACCGTGTCTTCGTGGATGCGATCGAAGGCGACAACCTTTCCCGCCGGGCCCTGTCATTGGTGTCATTATGCCGATAGTAGTGGCTGTCAATGATAATAGCCTTGACCACCACCTGAGGAGGCTCTCGTTGGGCAGTTGGATCAAGGGCTTGATCCAGAAGGTGTTTTTATTAAATTCCTCTCTTAGGAGCACACCGGTAGCTTGAACTGTTCCCGATGCTGGTGGGCTACAACTTTTTAGGGTTCCATACCCAAAGGGCAAAAACAGGACTCTCTTCCTATCACTCTACTGTTCGTCTATGTGTCACCAGGCTGTATCTCATGAACAGTGATTATTATATATTACTTTTGTAAAAAAATGTAATGGTACAGAACCTTTCATACGCGATTCCGACTCGAGTGCATTTGGCCGGTTTTTTTTATTTTTATAAATGATTTATTAATATTTTAAGAAATATTTAAAATGGAATATTAATAAATTTAATGCATCTTATTAACCTTAATGAAAGAAATATGTATTATACATGTATATAAATAAGTATAGATGCAGTGGTCCCAGACGAGAACCTACATCATAGCAACCGGTTTGGCCATGAACCGGAGTCGTCTCTGGTAAATCCTTACCACTCAAAAACGAATTTTAAAACAGACTAATTTATAATGCTGAGATAACTAAAAGGTTTATTTATTTATCGTTTGTTTCAGGCATTAATTAACCAATAGTAATTTTATAGAATGAAATAAAATTGTTATAACATAATAAATAAATTAAAATAAATACCTACATTAGATTATATAAATTATTAAAACATTGATAAATTATTGAATTAAATTATACATATATTCCACAACTTTCACACAACGCCGTCTAGTCCTAAGCTAAGCAGAGCTTGTGTTATGAGTACTAGACAACTGATAAACACTTATATATTTCTAAATACATACATATTATAGATAAATTACACCCAGACACTGAACAAATGATTGTGCTCATCACACAAACATTTGTCCTGGGTGGGAATCGAACCCACGACCTCCAGCATAGCAGTCAGGGCCACTAACCAGTAGACCAACAGGCTAGGCCATTAATAAATAAATAATAAAATTATTGTAAATTATTATTATGACCATTGAATAGCATTAATATATCAACAAAATTAACAACATCTAAGCAGGTACACACCATGGAACATATTAGATACTATTCTATTCTTATACCGGGTCAGTCGAGTCAGGAAAGATGCCTTGAGTCTTCTCAAGAGCCCGTGAAAATCAGTAACTCTGTTCTCAACGAACATGCCAGTCGCACTACACCGCCAGGGTAGCTTAAGCATGGCTCTAAAGGCGTTATTATTTTGTACATGAAGAGTGACAGAGTTTATAATAGATCTTAACATGGTTGAGGCTTCAGAGAGGACCCGAGTTCAAATTAAAATATACTAAGATAAATATGTTATTGAGGTAACTATTACAAAGTTATATTTCATTAGTCAGACAAATTGTAGTGACCACACACAAATTGTATTTAGTGTCAATTTACCTACTTAAATTACACAATATAGAACAAGGGTCTCTCAAAGTAACTCTGCCTATTACGCCTTCACGACTAAACCGCAGAACGAATTTTGATGAATTTTGTTATAAAAATAGTTAGTGGACCTTTAAGAAGAAGAAAATAAGCTATTCGAAGTACTAATCCTGCGCAGACGAAGTCGCGGGCGCCAGCTAATACAAAATAAAAATGCAGATAAAAAATACATGTACTTAAGTGATGTTAACCATGGGTTGACTTCTAAAAACTTTACCCGCTGTCGTAAAACGCAGAGGACAACTGCAGTAACAAAATTGTGGTTTTAGTCAGTTACAAGTCATAATACGTACATTCATAGTGCGTACAGCTAAGGAGTGGAATTCCCTGCCGGAGTCTGTGCTTCCTGTTAGCTACAACCTAGGGGACTTTAAGTCAAGAGTGAATAGGTTACTTCTAGGCAAGCGTGCTCCATCGTTGGCCACATCATCGCTTACCATCAGGTGAGATATTGGTCAAAAAGTCTGACACGCCCTTCCGCCCTAGAGCGGGAAAAGTCGTTAGGTGATTTGCCACCATAAAAAAAAAATATCTTACATTCACGAACTGGACTATATGGACTATGTTTCATCAGCAGACACCATTTGGACCACATCCGCCCGTTCTCCTTTCTATCCTTATCCATCATCATCTTCCTGCCCTTGTCCCGTGTTATTTGAGGTCGGCGCAACATGTTTTTTTCTTCCATTCTGCCCTGTCACTCGTCATGCTATCATTAACTTCCTTTTCTTTCATATCACTCTTCACACAATCCATCCATCTTTTCTTTGGTCTCCCTATCCCTCTCCATCCATCCACATGTAAACTCATAACTCTTTTAGTAACATGCGCTTCATCCCTCCTCTTCACATGACCATACCAAGACAAACGATTCCCTTTCAACTTTTCAGTCACTCTCGCCACTTTCAAACTTCCCCTAATATACTCATTTCTCACGTCGCCATTTCATCCATCCTGCGTGGATCCGATGTGTTACGTCCCGGTCTACCTCACCATCCCCTTGGACGAGTGACCCGAGGTACCGAAACTCGGAGCAGATCGGTATGGGCGTTCCAGCGAGAGCTAAAGGCACTGGATTGGAGACACCGCCGAAATCGCAGAACAAGTATTCCGTTTTGGTTCTACTCAATTTCAGGCCAACACTCTCCAGTCTGTGCCATCACACCTCCAATCTGTTCTGGACCTCTAGACCACTCTCGGCAACCAACACAATGTCATCGGCAAACAGCATACACCAGGGAGCCTCTTCCTGAATGTCCGAAGTCAGAGCGTCCATTATCATCAGGAAGAGGGCGAGACATTATCATCAGGAGAGGCTTTCTATCCTTGTCCGTAGTAATTATTATTGCAAGTCCTAGGGGTGACTGTGTTGACCCTACGTAACACGGGGCAAGGGCAGGAAGATGACAAAATCCGACGCAAACTCCAAGATTTTCCATTAATATAATACCTATTAGTAGATTCCGAACACGCTCATCAAGTGTAATTATATCAATAACTGGTTTGCTAAAATCAGTGTTATTTAGTAACGTGTCTTGCGTGAGTCGTTCTGTCGGCGTCGGCGTCATTGAGACGTAGGTAGGTAATCAAAGCAAGTTTTATTGGCAAGCTTGCATGATTTGCTGTCTTGGTTCCGCATATTTAGTTTGGATATTGTCCTCGTGTTTAACGTTAAACTAGTCGATACTTTTCCATACAAATTTTGGGGTTTCAATTCCGCAGTTTGACTTTGTACATCTAAAATCATTTTTGTCTGTACGGAAACAGAAAAACAAAAATAAATGCCATTAAAAAGAGATGAGTCAACAAAGTTTCTGTTTTTTGATGATTTTAACGCAAGTTTAGGTGTAAAAAAGTAACAAAAACCGTACAAAATCTTCAAAACGAAGTTGGTACCGACAAAGCTTTATTTTCGGAAAGTTCTATACAATTTATTAGTAATAAATTTATGCAGTGGTTTTTTCATAAAACTCGATTTTCCAAAGGACTGGTCTCAGATTTTACGCATCATCTAATGTTATTTCAGTTCGGAACGGTGTTTGTGTACGTTGTGTTTGTGTACGTTGTGTTTGTGAACAATACGTTGTGCATATAGACCAGCGTCTAACTGCTCATACTTGATATTATTGCTGTCGGACACAATGTCAGATGAGACATCGCACATTTTAGCCTCACCCATCAGCGACTAGTTCAGCCTTAAGGATATATATCCCACCCGTACGTGCAAAGCGTAACACAAAAACAAAAGCAAGCACAAAATTATTAAAATAAAAAATAAAACATTATAATTATAGATTAAAACTATTATTTAATAATACAATATTAAATTAAAATCTAAATAAAAAATAATAACATCATTTCTAATTCAATTTTATTCAGTTAATACAATATAGTGTGTGTGTGTGAGAGGGTGTGTGACTGTGGTAAGCAAGCAATCACTTGGGTGTATGTAGTAGCAATTCAGTATCTTCATAAGAGAGTCCAATCAAGTACTTAAACACCTTTTTCCTACAAGGCCAAGGTCAAGGGGTAGATGTTTATAGCCTTGTTTATCTTATTGTAGATGAAAGGGCCAGAAAAGTTAGTAACCCTTGTACTAAATTTAGTATTAGTAATATTTGTACTGGCACAAATCCTGTCTCTTCTTCGTCCCACTTGGTTTAGCGGATTGTAAATCTGTTTACTGTGTTGTAGGAGAGTAATATTAAGAATATATAATTGCCTGACAGTCAGGACCTCACAGTTATTGTACAGTTGAGCGGTAGGGAATAAAATACGTTTAAAAGTACTAACCTTGAACACTGCACGCTGAGCGACCTCAAGGCGCTTCAAAGTCATTTTAGAAGAGCCACCCCAAGAAGAGATACAGTATGTCAAAAGCGACTGACAGAGGTCATAATATATCTGTTTCAGCAATTGCGGATCAGCGACACATCGTAAATTTGTAAATACAAAAATTAGTTTGCGAGTCCTTCCACATAAAACTTTTATGTGTTCTTTGAAATTAAGGCAACTGTCAATTGTTACACCTAGATACTTAATCACCTGCGCACGTATTAGGGGAGGGCATGAACAGTTTGATTTAGCTTGACATTCATGCGATACGATTCCCAGGTTATCAGATAATCCCCTTACATTCCTAATGCAAAAACAGACATGTTTGGTTTTATCTACATTTAACGTGAGAATGTTTCTTCGCAACCAATCTCCAACTATGTCAAAGCCAAGCTGAGCAACATCAAAGGCCTCCTCCCAGGTATCAGCAGCAAAACAGAGGGCAGTGTCATCTGCGAAGGAGATTATTTCACCTTGGGATAGTTTAAGATTTGTGAGATGGTTGATGTATACCAGAAATAAGGTGGGCCCTAAGATGCTGCCCTGCAGTACTCCATGTGTAACTGGGAGGTCGTTACTCTTGTGACCATTAATATGAACACATTGAGATCGCCCATTAGATAGCTTTTGAAAAGTTTGTGCTGTACATCCCTAATTCCCAAATTTTCCAATTTGTCTAGGAGGGTGGAAACAGAAATCGTATCAAAAGCCTTTGCCAGATCAAGGAAGATAATGAGACATTTTTTTCTTTTGTCTAGGTTTGAGCTAATATAGTTGGTCAATTTATTGTCATCTAGCTCAGTTGACTTACCCTGTCGAAAACCGTATTGATTAGAAGACAACAAATTATTATTTTTTTCTAAATAGTTTACTAATCTTTGGTTGATCAATCTTTCAAGCATCTTCGATAAAGCCGGCAAAATAGATATAGGCCTAGAATTAATGATACGATTTCCGTCACCGTTTTTATAAATGGGGCAAATCTCGGCCTTTTTCAAAGAAGCGGGGTACACACCAGTTTGAAGGCAACTATTAAATATTTTAGTAATAGGTGGTACAAGAATGTTTTTATAAGTTTTTAAAAAGTCACCGCTAATATTGTCACTACCATTGGTATAGTTTGACTTTAAGCCAAGGATAAGGCGTTCAACCTCAGCTTCAGTAATATCTATTAAAACGAATGAATTGACTGCATTCATGTCAGCACTAGTAATTTGAGAGTTGCTGTGTAACGTTTGTAAGTTTTTTTTCGTAAATTTTGTTTGCCAGAGAAGTTCCAACGTTAACAAAGAAATTATTAACCTCACTGAGTGAACTCTCAGGAGTAGTAGACACTGTCACACTGTGTGTGTGTGTGTAGGAGGTATTGTTTTTTTAGACGTGTTAGTGAACTCTTTGATTGTAGTATCCTCTAAGCATTATAATAAATCTTAACCATGTAATCATCCCACCGGAGGACACGGTGTAGCATCCGGTGACGGTGTGCCCCGCTTGTGCGGACCAGTGGCAACGACCTCTCGCGCCAGGCTCTGGTTCAGGCTATGGCACGAAGCGAGGGGGAATGGCAGGCAGTCCCCCCCTTCTGCGAAGTAGTAATGATACCGAAGGAGATTGCCGCACGCATGTGGGAATGGACATCTTCATGCCTCAGCCGCCGTGACTCAGACCTCGACTACCAGCCACGGTAGGCGCGGGGTCATGAACGACGAGCAATGGATAGCTTGCCGTCCGGCTGGCCGGTAACTATCCTGACCAAGCCCAAGTCGTCGACAGCGCGTAGTGTTACACACGCTCCTCAAGGAGATGCCAGCTAGGCCACTGGAGTTTTATGAAAAAGAAACCTGTGGTCTTAGGCCGCTATCCCACTGGCGTTTTACGAGCATTGGAGCTTCTACGTCTACGCATCACCAACGTTGAGCAGACGCGACGTTAACGCCGCGCTTTTCTAGCGGCAGAGCGCCAACGCTCATAAAACGCAAGTGGGATAACGGCCTTAGAACACAAAGGGCGTTTAAATGATACAGGTGTACTTTTAGTCAGTAAAGATTTGATAGGTACACCCTGACGCACCACCCTGGAGCAGGAGAAGTCATTGGATGATTTACCAACTCAAAAGAGAAAAACCATGCAACCATTATTAAAGTCCATTTATATTCAGCTGACATAGGTTTTATTTTATTTTTATTTTGGAGGGGAAAAACATCTAAAACCAAATCCCGCTCTTGAGTGGAGCGGAAGATAGTGTTAGACTTTAACTGACTAAAAACCCACTCCTGTTCCTTCTTTGCCTTCATCCCGGGGTCCTGGGTTTCACATCAGTAGGCTTCGACCCTGCTGGGCCCCTACGATTTGCTGACATCTCCCTGAGGCGCGCGTGGAACAGTACGCGCCGTCAACGACTTGGGCTCGGTCCGGACGGTTACCGGACAGTCGGACGTCGAGCCACCCGCAAGCCCGCGCCTACGGTGGATGTAACCATTATTAAGGTCTATATATTCTCAGCTGACATAGGTATTAATACCTTACAAAGGCCTGTTATCACTATAATATTATAAAAAAGAAGCTATACTATTTACAGAAACCTGCATTCTAATTACAAATTACATTAGTAATAATTACATTAATGACAATACAACGACTTCAACTAACGACAAAGGAACCCTAAAGTCATTTGCTACACATACTAGTCGATCACATAATGCTGTGTGACCTCTACCGCTTAGCACGTTTTCATAAATAAAAATAAACAATAAATCAAGAAAATAAAACAATACAAAAAAGAAAATGATTCAATAAAATCATCACAATAAATAAAATTTACATTAAATATAAATACAATACAAAGGAGAAAATGATTAAATGATTCAATAAAATCAACACAATAAATAAAACAGACATTAAAAATAAATCCAATACAATAAAAAAAGAAGTATAAAATAAAAATGACTGAAGTGCGAATAACTGTGAGTGAAGAATTTGAAAAAAGACGTTCAATTAGGTTTTATTTAAGGTTTTTATTCCACATAGTTGCTTGTTGTTTATTTAATTCAGTGTCTTTGTATGGTGGTTATTTGTGGTTCCTTTTGATTAAACGTGAAGATGTGACCGATGAACGGGTCATCACTGCTAAGTGGTTTACGCCACTATATCTCACAAATTGGAATTTTGTAAGTACTTAGTTTAATATTTAATCGGCCTTATAATGCTCGTCTATGGAATGCATTGCCTGCGACTATAAAACGTGCGCAAACACTGCAAACCAGCCTCAGGCACTAGTTGTCTGGCAATCATGCTGCACTGGACCTATTTTGGCGCTGAAGTGAGGCACACAATTGTAATTTTTGTTTGTTTTCGTGTTTACATTATATATTGTTTGTGTGCCTTGCGTTGTCATTTTCTTTTTTACTTTCTTTCATGTGTTTAAAAGGCAAGTGAGGGAACATTACTTGTCACTGTGATCATGGTTTTCGTTTAACCACTTATTCTCTTGCCTATATAAATTTTGTATCTATTTTAGTAAGTGCAACCCCATTTTGTGTCCAGACAATCTCTGACCATTCCAGGTTAACTGGAAGAGATCACCGAGTGCGAAAAGGCCAACAATTGTATTTTTTTTTATGATAAAGTTTCCTTTTGTAAATTGTTATGTCGGTGTACAATAAAGTATATATAAATAAATAAATGTTCCCTCTGTTGGGACCCGAAGCTTTTTAATGATAAATGATGTTTATTTTGTAAATCTACTATATAAAAGCTAAATACCACTCACTGATTAATCACATAATCTCAGAAACAACACCTACAAACTTAAAATTTGGCAGGTAGGTTTCTTATAGGCTGTAGACATCCGTAAAGAATGGATTTTCCGAAATTCACCCCTTAAGGGGATGAAACGGGTGTCCAAAGTTTGTATGGAGGAACCGACTTTCACACGGGCGAAGAAGGTGGCAGAATCTACTTTATCATAAATCTGTATGTTGATCTATTACACTGTATCCTTTGGGATCTCACATTCAAATAATCAGCAGCATTATAAAATTGACAGCAAAAAGCTGAGAGGAAATTATCCTTCAAGCTTAAAATTCAGAACTAATACTTGAAGTCCTCTCAAACTAAATATGGTCATGTCATCATAAATTATCATATTTTGAATACCCTTGATTATAATGGTTTGATATTTATCATATTAATTTATTTCATATATTATTTACATATATATAATTTCCTAAATTTATTTATTTGCATGTTTGCATATTATACATACATTATACATTTGCATATTATGTACATTTTACGCGGTTGTGGGAAATTATCCCATTGAAAGCATCGTGTCTTTGTGCATCTCTTTCTTTTGTATGCAGTTTGAGAGTGACCGCTCTTTTGTATGCAGTTTGAGAGTGACCGCTCTTTTGTATGCAGTTTGAGAGTGACCGCTCTATTGTATGCAGTTTGAGAGTGACCGCTCTTTTGTATGCAGTTTGAGAGTGACCGCTCTATTGTATGCAGTTTGAGAGTGACCGCTCTTTTGTATGCAGTCTGAGAGTGACCGCTGTTTTGTATGCAGTCTGAGAGTGACCGCTCTTTTGTATGCAGTTTGAGAGTGACCGCTCTTTTGTATGCAGTTTGAGAGTGACCGCTCTTTTGTATGCAGTTTGAGAGTGACCGCTCTTTTGTATGCAGTCTGAGAGTGACCGCTCTTTTGTATGCAGTTTGAGAGTGACCGTTCTTTTGTATGCAGTTTGAGAGTGACCGTTCTTTTGTATGCAGTTTGAGAGTGACCGCTCTTTTGTATGCAGTTTGAGAGTGACCGTTCTTTTGTAAGCAGTTTGAGAGTGACCGCTCTTTTGTATGCAGTTTGAGAGTGACCGCTCTTTTGTATGCAGTTTGAGAGTAACCGCTCTTTTGTATGCAGTTTGAGAGTGACCGCTCTTTTGTATGCAGTCTGAGAGTGACCGCTCTTTTGTATGCAGTTTGAGAGTGACCGCTCTTTTGCATGCAGTTTGAGAGTGAACGCTTTTTTGTATGCAGTTTGAGAGTGACCGCTCTTTTGTATGCAGTTTGAGAGTGACCGCTCTTTTGTATGCAGTTTGAGAGTGACTGCTCTTTTGTATGCAGCCTGAGAGTGACCGCTCTTTTGTATGCAGTCTGAGAGTGACCGCTCTTTTGTATGCAGTTTGAGAGTGACCGCTCTTTTGTATGCAGTTTGAGAGTGACCGCTCTTTTGTATGCAGTTTGAGAGTAACCGTTCTTTTGTATGCAGTTTGAGAGTGACTGCTCTTTTGTATGCAGTCTGAGAGTGATCGCTCTTTTGTATGCAGTTTGAGAGTGACCGCTCTTTTGTATGCAGTCTGAGAGTGACCGCTCTTTTGTATGCAGTCTGAAAG
This sequence comes from Mythimna pallens, assembly GCA_961205895.1. Taxonomy (NCBI): domain Eukaryota; kingdom Metazoa; phylum Arthropoda; class Insecta; order Lepidoptera; family Noctuidae; genus Mythimna; species Mythimna pallens. The sequence continues at coordinate 1,633,695 of OY540852.1, forward strand.
TGATCGCTCTTTTGTATGCAGCCTGACAGTGACCGCTCTTTTGTATGCAGTCTGAGAGTGACCGCTCTTTTGTATGCAGTTTGAGAGTGACCGCTCTTTTGTATGCAGTCTGAGAGTGACCGCTCTTTTGTATGCAGTTTGAGAGTGACCGTTCTTTTGTATGCAGTTTGAGAGTGACCGCTCTTTTGTATGCAGTTTGAGAGTGACCGTTCTTTTGTAAGCAGTTTGAGAGTGACCGCTCTTTTGTATGCAGTTTGAGAGTGACCGCTCTTTTGTATGCAGTTTGAGAGTAACCGCTCTTTTGTATGCAGTTTGAGAGTGACCGCTCTTTTGTATGCAGTCTGAGAGTGACCGCTCTTTTGTATGCAGTTTGAGAGTGACCGCTCTTTTGCATGCAGTTTGAGAGTGAACGCTTTTTTGTATGCAGTTTGAGAGTGACCGCTCTTTTGTATGCAGTTTGAGAGTGACCGCTCTTTTGTATGCAGTTTGAGAGTGACTGCTCTTTTGTATGCAGCCTGAGAGTGACCGCTCTTTTGTATGCAGTCTGAGAGTGACCGCTCTTTTGTATGCAGTTTGAGAGTGACCGCTCTTTTGTATGCAGTTTGAGAGTGACCGCTCTTTTGTATGCAGTTTGAGAGTAACCGCTCTTTTGTATGCAGTTTGAGAGTGACTGCTCTTTTGTATGCAGTCTGAGAGTGATCGCTCTTTTGTATGCAGTTTGAGAGTGACCGCTCTTTTGTATGCAGTCTGAGAGTGACCGCTCTTTTGTATGCAGTCTGAAAGTGATCGCTCTTTTGTATGCAGCCTGACAGTGACCGCTCTTTTGTATGCAGTCTGAGAGTGACCGCTCTTTTGTATGCAGTTTGAGAGTGACCGCTCTTTTGTATGCAGTCTGAGAGTGACCGCTCTTTTGTATGCAGTTTGAGAGTGACCGTTCTTTTGTATGCAGTTTGAGAGTGACCGTTCTTTTGTATGCAGTTTGAGAGTGACCGCTCTTTTGTATGCAGTTTGAGAGTGACCGTTCTTTTGTAAGCAGTTTGAGAGTGACCGCTCTTTTGTATGCAGTTTGAGAGTGACCGCTCTTTTGTATGCAGTTTGAGAGTAACCGCTCTTTTGTATGCAGTTTGAGAGTGACCGCTCTTTTGTATGCAGTCTGAGAGTGACCGCTCTTTTGTATGCAGTTTGAGAGTGACCGCTCTTTTGCATGCAGTTTGAGAGTGAACGCTTTTTTGTATGCAGTTTGAGAGTGACCGCTCTTTTGTATGCAGTTTGAGAGTGACCGCTCTTTTGTATGCAGTTTGAGAGTGACTGCTCTTTTGTATGCAGCCTGAGAGTGACCGCTCTTTTGTATGCAGTCTGAGAGTGACCGCTCTTTTGTATGCAGTTTGAGAGTGACCGCTCTTTTGTATGCAGTTTGAGAGTGACCGCTCTTTTGTATGCAGTTTGAGAGTAACCGCTCTTTTGTATGCAGTTTGAGAGTGACTGCTCTTTTGTATGCAGTCTGAGAGTGATCGCTCTTTTGTATGCAGTTTGAGAGTGACCGCTCTTTTGTATGCAGTCTGAGAGTGACCGCTCTTTTGTATGCAGTCTGAAAGTGATCGCTCTTTTGTATGCAGCCTGACAGTGACCGCTCTTTTGTATGCAGTCTGAGAGTGACCGCTCTTTTGTATGCAGTCTGAGAGTGACCGCTCTTTTGTATGCAGTTTGAGAGTGACCGCTCTTTTGTATGCAGTTTGAGAGTAACCGCTTTTTTGTATGCAGTTTGAGAGTGACTGCTCTTTTGTATGCAGTCTGAGAGTGATCGCTCTTTTGTATGCAGTTTGAGAGTGACCACTCTTTTGTATGCAGTCTGAGAGTGACCGCTCTTTTGTATGCAGTCTGAGAGTGACCGCTCTTTTGTATGCAGTCTGAGAGTGACCGCTCTTTGGTATGCAGTTTGAGAGTGACCGCTCTTTTGTATGCAGCCTGAGAGTGATCGCTCTTTTGTATGCAGTTTGAGAGTGACCGCTCTTTTGTATGCAGTCTGAGAGTGGCCGCTCTTTTGTATGCAGTTTGAGAGTGACCGCTCTTTTGTATGCAGTTTGAGAGTAACCGCTCTTTTGTATGCAGTTTGAGAGTGACTGCTCTTTTGTATGCAGTCTGAGAGTGATCGCTCTTTTGTATGCAGTTTGAGAGTGACCGCTCTTTTGTATGCAGTCTGAGAGTGACCGCTCTTTTGTATGCAGTCTGAGAGTGATCGCTCTTTGGTATGCAGTTTGAGAGTGACCGCTCTTTTGTATGCAGCCTGAGAGTGACCGCTCTTTTGTATGCAGTCTGAGAGTGACCGCTCTTTTGTATGCAGTCTGAGAGTGACCGCTCTTTTGTATGCAGTCTGAGAGTGACCGCTCTTTTGTATGCAGTTTGAGAGTGACCGCTCTTTTGTATGCAGTCTGAGAGTGACCGCTCTTTTGTATGCAGTCTGAGAGTGACCGCTCTTTGGTATGCAGTTTGAGAGTGACCGCTCTTTTGTATGCAGCCTGAGAGTGACCGCTCTTTTGTATGCAGTTTGAGAGTGACCGCTCTTTTATATGCAGTCTGAGAGTGACCGCTCTTTAGGTCCTATAGTTCTTACATTTGTTAAAATAATTCCAAGATTCGAGCATTCATATTGTAGTTAAAAGGCAGGTATTATAGATGGATACCTGACAATGTGGGGCGCATTACCACATGTCATAGTATTTGTGTTAACCTCTGTAACAAGCGGATACGCTCGACTGGGTTCTCGTCAATGGTGCAACGGGTGGATATCGAACTCACGGCTTACCTAACCTTGGGCTGTTTAGTTTGAATCATCCAACTGTTGTATCTTTTACTAAAATGTTGTATTTTGTTTTCGAGTGTGGGATTTTTGCTTCGGGTTAGTAATTTAAGTTATAATTACAAAATCTCTAATATTTACAGGTATATCAACTGAATCTATAATTTTATTTGATATAACGATTAGTTAATATAATAACGATTTTCAAATAACTAATTTTTATAAGCATAACATACATTGTTTTTTAAAATCTTTAGATATACCACTCAAAACATATAAAACTAATTTAGTTTAATATGAAAGAGCAAAAACTTTTTCATTAAAGACTTTTGTGGTTTCAGCATAAAATAAAAATTTATAACTCTGCGATATTGTATTTTAATAACATCATCATCTTCCTGCCCTTGTCCCGTATTATTTGGGGTTGGTGCAACACGTTTTCTTCTTCCATTCTGCTCTGTCATTCGTCAAACTATCACTAGCTTCCTTTTCTTTCTTATCACTCTTCACACAATCCATCCATCTTTTCTTTGGTCTCCCTCTCCGTCTCCATCCATCCACATTTAAACTCATAACTCTTTTAGTAACATGCGTTTCATCCCTCCTCTTCACATGACCATACCAAGACAAACGGTTCCCTTTCAACTTTTCAGTCACTGGCGCCACTTTCAAACTTCGCCTAATATACTCATTCTCACTTTATCCATTCTCGTCACACCACACATCCATCTTAACATTCTCATCTCCGCTACGTGCAATCTTTTTTCATCCGCATCAACTTTAATAACATAAAAACATAAAAAATATATACATTTGCGGATACATGTATACCTTTTTAATGGCCTTGGCTCTTTATAGTCTTTTCCATTCCGTTCTTTGCCCTGTAGCGAGCCAGTAACAATTATTATTAGAATTGAACGTTCTGGACATTGAACGCATTCATTTGTTTTACTGTCTTAGTGTCGCCGCACATGGGCCACATGCCACAGCTACAAACGTCGCCACGAGAAGCTAGAAGCGGCCACAAAGAAATCTGAAGCGCGCGACAGCAACTTGTGGTCGGTGGCTGAAACATTTTTTTAACCCATGCGCGCAGTGTCATATTGGACTCTGTTGTAGAAGATTTAAATGCGCGAGTGGCCAATGCGAGCCACAAGAAGCGAGCAGCGTCGTGTGGCAGCCACCGGCGTCAACCGTGTGCGGCGAATCCAAATGAAATGTATGAAACCTACAGGAAATATGCTTTTTGATGTGGAAGAGCGGAGTCTCCTAATACAGGCATTACATGCTTAAAAGGAGGCTCCAATCAACTACAAATGTAAACTATTTTGTTAAGAAATAAAGACTGTTTTTTTTTAATTTATTTTTTTATATGCCCGTGGCCGCGTTCTGTGGTTATGACCGATGGCCCGTGTGCAGCGACCTTTATCAGACGTTACAAATTAACGAGACCGGTGCTCTATCATGACTCTAGATTTAAAAGCAGATTTACTACTTATCTTAATGTTCTTGTTCTGAATTGAGACTCGAGACTTGTCTCGTCTCAGGTGTGGTAATATTATTAGCTGAACCGGCAAACATTGTTCGAGTCTAACTCGCGCACTGAGGGATCCGTACAAACTACAGCTGCTCCTTCAGCTGCCCTTTGCTTCTCACGGCAGCGATGACGTTTTCAAACATTCTCACATCTTGACGATAGTTTTCAACTGATTGTCTATATTACGTTTTTGTTTATAATGAAGTATCCACGTAGGTAATAAAAAGTAGCGACCTTGCCTCAGGAAGGACTTTGATCGAGATCAATACTCATACATATTTATATTGTGTCTAATGTTTCTCTTAGTTACCTAGAAGAGCTCAAGGTTAAATGAAGTTAACTGAGGTCGGCCCATAGATGGTTTTTTTTTCGGTAGGAAAATCATCCAATCACATCCCCCGCTCTTTGGCGGAGCATGAGATAGTGTCAGACTTTTACTGACTAAAAACCCACTCCTTTGCCTTCATCCCGGGGCCCCGGGTTTCGCTTTCACACTATCCGTGGCCCCAGTAGGCTTCGACCCTGCTCTATCCTGCCCCTACGATTTGCAGACATCTCTGAACAGTACGCGGCGTCGAAGATTTGGGCTCGGTTCGGACGGTTACCGAACGGTCGAACGGCGAGCCACCTAATACTCGCCGTCCGCAAGCCCGCGCAAATGGTGGCCGGAAATCGGGATTGGAATCCTGCGTTGGGGCGTGAGGACCGTTGCCTGACGCGATCGGCCGCCTCCTTTGCTTGCATTACTGCTTCGCAGAAGGAGGCGACCGCTTGCCACTCCTCCTCGCTCCGGACCAAAGCCTGTACTAAGGCCCGGCGCGAGAGATCACTGCCACCGATCGCCCCCACGAAGACACGGTGGTGGAGGAGGAGGGTAAAATAGCCTGCGACCTTTTATCAGACTTACCAAATGTACACAAATGAATTGAAAATCCGCTCCTACCGCTTACAGGCTCTCAATATAGTCGACAATTGAAAGGCTAATTGATCTAAGCGACATTTTTTCAAAAAAGATTGAAATCTGACTCAAACGACGGAGAAAAATTTGCTGATTCCGAATATGTATATAACTCAATATTGAAAAAAATGTCGTTTAGATCAATTAGCCTTTCAACCGTCGTAGTGTATTTCGCACTAGTGCGGCGGTAGGTCTCCGCCAGCAAATAAATTATAAAAATCGGTCCCTGTTTCGGTAGAGTTCGAAAACACTCTGATATGAGATTTTTATGTATTAGAAGACTAACGATCTGCTCCAACTTCTTACGGGTATTAGAAATAAAAGTAGTAATGGGAAATAGCTTTTCTCGCTCTAGGTGGAGCTAAAAGGCATGTCAGACTTTTATTGACTACAACCTACCCTTCCTTCAGCTGCCCTGTATACTTGGCCCAATTAAGAAAGGCAACGAAGGAACAGGAGTGGATTTTCAGTCAGTAAAAGTCTGACACTATCTCCCGATCCGCCCAAGAGCGGGGGATGTCATAGGATGAAATTCCCACCGTAAAAAAAAATCGGCAGCGATGACGTTTTCAAACATTCTTGCAGTTTTCAACTGATAATCTATATGACGTTTTTGTTTATAATGAAGTATCTGCGTAGGTAATAAAAAGTAGCGACCTTGCGACGAGAAGGACTTTGATCGAGATTAATAATTATACATATTTATATTGTGTCTAATGTTTTTCTTAGTTTCCCAGAGGAGCTCAAGGTTAAATGACGTTTTCTGAGGTCGGCCCAAAGATGGGTGACCAAACATTTTATACTAAGACTCTTTCGTGCCTCGGCTGCACATTAAGAGCGTCCAACACTAAATATATTTCCATACAGCCGTTCTCAAGTGATTTTATTTATTTATTTATTTAAACTTCATGTACAGTGGTGGTACATAGGCGGACTTAATGCCACAAGGCATTAAGGCAATTATGTATATATATTATAGTTATGTATAAATTTATATATTATAGTAACCTATATTCAATAAAACACTTACACACTAAAAACAAAAACTACTAGCTAAAATATGGCGTCATAAAATTCCTCCGCATCGCTGTCGACTGGAAGTGTGCCCAAAAGGCTGGCGGCATTGCCACGTTGTATGGCAATGTCTGACCGAGGTAAAAGCCTTATATTTACCTACATTGTATTGTATCTGTGATTCATTTGTATATCTTTTATATATTAACCTTTTTTTTTCTCTTTCTTTTATTGCATCTACCACTATTCTTCTCTGCCTCACACAAAGGTTGACTGGTAGAAAATGCCTAAGGCATTAAGTCCGCCTCTGTAGGTACCTTTATGTGCATGGAGTATGTAATAAATAAATAAATAATAAAGCAAGGCAAGGCAAGGGCGATTTTGATGTTAATACAAATCTGTCTCCAAATATTTTGGAAATACAGATATCTTGTATATATTTTCTAGGTTTCTATTGAAATCAAAACATATAATGTGTAAGACTAATCCAGTAAAGACCTCTGAAAATCTACTATTTAGCTTTAACTTTGGCTCTTCATAATGTACTGTTCATACATCAAAAATATAAAAAAAAAATTACCTAAAAAAACCCTGCACATTTAATCGAGATTCTGAATGACGAAAATTTTTACCAGTATTTCAAAAAATCACGTATTTCCTGGAACAAGTTTTGTAAAATATTCGAGTAAATGGCGGAACTACCGAATGCTAAAGGAGTTTTCAGGCGTTATTTGTCTTTTTTTTTTTGCGTTACTTCTTCATCAAACATTGCGTCGAGTTTTTTTTCGGTGGGAAAATCATCCAATGACAGCGGGTGATGTCATTGGATGATTTTCCCACCGAAAAAAATGGGCGGAGTGAGAGGGCGCATCAGACTTTACTGACTAATAATCCACTCCTGTTCTTTCATTGCCTTTCATACCAGGGCCGAGTCTTCCTTTTAGAAGCAGACCCTTGGCCCCAGTAGCCTTTCACCTTGGTGGGCCCCTACAGTTGCTGACATTTCCTTGAGGCGCGCATGGAACAGTACGCGCCGTCGACGACTTGGGCTCGGTCCGGATGGTTACCGGACGGTCGGACGGCGAGCTACCCATTGCTCGCCGTCCGTAAGCCCGCGCCTACGGTGGCCGATGTTTTACCATGGGATATTAAGTTTACTTTTATACTTTTGGGGCCATGGGTTGACTTCCGAAAGGAAAACTCATGATTCTGGAACGCAAAGACGGAATATAGGTGTGGTTTTATTCAGTAATGAAAGTCGTCTGATGCACCGTCTCGCTCTGCTCTAGAATGGGAGAAGTCATTGGATGATTTCCCATCATAAAAACAAAAAAAAAACATCGACCATATATTATTATCGCTTACCATCAGTTGAAATAGTGATCAATAGTAGAAAAAAGCAATAGCACTTCTTCCCCGACCCCGAAATCGAGTCCAAGACCCCACGCACAACAGTCTTGCGACCGACTCGTACAACATACTGGGGCATTACCATATTATAATATATATATATGTAGGTTTATATTATATTAAATATGTATGTATGTTTATTTTATGTATATATACATTTGATCCCTTGTTTTCTCATTATTCTTTCCTTTTTTTTATGCACCTGCCATGTTTTTCTCTTCACTACCCTTGGTTGACTGGTAGAGAATGCCTAAGGCATTAAGTCCGCCTTTGTACCTTTATGTTGCATGAAGTTTTAATAAATAAATAAATAAATTATGTTAAAATGTCAGTCGTGCGAGAGAAAACGTGATGGAGCTATACGCCCTATAAAGCTCTATCCCTTTAACAGTTCAGTTGGATCGCGCGTGATAATTAGCGTGTACAGGGATAATCGTCGTTTGGTATCACGACTATTAAAATTATCTAACGGGCCTCTGCGAGTTGGTTTCGGCCCCTTATACGCCTAAACGAATAATAATATTCCACAACTATCACACAATGCCGTCTAGTCCCAAACTAAGCAGAGCTTGTGTTATGAGTACTAGACAACTGATAAACATAATTATATATTTCTAAATACATACATAGCATAGCATAGCATAGTCGGCCTCGTAATGTTCCCACTGTTGGGACTCAGGCCTCCTCTCTAGGAGAGGGAATGGGTCGTAATCCACCACGCGGGCCCAGTGCGGGTTGGTAAATAATACATATTATATAATATGAAATGATCGTGCTCATCACACAAACATTTGTCCTGGCTGGGAATCGAACTCACGGCTTTCGGCATAGCAGTCAGGATCACTAACCACTAGACCAACAGGCCAGTTAAGGTATGTAAGTAGTAATGGACCTCTGTACGTGATAAAATGGTGTCCCTCATATAACTATGTACGTGATTTTGATATGTTTTAATAGCATTCTAATGTGTGACCTTCCGTGCTCAATATCAATTTTGCGTTCTTTGAATTTTTCTTTGATTAATTAAATTCAAAGACAGCAAAAATTATCATAATTAACAATCACCATGTTTCGGTGGAAGACACGCCCGGGTGTCGCCACTGTGTGGAACGCCCGGAGGACACGGTGGAGCATACGGTGGAGGTGTGCCCCGCTTGGGCAGAGCAACGCCGTGTCCTCGTGGGGGCGATCGGCGGCAGTGATCTCTCGCGCCGGGCATTGGTACAGGCCATGGTCCGGAGTGAGGAGGAGTGGCAGGCGGTCGCCTCCTTCTGCGAAGCAGTAATGCTAGCAAAGGAGGCGGCCGATCGCGTGAGGCAACAGCAACGGTCCTCACGCCCCAACCGCCGCCGGGATTCCGATCCCGATTTCCGGCCACCGTAGGCGCAGGCTTGCGGACGGAGAGCAATGGGTGGCTCGCCGTCCGACCGTCCGGTAACTGTCCGGACCGAGCCCAAGCCGTCGACGGCGCGTATTGTTCCACGCGCGCCTCAGGGTGATGTCAGCAAATCGTTGGGGCCCGGCAGGGTCGAAGCCTACTGGGGCCACGGGTAGTGTGAAAGCGAAGCTCGGGGCCCCGGGATGAAGGCAAAGAGGGAACAGGAGTGGGTTTTTAGTCAGTAAAAGTCTGACACTATCTCTCGCTCCACCCAAGAGCGAGATTTGTCATTAGATGATTTTCCCACCTTAAAAAAAAAAAAAAAAACCATGTTTCGGCGTCATCAAAATTATTATTATTTTTCTTTATTCCTTGTAAACACATATAAATTACATTTTTAAATATAAAAAAATAAATTATTATTATTATTTTCTTTATTCATTCATTATACATATTAGTTAAATTTTTAAATATTCCTTACTATTATTATTATTATTATTGATCTGTTTGTTGTAGCTGTATTCCGCATTATTTAAATAAATAAATTATATAGCAAATAAAAATCTTGATTTGCAATGAACGATCAATTTGGCCATACATGGCTTGACGTGAGTTAGACTAGTTTAGGTAGCTGCGGCCTTGCATATCTCGCGATGTGAATCAAGGTTACTCAATATAAGGTTGCTAAAACGCATGACCAGTTATACTGCATATTTTTTTCAGCAGTTTATATTATTTCCTTACACTAAGTATCCTGATGACAGTCGCGGAGAGGATCCAGCAGTTGGGACTCGAGGTGGCACTGCAAAAGTCTCACCATTACCAGGTTCCCAAATAACGGTACGAGGACTTCACATCGGCGTCGAGTGGACGATGAAGTACCTGGGACTCGTCCTCGACAGCCGGTGCGGTTTCGAGGAGCACTTCCGATGTCTTAGTCCCAAACTGGATCGGATTGGGGCTGCCCTCAAGCGGCTCCTGCTCAACTTAGGGAGGCCAGACGCCTCCTACCGGAGGCTCTATGCAAATATCGTTCGGTCCATGACCCTTTATGGAGCGCCGGTATGGACGCCATCGCTGTGAAAACGACTGGTGGCCAAGCTGAACGCATGCCAGAGGGTCATGGCCATCTGGATTTTGCGACGATACCACACGGTTTCCCGCGAAGCGGCGAGCCTCCTTGCTCGCCTGCTAACATGGGATCTGGAGACAATAGTCCTTGCACGCATACTACACGATTTGCGCCTGGAGATGCAACGGCGGTGCGAAACTGGAATGAAAAGCAACGAAGCAACTAGGAGTGGATTTGGTTAAGTCCAATCTACAAAGCCTCGAGCACAGGCGCAGGGTGGCCAGCCTATCGATATTTTACAGGTTGCATTTTGGAGAGTGTGCGCGGGAATTGTATGACTTGAATCCGCCATCTCCTTTCTACCATCGGACAACCCAACTTACGGCAAGTCCACCCTTACGTTGTTGAAACATCAACGGTCCAGACTAAGCGTTTCGCTTCGTTGCTGCGGTCTTCCCGTCCAACTATAATTTAGGTGTCTTCAAGGCTAGAGTGAATAGGCTCTTAATAAACTAGTGCGCCTCACCATCGATATTTGCATCACTGCTTACCATAAGATGGGATCGTGGTCAAGCACTGGTTTATATCAATTTATAAAAAGAAAAAATGGAGTATCGTTTTTCTCAGTAACTGGTTTTTGGAGGTCTGATGGGCAGTCGCTCCATGTAAAACACGGGTATTCAGCCGAGTAGACTAGAAGCCGACCCCAGGCTAATTGGGAAAAGTTTAGGGAAACGGCGACCTTTTATAAAAAAAAAGACCTTTTATAAAAAGGTCCAAAGACTAATTAGAATTAGTCAAAATAAGAATCAAAGTCAAGTTTCTAAATTATATTACATATGTTAGGTAATTAAATTATTAAAACACTTGAAAAGTAACAATGCTAAATTAATAAAAAAGATGGGAACCAAAATAAATTATTACATCTGAATCTTGAAATCTCATTTAACGGTTACCTAAAACTATAAAACACATAAACTTATTTAAACTGACTTTAGTTTGAAAAGACGTACCTATTTAAAAACAGTAACTTTAAAACATACAATACATTAAAGAAAGTGATCCAATAAATCGAAGGAAAATCCAATAAAGTTACAATACAAGAAAGAAAAATGACAGATGTGAAAGTAACAGTGACAGAAATGACAGAAAATAAATCGTTACTTCGTTTGTACTTAAGGATTTTCTTCCATTTTTTGTTTAGTGCTATTCACATTTTTTCAACTTTAGTGGTTACGATTGATCAGATTGATCAACTCAGTAAAGGAAAAGTGACAAATCCAGATCTTTTGGAGACTGCAAAATTTTTACCGGGTTTTTTGACAAATTGGAATTTCGTAAGTAAATATATATTTTTTTTATATTCTGGTCAACAGAATTTTGTAACAAGGAATGTGCATACTAATTTTGTGTTACTTATTATTCTCGTTATAAATCTTTATTTATTTTGTTATGATCACGTGTTTAATAACCAGAGATCGGAATTAGGTAGAAAAAATAAAGGAAAGAATAAAGTGAATATGGCTTAAATTCCGAGATTAATTTTAAATAGAAGATTTTTTTATGACACAAATTTGTTCCTGCATTAATGACGAGGACGAGCAAGTGGATTTGGTTAACCTCACCTATGTGGACCACTAGAAGGACACGGTGGAGCATACGGTAGAGGTGTGCCCCCCCTGGGTAGAGCACCACCGTGTCCTCGTGGGAGCGATCGGCGGCAGCGATCTCTCGCGCCTTGATACAGGCCATGGTTTGGAGCGAGGAGGTGTGGCAGGCGCTTGCCTCCTCCTGCGAGGCAGTAATGCTTGCAAAGGAGGCGGCCAATCGCGTGAGGCAAAGATCCTCACGCCTGCAGTGGATTTATGGCAATGAAATGATAGCTTCGGTGGCAAAGAGAGCCTGTGTTAAAGGTATTCCATTAAATATAGTTTCAATTTTCTCAGATAACTGTTATCTGATTAGAAAACATTGTCATAAATTGTGGAAAGAATTTCATGGTGACAGATCAAGAGAGAAATGTATCTGGTACAACACCATCCAACCCGAACCATTAACAATTCCCTGGATATATAATTATGCACTTAATAGAAGAGATATTGTTACTGCCATGAGACTTCGATCTGGTCACATCCCATCGAGGAAGTTTACGTTTTTTATGGGTTAAATCTGCACTTAATTGCGAAAAATATTCTTCATCTAATATTCAACATCATATTCTTGGAGTGTGAACTGGGCGAAAGGGACGAAAGGTTGACTCGATGGGGATGAAAGGTTCTGGAATGGCGACCACGGAGCGGAAGACGCAGCATTGGAAGGCCTCCTACAAGATGGACCGATGAGCTGGTGAGGGTCGCGGGAATCCGATGAATGCGAGACGCACAGGACCGGTCGTTGTGGCGACATTTGGGGGAGGCCTATGTCCAACAGTGGATGTCTTTCGGCTGAAATGATGAGCGGGGCGAACGCCTCAGGAGAAATCTGTTTAGCACTCTAAATATGTTTGAAATCGGTATTAGACTGGCCGGTTGGTCTAGTGGTTAGTGGCCCTGACTGCTATTCCAGAGGTCGTGGGTTAGATTCCCACCCAGGACAAATGTTTGTGTGATGAGCACGATCATTTGTTCTGTGTCTGGGTGTAATTTATCTATAATATGTATGTATTTAGAATATCTATATATATAAAAGGAGAAACTGACTGACTGACATATCAACGCACAGCCAAAACTACTGGGACTAGAAACTTGAAATTTTGCACAAGGCTTCCTCTTATGACGTAGGCGAGCACTAAGAGAGGATTTTCCAAAGTTCACCCCCTAAAGGGATGAAACGGGGGTCCAAAGTTTGTATGGAAAAATCTACTTTCACGCGGGCGAAGCCGCTGGCAGAAGCTAGTATATGTATATTTATCAGTTGTCTAGTACTCATAACTGAAGCTCTGCTTAGCCTGAGACTAGACGGCGTTGTGTGAAAGTTGTGGAATATTATATTATTATTATAATATTATTTGCAACAGTGTCTTAGCTAAGCCTACGTCAGACGAGGCAAGAGTTCTGTATAAAATATATTACTGACTGTTTTCATACCACTATGCGCAAGCGGTGCGCGTCCCTGGAGCTCCGGGTGTGGGCCAGCCCCAATGCCATCCTGGCAATGATCGCCGACAGGCTAGACTGTCCATATATACGACATGGCTGTGGAAGACTACTATTCCAATTCCTGTTAGGAAATTGTAATAAAACTATAAATGTATTTTAATATAATAATGACATTTATTTGAATTTTAATTTTATATAATTTATTTTAATATTTAATACAATTCTTTTTATATTTGACTGACTGACGTTGTACTAAAATTTAATTTAATGTAGTGATAATCTAATGACAATTAATTTGAAAATTAATAATTCAAATTATAAATAAATAAAATCAAATTAATTTTTTAAAAATTAATTTGATTTTATATTGTCTGTATGTGTTTATGTAACTAAAATGAGTCTTTGGTGCTTCAAATAAATAGATAATAAAATAAAAAATATTACAATCATTTAAAATAACAAAAATTCAAAATTTGGCTAAATTGTAACAAAGCTCCTTAATAAAGTTAAAAAAAAAACAATAATAACCTTGTTCTTAACATAATATGTTATTATTTTCCTTGTTACACGCGACAAGTGTCTTTTTGTTGACCAGTGTTTTTTTTTAATTATAATGTAGTTATAGACAATACAACAATAAATGAAATCATTGTTAACGACGACCATGAAATTCCAAAAAAATATCGGTCGTTCAATATATTTTGTCGAGTTACGCCATTTATTTTTTAGTGATTGTTGCTACCACTGTAGCTCGCGTTCCTCCGTTTGTCTATGGTCATGCCAGTGTTGTATGTAAAAAAAATTATGTATGTAAAGGGTTATATGTTGGAGCGTCAGACGTCGGTCGAAGGTTTATTATTTATTCTTGTATGCACTATTTTTAAATATATTTGTTTATCATTTACATTACACATATAAACACAAATTCACGTCATTATTTATTATTTTATTTCGATAGACTATTTAACTAACAGTATACCAGCGCTTTTTTTTTATTAGGTGGGAAAATCATCTTATGACAAATCTCGCTCTTGGGCGGAGCGAGAGATAGTGTCAGACTATTACTGACTAAAAATCCACTCGTGTTCCTTCTTTGCCTTCGTCCCAGGGCTCGGGTTTCACTTTCACACTACCCGTGACCCCAGTAGGCTTCGACCCTGCTGGGCCCCTACGATTTGCTGACATCTCCTTAAGGCGCGCGTGGAACAGTACGCGCGCGACTTGGGCTCGGTCCGGACGGTTTCCGGACGGTCGGTCGGCGAGCCACCCATTGCTCGCCGTCCGCAAGCTCGCGCCTACGGTGGCCGGAAATCGGGATCGGAATCCCGGCGGCGGTTGGGGCGTGAGGACCGTTGCAAGCGGGGCACACCTCCACCGTGTGCTTCACCATGTCCTCCGGGTGGTCCACACAATGGCGACACCCAGGCGTGTCTTCCGCACAAATCCGGTGCAGGAATTTCCCGAACTTAACGTGTTCGGTGAGAACCTGCGTCATGCGGAAGGTGAGGACGCCGTGAGGTCTTTCCAACCACGCCTCAAAGAGGAGACTTACCACCATAATTGTGGCCTTACCAGCGCTGCGTTATATATTGTTTTAAATAACGTAGCATATATGCTGAGTTAGGTGCCTTTTTGGCCTCGCACTAATTACCTTTCTTTTTTTTTATTGCGTAATTTTAGTTTATACGATTGTGTGAGACACGAATAAACGTTTTTTCTTTCTTCTTTCTTTCTTTGTTACTATAATAAAAGTGGTTCGTAATCACAGATCAATAAAACAATATTTGTGTTCGTAATGAAGAGTCATCTTCCTGCCCTTGTCCCGTGTTATTTGGGGTCGGCGCAACATGTTTTTTTCTTCCATTCTGCCCTGTCACTCGTCATGCTATCACTAACTTCCTTTTCTTTCATATCACTCTTCACACAATCCATCCATCTTTTCTTTGGTCTCTCTCTCCCTCTCCATCCATCCACATGTAAACTCAAAACTCTTTTAGTAACATGCGCTTCATCCCTCCTCTTCACATGACCATACCGAGACAAACGATTCCCTTTCAATTTTTCAGTCACTGGCGCCGCTTTCAAACTTCCCCTAATATACTCATTTCTCACTTTATCCATTCTCGTCACACCACCAATGAAGAGTATTGCCATTATAAATTATTGCAACATTTATTATTGTATTGTTATCTCTACATCTTTTAACTTGTAGGTTGTTTTTATTGCTTAAACCTTGGACGCGTATATATCTAGAAGCGCCTCTTTCTACTTTTTATAATTCTTATCAATTGCACAATAACTTAAATAACTTGAAGTCCTCTCAACCTTAGTTCGGTCTTCGTCATAATTGTTATATTTTAAGTTCTCATAATTACAATGATTTCATATTAATCATAGTATTTATTAGTTTATTATATTAGCATATAATACGTATTTTATTATTATATGCCACTTAATTTAACGATACTAAATTCTATTTCAAATATCTGTTATTTATTATTGTGCACACCTACCACAGTGTTGTCTTTTTTAACCCTAAGGTTGACTGGTAGAGAATGCCTTGTGGCATTCGGTCCACCTATGTACCACCACAGTGTACATGAAGTTTAAATAAATAAATTTGTAAATAACTAATTTCTTGATTAAAATTCAGACTGCATGTCATAACCAAATTAAATATTATAAAATACAAAATCATTGAAATCTGGATAGAGGCCATTTTGAATATCGTCGATTGATAGAAGCGCTTTTGTATTTTACTGTTTTTTTTTCGTTGAGAAAATCATCAAAAGACATCCCCCGCTCTTGGGCAGAGCGTGAGGGTGTCTCGGACTTTTACTGACTAAAAAAACCACTTCTGTTCCTTCGTTGCCTTTCATACGTTGGAGTCGCGCCATAACACAAATTTTTAGTCGTTAGTGGTGCGGGTGCCGACTCATCACTTAAAGACCTTCCTCAAAGGAGAGTTTTGGCTGAAGGGTGTCATGTATCGACGATTTCGTGGAAGAATACTGACCTCGCAGCGAAACACGACTTCATCACTTCGTGTGCAATAGTGCAAAGAAGAAAAATAGATTACTTTATATGTATTAGTTTATTATTTTTAAGATTATTCTATATATTCTCTCTATGGGCCTTAGTTGCCTGAAAGAAAGAATTACTATTATAAAATAAAAATGCCAAGAATTGCAAAGATTTTTAACGCATGTTCGAAGCTGGGACGGGTCTTACGTAGTCACCATCTCCCTAGCTTATTCCCAACTATCATCGCACAGCAGCTTGTTTTGCAGCAGCGTGATTTCCTATTAGGTAGACTGCCACAACTTAGTTACTAGTCAAACCCGATACTCCTTGACTATCCAAGAAGTATCGCGTTGCCTATTAACTGGGTTACCCAGGAGGTCTGACCATCAGTCTTTTCTGATGATCAGACTTTCTGGCACCTGACTGCCTGTAACTACTGTCATAGATCTACGGATGACAACCAGGGCCAATGGCCACGTGCTTTCCGAGGCACCAGGTGTCATTAATGTCCTAGATAAACTTAGGAAAGTACATATATTATCAATTGTAAATTTCAAAACGGTACTTGCCTGGTTAGAAAGAAAGAAAGAAAGAAAGAAAGAAAGAAATCTTTTTATCTGCTGGAACAGGCGCAAACTTAACATTAACATGTTGCAAACATTTTCCATGACAAAAACATAATTCAAAATAAAATAAAACGGCCGTACCCTCAGCATAACAAACCCGCAAGCTCATTCATGAGAGGCATGCCTTAACCACTGAGTCATCACGACGCATGTATAACAATATTGAAGTTAATTTAATATGTGAAACTTTACTAGTCATTGTTCGTAGTGTTAGTACAAAAAATTAGTTTAATGGGAACCAGAATGAATCATTTCAATTGTATTCCAAAAAAAAATATTTTTATTAATTTAAATTATAAGTATAAAACAGCTTCACATTATTTTGACCGACTTTACTTCGAAGAGACGTATATATTTCAAAATAGCAAATAAATTGAAAATTTTCAATAAATAAAAAGAAATGATCCATTAAAGTTACAATACAATAAAGACAAAGAAATAAAGTTACAATACAATAAAGATAAGAAACAACAATGTCAGAAGTGAAAATGTTAAAAATGAGAGAAGTGACAGAGAAATCAGAAGATAAATCGTTTCTTCGTTTGTACTTAAGGATTTTTTTTCATGTTTCGTTTAGTGCTATTAATAATATTTTATCTATATTTGCTTTCCTTCATGGAATTGATGAGCTTAGCAAAGGAGTGGATCAAGAAATTTGGAAGACTATGAAGTTCGGCCCGTTATTTTTAACCAATTGGAATTTTGTAAGTACATTACATTTACACTACAGTACCAATTACATTTGGTACTTGACTCAATTTTTTTATTGTTTATATCAAAAAATCGTATATAGAAATTTTACACTTTGCGTGACCCTGCTGGCTGTCTTTTACCTCGGTCAGAGATTAAGCATTGCCATACAACGTGACTATGCCGCTACCCTTTTGGGCACACTTCCAGTCGACCGCGATGCGGAGGAGTTTTATGACGCCATATTTTAGCTAGTAGTTTTTGCCTTTAGTGTTTATTTAGTTTTAATTAGTTTAGTGTTTTTATTGAATTATACTATCTTTTAAAGAATAGTAATTATCTTAAAGTTGGAGGAAAATTACATAAAAAAAAAATTGAAAACATTTTTCAAATTCATTCAATATTAATCAAGTTAGAAACCTTTCAAATCTGATGGAAGGGGAAACTGACAAATAACAGTCTATAGATGCATATGTACTGAAATGTGACGTCACCACCTTTAGCTTACGTGTGCTCAAAATTTTGTTTCAAATTTTATAAATGTGAAATACCATGGAGCTATTTATTTTAAGTAAAGTTGTAACCTAATTACAACTTGTTTTGACATGAACGGGCATGGCAGCTGAGAGTTTGTCATGCTCACTTAAATGTTTCGCTGATGGTGGCACGTGTTGTTGGGTCATTCAGTTCCGAAGTTTAAAGTGGTTGAGCTGAGTGGGGCTGATGCACGCGTCATGCTCGTGAACGGATGCCGTCAGTTGAGACTAGTCATCTCTTAACTGCCAGTGGCTTATTTCAATTTATATTTGTTAAATACTATTTTTATTTCTTTATTTATTGACATTGTGCTCACATAATAGAAGCGACAAAAAATATTTAACCAAGACTTTTGTAACTGATAACATGATTTAAAAGAGTGTGATGGAGTTTCTTGCACGTTCTTCTCCATAGAGATCTACGCTTTGGAACGTGCAACTTAGCTTCACGTTTTTTTGACTGACCGACATTTTAACAATTCAAAAGTGCCTGTAATTGGTCTATTTGATATAAACGTTTCTGATTTCTGAAAAGAGATAGCGAGATATTATTCCCAGTCTTTCTCAAACCAATATTTGGAATGCTAATTGCTGCTTAATTTAGTAATAAATTTTAATGCTGTTATCAGAAAAATATATTTTTTAGTGTTATTTTTTATTATTATTATTGATAGGCTCGCGTTTGACTACTATCTCACGTGATAGTAAGCGATGATGTGACCGACGATGGAGCACGCTTGCCTAGAAGTAACCTATTCACTCTTGACTTAAATTCCCCTAGGTTGTAGCTATCAGGAAACACAGACTCCGGCAGAGAATTCCACTCCTTAGCTGTACGCATTATGAATGTGTTCCTAAAACGCTTTGTACGTATGGGTGGGATGTCCACCATTTTTTGTTAAGAGTCGGTTGTAGACACAGAGTGTTTAGTAGTTACTGGCCTTGATCTAAGTCGGCTTCACGTTCTCGTAACAACAATATAATTTTTATATATAAAAAAAATGAGCAAGTGCTATTCGGACTCGCGCTGAGGGTTCCGCACAAACTTACCTATGTAAATAGTTCAATTCCCGAATTAGTCTGAGTCTCAAAGATTTTTCCGAATCGATTTTTTTTTTGACGATGACGTCATCTCAACGCTGAGGCACGTGGTCAGAACAAACGAATCGTTGGCGTGGCCTACTCGAGGCGTTCGGCGCGAACGAAACGATTGTAACTTGGCTAGGGGGGCTGATAGCTACAACCTAGGGGTCTTCTAGTCAAGAGAGAATAGCTTACTTCTAGGCAAGCGTGCTCCATCGTCGATCACATCATCGGTTATCATTTTGACTGGCCTTTTGGTCTAGTGGTTAGTGGCCCTGACTGCTATGCCGAAGGTCATAGTTACGATTCCCACCCAATACAAATGTTTGTATGATGAGCACGATCATTTATTCTCTGTTTGAGTGTAAATTATCCATAATATTTATGTATTTAGAAACATAGTATGTTTATCAGTTGTCTAGTACTCATAGCACCAGGTCTGCTTAGTTTGGGACTAGATGGCGTTGTGTGATATTTGTGGAATATTATTATTATTATTTCATTATTTATCTTTAGAAGAAACAATGGTCAAACGTGGACCTATAAATAAAAATAAAGGTAAACTCATAACTCTTTTAGTACCTAACTAGCTTTTCGTCCCTCCTCTATCTCTGTATGGTCATGATGTATCATGACCATACATAGCATAGCATAGCATAGTCGGCTTTTTTTTTAATGTTCCCACGGTTGGGACTCAGGCCTCCTCTCTAGGAGAGGGAATGGGCCGTAATCAACCACGCGGGCCCAGTCCGGGTTGGTGGATGTCACATGTCTTTGAATTTTTGGTTCTAGGACATGCCGATTTCCTCACGATGTTTTCCTTCACCGTTTTGAGAGCAGTGGTGATGAAATAAATTACACAAAGTAATGCGCCTGGCTGGGTTTGAACCCGCGACCTACAACTCGTAAGTCGGGGCCGTTACCACTCGGCCACCACTGCTCTTAAAACAATGAGCAATCTATTAAAACAACAACCTTCATGAGACATAATTTTAATAACAAGTTTTTGAGCACGTTTCAAAAACTTGTTATTAAAGTTTTCAACAAACATTTTATTTTGACATAATCGTACCAGTGACTAATGCCGTTGATTCCGGTTGTCATTCACTGCCAAAAGGAGTCTGTTCACCTTGGCTTCTGTTTTTCAAAATACATCCTTGAAACACATCGACCGTCTTCAGTTCTTGTGGGAGTTGAAATTTCCCGATTCATTGAGTCTAAGGCCAAAGTAGTTGCTAGGAAACTCGGCGTTCTTGAAAAGGTCTGGCGGTACTTCACACCTGAACAGCTTCTAATGTTATACAAAGCACAAGTCCGATCGTGTGCGGAATACTGCAGCCACATAATAGGCTGGTGCTGCAAAATGCCATCTAGCAGCTTCGGACTTAGTAGAAAGGCGTGCGAAGAGGCTAATTGGTGATCCAGATTTGATAAAGACCAATCTACAAAGTCATGAGCATGCCTCATATGGTAGCCAGCGTTTCTTATTTTACAGGATGCATTTTGGAGAGAGTGCGTGACAATTGCATGCCTTGATTCCGCCATCATCTTACCATTGGACCATCTGACGTACGGCGAGTATCCAACCTTACAATGTTAACACCTCTACGGTCTGAACTTATTGTTTCACCTCGTCGTTTATGCCGCGTACGTACATTGAAGCGCTCATTATTGGTGGCCGATATATGCTTAGTTTATTGGATCGCCAGTCACCACCAGTAGTGTATGATTCTTTGCCTATATTATACTCTAAAAGCGGTAAAAACCTTGGCGTGCATATAGACACTCACCTCTCTTGGGAGGTTCATGTTTCTGATGTGAGTAGGAGGGTCTTTTACTTTTTTCAGTCTCTTAAACGTCTCCAAAAATTCCTACCATTTCACACTAAGGATACTCTTGCTCAATCTTTTCTATTACCGCTCATAGATTATGCGGATGTCTGTTGTCTAGAAGCTACGGAGGCTCTCCTAAACAAACTTGAGCGACTGCAGAACTTGTGCATCCGCTTAATTTTTGGCTTCCGCAATTACGACCATGTGTTGGAGTTTCGAACCAGATTGAAGTGGCTGCCAATTCGGCGTCGGTGAGATACCTATATCCTATCTCTTCTCTACACTATCCTACACAATTACACAATACCTACGTGAACGCTTTCAGTACTTCGTCCCAAGGGGTAAACTTGTCGCACTGCCAATTCTCTTCTTCTTCGTACCTCATTTCACACTTCTGGCCGTTATGATGGCTCCTTCTCTGTCACTGCAGTGCGCATGTGGAACTCCCTTCCACACTAGGGAGTGTTCCACATAGGGATGTGACAGCCCTGCTGAAATCGCAGTTAAGCACAAGCTTATAAAATTAAAAAAAATATGATTTAAAAGTTAAATTTTAGAATCGAGTTTATTAGACGTATTATAATAAAATTAAAATACATAGGATTTAATTAAGTACTCTACTGGTATAGAGGTACAGTTTATATTACAGAGTTTATTTCCCGTTCGTTTAATAGCAGTAATATTTTATTTGTTGTAAAAAAAACGGAAACTCTAAAAAGACAGGTGCTAATTAAACAGAATGGTTTTTATAATAGCATTATTCGCCTCTAAGAATAAACATTGCTTTAAATAACTAAGTCAGATATAATTAACGAGCGTCTATGATACTATCTTAGCAAATAGTTATCTTCTATGCAAGCAACTTTCTGGGTGGTTATAAAAAAAAATAACTGCGAAGACTAAGGCGGAAGCTCCACTCGCTTTTGGATTAAAATGGCCATTAAAGCCATCACGTGGCTATTAAAGAAATGTGTGGCTTGACTTATAATCTTTCAAAAACAAACATCTTAAATTTAATTTAAAAAAACAATGTACTCATACATTGTTTTTTTGAAATTTAGGTACTACTTTTGCCGCATTAAATTATTTAATTTTTATGTACACAATAATATAACATAATCAGCCTTACAATTTTGCCACTGCTAGAACTCAGGTCTCCTTTCTCTTCTTCTTCTCCTTTTTTCTTCTTCTTCTTTTCTTTTTTCTTCTTCTTTTTTCTTTTTTCTTTTTTTCTTCTTCTTATTTCTTTCTTTCTTTTTACCTTTCTTAATCACACAAAAACAAAATGATTGAATATGATTATATTATATTGAGAAAGTGATTATTATCGTAAAATAAATACATAATTTCATATCCTGATCAAATCTATTGTTTTAACCAATCACCGTCATTTCAACGCTCAGTCACGTGGTCAGAACAAAGGAATCGTAGGCGTGGCCTACTCGAGGCGTTCGACGCAAGAGAATCGAAACGAAACGGTCGTAACTTGGCTAGGGGGACTGAACGTTCTGTTGGCATACCGTAATTCCATCACTAGAATATTTCACTAAGCTTGTTCAAGGAAATACGTGTTTTTTTTAAGTTTTAAATCTTTAAAAAAAAAAATCTGCATTCGGAATTTCGATTAAATGTGCAAAGTTTAATGAGATATATTTTCTTTACTTTTCAATTTATGAGTACATTATGAAGGGCCAAAGTTCACGCAAAATAGCAGATTTCAGAGGTCTACACTGGATTAGTTTTTCACAAATGTATGATTTGATTTCAAAAGAAACCTAGATAATATATACAAGATATCTGTTTCCAAAATATCTAGCGAAATATTTGTAAGTAGCTTCTGCCAGCGGCTTCGCTCGCGTGAAAGTAGCTTTCTCCATACAAATTTTGGACCCCCGTTTTATCCCCTTAGGGGGTGAATTCTGAATAATCCTCTCTTAGTGCTCGCCTACGTCATAAAAGAAAACCTTGCACAAAATTACACGCTCCTAGGCCTTTTAGTTTCGGCTGTGCGTTGATATGTCAGTCAGTCAGTTTCTCCTTTTATATATATTTGTAATAACGTCAAAATTACATAATAGCGGTAGTATGAGTCTGCGCGAGAATTGCATGACTTGATTCCGCCATCTCCTTTCTACCATCGGACAACCCGACGTACGGCGAGTATCCACCCTTACGTTGTTGAAACTTTAACGGTCCGGACTAAGCGTTTTGCTTCGTCGCTTATACCGCGTACATCGAAGGACTGGAAAAATTTGCCTGCTGCGGTCTTCCCGTCCAACTATAATTTAGGTGTCTTCAAGGCTAGAGTGAATAGGCTCTTAATAAATTAGTGCGCCTCACCATCAATGATTGCATCTCTGCTTATCATCAGATGGGATCGCAGTCAAGCACTGGTTTAAATGAATTTAAAAAAATAGTATGGAGAATGTTTTTTTTTTTTTTTCGGTGGGAAAATCATCTTATGACATCCCCCGCTCTGGGCGGAGCGGGAGATAGTGTCAGTCTTTTACTGAGTAAAAACCCACTCCTGTTCCTTCGTTGCCTTTCGTACCAGGGCCGAGTCTTCCTTCCACCAGACCCTTGGCCCCAGTAGGCTTCGACCCTGATGGGCCCCTACAGTTGCTGACATCTCCTTGAGGATGGAGAATGATAGAAATGTATCTTTGTCTATACCTACGCTCTTCTGTCAGTTGAGAGTTGGTCATGCTCACTCAAATGTCCCACTGATGGTAGCGCGTGTGTTGGATCATTCGGTTCCCTTTAAAATGGTTGAGCTGAGTGGTGCTAATATTCGCGTCAGGTCCGTGAACGGGCGCTGTCAGTTGAGCCTGGTCATCTCTTAGCTGCCAGTTGCTATTTCAATATCTATATTTAGTTTTTATTTTTACTTTATTGACATTGTTCTCACATGATAGCGACAAAAAACATGTAACAGAGATATTTGTAATTGCAAAACACGATTGAAAAGAGTGTCCATGGAGTTTCTTGCACATTCTTCTCCATAGGGATCTACGCTTTGGAATGTGCAATTAGCATCATTTTTTCTGACTGACTGACTTCTTGAAATTTCAAAAGTGCCTGTAAATGGTTTATTTGAAATAAATGCTTTGAATTTGAATTTAATTCCGAGGTACGGAGGAAACTAAAAAAACAACAGAGTAGGAAATAAACAATAGATTTCTTAATGACCATTTCATACATGATACTCGTACTAATTACTGTTTTTTACATGATTACGTAGTATTTTTCCGTCCTATTCTGTTGACAATCTTTATAAATCAAGGCAAAAATTACATTAAAATTGTTATTGTATCATTAACCCTTAACCACCTAACGTGGTCTCACAGACCGCACTATACTAATTTTGGTGAATAATTAAGTGCATGTTTGTATTTCACCTGTTAATGTGTTAACCTACCTTTGGATGGATTGTTTGAGAAGTGATATGAAAGAAAAAGGGAGTTAATGTTATCGTGACGGGTGACAGGACTGAATGGAAGAAAAAAAAACATGTTGCGCGCCGGCAAGGGTAGGAAGATGATGGTGATGATGATGATGATGATAATATACCTTTTTCGCTCCCTTCGTAGAGCTGTGCCTATGCATATCCATTGCCTATTGTGTGATAGTTGTGGAATATTATTATTATTATTATTATTATTATATCAATATCTAAAGTAATTTTGGTGATCAAAAACTTTCATAAGTTGTCTCAGAGACCGATGCTACCTAGGTATTTGAGTGACTATTTTATTCTTTTTTTTTTTTATGAGCAATGACTTTTGTTTAAAAATTTATTGCGCGCTGGTTAAGGATCGAACTTTCAGATGAAAAAGATAACTTTATACCAGAAAATGTTAATGAATTCAATCGAATCGAAGGTTGCAATTTTGGTGAAATAAGGGTGTTTTTTTATAGAAATAATAACATATTATATGTGTGCTTAAGTTTTTTTTTTTTTTTTTTTTTTTTCGGTGGGAAAATCATCTTATGACATCCCCCGCCCTTGGGCGGGGCGGGAGATAGTGTCAGACTTTTACTGACTAAAAACCCACTCCTGTTCCTTCGTTGCCTTCGTCCCAAGACCCCGGGTTTCGCTTTCACACTACCCAAGGCCCCAGTAGGCTTCGACCCTGCTGGGCCCCTACGATTTGCTGACATCTCCCTGAGGCGCGCGTGGAACAATAAGCGCCGTCGACGACTTAGACTCGGTCCGGACGGTTACCGGACGGTCGGACGGCGGGCTACCCATTGCTCGCCGTCCGCAAGCCCGCGCCTACGGTGGCCGGAAATCGGGATCGGAATCCCGGCGGCGACTTGGGCGTGAGGAGCGTTGCCTTACGCGATCGGCCGCCTCCTTTGCTAGCATTACTGCTTCGCAGAAGGAAGCGACCGCCTGCCACTCCTCCTCGCTACGGACCATGGCCTGTACCAAGGCCCGACGCGAGAGATCGCCGCCGCCGATCGCCCCCACGAGGACACGGCGTTGCTCTGCCCAAGCGGGGCACACCTCCACCGTATGCTCCACCGTGTCCTCCGGGCGGTCCACACAGTGGCGACACCCGGGCGTCGCTTCCGCACGAATCCGGTGCAGGAACTTCCCGAACTTACCGTGTTCGGTGAGAACCTGCGTCATACGGTAGGTGAGGACGCCGTGAGGTCTTTCCAACCACGCCTCAAAGAGGGGACTTACCGCCATAATTGTGGCGTGCCCAGCACTGGGTCGCGACAGTCGCTGCCGCCATTTAGCCATGAGAACCCGCCGGAGCTCTGTCCGCCATGCTGCGATTTGTCGCGGCAGTGGAGTTTCGCCCCGGCGTTGCATCTCCATGCGCAGATCGTGCATGTGAGCAAGGTCTGTTGCCACCAGATCCCATGGTGGCTGGCAAGCAAGGAGGCTCGCCGCTTCGCGGGAAATCGTCCGGTATCCTCGCACCATCCGTATGGCCATGACCCTCTGGCATGCGTTCAGCCGGGCCGCCGGCTGCTTCCGCAGCGCTGGCGCCCATACCGGTGCGCCATAAAGGGCCATGGACCGAACGATTCCCGCGTAGAGCCTTCGGCAGGAGGCGTCTGGACCCCTCAGGTTGGGCAGGAGCCGCCCGAGGGCAGCCCCAGTCCGATTTAGTTTGGGAGCCAGACGTCGGAAGTGTTCCTCGAAATCCCACCGGCTGTCGAGAACGAGTCCCAGGTACTTCATCGTCGACCCGACGCCGATGTGGACTCCTCCTACCGTTAGTTGGGAACCCGGTGGTGGTGTGTTCCGAGGTCCGTGAAAGCACATGGCCTCGGACTTGTGCAATGCCACCTCGAGTCCCAACTCCTGGATCCTGCCCACGACTGTCGCAACCCCGCGTGTCGTTAGTTCGACCGCCGCCTGGTACGACTCTCCCCGCCCCAGGACCAGCGTGTCATCTGCGTAGCAGACCACGCTGATCCCGTCAGGGAGGTCGCCGCGCAGCACGTAGTCGTATCCGATGTTCCACAAGGGCGGCCCTAGTACCGATCCCTGCGGAACACCGCACGACATCTCCCGACGTTCCCACTCTCCCTGGTGACCAGGGTAGATAATGTACCTGTCTGACAGGTACGCCTCGACCACACGACAGAGGTAGTCGGGCGTCCGGTGATACCGGAGTGCCCTCCTAATGCTGCTCCAAGGCAGGGAGTTGAAGGCGTTGGCGATATCCAGAGACACCGCCACGACACACCTGCCCTGGGCCACTGCATCCCCCGTCGTTAGAGCTCGCACGCGCATGATGGCGTCCACCGTGGACCGCCTCCTGCGAAAGCCGAACTGGCCGTCCGCCAGATCCGGCCCCACCCGTGTTAGGTGCGCGACGAGGCGGTCTGCAATTACTCTTTCAAAGAGCTTGCCCACCTCGTCAAGCAGCACAATTGGCCGGTACGCGGACGGAGAGTCCGCAGGGCGCCCCGGCTTCGCGATGAGGACCAGTTTCCCTGTCTTCCAGCGAAGTGGGAACTGGCCTCTCTCCATGCATGCGCTGAAGAGCCCTCTTAGTCGAGGCCCGAGAGCCTCCATGGCCAGGACCCAGGCCTTCCCAGGCAAGCCGTCGGGTCCTGGGGCGGTATTTTTAGCACTCAGCCTTCGTACCGCCACTCTCATCTCTACCTCGGTCACCTCTGGAGCATTGTCGTCGTCGTCGCCATCGTGGTCCGCGTCGGACACCGCTGGTGGCGGAGCCATGGGCGGGGGAGAGTGTTCCCCTCGCTCAGGAAACAGAGTGCTCACCACACCCTCCACAAGCTGGGGCCGGAGACTCTGCGTCAGCGGGGGAGCCCAGGGGCGGAGTTTGTCCCGCACCACCTTGTAGGGGCGTCCCCATGGGTCCCCATTCAGAGTCCCCAGCCACACGTTGCGAGCCTCGAGCTTGGCCCGTCTTATCTCCGCTCGGAGGGTGCGCTTTGCTTCTCTGTATCCCTCGTACAGCTCCGCCTCTCTGGCCTCCGCATCCGGTGGACGGATGCGGCGCCTGCGGTATCTGGCATACCGGCGTCGCGCGGCATTGCACGCGTTGCGCAGTGCCGCAATCTCTGGCGACCACCAGTATACCTGGCGCTGAGCACGTCCTGGACGGACTCGGGGCATTGCCGCGTCGCAGATTTGCGACATGGCCTCCCGGAACCACTCTGCCTCGACGTCGATATCGACAGGCCTGTCCGGTGCTTGCACCCAGGCCTGTACCGTCGCGGCTTCCAGGAGTAGCTCCCGGTCCATCTGCCTCAGCGCCCATCGCGGACCACAAGGGTTCCGTCGGACCGGCGCGGTCGAAGTTTGGGCGGAGACGTCAAACCGGATGTACCGGTGGTCCGAGTACGTCTCCACCCCCTCCATGACGCACCAGTCGACGACACGCGGTGACAGAGCGGGGCTGGCGAACGAGATGTCCACCACGGAGTCACCCTGCATCCGCACACACGTGGGGACAGAACCCCGGTTTAGGACGACCAGGCCTGTCTCCAGAGCCCAGTCCTCCACCATCCGACCCCGTTGATTCGTGAACCGGGAACCCCAAGCCAAGTTCTTGGCATTGAAGTCCCCGCACACGACCACGGGGAGGGAACCAAACCCAGCGACGACGGCTTTCAGCTCCATTAGGGAGATGTGGAGATCGCCGAGAGATCTGTTCGGGGACAGGTAGACGCCCACCACTGCAATGTCCCCGAACCGTGCTGCCACGCAACCCCGTCCCCTCGTGACAGCCTCGAGGGTCGGGGTACCGGCGGCGGCCGACGAAATTAGAGTCACCGAGCCGTTCAAGTCCTGAACCCAGTCTCCTCTGGGTAGGACATAGTACGGCTCGGAGACAACGGCGATGTTAATCGACCACTGCGCCATGCTCTGGAGCAACAGATCCTGAGCGGGGGCGCAGTGGTTGATGTTCGCCTGGAGGAGACGTAATGGAGCCGTTATTGACAGTCCATTACAGTCTCCTCCCGAGCCCCACGTGAGGGCCCTGCCGCGGTGGTTGCGGCGGCGACAGCAGCGGCAGCCAAAGAGGAGGCTGCGGCGGAGAGGACGTCGGGGTGGACTTGTCTGAGGACCTTGCCCTTGGCCTTGGCGGGGGGGTCGCAGGACCTGCTCCCAGCCCGGTGATCGGCCGGCTTACCTGCCGCCGCACATGCGTAGCAGTGCGGCGTAGCACGGCATTCTGCAGCCTTGTGACCGGGCTGACCGCATTGGAAGCAGCGGTCACTGCGGTCCACCTCCGCGGCGCAATAGGCACCCACGTGGTGCCCCACATGGCAGCGGTAGCACCGCAGAGGTCTGGGCTCCAGCAGTTTTACTTGCGCGGAAACCCAGCCCACCAAGAGTCTTCGGCCTTCGCCCGTGATGGCTTTGACCGCCGACACGGGGCAGCTCACCGTTACGGCTCGCATGCCCGTGCTGTCAGCGCGGATGGTGCCCGCCCGCACCTGATCGGCGTGGCACCCTCCCGCCCTGACGATGGCGGCCACCACCTCGTCCACCCTGACAGAGTCGTCCAGGCCCATGATGCGCAAGTCCATGCACTTGGTGGGCCTGGACACTCGAGCCTCCTCGACGTCCAGGGACGCCCTGATCCTTGGGGCCAGGGCGTCCGCGGTGGAGCCACTGTCCGCACCAGGGACCTCTAATATTCGGGCCCCGGTTGCGGTGCGCCTCATTCGGAAGCCCCCAGAGGCCCCGAACTCGCTGAGGTGGCCCACCACCGCCTGCTTTGCCTTCTCCATGACGGTGTCGTACGTCACGCCCTTCTTTTCCGCATCTGGCTGTAGTGTAATTACTACAGCCTCGGAATTCGGGGCGCGAAGTCTAGCCGCCATGGCCCGCTTCTTTCTCTCCTGGTGCCTCGCGCGCTTCTTGGCCGTCCTAGCCGCCTTGCCCGCCCTCTTCTTGGCACCGACTTCTGTCCATTCCGCGCCAGCCGAGGGTTTTTCAGGCAGGGGAGGCGGCAGGCGCGGCCTGGTCGCCACCGTGGCAAGAAGTCCCACCGGTTTAGCGGCAGGCGCTGTACTATCCTTCCACCGCTGCTGTTGCTTGGACGCCGGGGCTGGCCTCGCAAGCCCTGCCGCCACGGCCTCGCGCCCGGCTTGCCTCAACGAACCCGCCTTGGGCACAGCTGCCGTGGCCGCGGTGGCGGCATATGACGCCGCCTTTCGCTGGCCGGAAGCCGCTAGCGGGGGGCGCAGCACGATGCCCTCCAGCAGGGACAGCTGTTGCTGGATACGCAGCTGAAACTGCTGCTGCTGCTGTTGCAACTGCTGCTGGAGGGCAGCCAGCTCCCGCTGCACCAGCGTAAGCAGCTGGCTCTCCGGTTGGGGCTGGCTTTGACCTTGCCCTTGCTTGCGCCCCCCTCCAGTCGGCTCCCGGCAGCCGTCGACTTTCTGGGCTCCCACAAGCTCGGCCCGGAGCTCGGTCCGGAGCTCGGCCCGTAGTCTCGCCACTCTCTTCTCGAGAGAGGCATCGATAGCTTCTTCGATAGAGGCGGCGTGCCGGTGGACCGTCTTCTCTTTGGAGGTCCTCTCTCTCTTCCGGCCCATGACTCGCAACGCGGCGACGACCAACTTCCCCAGGGATTTACGGGACTCTTCAGCGGAGTCAGCGGAGTCCTCCCTGGCATCCCGCTCGCTGCCAGACTGCCCCGAGATGACCACCTCAGCGCTGGCCACTCCGGGGTGACGCCCTCGCTTAGCGGACTCCTGGGCAGTGAGGCTCCTCCCTCTTCCACTTGCTCGGCCTGCACCCCGCCCGCTGGTGGGGATTTTTCGGGCCGAGCCCATCTCTCCGTCGGAGGACGATTTTTCCCCCGGTCTGGAGCGCTTTCGGTAGAAACTCGCGTTTCTACCGGAGTCGCCCGCCACCTCCTCAACCTCCGAGCCCTCCAAGCTCCTTCCGGATGCCGCGTCGGACTCCGACCGCGCATCACTCTCCAAAGGGGTATTTTTAAAAAAATTCGATTTTCTTTCCATTTGATTCCCACGAGTAAATAACTTTTTGTACTGGCTCAAGATACTGGTTCGCACTAGAGACTAATTTAGCTACCCATTAGTCAAGCTAACAACCTCCCTCACGGTGCGCCGCCGCTTGGAGGTTTGGGGTAATTTTTTATAGAGGTTGTCTTCCTCGCGGCCCGGGCGGTTAAGCCAAGACCCTCGACCCCCATCAAAAGTCAGAAACATGACCTTGGACAATCTCTGGGGCTACGAGACTAACGGTGGCAGAAGGAGGAGCAAGTCTTCCTCCTGCCTGCCCGGTGGCAGGGTGAGTGCACACCGAGCCCGCTCTTACTTCGCCACTGTGCCCTCTGCTATAGCAGAGGGACACGCGTTGAAGTGATCCTTCAGACAGAATATTCGCAGGCGGACATCGTGACCCCTTAGGCAGAAGTACCCAAGGGGAGTCGTTGACCGCCTCCCAGGGTGCACCGTCCCGCAGACTGGCCTTCACCTCGGACGTATCCGCAAGGGAACTACAGCCTGCGGGCACTCGTGGAGGTTTTCTGTCGTAGCACCCCATGTGTGCTTAAGTTGGCTATTTAATTAATATATATGACTAAGTAGAGCTTCTCTTCTTCATGACGCTAAGAACCGTCACAGATGGCGAAATACCATTAGCAAGAAGCTAATCCAGCGGGAACTTCACGACCCTCAGTAATGAGGAATACGATTCGAGGAGGAGAGCTTCTTATTTGTGATTTATAGAATCAGCTTTTAATTTTCCAAATATGTATGCATTTTTGCTTTTTCTCATGTGCACGAGTAGGCACTTGATAATATTTTTTTTTACTAAATGCTGTTGATACTTTTAGCAACAAAAGACACGCTTAACCTATTTTGATCACCTTTTATAATATCGTTTTTTCTACTGCAATATTTTCCTGGGGTCACACAGACCGGGAGTAGGTGTCTCTGTGACTCAAATGGTAGCTATTTAAAACCTTCTAAATAAAATAGTTAAATTTCAGTAAATTAAATTGCTGTCTAAAATTAACATACAATTATATACAGAGGCTAAATAATTATTTAAAAAAAATATGACTCATGAAACTAATTAAATCATGGGAAAACGGCAAAAAAGAAAAACAATTTGCTATGTTTCTAAATGTATTTTTGTCAGTGTGACAAATATTTTTGGACAATTATTGTGGGTACCGAACCCAAACTGGTCATGTCCGGTGAGGACCTGCGTTATGTGGAAGGTGAGGACACCGTGGCACCTCCATAGCAACTCCTCAAAAGGGCACTTAATACTGGGAATGTGGCGTACCCAGACTTTAAGAGGGTCCTTTTTCACTTGCCTATCATTAACATCGAGCATGGTTTAAAAGTTCATCTAACGCAATCCAACGCGATGTTTGACGAAAAGGCAATGCGAAAAAAGAGAGATAACGATAACGAGCAAAGCCGAAATCGCGAAACAAATATCAGCTGTTCAGTACATTAGGCAAACATATATGTACTGAACAGCTGTTTCTTTTTTGCGATTTCAGGTTTGGTCCCATAGTAAAAGTTGTTAGTTATTATGAGCACAATCACGTGTTGAAGTATCGTACACTAATTACCAGTCACCCAATATACAAACTAAAAATAATAATATTTACAAACGGGTAGAAAAATAAATTATTGGGCATCAAAAAATTCGTCCACATCGATATCAATGGGAAAAGTGCCCAGAACGCTGGCAGCATTGCCACGTTGGATGGCAATGCTGATTCGTTGTCCGAAGAAAAGCCCAGCCCTCTGGTCACGCGAAGAGTCGACCAGCTGTTTGCTGATATCACGAACAACTCGATGAGCGCTCGGACCCCATGACCCATAAAATGTACGTTGAGTTGCATTCCCTTATATGCACCATCCAATTTGTTTCCGGACAGCAACTCATCCGGAAGAGGTCTCTACGTATAAATTATACCTCATATTACGACCGTAACTAAGTACTGTGACATTAAATCTAAAAATATACCTTCAACCTGATATAATTGCATCTCATTACAGCTATTACTAAAACGTTGGTGTGTAATTGTAGACACGCGATTGTTGCACTTTGAAATTGTTTTTCCTTATTTAATACTCTTTTTTACCAGCGAATTCGTTCGTGTGAATGTCGGTTACTGTGGGCGCGAAGTCGAAGCTGGATAATAAGTAGCCTAATTTTTTCAGGGAGATGTCAGCAAATCGTAGGTGCCCAGCAGGGTCGAAGCCTACTGGGGCAATGGGTAGTGGCGTAAGGCAAGGAAGGAACAGGAGTAGGTTTTTAGTCAGTAAAAGACTGACACTATTTCCCGCCCCGCCCAAGGGCGGGGGATGTCATAAGATGATTATCCCACCGAAAAAAAAAAGGGTGGAAATCATCAAGTGACTTCTCCCGTTCTGGGTGATGTGGGAAGGCGTGTCAGACTTTTACTGACTAATACAATAATACCAGACTTGTGTCCTTAAGTTACCCTTTGCGTTCTAGGACTACGGGTTTCCTTTTCAGAAATTCCCCACGGTTCTAGCTAGTGGGCATCGGCCCTACTGAGACCCTACGGTTTGCTTACATCTCTTGATGAGGAGCGCGTGGATCACTACGCGCTGTTGACGACTGGGCTCGGTCCAGTTAAATACCGGGCGGTCGGACGGCGAGCTACCCATTGCTCTGCTTCCGCAAACTCGCGCCTACTGTGGCTGGTAGTCGGGGACGGAGTCTCGATGGCTGGGGCGTGAGGACGTTCGTTCCCTCACGCGTGCGTCCTCCTCCTTCGCTATCATTACTGCATCGCAGAAGGAGGTGACCGCCTGCCATTCCTCCTCGCTCCGGACCATCGCGAAAGGTAGCTGCCGCCGATTGCCTCCACGAGGACACGGCGGTGCTTCGCCCAAGCGGGGCACCGCCGTACCCCCACCGTATAGTATAGTATGCTCCACCGTGTCCTCCGGGCGGTCCACACAATGGTGACACCCGGGCGTTTGTTCCGCCTGAATCCGATGCAGGAACCTCCCGAACTTGCCATGTCCAGTGTGGAACTGCGTCATGCGGAAGGTGAGGACTCCGTGTTGCTGCTCCAACCACTCCTCAAAGAGAGGACTTACCACCGTCATTAGGGCGTGCCCAGCACTGGGTTGCGACAGTCATTGTCGCCATTCCACCATGAGATCCCGCCGGAAGTCTGTCCACCTTGCCGCGACTTATTGCGGCAGCGGAGTTTCGCCCCGACGTTGTACCTCCACGCGCAAATCGTGCATGCGTGAGTTTAAGCGTATTCTATATCAAATTTCATCAAAATTGATTCAGCAGTTTATCCGTGAAAACGTAACAGACAGAAAGACAGACAGAATTACTTTCACATTTATAATATTAAATAATAATAATAATATATATAATATAATGATAAATAATATGGATTACAATTATTTCGATCATATGCTTCACCTTTTTTACAAGAAATACATTATAAAATAGACTTCTAAAAATCTCACCTCATCATCTTCCTGCCCTTCTTCCATTCTGCCCTGTCACTCGTCATACTATCACTAACTTCCTTTTCTTTCATATCACTCTTCACACAATCCATCCATCTTTTCTTTGGTCTCCCTCTCCCTCTCCATCCATACACATGTAAACTCATAACTCTTTTAGTAACATGCGCTTCATCTCTCCTCTTCACATGACCATAACAAGATAAAAGGGAATTTTTAACTTTTCAGTCACTGGCGCCACTTTCAAACTTCCCCTAATATACTCATTTCTCACTTTATCCATTCTCGTCACACCACACATCCATCTTAACATTCTCATCTCCGCTACGTGCAATCTTTACCCAACCTAACTTAAACCGCTAACCTTTCTTCTTTCTTTATATAAAAAAATCAGGTGTCACAGTGTTTGTTACCACATTCCTCAGAAACGGCTCGATCGATTTTTATGTTTCAATTTTTTTTTGTATATTTGGTAGGTCAGAAAATATGTCGAAGGCTATTTTTACCCTCCTACCCCGGCTCCACATTTTTTTCTTTGATATTTAAATGATAGAATAACGAAAATATGCACAGTAACTTTAATTTCCGGAGACAGCGTATCTGATTTTGTACTTCGTACTTCCTTTGTTTCTTTTATAATGCAAAAACTGGGCAAGTGCGAGTCGGACTCGCGCACTGAGGGTTCCGTACAAACTTGAAAGATAATATGCGGTTTACGATTTATGACGTATTAAAAAAAACTACTTACTAGATCTCGTTCAAATCAATTTCCGGTGGAAGTTTGCATGGTAATGTACATCATATATATATTTTTTTTTTGTAGTTTTATCATTCTCTTATTTTAGAAGTTACAGGGGGACACACACATTTTACCACTTTGGAAGTGTCCCTAGCACAAACTATTCAGTTTAGAAAAAAAATGATATTAGTAACCTCAATATCAATTTTGAAGACCTACCTATAGGTACCCCACACGTATGGGTTTGATGAAAAAAAAAATTTGAGTTTCAGTTCTAAGTATGGGGAACCCCCAAAATTTATTGTATTTTTTTCTATTTTTGTGTGACAATCTTAATGCGGTTCACATAATACATCTGCTTACCAAATTTCAACAGTATAGTTCTTATGGTTTCGGAAAAAAGTGACTGTAAGATACGGACGGACTGACAGACAGACATGATGAATCCATAAGGGTTCCGTTTTTTGCCATTTGGCTAAGGAACCCTAAAAAGTAGCTGTTATTGTATGAATACTTAATAGTGTAATGATTATGTTGCTGAAGTTCAATGTGAACTCGCTAAATAATTGATGACTGGCCTGTTGTTCTAGAGGAAGTGGCCTTGACTGCTAAGCCGGAGGTCGTGGGTTCGAAATTCACCCAAGAAATCTTTGTGTGATGAGCACGATCATTTGTTCTGTCTTTTTTTTGTAGTTGGGGAAAATCATCCAGCGGGAGGGCGTGTCATATTTTACTGACTAAAAACCCACTCCTGTTCCTTTGTTAACTTTCGTACCAGGGCCGAGTCTTCCTTTCAGAATCAGACCCTTGGCCCCAGCAGGCTTCGACCCTGCTGGGCACCTACGGTTTGCTTTGCACGCATTCCAAAGGGAGATCGCCTGGACAAAGAAAGAGGAATGGACAAACCCAGAGCGGTGTGTCGGACATCATAGAAGACGATCAATGAAAACGAATTGAAAACTTTGAAAGTCATTTTTAAAGTGAATTTTGTTATTTTATGAACATGACGAAGGTGCACGGAAGGCTGGGGTTTGAGTAGAAGGGAGGGGGACTAGCACAAAAGATCCAGAAGGGTCGAAGTGCTCTGGTTTTTGAGGCCAGCTCCACATCAAGATAAGATAAGATATTTTATGAACTAAAATGAACATTTACCAGCTGCTTATTGCCTAAGTTATCTATCTCATTTGTGATCTTTTAGATTTTTTTTCGTAAAAAAAATATATATCTATTATTCTAGAATCTTCTAACCATAAAAATCTAAGATAATGTCATGCTGCCAGTGGAGAGGTCAAAAAAATAAAATGGTTATAATTCTCATAATCGTTAGCTAAAATGATACTTCCGAGCAACAAGGTTATTTATTTTGGCCTTTTAAAGTAACTTGCTAAAATTATACGTTAAAATGCAAATGACTTTTAGAGTTCCGTGGTCTTAAAAAGGAAATCTTACGTCTTTTACTATATCCTACTCATCGCACTGACTTTCTTCACTGTTCTTTCTTTGTTCAGGCTATTTCTCTGTGGAGTGCGCTCCCCCAAGAGGTCAGGATGGTTACAAACCGATTAAGATTCCTCATGGCCTGGCACGCGACGAAGGTAAGAGACCGGACGATATGTCTTTATTTCCATGGAAGATGGGTAGGCCTTTAGTATGGGACGCTACCTATGTCGACACTCTTGCGCCATCCCATCTTCCTAGCTCGTCGCACTGTGCTGGTGCTGCCGCTGCGTTTGCGGAGAACCTCAAGCGGCGGAAATATAACAACCTCGTCGGTAGTTATATTTTTGAGCCGTTTGGGGTTGAGACTCTTGGGCCGTGGGTTCCGAGTGCTCATGCCCTTTTTAAAGGATTATCTAAACGTCTAGTTGACACTTCACGTGACCAAAGGGCTGGCTTTTACCTCGGTCAGAGATTAAGCATTGCCATACAACGTGGCAATGCCGCCAGTCTTTTGGGCACACTTCCAGTCGACAGCGATGCGGAGGAATTTTTTGACGCCATATTTTAGATAGGAGTTATTGTGTATATATTATGTAATTTTAATTAGTTATGTGTTTTTATTGTTCTTGTTATATCGTTTGTACTTCTAAAAAATAAAAACTAAATTTGTTTCTAAAAGTAAAAAAAAAAATAAGATTCAAGATTGAGATTCGCGAGCATATTCGTAAGAAGTTGGCAGTAGTATCATCACAACGTTAATGTTTCTCTGTTTGTCGATTTGGACCATTTTTTTTTTTGAGTATATTTTAATATTTAGTTCATTAAATTATGTATGTATTCTGTTTACCTATATTGTGTTGTATCTGTGATTAATTTGTATATTTTTTTTATATATTAACCTAATTTTTTCACTCTCTTTTATTGCACCTACCACTATTCTCCTCTGCATCACTCAACGGTTGACTAGTAGAAAATGCCTAAGGCATTAAGTCCACCTCTGTACCTTTGAAATTGCCGTTTTTTTAAACGGGTTGCTTTGAAGTGGGTCTTTGGATCGACTTGGAATTATATTTTATTTTAAATATTATATATTCTTTTTCCTAAATTAGGTATTTATTGGATTCTTTGTGTTTTGTATTTTCTGTAATATTTTGGAAATTAAATTGAATTTTATAATTATAACGTCAGTTAGTCAAACATTATATTTTTTATTAAATATTCAAATAAATTGTATTAAATTAAAATTCAACTACATGTATTTTTATATTAAAATACATTACTATTAGAAAAAAATAAAATAAAATAAAGTTAAACATGACAAAAAAATTTGGAAAAAAATGCCGACAAAATAGCGTTTCTTGTATGGGAATTCCCACACAAGAAACTTTTGGCAGTTTGAACTTTTTGGCATTTTTTTCCAATTTTTTTTTCCTTTTTTTGTTCAATTTTAATACTGTACCACGGAACCCTTTGTGTGCCTGTCCGACTCACACTTGGCTAGTTTTATCTATTTATAGACTACTCAATCGTTTCATTTAAAATACTGGTATTTAGCTGCATCCGGTTAAACCCGAAGCCGACCTCATCATTGATTGAGATAACTTAAAAAAAAATTAAATAGCAGCCTTTAAAGTTCCCATTGATGTTTATGATATAATAATAATAAACGTTATTTCGGACCTTTCCATCCATAGGTTACACATACAGCATTTAAACAACAATATTAATAAAATAAAACAACACACAACAGAAATAACAGATTTAGATATACGGCGAGAGATGTCGTGCGGTGTTCCACAGGGATCGGTACTAGGACCGCCCTTATGGAACATCAGGTACGACTACGTGATGCGCGGCGACCTCCCTGACGGAGTCAGCGTGGTCTGCTACGCAGACGACACGCTGGTCCTAGCGCAGGGAGAGTCGTACCAGGCGGCGGTTGAACTAGCGACACGCGGGGTTGCGATAGTCGTTGATAGGATCCAGCAGTTGGGACTCGAGGTGGCGCTGCACAAGTTCGAGGCCATGCCTTTTCATGGCCCTCGGAGCGTGCCACCTCGGCGTTCCGGAGTTCACATCGGTATCGGGTCGACGATGAAGTACCTGGGACTTGTCCTCGACAGCCGGTGGAATTTTGAGGAGCACTTCCGACGACTGGCTCCCAAACTGAATCGGACTGGGGCTGCCCTCAAGCGGCTCCTACCCAACCTTGGAGGTCCAGACGCCTCCTGCCGGAGGCTCTACGCAGGCATCGTCCGGTCCATGGCCCTTTATGGGGCGCTGGTGTGGGCGCCGTCACTGCGAAAGCGACCGGCGGCCCAGCTGAACGCGTGCCAGAGGGTCATGGCCATACGGATGGTGCGGGGATACCGCACGGTTTCCCGCGAAGCGGCGAGCCTCCTTGCTGGCCAGCCACCATGGGATCTGCAAAAGGCCTTGCACGCATGCACGATCTGCGCGTGGAGATGTAACGCCGGGGTGAAACTCCGCTGCCGCAACAAGTCACGGCATGGCGGAAAGAGTTCCGGCGGGATCTCATGGTGGAATGGCGACAGCGACTTTCGCAACCCAGTGCTGGGCACGCCATAATTATGGCGATATTTCCTCTCTTTGAGGAGTGGCTGGAAAGGCAACACGGCGTCCTTACCTTCCGCATGACGCAGGTCCTTACCGGACATGGTAAGTTCGGAACGTTCCTGTACCGGATCCGTGTGGAAGAAACGCCCAGTATATCATTGCGTGGACCGCCCGGAGGACACAGTGGAGCACACGGTGGAGGTGTGCCCCGCTTGGAAAGAGCAACGCCGTGTCCCTGTGGGGGCGATCGGTGGCGGTGATCTCTCGCGCCTTTGTACAGGCCATGGTCCGGTGCGAGGAGGAGTGGCAGGCGGTCGCCTCCTTCTGCGAAGCAGTAATGCTAACAAAGGAGGCGGCCGATCGCGTGAGGCAACGGTCCTCACGCCCCAACCGCCCCCGGGATTCTGATCCCGATTTCCTACCACCGTAGGCGTGTGCTTGCGGACGGTGAGCAATGGGTAGTTCGCCGTCCGACCGTCCGGACCGAGCCCAAGTCATCGATGGCGCGTACTGTTTCACGTGCGCCTCAAGGAGATGTCAAGCCTGCATGCATGCCAAG
The DNA here is from genome assembly GCA_961205895.1 of Mythimna pallens. Classification (NCBI taxonomy): domain Eukaryota; kingdom Metazoa; phylum Arthropoda; class Insecta; order Lepidoptera; family Noctuidae; genus Mythimna; species Mythimna pallens. The sequence continues at coordinate 1,673,028 of OY540852.1, forward strand.
GGTCTAATTCTGAAAGGAAGACTTGGCCCTGGTATGAAAGGCAACGAAGGAACATGGCGCGTAGAACACTACGCGCCGTCGACGGCTCGGGCTCGGCCCGGACGATTACCGGTCGGTCGGAGAGTAGGGGGTATGCTACCCCCTACGGTATATTGGTTTCGGTTACAGTTAAGGCGCTCCATTACAACCCTGGTACACGTAACGTATCGTGTGAAAAAGTAAAGTCATTATAGAAACACAATCGTTATTTTTTCGTTTAACAACTATTTTTAGACAGTCATCAAATATCAATCATATTTTTTTATTCTTAGATAACACCAATCTTCTTCAACATAAAAATAGACATTTGAGTCAATAACCATACAATTTTATTTCGTTTCAAGGCGTCGGTTGCGAAATCAATTATTTTCAAAGACTTTCGTTTCAAAGGTCTTTTTTTCACTTTCTTTTTGTGCCGAACAAATGGTTGAGGCTGGAAAAGAAAGAGTGTATTTCACAAAACTTAAAAAGTTTTTTTTGCGCGCTTTCAACGTCTGTGCTTTGCGCACTTGCCCGTAGATTAAGAATAAGTAAATCTTTTTTCCTCATCAGAAGGCTTAAAGTCACTCAAAGGGCAATGGAAAAGGCTATGCTCGGAGTTTCCTTGCTTGATCGCGACAGAAATGAAGATATCCGCAGGAGAACCAAGGTTACAGACATAGCCCGAAGAATCGCCAAACTTAAGTGGCAGTGGGCAGGGCACATTGCTCGCAGAACAGATGGTCGATGAGGACGAAAGGTTCTGGAATGGCGACCACGTACTGGAAGACGTAGCGTTGGAAGACCTCCCACAAGGTGGACTGATGACCTGATGAGGGTCGCGAGAATCCGATGTGTGCGAGACCCACAGGACCGGTCATTATGGCGACATTTTGGGGGAGGCCTATGTCCAACAGTGGACGTCTGAAATGAGGATGGTGATAATGATGATAAAATCTTTTTTAGAAACCTGTTTTTACCATTAACCAGATGTTAACCCCGGTACTATACGAAATTTTTTTTTTATTATTGATGATAGGCTCGCGTTTGACCAGCATCTCACCTGATAGTAAGCGATGATGTGGTCGACGATGGAGCACGCTTGCCTAGAAGTAGCCTATTCACTCTTGACTTAAAGACCCCTAAGTTGTAGCTATCAGGAAACACAGACTCCGGCAAGGAATTCCACTCCTTGGCTGTACGCAAAATAAATGTGTTCTCAAAACGCTTTGTGCGTATAGATTGACTGAAAATACAAATAAATTAATAGCAAGGTGAGACAGAAGGCAATAAGTCAACCAAAGGGCAATAAGAAGGCTCTGATAGGGGTTGGAGTTTCCTTGCTTGAATTCTCAAGGACCCTGTTTGAACCCTAAGGCGATAAATGATATTGATAAATGATATTTTAAATTAGATGAGGCCGGTGTTTCCTAGCTGACTACCCTGAGAAGAAACACCGAAACAAACTCAGGAGTCAAAGTGTCTTTTAAAGTCCATACAGTAAATATGTAATGGTCAAATCACATGAGAAGCATGCAGATTTGTCTGAGATGGTCTTTTGAAGAAATAAACATACAGATTTGAGTGGACTTGTCCAGTCAGTGCAAGCAGTTGTCAGTATTCGTAAAGCTCAACTCAGGACTATTAAGGAACTCAACAACTTGACGAACAATGCCAAAGAAAGGACATTTGGGTAGGCCGCAGAATATATTCAAATTGCCAGACATACCTTAAAATTACTGAAAAGGAAAAAAAAAAAACAATCACTATTGTCCTCACGTTCATAATAATAAAAGGAAATATATAGTTTATAAAAAGTAATACTTAGTAAATATTGATGTCAAAAATTAATAGAAAAAAAATGTCAAATTAAAAATAACCTACAATATCAAATTGTAAAAAATAATAATAAATAAAAGCACAATTGAAAATAAAAACAAAAGAAAAATAAAATGATGAATGAAGGATGAAACGGGGATCCAAAGTCTGTATGGAGAAAAGAGTTTTTGCGTGGGCTGAGCCATTGACAAAAACTAGTAAACCTAAGTATTTTATTTACGATTCCCATGTTACCTTGGAATTTATTTTTTATTTTTATTTTTATTTATTTATTAACTATTGAATTGAATTTGACTTTGTATTATTATTATTAATTTTAAATTTTTCAAAACGAATTGTAATGTAACTATGGGTATTTTAAGCCTGAAATAAATGAATGAATATGAATATATATATATTAGTCTGAAGTGGATATGAATTATAAACTGCTGGATATTGTTAAGTTGTTTTTATATGCAAAACATTATGCATTTAAAAAAGGTTTGTCATATCATTTTCTGGTGCTATTAATAGATATCGCCTTGATTCGCCTTTTTAATTTGTGATTGCCACGTAAGTAACGGAACCGGTGTCTGACTGTTTTATAGGGTTGCGTACCTCAAAAGGAAAAAACGGAACCCTTATAGGATCACTTTGTTGACCATCTGTCTCTCTGTCAGGCAGTCTGTCAAGACCCATTATCTCGAGAACGCGTGAAGGTATCGAGTTGAAATTAAAACCATATACTCAGGTCCCTTGAAGCTGTGAAAAATAAAATTCATGAGTTAACGAAAAAAAAAAGATACGACCGTTTATGTCGTAAATGCGTATTTCGACACTCTCAAGGGAATTAAAATTTATAGGGTACATTGACCTAGAATCCTGAAATTTGGCATGAAGCAAGGTCTTATAGCACAAGTATAGGAATAAATCTGAACACTGTAAATTTGTACTTGAGTTATACAAAAAAAAAATTGCAATTCGGATAAATCTTCGAGACTCTATTCGGGAATTGAACTGTTTACATTGTAAGTTTGTACGGAGCCCTCAGGGCACTAGTCCGATTCGCACTAGCCCAGTTTTTTTTTAAAGAGTAACAACTATAAAGTTTCTTGCCGGTTCTGCTGCATAAGAAACGACCAATTGAAACCGTGCACTAGTTTCTAACGTTTTATATGTGCGATGTAGGCCGACGTGAAATAAATAGTAGGTACATTTTGACACAAGTGGAGAAAATTTGGCATTGCGACCGAGGCGGCATATTATGGAACCGAGGACTGTAGTGACAAATTTCCACGTGTATCAAACGACGTTTTTCAATACACTTACTAAAACATAAATAAACTGGGTTTTGCCGCGCTGGTCGCCCTGCGCCCTGCCGGATACGATAAATGTAATAAAATTGTGGCGGGGGCACGCCAACTTTCTGGCACTAGTGCGAAAAACAGTAATTGAAAATAATTTGGAGTTGAGTTTGAGTTGGGATGACACAAGCAACAATCAGTCCAACAACTGTACTATTATAATTGACCAGGCGCTTCACTCAATTTGAAATTAACTCAACATATATCTATTATATATTACTCAATCTATATTAGTATTGTCAAAGGTATTCCCTTATAAAAATATGAGTCATATTTTAACAAAAACATTATGAACACGAGAAAGATATTATTTTATCTGAATTATGGAACTTACCGAGGGTAAAACAAATATGATTTATGATAACACTTATTAGAAAATAATGAGATACCGTCGATTTAATTACTGTCACACTAATTATCAAGTAGTCGCCCTAAACCGCCACGGGACACGGGCGTCTACTAGCATAAGTTTTACTGTAAATAATTATTAAAACTAAAATTAAAATAATTATTAAATACAAAAATCATTTTATAATAATATTGACTATAAAATTATTTTTTCAAAACGTAAAAGTGTTCTAAATTTGAAATTGTGCTCGTTTATTTAAAAAAAGTGTTCTTTTTTAACCGTTTAAATTATTTTTTAAAAATGGAAGAGTATATTTGGAAGGATAGTAACATTTTTTATAACGTTTTATGCTTTTTGATAACTGAAAACGAAAAGTTATTCGACAGGAGTGATTCTAAATTGTATTGGACCACAGTTTACCATATGTTTGGAGTTCTTCATAATGTCTATATTACAATTTTCGCTGCTACACTTGATATCAAACCTAGTGAGGATATAAATTTAGACAATCTCTATAGATATAAGCCTGGATATCTCACTGGATGGAATTTCGTGAGTACCTACCTTTTATTTTATTTATTTCTTACATTGTTCTTACTTATGTTAATAGTAGTGACAAGAAACATATAACCGAGATATTTGTAATACATAACATGGAGTTTCTCGCACATTCTTCTCCATAGAGATCTACGCTTTGGAATGTGCAATTAGCATCATTTTTCTGACTGACTTCTTGACAATTTAAAAGGGCCTGTAAATGGTTTATCTATACCTGTAATAAATCTGTAGAAGTTTTTAGTTGTGCGCGCATCACGTAAAATGTATGTTTAATCTGTCCTGCCCTTTTACCAGCTGTGTTGGGGCCGGCTTCCAGTTTAACGTGATGCTGCTGAGTAACAATATTTTGCATGGAGCGACTTGGGTACGCCTGCCACTAGGTGGACCGACGACCTGGTGAGAGTCGCGGGAATGCGATGGATGCGAGACGCACAGGATCGGTCGTTGTGGATATGGTTGGGGGAGGCCTATGTCCAGCAGTGGACGTCTTTCGGCTGAAATGAAGATGATGATGAAAAATAAATGTGGCTTCAGTTTAAGTAGGAACCAACATCTTTGTCACGTGACGTAATCAAACCGGCCACTATTATTTCGAAAGTTGACCTCTCAGCCACTGTGCCAATTAAACATTTAATTTACTTATCATATAGTTTGCATTAAATTGGTCACTATTTACTAATTACCCTAATTATAAGTTTCGTAATCATATTCTTACAATAGTTACTGTTTCCACACTTGTCAACTATTATCACACGTGTATTGATAAATCATTGAAATATACCTATTGTAATTAATTGTATTGAATACACATCACCATATTCGAATAGGTCAGTCACCTTTTTTTTTATTGACTAGGTAAGGTCCGCGACTTCGTCCATATCAGATTCGTTAAACAGCTACCCATCCACAAGCCCACGCCTACGGTGGTTGGAAGTCGAATTTTTTTTTTAGGTTGGAAAATCATCTAATGAGATATCTCGCTCTTAGGCGGAGCGTGAGATAGTGGCAGACTTTTACTGACTAAAAACCCACTCCTGTTTCTTCGTTGCTTTCGTACCAGGGCCGAGTCTTTCTTTCAGAAGCAGACCCTTAGCCCCAGTAGGCTTCGACCCTGCTGGGCTCCTACGGTTTGCTGACATTTCCTTGAGGCGCGCGTGGAACAGTACGCGCCGTCGATGACTTAGGCTCGGTCCGGACGATTGCTGGACGGTCGGACGGCGAGCTACCCATTGTTCGCCACAAGCCCACGCCTACGACTAGAAGTCGGGGTTGGGGTCCCGGCAGCTTTCGCGAGCATTACTGCTTCGCAAAAGGAGCTGACCGCCTGCCATTCCCTCTCACACCGAACTATGGCCTGTAACAGAGCTCAGCAGGAAAAGTCGTCGCCGCCGATCGTCTCCACGAAGACACTGCGGTGCTCCATGTTATTGGTTATAGAACCCTTTGTTCCTTGTTTGTCCTTTGTTGTACCTATTCACTCTTGGCTTAAAGACCCCTAGGCTAAATTCCATTCTTTATCTATACGCATAAGTGTTCAACTAAAGATCACACCATATTATCTTATCAGTTTTTACTTACTCTTATATTAAACATAAGTATACAATGATCTCGATCATTGTAAACACTTGCGACGGGTCCAATAAGGTCAAATATACTTTCTATATTTAGTTTTATATATATATATATAATTATCTAGCTGTTACTCGCAACTTCGTTTGCGTGGAGTTTAAAACCATTACCATACTGTTTTATGGCTATTAGCATAGCATAGCATAATAAGCCTTTGAATCTTCCCACTGCTGGGACTCGGGCCTCCTCTCTAGGAGAGGGAATGGGCCGTAATCCACCACGCGGGCCTATTACGGTTTGGTGAATGTCACATGTCTTGGAATTTTTGGTTCTAGGACATGCCGGTTTCCTCACGATGTTTTCCTTCACCGTTTTGAGAGCAGTGGTGATGAAATGAATTACACAAAGTAATAACATCATCTATCCGTTAGTAAAAGTCTAGTCGTAATCGATTCAGCCGTTTTGGAGATTAGCCAGAGTAAACAGACCGACAACATTTTTATAAATTGCATTTTTGTTAACGTTAAATATGAAATATACTTTCCGCATTTAGTCATTTCGATAATACAAGAAGACACTTCAATTTTATTAATATGTATGCATGTATAAATGAGAGCAGTGTTAGCTCAGTAGTAACGGTCCCGACTTACAAATAGGTTACGGGTTCAAACCCAGTCAGGCGCATTACTTTATGTAATTTATTTCATCACCACTACTCCCAAAACGGTGAAGGAAAACATCGTGAGGAAACCGGCATGTCCTAGAACCAAAAATTCAAAGACATATTATATGACATCCACCAACCCGCACTGTGTCCGCGTGGTGGATTACGGCCCATTCCCTCTGCTAGAGAGTAAGCCTGAGTCCCAGCAGTGGGAACATTATAAGGCTGATTATTAAGTATGTATAGATATGATGTTAAAGAAATTCATTCTGAATGAGAGACTGTCATTTGTTTATTATTATTTTATCAGTTTTCTTGTGATTGGAAACGCAATTACTGATGTGTGGTGTCTTTATACTTTGAACAACGTACAACGTTGTTTAAAGGGTGATCAGACAGTTGCAAATCAACGTCCCAACCAAGGTGACCTTTCTAGTTTCAATCCGGTAAGACAGCCGTTGTAATCAATGGCTTTCAACGTTCTTGGACCTGTACCATGACGTTTAAAGTAAGATTGTTTCATTATTATTTCCAGTGTGGGTAAGAGATGGCGTTAGACAACCTGTATAGCTCTGTCTCTTACCCACACTGAAATAAGAATGAAACAATCTTACTTTGAACGTCATGGTAACCCCATTGGTTAGGAGACGCGTTTTCCCAACCAGCGAACGTGTTGGCGCGCAACCACATCCATGCAGTTGCAACACAAACCAAACACATAAACCAAGGTGTTTCGATTTCAGCTCTGCTGCGTGTTAGGAGACTGAAGGTTGCTGGAAATTATAGCCAACACCAGGAATTGCTTTTAATTTAAATGCTATATTACATGAAATAATGGATGACTAGCTTCTGTCAGCAGCTTCCTCCGTGTGAAAGAAGGTTTTCATCATACAAACTTTGGACCCCCGTTTCATCCCCTTAGGGTATGAATTTTGAAAAATCGTCTCTTTATCATAAGTCATAAGTCAATTAATTTCATAACAATGGAACATTTGTTGAAAAAAAAAAAAAACAGTTGCAGTGATGAGCCTTCTACAAAATCCTAATAAACAAAAATTGCACTGTGAATAATTAATATATAATAAAAAAAATGAATATTTAATAACTTAAGTTGGTATAAAAATAAATTTTACAGTATGCAAAACAAATATATATAAAAAGATCAAAAAATCACATAAAATAATAATGCAAATTCGAATGTAAAAAAAAAAAAAATTTGAAAAATCGCCTCTTTGTGCTCGCCGACGTCATAAAAGGAAACCTTGTGCAAAATTTCACGCTCTTAGCCCTAGTAGTTTCGGCTGTGCGTTGATATGTCAGTTGTTAGTCAGTTTCTCCTGTTATTATTTATTATTATTCCGTTTATTAAATTTATATACATATTGATTACATTTTTAAATATTTCTAAAAAAAAAAAAACATTAAAAAATATAAAAAATAGTCGCCCACCGGCATCGGGAACAGGGTCCAAGCTACCGGTGGTCAGGGCTCCTGAGAGAGGAATCTCCTAACAATGCGCGCCGTGTCTCTGAATCAGGCCCTTGATCCAGCTGCCTAACGAGAGCCTCCTCAGATGTTGTTCGAGGCTCTATTACTATTATTATTATATAGATGGTATAGTGCGTGCGATGCAATGGTGAAATGTATTTTTGGAAGAAGACGTTGATGCGTAGCTCGGTGGTGATTGGTCGATGGCATGCGTGAGCGACCAATCGCTGTGAGGTAGATGGCAGCTCCAGTCGTTAAGGCGATGACTGAACACAAGGTAACATTGGTTGGTAACCTAGTTTCCATCCGTGTGCTCACCCCTTTATAGTCACAAAGGTCCAATGGTATTAAATAATTATATTGTAGACATCGATTGATAAATAAAAAATTATAACACTATAACGGTAAAATGTTTCTTGTAAAATATGACCAACAATCAGAATGATTCCATGTATACTTGACTGGCCTGTTGGTATAGTGGTTAGTGGTCCTGACTGCTATGCCGGAGGTCGTGAGTTCGATTCTCACCCAGGAAAACTGTTTGTGTGATGAGCACGATCATTTGTTCTGTGTCTGGGTGTAATTTATCTATAATAGGTATGTATTTAGAAATATATAAGTATGTTTATCAGTTGTCTAGTACCCATAACACAAGCTCTGCTTAGCTTGGAACTAGACGGAGTTGTGTGATATTTGTGGAATATTATATTAGTCTAGTTTTTAATCGATAAAAGTATTTTTTTGAAGTAACTTCGTGATTTTTTCATGATCATACTAAATTACCTGTATTATGTTTTGAATACACTATCGATCTAGAATTTGTCCAGAAGAATAACGTATATTTTTTCTGCAGTAAATCATAATTATTATATTTTAGCGCATTATAATAATAATTTAAATTTTTAACTAAAATATGTATAAAAAATTATAACTAATTTGAATTTAATAATTATGATTTTTTTTATGGGAAGAATACCAAATAGATATTGTAGATTACCTGATTAATTTATTTTTGTGTAATTTGAATTTTATAGCTACTAACATAGTTTTAAGTGTGGTCAGACGCGAGCCTATCAATAATAATAACAAAAAAGGAAATATTGTTACTAATTCTTATATGAGTGCAAATTAGAATTAAATTATATATTATTATTTATAATATTTTATTAATGCTCGTGGTTAGCTCTTGTAGATCTCTGAATTATGATTGTGTACCTAATTTTCTAATTGGGGTGCATAAGGGTTTTTTTTTTTTTAGGTGGGAAAATCATCTTATGACAAATCTCGCTCTTGGGTGGAACGAGAGATAGTGTCAGACTTTTACTGACTAAAAACCCACTTGTTCCTTCTTTGCCTTCGTCCCAGAGCCCCGGGTTTCGTTTTCACACTACCCAAGGCCCCAGTAGGCTTCGACCCTGCTGGGCCCCTACGATTTGCTGACATCTCCGGATGGTTACCGGACGATCGGACGGCGAGCCACCCATTGCTCGCCGTCCGCAAGCCCGCGCTTGCGGTGGCCGGAAATCGGGATCGAAATCCCGGCGGATGGATTATTCTAGTTACTCGTTGTACACTAATTACATGCATAAAATATACATAGTACAGATTTTCCAATGTTTATAAATAAAGTTAATTTTATCATCACAATCATCACACTCTCACATAACACACATATTTCCTCGTATGATGATATGACGCGTTACACTATAGATCACGTATCGCGTGATCATCATTAATCAAAACATACCTACTACAATAACATGCACTGTTTTACTGTAGAATAAAGTCGTAAAACTAAATATGACGACCAAGGTTCCAGCCTGTCGGTTTTCTACCGGTTGAATTTCAAGGAATGTGCCTCGGAGTCGCATAGCCTAATTCCGCCAAGCCCGTTCCATCATTGGACCACCAGACGAACGACGATACGCACAATATCATAGACACAATTAAATTAAATATAATGTGCCTCCTCTCTGGGAGAGGGAGTGGGCCGTAATCCACCACGCGGGCCCAGTGCGGATTGTTGAATGTCACATGTCTTCGAATTTTTGGTTCTAGGACATGCCGGTTTCCTCACGATGTTTTCCTTCACCGTTTCGAGAGCAGTGGTGATGAAATAAATTACAGAAAGTATGCGCCTGGCTGGGTTTGCACCCGCGACCTACAACTCGTAAGTCGGGGCCGTTACCACTCGGCCACCACTGCTCGACAAAAATTAAATAATACTCATTAAAACACAAAATTAGACAAATACGATACCTAATTAATACACACAGTTAAAACAATACGAGGAAGGCGTTAACATGAAGCTGCATCCTCCTCTGAACAGGAACAGGTTCCAATGCTCAGTAAGCTCAGGAGTGTCAAAATTTAAATGAAAACTTTCTCGCAAACGAAATCACTTAAAAAGTGCTATTATTTAATACTAGTCGAACCGGGGGAATTCATATCGCCTAAGAGTTATATTTCACCGAGACACCATGGCGGCGCTACCAGTTGCGCCGCCATGGTGTCCGTAAGCTAGCTAGCGTCCGCTACACCATATGCATACTGAGACAGTATCAAAATGGACCTTAAGTGCACGTGTCCGAGTTGGTCGCGCCGCCAAATTGGTTGCGCAACCAAACGGACACCAGATGAGTAACTCTCTATAGAGCTGTATACATTTTGTTGGTAGCGGCGACTGGTCGCGCCGCCATGGTGTTCCGGTAAAATATAGCCCTAACACTTAATTAATGTAGTCTTAAAAGTCAATATCTTTCGATATAGTCAACCGATTGCGATGAAACAAAGCCTAAGTAATATATCAAGTTACACACTATTTTAATGTATACAAGTTATCTACATCGATTTAGTAAATTTTATGTGATGCGCGCACAACTAAAAATTTTTACAGATTTGTTATATGTATAGATACATTCTATGTGTATGTTTGTTATTTCTTTACGCTCGAACAGCTAAACGGGTGTAGATGTGATTTTTGTTTTTCGACCATCAGTCACTAGTACCACATGTTAATCATAGCATAGAATAAGCATAATCAGCCTTTTAATGTTCCCACTGCTGGGACTCCAGGCCTCCTCTCTCTAGGAGAGGGAATGGGCCGTAATCCACCACGCGGACCCAGTGCGGATTGGTGAATGTCACATGTCTTCGAATTTTTGGTTCTAGGACATGCCGGTTTCCTCACGATGTTTTCTTTCACCGTTTCGAGAGCAGTGGTGATGAAATAAATTACAGAAAGTATGCGCCTGGCTGGGTTTGTACCCGCGACCTACAACTCGTAAGTCGGGGCCGTTACCTCTTGGCCACCACTGCTCGACAAAAATTAAATAATACTCATTAAAACACAAAATTAGACAAATACGATACCTAATTAATACACACAATTAAAACAATTCGAGGAAGGCGTTAACATGAAGCTGCATCCCTCCTCTGTAACAGGAACAGGTTCCACTGCTCAGTAAACGCCCTCAGGAGTGTCAAAATTTAAATGAAAACTTTCTCGCAAACGAAATCACTTAAAAAGTGCTATTATTTAATACTAGTCGAACCGGGGGAATTCATACCGCCTAAGAGTTAAATTTCACCGGGACACCATGGCGGCGGTACCAGTTGCGCCGCCATGGTGTCCGTAAGCTAGCTAGCGTCCGTTACACCATATGCATACTGAGACAGTATCAAAATGGACCTTAAGTGCACGTGTCCGAGTTGGTCGCGCCGCCAAATTGGTTGCGCAACCAAACGGACACCAGATGAGTAACTCTCTATAGAGCTGTATACATTTTGTTGGTAGCGGCGACTGGTCGCGCCGCCATGGTGTTCCGGTAAAATATAGCCCTAACACTTAATTAATGTAGTCTTAAAAGTCAATATCTTTCGATATAGTCAACCGATTGCGATGAAACAAAGCCTAAGTAATATATCAAGTTACACACTATTTTAATGTATACAAGTTATCTACATCGATTTAGTAAATTTTATGTGATGCGCGCACAACTAAAAATTTTTACAGATTTGTTATATGTATAGATACATTCTATGTGTATGTTTGTTATTTCTTTACGCTCGAACAGCTAAACGGGTGTAGATGTGATTTTTGTTTTTCGACCATCAGTCACTAGTACCACATGTTAATCATAGCATAGAATAAGCATAATCAGCCTTTTAATGTTCCCACTGCTGGGACTCCAGGCCTCCTCTCTCTAGGAGAGGGAATGGGCCGTAATCCACCACGCGGACCCAGTGCGGATTGGTGAATGTCACATGTCTTCGAATTTTTGGTTCTAGGACATGCCGGTTTCCTCACGATGTTTTCTTTCACCGTTTCGAGAGCAGTGGTGATGAAATAAATTACAGAAAGTATGCGCCTGGCTGGGTTTGTACCCGCGACCTACAACTCGTAAGTCGGGGCCGTTACCACTCGGCCACCACTGCTCTCACTCGGCCACCACTACCACATGTTAATCACGTGGTTCAAATTCTTGCTTCATTCAGCCAGATCAGAGTTCAATATACAATTACGAAAAGTTCATTAAGAAATCGAACCATATAATTAACCTATTCATTCCATTACAAAATTAATGATAAGACATCTTACTTTTCAGTGTTATCACTAATTAATAGGAATTCTTTGGTATAGAGTTAATTACAATGAAAGATAAAAATATGAAACAGGTTTTTTTTTTAATGTAGGAAATAATCCAATCAGTTCTTCTCGCTCTAGGACGAAGAAGGCGTGTCAGAATTTTACTGACTAAAACCCACTTCTTCCCCTTTTGGTCAACCCATGGCCCCAGTAGGTTCGGCCCTGCCGGGCCCCTACGGTTTTGCTGCCATCTCTTTGAGGCGCGCAACGCTACGCGCCGTTGACGACTCGGGCTCGATCCGGATGGTTACCGGACGGCCGGACGGCGAGCCACCCATTGCTCGCCGTCCGCAAGCCCGCGCCTGCGGTGGCCGCAAATCGGGATCGTGATCCCGGCAGCTGAGGCGTGAGGGCCGCTCCCTCGCGTGTGCACGTGCGGCCTCCTCCTTTGCGCCGTCAACAACTCGGGCTCGGTCCGGATGGGTACCGGACGGCCGGACGGTGACCTACCCATTACTAGTCGTCCGCAAGCACACGCCGGAAATTGGGGGTCAGGATCCTGGCGGCTGGGGCGTGAGGTCCGTTCACTCACGCGTGCGGCCCTCTCCTACGCTAGCATTACTGCTTGGCAGAAGGAGGCGACCGCCTGCCATTCCTCCTCGGTAAGATTTCAAATTCAGGGCTGTGGATTGTTCAAAAGAGTCACTGCAACCCTGAAACGTATAGGGTGACTGAAGGACCACAAGTGGGTTTTAGTGGGGAAAAACCGAGAATTTCAAATATTTTTTACACTCGTTTGAAGCTGGGGCCACTCGCTAGTGTTATATGTATAAAGTACTTTAAACTTTAACACTTTTACGGTCCAGACCAAGCGTTTCGCCTCGTCGTTTATACCGCGTACATCGAAGGATTGTAACAATGTGCCTGCTGCCTTCTTCCCGCCCGATTATGATTTAGGTGTTTTGGAGGTAGACGGAACAGAGAGTAAAGTCCCGCAAACCTCCGTTGAAAAGGGAGGATCCTCCGACCAGACGGGTGTTATGTCTGGTGGGCTACTACTGCCCGATAGATGATTTCGGGCTGTTCTATATGTTCTAAACGCGCGGAGAACTTTGATTGCGCGATGCAGGATTAGTTCTTTTGTGACGCCATAGATGTCGCTACATCACTCCCCTTCGGAGATCGGAGATCGATGGTTCTTGATGCTTCTTGATGCGTGCCAGACCAGTGTTAGGTTGGTTCCAGTGGGTCGGAACCGAATGCCGCATAGTTCTCGGTGAGTCGGAACTGTCTGCGGTGATGCCCCAGTGAGTCGAGGTGATGCTATCCCAGTGAGTCGGGATGATGCTGCAGGCTCCAGTGAGTTAGAGTAGTGCTGCTGGCTCCAGTGAGTCGGAGCGGTGCTGTACAACGTAGTGGCTTGACTGCTGGCGTCGACCAGGAGAGGTTCTTCGTAGCTCTTCATGTGACTGGCCGAAGGTGCAGTGTGCTTCGCCAAGGTCGCTTATAAGGCTGAAGGCGATGACCAGGTATGACCAGGTAGGCATGGCTGACGCTGCCGTTCTTTGCCGAGGGTCACCAGTTTGGTGTGTGTGTGAATTTAGGTAAAGGCTAGAGTGAACAGGCCTTACTGCTTACCATCAGGTTGGATCGCAGTTAAGCACTAGACTAAATAATTTAAAAAAAAATCCTTGTTCGTTTCAATATATAAAAAAACCCATAACTCATACAGATTGCATATCCCTTTTAAGATATAAAATGCAACCCAAAAAAAAAAAACACAAAACATTCACCAACCGGACATCAAACCCACTATCGTGCGGACGTCCAAAGTTCGATCACGTGACGGTCCGTCCCCAATATCAGCTATCAGCCTTACGGATACAATTAGTCTGCTTATCTAGGGCGCGCTAGTTTTGATAAGGTGTCACTGCGAGCGGGGAGCGGACGTTATCAGTTGTTGTTTACATTAATATTGTTGATTTATTATGGTTCCGTACCTAAAAGGTAAAAACGGGAACCTAATGTCACTTCGTCCTTACTCGCACTGGTCTTTTATTTAATATTGTTTTCTGTTATTATTTTTAAGTTAAGTATTACTTTTTTTATTTTTTTATTTTATCGTTGTTTGTCCTGTGCGAGTCCCAAATAAATGTTTTCTTTCTTTCTTTCTTTCTTTCTTACCTTCCGCATGACGCAAGTCCTCACCGTTCATGGTAAGTTCGGGAGGTCGTTATTGTGTGAAACGCCCGAGTGTCATTATTGTGTGGACCGCCCGGAGGACACGGTGGAGCAGAGGCAGAGCAACGCCGAGTCCTCGTGGGGGCGATCAGTGGCGGTGATCTCTCATCGGCCTTTGTACAGGCCATGGTCCGGTGCGAGGAGGAGTGGCAGGTGGTCGTCTCTTTCTGCGACGCAGTAATGCTAGCAAAGGAGGCGGCCGATCGCGTGAGGCAACGGTCCTCACGCCCTAACTGCCGCCGGGATTCCGATCCCGATTTCCGGCCACCGTAGGCGCGGGCTTGCCGTCGGCGAGCAATGGGTAGCTCGCCGTCCGACTGTCCGGATCGAGCCCAATTCGTCGACGACGCGTACAGTTCCACGCGCGCCTCAAGGAGATGTAAACAATTCGTAAGGGCCCAGCAGGGTCGAAGCCTACTGGGGCCAAGGATCTGATTCTGAAAGGAAGACGCGGCTCTGGTACGAAAGGCAACGAAGGAACAGCAGTGGGTTTTTAGTCAGTAAAAGCCTGACACTATCTCCTGCTCCGTCCAAGAGCGGGGGATGTCATAAGATGATTTTACCACTGAAAAAAACCTTATGTCACTTGAGACGCGAGCCAGGAGGATAATTGGCAATGATGCACTCGTTGAGTCGAGGCTTCAAAGTCTTGAGCATCGACGCCGAGTTGCTAGCCTGTCGGTTTTCTACCGGTTGCATTTTGGGGAGTGTGCGTCGGAATTGCATAACCTAATTCCGCCTAGCCCGTTCCATCATCGGACCACCAGGCGTACGGCAATGCGCCACCGGTACTTGGTACTCGTGGAAATCTGCCTCTACGCACGAAACGTTTTGGGAACACATTCATTGTGCGTACAGCTAAGGAGTGGAATTTATTGCCAGAGTCTGTGTTTCCTGATGGCTACAACCCGGGAATCTTTAAGTCAATAGTGAATAGGTTACTTTTAGATAAGCGCGCTCCATCGTCGACCGCATCGTCGCTTTCCATCAGGTGAGATAGCGGTCAAGCGCGAACCTATCAAGAATGAAAAAAATAATAACTTAAATTGAATATTTGTTATATGTAGTTATATATTTAATGTCTTTGGTTATATGCTATCGCTGACTTTATAAAACTAGGATTTTGTTTCCGTCACGTGGCTGTCTTCAATATCGGCTCTCCGAATATAATTTGACACCTTATCTAGGGCGTCCTCATTATGATAAGGTGCGTGTGCAAGCGGGTAGCGGGCTGATAAGCAAAGCGTTATAAATTATTGTTTATTTACTTTTGTGTACATGCTCAGGGATATTATCTATATATATATGAGAATAAACTGACTGACTGATATATCAACGCACAGCCGAAACTACTGGTACTAAGAACATGAAATTCTGCCCAAGGCTTTCTTTTATGACGTAGGCGAGCACTAAGAGAGGATTTTCCAAAATTCACTCCCTAAGGAGAACCAAGGTCGCCGACATAGCCCGAAGAATCGCCAAACTTGAGTGGCAGTGGGCAGGGCACATTGCTCGTAGAACGGATGGTCGATGGGGCCGAAAGGTTCTAGAGTGGCGACCGCGCACCGGAAGACGCAGCGTTGGAAGGCCTCCCACAAGGTGGACCGACGACCTGGTGAGGGTCGTGGGAGTGCGGTGGATGCGAGAAGCACAGGATCGGTCATTGTGGCGACGCTTGGGGGAGGCCTATGTCCAACAGTGGACGTCTTTCGGCTGAAATGATGATGATGACTCCCTAAGGGGATGAAACGGGGGTCCAAAGTTTGTATAGAAAAACCTATTTTCACCGGGCAAAACCGCTGGCCGAAGCTAGTTTATAATAATAGTACAATATAATAGCACTTACAATATTTTAATTTCTATATTTAGAATTGTTCATTTTACTTACATTGATATCACATAAAAGTAGCGCCAAGAAACATGTAACCGTAATATCTGTAAAACATATTGAATTGTATGACTTGATTCCGCCATCTCATTTCTACCATCGGAGAACCTGACGTACGGCGAGGGTTCAAGTTCACGTTCAAAGGTCCGCAGACCTAAGAATACGGCTTTAATTTCAGCTCGATACCTCCACGCGTTCGCGAGATAAAGGGTCTTGATAGACAGACAGACAGACAGACGTACAACGATGTGATCCTATAAGGGTTCCGGTTTTTCCTTTTGAGGTACAGAACCCTAAAAATATATAAGATAAGGTTATTATTTTAGTAAGAAGCGTGGTAGACTGATAAAATAGACAGACACGGAAGCAATGACAATTAAGTTGTTTTTTTTGACATTAATTAGGGAGATTATTGATAAGCTAGATTTATTTCTTTTGATACGCTCGTGTTGGACTACTTATCTCACATGATGGTAAGCGATGATGTGGTCGATAAAGTAGCATGCTTGCCAAGAAGTAACCTATCACTATAAGCTTCAAGCCCTTTTATTTTTGAGGTAACTCATCAGGTAATCACCAAGGTGAGTTCCTCAGTAGGGTCCTGTATGACTGGACAGGTTCACTTAAATCTGTGTGGTTCTTTCCTCAAAAGAGCATCTTAAACACTAATCTGCATGGTTCTAATTAATGTCATATTATAAGAGCATATTCAGCCTAATAAGGTTCCCACTGCTGGGACTCAGGCCTTCTCTCTAGGAGAGGGAATGGGCCGTAATCAATCACGAGAGCCCCGTGCGGGTTGGTGGAGGTCACATGTCTTCGAAGCTTTTGGTTCTAGGACATGCCGTATTCCACACGATGTTTTCCTTCACTGTTTTTAGAGGTGATGAAATGAATTACACCGATTAATGCGCCTAGGTCCAAACCCAGGCGGTTTTAATCCGTGATGTACAGTTCGTAAGCAGGGCACGTTACCATTGGGCCATTACCGCTAATTACTATTTCATGATCATCATGACTTCAGCCGAAAGACGTTTACGTTTGGACATAGGCCTCCCCTAGTGTCGTCACAATGACGACGGACGTTTTTCTCGAAGTAAGATCTACCCACCTCGACCGTCTATCCCAGGTAAAAGTAGTCGTCCACAACTTCGAGTGTAGAGTCTCCGATTTTGATAGAAGTGGGTGCTACATGGTTAATTATCATTACTTTGGTTTTGTCCATGTTAATTTTGAGACCCATTCTTTCGGAAGCTCTACTGAGACTCATTAGATATTATTTATTTATTTATAATCTACTTGTAGCGACGTCTATGGCGTCACATAAGAACTAATCCTGCATCGCGCAATCAAAGTTCTCCGCGCGATTAGAACATATAGAAAAGCCCGAAATCATCTATCGGGCAGTAGCCCACCAGACATAACATCTCGTCTGATCGGAGGATCCTCCCTTTTCAACGGAGGTTTGCGGGACTTTACACTCTATTCCGTCTACCCCCAAACACTTCTTCTTCTTAGCGTATCGATGGCAAAACTAGTTAAATTCCTTGCCTGTCCCAGTTTTCGGCGACGGCAGTACCGTCCGCTGATGCTGTCATTAGGCCCCTACGTGAACAGGTAACAGGGCACGTGATGCAGGATGGAAGGTGGAACATGGTCTGTGGTGAGACGCCGCACAAACACTGAAGATCAAAACCGTCCGAGCACCCCCATTTGTGGAGATTGTCTTTCCTGCGCCCAGCTTGGGTGGTGTTGGGTCTGTTTAGAATTTTCCAGGTGGGCCATGGCAACTCGTGTCCAGGATAGAGGCTCTCCGACGGCTCGACGAAATCATCAGGAGATAAATATAATCATATAATCCACTTTCCAAATTCCATAAATAAGTAGGCTTCTTAATTTATTTATGTGTCTACTTTTAACGTGAGTTTCACCTTTGTTTTGTTGAACCTGTTTACATAGGCCTACTAAGACAAAACAATAGTAATAATTCGAAGTTTCTAAGCGGTAGTTACAGGGTGTACACGGTGGTCTAAATAGTGACGTTAATAAAAAACAAATAGATTCCTCGCTAGGTATCCGAAAATGTCCTCCTATGTATGTTCTGCGATTTTTTGTCGTTAGTTTAGGAGATATTAAGAATTTATAGGGGATTTTTTTTTCTAAAAGCTTTTTTTTTTATGATAGAACTGTAGCGACATCTATGGCATCACATAAGAATTAATCCTGCATTGCGAAATCAAAGTTCTCCGCGCGATTGGAACATATAGAACAGCCCGAAATCATCTATCGGGCAGCTGCCCACCAGACATACCAACCGTCTGGCCGGAGGATCCTCCCTTTTCAACGGAGGTTTGTGGGACTTTATTCTCTGTTCCGCTTACCTCCAAAGAACTATAGTTACTTGCTTAGTTCTATACTGAAATACCAAAAGAGAATTTGTACCTATGCATAAAAAAAATTATGAAAGATATTTTGCACTAATGTGCAAAAGACACATTTTTTAAAATCAATAGTGAGAAATTTCTATATAATATTTCTATAATTAAAAAAAAAAATATTATCAAAGCTAAGGTTTTCGCTCAGTTTTTTAAATTTCTAATATAACCTTAAACATTTCATTAGACTGGCCTATTGGTCTAGTGGTTAGTGGCCCTGATTGCTGTGCCGGAGGTCGTGGGTTCGATTCCCACCCAGAACAAATGTTTGTGTGATGAGCACGATCATTTGTTCTGTGTCTGGGTGTAATTTATCTATAATATGTATGTTTGGAAATATATAAGTATGTTTATCAGTTATCTAGTACTCATAACACAAGCTCTGCTTAACTTGAGACTGGACGGCGTTATGTGATAGTTGTGGAATATTATTATTATTATTATTTTCATTTTTTTTTAAAGTATTTTTTTATTGACGTCTTTGTTTGGACCACTCTGTATATGAGTATGTATATTACCAAGCCCTTTCTAGTTGAGAGGTTAATTGCATTTAAATAAATTTGAATACAGCGAAAATACTTTCGATATGTGGTATTATAACCGTGTTTGTACTTGTGTGTCTACTGAGCTCCAAATCATTTAAACTCCTTACTGATTTAAACCTACCCATGTTCCTTTTTTTTAAGGTGGGAAATCATCCAATGACTTTTCACACTCTAGGGTGGAGCGCGAGGGCGTGCCACACTTTTGCTGACTAAAACCATACCTATGTTCCTTCTTTGCCCTTTGTGTTCCAGGATCATGGGTTTCCCTTTCAAAAGTAAACTCATGGCCCCAGCAGGCTTCGGTCCTGCTGGGCCCCTACGATTTTTCTGATATCTCTTTGAGGCGCTCGTGGAACATTACGCGCGGTTGACTATTCGGGCTCAGTCCGGATGGTTACCGGACGGCCGGACGGTGTGCTACCTAATGCTCGTCGTCCGCAAGCCCATATCGTGTTCCTTAAGTTGTCCTTTGCAGCACAGACACTTTTTGGCACAAGGGTGGATATGGTCTACCCTTTTTTTTCCGGGTGGAAAAATCACCTATCTCCCGCTCTTGGGTGGAGCAGGAGATAGTGTCAGACTTTTACTGACTAAGAACCCACTCCTGTTCCTTCTTTGCCATTTTTCCAGGGCCCCGGGGATCTCTTTTGCATCACCCATGGCCCCAGTAGGCTTCGACCCTGCTGGGCCCCTACGGTTGCTGACATCTCCTCAAGACGCGCGTAGAACAGTACACGCCGTCGACATGGTCTACCCTTGTGGCAAATATCTAAATCCATTAAACCATTTGAGCTTAAAGAGGATGAGCCTCAAACACATTAACATAATGTCCTCCCAACATGACGCGCAATGGTGTCAAATTGTCCAACGACGTGTCCTTGTGCCAAATGTGTGACTATCGGACGGCTGGACGGCGAGCTACCCATTGCTCGTCGTCCACTCTAGCGCACATGGTCATGGTCTACCGCACTCAAAATTCGGTCGGACCTGCTAGCAAAAATCCTGTGATTCCTCTTTCAAAGCGACCTAACCCAGTCACGTCTGAAGTTTATGATAGATAGACGTGTCTGTCCTCCGCAGACTGACCTTTGTTTACTGAAGATAACAGGCAGACATGATTTGAACCCGGCGTCACCTTTAATTAACCACTAACTGATTAATTATCATAATTAGTTGATATTAATATATGTATTAGTTTGCAAGAACAATAGAGTTCTTGTTTTATCATAATCTAATAAAACATGTCTTTGTATGAGAAGAGAATTTTGTGAAATAACTGAAGTGGAATATACAGAAATACATTTGCTAATTCAGAAGAAACCATGATGTTTTAGAATCATATGCACAAAACTTTTTTACGGTTACCGGACGGCTGGACGGCGAGCTATCTATTGTTCGTCATCCACATGAGCACGTCTACGGTGGCTGGAAGTATTTTTTTTTTTAAGGCGGAAAATCATCCAAATGACTTCTCGCGCTCTGGGCGTGTCAATTTTTTACTGACTAAAACCACATCTGTATCCTTCAATTACCCTTTGCGTTCTAGGACTACGGGTTTCCCTTTCAGAAATTCTCCGCGGTGCTAGCTAGCGGGCATCGGCCCTGTTGGGCCTCTACGGTTTGCTGACATCTCGTTGAGGAGCGCGAGGATCACTACGCGCTGTTGACGACTGGGCTCGGTCCGGTTCATTACCGAACAGCCAGACCGCGAGCTACCCAGTGCTCGACGTCCGCAAGCCCGCGTCTGCCGTGGCTGGCAGTCGGGGTCAGAATTACGGCGGCTAGGGCGTGAGGACCTTCGTTCCCTTACGCGTGCAGCTTCCTCTTTCGCTAGCATTACTGCTTCGCAGAAGAAGGCGACCGCCTGCCATTCGTCCTCGCTCCGGACCATAGCCTGAACAAGGGCCCGACGCGAAAGGTCGCTGCCGCCAATTGCCTCCACGAGGATAAGGTGGTGCTTCGATTAAGCTGTCTCGGAGTTCGATAACAATGACTGTGACTAGAGATTTTTATTTATTAGATAACCTGGCTATTATTATTCTAGCCACGAGCTGGTCTAGTAGGTATAGGGTTGCCAAATTTTATTAGAAGGAATATAATCAAAAAAGGTAAATAAAGAGTACGGTCTCATAAAAAAAGAGTATAAATTTATTTCAAAAAATTAAAAAAGGTATTTTTGCTACTTTATTATATTTTATTTTAATCGAAAAACAAACAGTATTAACAACTAATAAAAGCAACAAATTATGGAATTAGAAAATGAATAATAATTCACTTAGGGAAAAATCCAATAAAAGGTGGAAGTGCCCCTAAAGAAAGAAAATTAAGTAATATGTTAATTTTAATGAAAAAAATTATATTATTAATAAATAATTGATTGATAAAATACTAAACTAATGACATGTTTTCGCATTTAAATCGCTATGAAGAGCATGCTTGATAGAGAAAAAAAAATGTTAATTACAATGATGGTACGCACTTTAAGAATACGAAACATTCATAATATTACGTGTTACAATGCTAAATAAAACAGTTATCGAACCAATGTTTGGTAAGAATTCAATTGAACACACACGGCTTAGTAATGAAAAAGTCAAGTTTAGAAAAGTCAAACAAATTATTGTAGGACTTTGCGCATCTTATAAAGAACGAACTCTGTCTGTACTGTGCAGCACGTAACAATTCTTTCATTGTTTTTAAAAGAATTATATGACTCTAAACATTCTAACTTTAAGTTTACATAGATCAGAAGCTCATTTTAATCAATTTTAATGAAGCCCTGTTCCTCCAATATGAAAATATTGTAAACAATCACTTTTTTAAAAGAGTAACCATGGAGTTTCTTGCCGGTTCTTCTCCATAGGAAACAACCAATTTGGAACCGTGCACTAGCTTCTGACGTTTTATAATTGCCCATGTAGGCCTATGTGAAATAAAAACTTTTGACTTTGACTTTGACCTCTCTTCGCGCCATTTCACATTCATGACTAATTTGGTTAGGATAATGTGTATCACACATATAGGCATATGTGTGACTGGCACTGGTATAGTAACTATTGTGTAAAAAAGAGTATTTTAACGTCCTCTGTTAGTATTATTATTATTATATACTTTATTGTACACCACATAAAATAAATACAGGACAAACATAATTAAAAATAAGTGTACAATAGGCGGTCTTATCGCACAGGGCAATTTCTTACAGACAACCTTTGGATGGACTGAAAGAAAGGAGATAGATTTAGTGCTGTCAGTGTACAACATCAGAAAAATACTAATAAGACATAATAACACAAATACATACATACAATATAAGAAAAAAATATACTAATATATATTAAATATATCACAAAAACAAGGTGTGGGTAGACACAGAAAAAACAAAGTGAAAGGTAATGCTCCTTCACCATTTTTTTAAACGTAGGTAGCGTTTGAGCACGGCTCACTTCTAAGGGTCTAATAGTACAGTTAAGGTCTAACGTATTCCACAAATGCTGCTCGAATTGTGAAAGAGTAGTCAACGGAAGAAGTGGAATGCGTGCGAATACTTATTTTTAGGTTTTCCGATGATCTCAAGGACCTAAAAAAGAAAAAGAAAGAAAATTGCGTTTATTGGCATTACAAAAAGAAAAAACAAAACACCTTAAAATTTAACAAATAGTACATTGAGTAAAGCCAAAAGGGCCTAAGCTAATCATAATGCCAAATGGTAACACAAGGTCACTACCTGACGCTGATTTAACTGAAAGCGTTACACACTGAGTATTATAGATTATAGAGTACACCTACATGATATGTTCTTTGCAAAATGTTTTTTTTTATTTTTTTTTTATTTATTTATTTATTTACTTATTTATTTATTTAGTCATAGGAGAACCAACAGCTATAACAAAAGAATAACAATAGTATAAGAAACATTGAGCACATGACATTGACATTGAGAGGCATTGAAATCGCTTTTAGCGATAAGACCGCCCATTGTGACACTATATTAATATTAAGTTCCTAATGTAATTTGCATTTTTGGTGTACAATAAAGAATATATCTATCTATCTATCTATTGAGCCAATTACAGGTTCTCACGGGTAGAAACAGGTAAAGTAATAGAAAACTTACGATCACTAATAAGCACGATAAAAAAAGAACATAATTAAACATCTCTTAAGTAAAATTAACACTATGCTCTTTTGAAAAAGTCTGCATTCACCTGAGTGCGTGCCGAATAGGTTTTAATAGTTAACGGGTCAAAAGAGAACTCTTTACAAAGAACATTAAAGTCCTTACACGCTCGCACCATGCAGGAATAGTACAATGTTAGTTATAAGTTTGCGCCTTTTCCGGCAAATAAAATGTTTTTCTTTCTTCTTCTTTCTTTCATATAGAGTACAGTACTCTATTTTAGAGTACGGTTGACAACCCTAAGCAGGTATTAAAAAAAAACCAGTTACACGCCAAATTTTCTCTAAGTCCCTTCTGGTTCAAGCTTGTATCGACTCCATTATAATAACCACCATCTTTCTTTTCCAGCTGTTCCAAACCACGTTCCTGACGATATCCCTGGTCTACGACATCTTGGAGTGGCTGGAGAAACATGAGTCGGGTCTCGGGAGGAAGCTCAAGTATTTTAGAGATGTCATGTTCTCCGGGCTGGTGGTGCCTCTGACGCTGGTAAGCTGTTTTGTTGAAGGTTTTTTTCAAGTTCTAGTGGAACTGCTGAAGAAACCCCTACGGTCCGGACTTAGCGTTTCGTCTTATCGTTTGTACCGCGTATAGCGAAGGACTGGAACAATTTTATTTCTGCGGTCTTCCCGTCCCATTATAATTTAGGTGTCTTCAAGACTAGAGTGAATAGGCTCTTAATAAACTAGTGCGCCTCACCATCAACGATAACATCACTGCATATCTTCAGGTGGGATCGCAGTCAAGAACTTGTTCATAACAATAAAAAAAAATTAGGGTCTCCCAGTAGCAGTAGAAATTAACAATGATCTTACGACCCACTAACTTCTCTTCTCTTCCAGTTCATAACCACGATGTTCTGGACGCTGTACTGGATCGACCGCGAGCTGGTCTTCCCTCAGATCTACGACCAGCTAGTACCTTGGTGGTTCAACCACTGCGTCCACACCAACATCGCTATCGTGGTGCTGATCGAAACTGTGCTGGTGGCGCGGAGACATCCCACGAATTACAAGTTGGAGTTGTGGCTTACTGGGGGAGCGGGTGTAGTGTATGCTATTGTGTGAGTATTGATTATTATTTCTTTATTTTACTTCTTGTTACATTTTTAAATATTAAAAACAAAAACAGTATCCCACCGGTATCGGGAACAGGGTCCAAGCTACCGGTGGTCTGTGCTCTACTATTGATCCAGACCTGGTCTTAATCAGATGGCGAGCTACCCATTAAAGCCCATCAGTCGTCGTCGTTGTGTTGTCTTGTCGTTGGTTTCAGTTGAAAACCAGCGCCCGACAACTACCTCATAGTTGTCTGGCATTTTCGCTGAACTGGACCTTTTTGGCGCTAGCGTGAGACACATGATGTTAGTTTTTCTGTTTTCTAAGTTTCAATGTTTTTCTACATTGTGTGTGCGCCAAATAAAATATTTTTCTTTCTTTCTTTCTTTTCTTTCCCATGAAGACCGGGACGGCATTACAAAGGATTTTGCCGCCAGCCAATGTACACTAGCCGGTTAGATACCGCGGTACTCCAGCACCATAAGACGATATGCCGCGTCACGTCGATGTATGCCTCGGCACCTTCTGCTGCCCGAAGATGCAAGGGCTAATAATAGAGTTAGAAGAAGATTTTAGGTTGATAATCTATGGAAAGAAAGAGAATGAATTCGATAATTTATTTGATGTGCAATAATTAAGAAAATACTTTTAAGTTACTTTTCTCACGGGAGGGCTCCGGCATGCGGCGTTCTTTGGCATGCCGTTGCGTACCCCAGCGTACCATGGCATCTCGCCGCGATAGCCCATGAGGCGTCTTTCAACGCCGTGTGATTATATCCTTTTCGATGCCACGGGGGGTCGGCACAACATGTTTTTTTCTTCCATTCTGCCCTGTCATTCGTCATGCTATCACTAACTTCCTTTTCTTTCATATCACTCTTCACACAATCCATCCATCTTTTCTTTGGTCTCCCTCTCCCTCTCCATCCATCCACATATAAACTCATAACTTTTTTAGCAACATGTGCTTCATCCCTCCTCTTCACATGACTATACCAAGACAAATGCCACGGGATCATTTTAATAAACCATAGGAATTTATGTCGTGTTTTTAGTTCGATATGGTTGGGATGGCCACTGGTAAAAAATTTAATGCTATATCAGGCCATCTTGGTCTGCTGCGTAGGCCGTGATGCGCTCTCCACCAACTTTATCCATTTTTTTTTTTGTTGCCGGGTTGGAAAATCCTCATGGATTTCCTTCGCCTGGGCAGACGTCTGTCAGACTCTTACTGACTAAAAACCACCTCGGTGTTCCCTCCAACAATTGGATCGGGGATTGTGGGAGCTGATGCGCCATCCATGATCCCCGGCTAGTGCCGGCCCGCCTACGCCTAACTTTATCCTAACCTAACCTTCTTTATCTTTTCCAGATACTACTCCATCTACTTCTTCTCACACCGCTGGCTCTACGGAGTCTTCGGCATCATGACCTGGTGGCAGGTCTGCCTCTACCAAATCCTCATCTGGTCGTCCACCTTCTTCTTCTACTTCATCCAGTACCCTGTTAACAGGATCTTCCACAAAGAAGAATCGAGCGACCAAAAGGATATCCAAGAAACGAAGACTGGAATCCAAAATGGAGGGTACATTGAAGAGTCCAGAGGAATTCCTGACAGCTGGATGATGCATAGACCTATGAGACAGATTGAGAATTCTAGTTTTTGATTGGTTATTTACAGGTTTTGGTTTAAATGTAATTGGATGATGAATGTTTAGATGCCCCACCTTTAGAAGTACTGGTTGCTTGGATAGGTAATTTAGCCTCTAAGATAAGCAGAATGCAAAAAGGCAGAGAAATTAAATATTATCACGTCCACTGTTGGACGTAGGCCTCCCCCAAGTGTCTTCATAACGACCGGTCCTGTGCGTCTCGCAGCCATCGGATTCCCGCGACTATCACCAGGTTATCGGTCAACCTTGTGGGAGGCCTTCCAACGTAGCGTTTCTAACCTTGAGAAATGAATGGGTCCACGAAAAAAAAAACGATTATACTGTGTTACTACAGAGCATAGACTTCTTCTGAAAGAAAGAAGAAGCACCACGCTTGCTCATTTCGTGTTGACTTCAGATCTTGAAGTCCAAGATTCTCATCATGTTTTCTTTATCAATTAGATTGATGTAGATTAACTTTGAAATCGTTACCTCCTAAGCATAAGGTCGAAAGCCAAATAGTGCATTTTTTCAGGAGAGCTATTTTTGTATTTTTTTTCTGGAATATTTTCAATACATTAATATTACAAACTTGACACTTGTCTAAAACCTTTAAGGTCCAACGCTGAATTAAGCGGGCGCCCGCGAGGACATCCGTCGCGCGTGTGTTGTGCGACGGTCCCCGTAGCGGAAACCAGATTATTACCTGCGCAGTGTCACTAGTTCAACTTTAACGGTGTGCATGTAGTCGTGTAGATAGAGAATTTTATTGTATTATTATGTTGTAAAACGGGCGCGGAGCGCGGCTGTCCGCGACGGGTGCGCGTGCTGCGAGCCGCGACGGTGCACTTTTGTATGGGACCGCACGGGCGCACGCTTAACACAGCGTTGGGCCTTAGGTTTACTGTTAAGTAGTAATTTGTAAAACTTCATTTTTATCTTTTATCCGATGTTTTTGCATTATGTATTCAATAATCAATTTAACAGTACCAGACGCTATTTTATTTTTCTATAATGATCTGTTACTCAAAAAATATTGTAGGGTGACTTTATAGGTAGGAGGCATCGAAATACATTTAACGACATTTAAAAATCAGTATCAATCTCTTTTTTTATCCAAAATGAGGTTTAATAAGATGGGGGTGAGCTTGTAGAATATCATGATATTGCTCCAAAAATTAGCCAAAATAATATACTAATAATGGCTGTGATTTCTTCAAATAAAATTCAGCATAACATTGATTTTAGAATTGGTGATATTTTAAACTTACTAAGGGCGGAATTCACCAATAAAACTAATCGAATTTTAACGTTTGGCTCGCATAATCGCGTTTAGCTGCTGTCACTAGTGTCACTTGTAAAAATACAACAAAAGAAAAACACAGACAAGTGACACTAGTGACAGCGGCTAAACACGATTATGCGAGCCAAACGTTAAAACGCGATTAGTTTTATTGGTGAATTCCGCC
The DNA here is from genome assembly GCA_961205895.1 of Mythimna pallens. Taxonomy (NCBI): domain Eukaryota; kingdom Metazoa; phylum Arthropoda; class Insecta; order Lepidoptera; family Noctuidae; genus Mythimna; species Mythimna pallens. The sequence goes on from OY540852.1 coordinate 1,700,912, forward strand.
CTTAGTCTTTTGACTTTAATAACATGTCTTAGTTTTCTAGTAAATGGTGGTGAAAATCTGTTGTAAAAATATGTTTTGTAATTTATTGGTCCAGATTATGATAAGTCTTCGACCAAAAATATTCATTAATTATTTTGTATTCTAAATTGTGAAACTAAAAGAAAAGTGGTCAAATTGAAACATGAAGTTGAGTTTCAATTAGATGATGTTTATTATGTTAAAAATTCGAATAATTCCAATTTTGTACTTTTATAAAAGAATAATATTATAATAGTGTTTTAAATAAGTTATATTTTATAGAATTATATTACCTATAAGTTTACTGAATATTTTGTAAGGCGAATCCAATTAAGTTTTAAAATAAAAGAAACAAGGCAACCATTTGTTTTTAGAACATAAAATTTTAACAAATCATGGTGGGCCCTATTTTGTTTTGAGTAAACATTTTTAAAGGTATTTTAATCAATTGCCTTTCTTGCCGATTTGACAAAGCGATTATTTTGAAAAACACATTTTTCGGTTACTTATTTAAGGCATGCTTATTACGTTTTTTACAAAAATAATAATATTATATAATTATTTTCTTCTCAATATTAATAAAGATTAATGGTAAAATGTGCAACTCAATAATTACAATTTGAATGAACGTTTTAAAACTACATGTCGCCCCTTAGCTTACAACACCGCTCAATTCGATAATTGGCTGTTTTCACATTAAAGAAAAAGAAAGAAAGAAAGAAAATTGCGTTTATTTGGCATTACAAAAAGAAGAAACAAAACACCTTAAAATACCACACACCACACACCACACACCGCACACTTGAATACCTTTAGATGGAGCTGCTCATTGCGCGTCTAACCATTGGTCATATGATATAGATTTCAGCCAATCAGAAGCCATAATTCGAAAAGTAGTGATAGCGTGCAAGTCGGCTGGCCTCTCAACACCGTACAGTTTTTTTGCGTTTCCTGTAAAGTTGGTAAAAATGACTTATGCGGTGTTGTTAGCTAAGGGACGATATTTGTTGAATAAAATCTCAGTATGGTTCTAATGATGACCAAATTGACAAAATTGCAAGTAAACCCCGTGAAAAAACTTTTTTTTTTTTTTTTCTTTGGCAACTGAGCCGGTGTCGACTATTCTGCCAGTGTCATGTGGTGACGGCAGCGCCGTAAGGTGAGCCGTCGAACTTTGCACTTTGTGGTAGATCTAAGATGTTAGTCGCAGGCTACAGATTGATGTTATTGTCATTTAGGAATTTGGATAGGAGTTGGACAACTTTAGGAGAGAAATTCGTCAATAGGGAATGGAAGTTAGTAGGAAGGGGTATTTTAATTTTGGGAAGCATTTGGTACAAATCGAGGGAGTGGGAGTTTAAAGGACAAGAAAAGAAGATATGGTCCAATGTACCATCATCGAGGCCACACTCGCACAAAGAACTGTCACGAACGTGAATTTTATGGAGGAAAAAACATGTTATTCTTTACTACAATGAAAATTTTCTAACTGTCAAAATTAGTGTTAACTGTCAAATATAACTGCTTTGACTGTATATATCAAAAAAATACCTTAAAAATAATTGGCATCGCCTTACGAAACTGCCTGTTTATTAAGTGTTTATTGTATAAGAAAGTAATTATTGTAATTAAGAGAAAATATAAAACAAATTATTATTATTATTACCCACCATTGTTTTATTTTATCGTCCATTACACATAAAATTATGATTAAAATATCGCTGCCTTGCAAAGAAACAACTTCGTAAATTCATATTGTTTTACGGCTTATTCCACCGGGACACCATGGCGGCGCGACCAGTTGCGCCTCCATGGTGTCCCGATGAAATATAGCTCTTACATACTCTTTGGTGGGGGCGTCACTGGCGACAGTACTGGCGTCCGAACTGTTCGCGCCACCAAATTGGTTGCGCAACCAAACGGACACTTGGCGAGTAAATCTCTATAGAGCTATACATTTTGTTGGCAGCGGCGACTGGTCGTGTCGCCATGGTGTCCCGGTGAAATATAGCCCTTATGGTTTATATCATCATCTTGCTGCCCTTGTCTAACCTTATGTAACCAAGATTTTTGTAACACATAACATTATTACACACACACACACATTATTTAAAAGAGTGTCCAAGGAGTTTCCTGCACGTTCTTCTCCATAGAGATCTACGCTTTAGAACGTGCAACTTAGCTTCACGTTTTTTTTTGACTAACCGACATTTTGACAAAACAAAATTGACTGTAATTGGTCTATTTGAAATAAAGTTTCTGATTTCTTGTGCCGTTCTAATTGGGCTCGGAGCTACCTGATTTTCTCTTCCATTCTATCCTGTTGTAGCGACATATATGGCGTCACATAAGAACTAATCCTGTATCGCGCAATATAAGTTCTCCGCGCATTTAGAACATATAGAACAGCCCGAAATCATCTATCGGGCAGTAGTAGCCCACCAGACATAAGCACCCGTCTGGCCGGGGGTTGAGGAGGGTGGCCGCTCCCTTTTCAATGGAGGTTTGCGGGACTTTACTCTCTGTTCCGCATACCTCTAAACTGTCATCAGTCACGCTATCACTAACTCCCTAGTCTTTTACATCACTTCTTACACAATCTATCAAACTTTACTTTGGCTTCTTCTTTAGTAAACCGCAGACTACCCCATTTTAATGTTAAGTTCTTACAGTTCATCATAAGGTGGTCTAGTAGATATCGCTGTTAGCGATAAGACCGCCATTGTACCCATAGATTAAGTTAGAATAAAGTTTTATTTTCTCCTATTCAATTCTATTCTTCTGTCTCCTTTTACATCCATCCACATGTATACTCATAACTCTTTTAGTAACATGTGATTCATCTCCCTTCTTAGATGTACAGCATAATTATGTTGGTGGAATGTGACCGATACAAAGACAAGAGAAACATTCTTTTAAAGTCATTGAAATTGTCCGCCATGGATGTAATAGTTTTTAATGGCATCTTAGCGAAACCTTACTGTAGTAAAGCAAGAGATTTTATTTTTATAGATATAAGAAAGTAGATTATTTTTTGTGATTAAAGTGTACCTAGATAATGGGGTAATAAAGGATTGCGCGTTTACCGTTTATTCTCAGGAATCACACCGAACAAATGCAGGTAAGCGTGCACCACTTCGACAGTTCACGCAAATGTACGAGTACAATGAGCATTTAGAGGTATGCGGAACAGAGAGTAAAGTCCCGCAAACCTCCGTTGAAAACGGAGGATCCTCCGACCAGACGGGATGTTATGTCTGGTGGGCAACTGCCCGATAGATGATATCGGGCTGTTCTATATGTTCTAATCGCGCGGAGAACTTTGATTGCGCGATGCAGGATTAATTTTTATGTGACGCCATAGATGTCGCTACAAGCATTTCATAGAAATTGACATATTTATGCTTAGTAGAAATGCTTTTCGTCTTAAAGTTATTAGTACAGTGAACCACTTCTAATTGTTTTTTTGATGACTGACTAATTTGTAACTGCGTAAATAAAGTATTTCCTAGAATAACACCTAGCTTACCCATTAGTCCTCATCGTAACCTCTTTGTTAATATGTGGAAAATGTTGTGGGTACATTGATTTTGTTTTTTATACCTACTACTAGTAATAAGTGTAATATATATTTTTAGGAATCAGAAGTGCAGATATTTAAAAATAAACAATTCTTTACTTTTAGCTAAAAGAACAAAATAACAATAAATCTAATTAATTTGAACACAAATCAGTATAAGTCTCACGGCCCTTGAACGATGTTCCCGCCACGCCAATGACACCTGTCAAAAAAATGCCAGGGAAAGTAGTGCGCGCGCCGCCGCCGCTTTCATAGACTCTTCGCTGTCATTCCTTATTTCCATCCTAACAATATTGTAACATCGTTTTTTTCCCAAATAAAATAAAATAATAGTAGGTACGATTGGATTAACATCGTCGCATCATCATCGTCATCATTTCAGCCGAGAGATGTCCACTGTTGATTGGACTTGTTGTTGATCCTGTGCGTTTCGCATCCACTGCATTCCCGCATTAGTGTATGAAAATCCCTTAAATAAAAAAGACTAAAAAAATATATTTCTCCTCTTCATATGGCCATACGAAGACAAATGATTCCCTTTTAACTTTTCAGTCACTTTTGTGGTCTGTAGAAGGTAATAAATAGTCAAGAATATTTTACACAGTTTTTTATTACAAGAAAGTTTCCTTAAAACTAATATTGTGTACAAAATAAAAAAAATGTTATTAATTAATATTTATAAAATGTACAAATATATTGAGTGTGAACGTAATCGAGAAAAAATATACGATCACATCTGACAATAAGAGTCGGCTTAATTGGGAGACTCATATTTCGTTGAAAATCAAAATCAAAAGAATAATATATTTTATTATCTTCGTTAGTTTTTTTTTTTATTTTATCGTCATTATGTCATCTACTATATAAAAATAAGTCGGGTTTTCCTTCCTGACGCTATAACTCCATAACGCACGAACCGATTTCCACGGTTTTGCATTCGTTGGAAAGGTCTCGGGCTCCGTGTGGTTTATAGCAAAGAAAAGAGTAGGGTAGAGTAGGGTAGAGTAGGGTAGAGTAGGGTAGAGTAGGGTAGAGTAGGGTAGAGTAGGGTAGAGTAGGGTAGAGTAGGGTAGAGTAGGGTAGAGTAGGGTAGAGTAGGGTAGAGTAGGGTAGAGTAGGGTAATTTTTTTTTTTACTAAATCCCGCTTTTGGGCAGAACAACGTCTGCCGGGACCGCTAGTTGTTTCATAAATTTGTGAAAGTATTTTGATATATTCCCTAATATTTCGACAAAAATAGACAAAAATATAAACACGCTAGAATTTTGCTTAAAAAAACAAGTAACTAAGAGTATTAATTATCGTTGTATATTCGGAGAACATTAGAAGCTAAGTTTTTAGCCATTTGTTCTGGTGTTGTTGGTCCCTGGTGGGCCGTCTGTTAGGTCTTTCGCGGGAAGGTTCATCTCTTGCCTTGATTTCATCTCTTGGTCGAATTTCATCCCTGGCCCTAATTTCATCTCGCGATCTAAATTTTGACCTTAATGATTCTCTAGGTCTAATTTCATCGCGAGGTTTAACTTCGTCAAGAGGTTTGACTTCGTCCTGCACTCTGGGTTCATCCTTTGGCCTTGCCACTTTATCCCTGGGCCTAATTTCATCATTTGCCCTGACCTCATCTCTTGGCCTATACTCGTCTCTTGCTCTAGGTCTTTTCGCCCTAACCTGTCCTACCCTAGGTCTCTCCTCATCATCAGCTCTATATTTTTCTTCCTCTTCATCCCGAGGCGTTGGTCTAGGTCTCCTAGGTGCCGGACGTCTGTCTTCTTCATCATCATAAGGTCTTCTCTCAGGGTAGGCGGGTCTTTTCGCTGGTCTTCTATCGAACGGTCTTCTTTCGTCGTAATCATCTTCTAGGGCTTCGTCCCTTGGTCGCGGACGACGTTCGTATCTGAAAAATTTAAACATTGGTGAATCAAATAACATTAAATTATAATTTTACTAATCATGGCGAGATGCTATTCATACGATAACTATTATCATTTTAAATTAGATATTTCAACGATCGATTTTAAATTGTTTTTAAAGTGAATACATCATCCATCTTCACTTTGATGCTGTTTTTAGAAAAAGATTTTTTGTGTTACTTATTGTTTAGAATCAAAAATGTAAAATAAAAAATTGATTTTGAGATGAGATATTTTGGAATCAGTTTAAGGGTTCCTTACCTCAAAAGGAAAAACGGAACCTTTAATAGGATCACTTTGTTGTCCGTCCGTCTGTCTCTCTGTCTGTCAAGACCCTTTATCTCGGGAACGCGTGAAGGTATCGAGTTGAAATTCTACGGTCTTCAAATTTCTGAGTTAACGAAATAAACAACACGGCCGTTTGTGTCGCAAAAAACGTATATTTAGACACTCTCAAGGAAATCAAAATTCGTAGGGGACTTCTCGTTGACCTAGAATCCTGAAATTTGGACTCCTCTTTCTACTGCAATGAGTGCCGATCTTAGAGTAGTGCTGTCACACAAACGCAAATCAACAAACTGCTTTCTATTCGTGAGGTAGCTGCGGAACCACTGCACGGCCGTAGGGTCGAAACCGTAATTGTTCAACTTGGATAATAATAGCGGAATATTTATTGCGTCAAATGCCCGGAAAAATCTAGCAAAACGAACATGAGACCCATTCTGAGCAGCCAAATTATAATCAGTAACGTCTAATAAAGTTGTAGACGTACTGCGTTGCCTCCAGAACCCAGATTGTAAGTCAGGTAGAATATTATTTTGTTCCAAAAATTTAGTTAACTGTTGGCTGACAACTTTTTCCAATACTTTGGACAGGCATGGCAAAATGCTTATAGGATATAGGTCTTTTAACTCGGTTGGATTTGAATTTTTCGGTAATGGCTTAACTGAAGCAATTTTCCATTGTTCGGGAAACGTTGACGTCACTATAATGTTAATTATTTCAGTTATAATGTTTAAAGTGTGTGGCAGAGTTATACTAATCATATCCAAAGCAAAGTTGTCGTGGCCCTCGGCGTTACTTTTAAGATTAGTAATAATGCGTGAGATATCGCTCGGTTCTACTGGAGCGAGAGCAAAAATAGCTTCACCATCTGTTTTTGTCATAAAACGTCATCAGTGGGGTGCTGGCTATAGGATTATCAGGGACTATCAGAAAGTTGTTATTTATTAAGTCAGGATCTGTAAATTGCAACGGTAGATCTTGTATAGTTTTGAGGGGCATCAAAGTGGATTTTAGGTTTTTCCATAACCGTTTTGGAATTTTAATTTTATTATTTTTATTATGCTTGAGAAATGATTATATTAGGGGAAGTTTGAAAGTGGCGCTAGTGACTGAAAAGTTGAAAGGGAATCGTTTGTCCAGGTATGGTCATGTGAAGAGGAGGGATGAAACGCATGTTACTAAAAGAGCTATCAGTTTACATGTGGATGGATGGAGAGGGAGAGGGAGACCAAAGAAAAGATGGATGGATTGTGTGAGAAGTGATATGAAAGAAAAGGGAGTTAGTGATAGCGTGACGAGTGACAGGACAGAATGGAAGAAAAAAACGTGTTGCGCCGACCCCAAATAAAACGGGACAAGGGCAGGAAGATGATGATGATATTATGCTTGAAGTACGCAAACTTTTTCACTATGAAATGAACTAACCACTAAGTGCTTTAGCTCCTTGTAATATTTTATTTTTGACTCGGTTTTTGTTTTCCTACAGGCACTTAGTGCGTCATCACGTAAACGCGTCATAAGTTTTATTGTGTCGGTAATCGACGAATATGACTTTTCTTTAACAGTGAACGACTTAACCGGAGCGTGAGCATCAAACAGATCAATCATTTGAGTGTTAATGACATGTACCATGTCAGTAACACTGTCTAGCAAAGAAATATACTCTAAACCCAAAAGTGATAGATTTCCGTGCAACCCTTTTGTGCACACATCTATAAGAGGCCGGAATTTTATCAAGTATGGTTTGAATTTATCACGCTTAATGTGGAATTCATCTATTACAATAGAATGCCCATTAAGAGAGCCAAGTGATTACACAGATATAAATCTTGCTCTCATTCTGTACATAGAAGGTCGATGAGAGTTTCATTGGAAGATGTGATGTGTATGGGAGTAGTGACCAACTGCGTGAGGTTGAGACAATTGAGAAATTCGTTAATTTTATTTGTTTTATGGTCTATATCATCAACTTCCTGTCCTTGTCCCGTTCTAATTCGGGTCGGCGCTTCATGTTTTTCTCTTCCATTCTATCCTGTCCTTCGTCACGCTATCACTAACTCCCTTGTCTTTCATATCACTTCTTACACAATCTATCCAACTTTACTTTGGCTTGTCTCCCTTTACACCCTTCCACATACATACGCTTAACTCTTTTAGTAACATGTGTTTCATCTCTTCTCTTCATATGGCCATACGAAGACAAATGATTCCTTTTGAATTTTTCAGTCACTTTTGTGGTCCGTAGAAGGTAATAAATAGTCAAGAATATTTTACATAGTTTTTTATTACAGGAAAGTTTCCTTAAAACTATTGTGTACAAAATAAAAAAAAAATGTTGTTCATATTTATAAAATGTACAAATATATTGAGTGTGAACGTAATCGAGAAAAAACATGCGATCACATCTGACAATAAGAATCGGCTTAATTGGGAGACTTATATTTCGTTGAAAACTTTTTACTTTATCGTCATTATATCATTATTCATAAATTCGTGAAAGTATTTTGATATTATATTCCCTAATATTTCGACAAATATAGACGATTTGAATTATAAAATACACGACCAGGATTCGAAATTAGGAACGACGTCTATACCAAATTATGTCGACTTATATCTACTGCTACTTTTGACAACCAAAATCCCATTTTTTTTATCGATCACAAACACACTAGAATTTTTCTTAAAAATACAGGTAACTAAGAGTATTTTTATTACGCAAATATTTTCTTTTAATTTCCATAAATTAAAAAATTGGCAGTGGTCTCTCGATGTTTAGAAAATACAAATTTTTCTTTACATGATTTATTTTAATTCATTGACTTATAATTTTAATGTACTTCTTTGTACGAAATCCTGTAGGGTATCATATTTTTGTTGAATACAACAGAATGGTCCGATCGTGCTGTACTTTGTCAATTCATAACCTCCTGCTTTTTGAGTCAGTTATGTGATATGCTTTTCTATTTTCAGCATGTTTTTGAATGCATTAAATAGTACAATAAATTGTTGTTTTGAGATGTTAAATTTTATATAATATTTACATTAAACTGAACAATTTACAGTCAAATCAAGAACCCCTTCCATCATTTTTGAAGTCACTTTAAATTCGTCAATAAATTTCTTGCTGGTTCTTTAATTTTTGTTTAGAGAAGATATAATTTTTAAATTACCTTCTCAGAAATATTGCCACCCCTCGGACCATCAAAAACTACCCTACAAGTTTTCATATCTCCGAAAATTCTAATACAAGTCTACAGACCTATAAAATAACTGTCTTGGATACCTCTGAGATGGATCCTCCTGATACACCAGCCTTTGCGGATGCAAGTAATACGAAGATGGAGTTCTTATGCTTACTCCAGACACTTGAGGTCGTTTTCTAACTTGATAACTAGATATATCAGAAGCCGCATACTGTGGTTCTGGTGGTTGCAGGTTATTTCTAAATCTAGAAAATGTGTAGTCTCTATCTGAAGGTATTACAAATCCTGATGGGACTCTGCTAACTGGTAAAGTAGGAGTTAAAGCTTCATTTAGCCTAACATCGTAGTCATTCTCTACACTGTCAGCTAGATTTTGTTTAATTGATATATTCTCTGGAAGTAACGGTTTTCCAGTTGCAGTGTAAGGTTTTGAAATTTCTGGTTTTGGTTTTATATCTTTTTTGTGATCTTCAGGTCTGTATGGATTTTCAAAAACTAAAGGATGGGCTGTAGCTAGATATGGTTTTACATAATCTCCAGGCGATAGTGTAGATTCTAGTTTGCCACGAATCGCTTCGTAATTATCGTTGTAAACTCGGAGAACTTTTGAAGCTAAATTTTTAGCTTTTTGTTCTGGTGTTGTTGGTTCTTCAGTTGTTTGAGCTACAGTTGTTGTTTTAATTGTCGTGGTTCTTGTTGTGGTCGGTTGTGTTGTTGCAATTGCTGTTGTAGTTTCTACTTCATGTTTCTTTTCGTAGTCTACATCTTCTTCGTCGTAATATTCATCTTCATATTCGTCTTCTGTTGTTGGTTTTACCGGGGTGACTGTTGTTGTGGGTTTTTCGGTTGTGGTCGTTGTAGTGGCTGCGGTGCTAGGTGTAGTTGTAGTGGTAGTGGTGGTGGTAGTGGTGGTAGTAGTAGAAGTGGTAGTAGTAGGGGCAGGCGTAGTTGTAGGTTTAGGAGAAGTGGTGGTAGGTTTTGGGGTGGTATTAAGTGGTGCTGAGACATCCCTTCCTGCTACGGGCTGTAGGCCGCGAGGAAGGTATGGGCTTCCACCCCTAGAGGGTAAAAAAGGACGTTTAACTACCTTCACATTTGGTCGTAGGTCTTTAATTTTGCTTGTTATGTCTTCTCCTGCTCTAAATCTCTCTTTCTCTTTCTTTTCTTCTTCATAATCGTAGTACTCATCATCTGCTGGTACAGGTTTAGGTTTGATCCTTTCATCTTTAGCTCTCTGATTGTAGGTATACTTTTGTGATTTTACAGGTTCATCATAAACCTCTTCTTCGTAATCAATTGGTCTTTGAGGTTTTCTGGTTTTACTAGGATAATGAGGTCTTGTAGGCTTAAATTTTTCCTTTTCTACTGGCACTAGCTTTGGCCTTTGTTGTACCGTGCTGGTTTTTGCTGACGACGAAGGTCTACTAGTATCATCTTCCTCATAATCATAATATTCATCATCATCATCGACTTTTGGAGGAGCTTTAGTAGTAACAACGGGAACATAGTCATATTTATCTCTTTCATTTATTGGAACTGGTCTTTTGATCTTCGGTGGCATTCGAGGTTGGCTGAAAATGCCTTTACCATTTGGTTTTACAAGGACAGGAGCTGGAGTTTCAGGTGCAGTTGGATATTCCCTCTTTTCCTCGTTTCTTTCGTCATAAGGTCTTTGCACAAAGTCTGACTTTGTGTAAGGTCTGTCATCTCTAGTTTTAAAAGGGGATTCTCCTCTGTATCTTCGACCCTCGGAGAACCTGTCCTCTCTTGGTCTGGATGGTCGGGATGGTTTTTTTTCCACTACGGGTACTATTTCTTCTTCTTCTTCTTCTTCGTCCCTGATGGGCCGTCTTTCAGGTCTTTCGCGGGCAGGTTCATCTCTTGCCTTGATTTCATCTCTTGGTCTTATTTCGTCACGGGGTCTGATTTCATCTCTTGGTCGAATTTCATCCCTGGCCCTAATTTCATCTCTCGGTCTAATTTTTGGCCTTAGTGATTCTCTAGGTCTAATTTCGTCGCGAGGTCTAATTTCGTCACGAGGTTTGGTTTCATCCTGCACTCTTGGTTCATCCTTTGGCCTTATGACTTCATCCCTTGGCCTTACCACTTCATCTCTGGGCCTAATTTCATCACTTGCCCTGACCTCATCTCTCGGCCTGTACTCGTCTCTCGGTCTAGGTCTTTTCGGCCTAACCTGTCCTACCCTAGGTCTCTCCTCATCATCAGCTCTATATTTTTCTTCCTCTTCATCCCGAGGCCTTGGTCTAGGTCTCCTAGGTGCCGGACGTCTGTCTTCTTCATCATCATAAGGTCTTCTCTCAGGGTAGGCGGGTCTTTTCGCTGGTCTTCTATCGAACGGTCTTCTGTCGTCGTAATCGTCTTCTAATGCTTCGTCCCTTGGTCGCGGACGACGTTCGTATCTGAAAAGTTTAAACATTGGTAAATGTCAATTGTAATGAATCAAATAACATTAAATTATAATTTTACTAATCATGGTAAATAGTTAGGCACACGATAATTCTATTAACATTCTAAATTAGATATTTCAATATCGATTTTCAATTGTTTATAAAGTGAATATATCATCCATTGATGATGTTATCAGAAAAAGATTTTTTGTGTTCAGCTCATTGTTTAGAATCAAAAATATCATCATCATTTTCCTGCCCTTGTTCCGTTTTATTTTGGGTCGGCGCAACACGTTTTTTTTCCATTCTGTCCTGTCACTCCTCATGCTATAACTCCGTTTTCTTTCATATCACTATTCACACAATCCATCCTTATTTTCTTTGGTTTTCCTCTCACTCTCCATCCATCACCATGTAGAATCAAAAATATAAAATACATAAATAAAAAAATGATTTTGAGATGAGAGATTTTGGAGTCAGTTTTTTATTATTGATACGCTCACATTTGACCACTATCTCATTGAATGATAAGCGACGATGTGGACCGCGAAGAAGCACGCTTGCTTAGAAGTAATCTTTTCATTCAAGGACTTCTAAAGGGTGACTGGTAATTAGTGACCGATGCTTAAACACGTGATTGAACTCATGATTACAAACAACTTTCTCAAAGAAACTTACTAATTAGTTCAATACAATAACAAAGCAGCTGCAGTCATCAGGAAACAAACTCCAGCAAGGAATTCTACTCCCATCAAAGAAAATCGTCGAACGATTAAAAAGGATCAATGAACATAGTTATAGATATCTCAATGATTCACATTATAAATGTGAAAGTGTGTGTGTTCGTTTGTTTGTCCGTCATTCACGGCAAAACGGAGCAACGAATTAACGTGATTTTTTGAGTGAAGATAGTTGAAGGGATGGAGAGTGACATAGGCTACTTTTTGTCTCTTTCTAACCCCCCTCTTCCCTAAAATGGGGGGTGAAAGTTTGTTGGAGAAATCTACTTTTACGCGGGTGAAACCGCCGGCAGAAGCTAGTATGACATATAGGTACGAAGAATCACCAAACTTAAGTGGCAGTGGGCAGGGCACATTGAAATCAACATGCTGATCAAGCGCCACCCGCCGCCGCCGTCACCCGCACCTCAACACTGGTTGCAGAAACGTCACATGTAGGTACGTTGACCCCTAAACGTGCCTACGCTACTATTGTAACCGTCGGCAAATCAGGTGCGTCGCAACCAAAGCGATAAACGAAAATAGGGAATAAGCTGAAAACGGGTACTCGACTTACCCTGTCTGCGGTCCAGAGCACCTTGCCAAAAACAGGCCAAGTGGATGGAGAGGGTTTTACAAGAGTAGAAGAAGCCCTGTTCCCGTAACCAGTGCGGTACCACACCGAGTGGTCCGAACATGCTGCTGCGTCCTGCTGTGCCTACGACGCAGCTATACATTTCGCGCCTGCATCACTAGACGAAGGTTGAGGAAGTCGTGGAGTATTTGAAGGTGAAAACCAACTGGACTCTGAAGGTCGTAAGGTTGGAAGCGCACCACGACGTCAACTTCAAGTCGTTCGTGGTACGAGTTCCAACCCAACAGCTACAGACCTTTTTAAAAGAGGACTTATGGCCGAAAGGTGTCGTATATCGACGTTAACGAGAACAGTCATGCGATGCCACGCAGCGCAACACGACGCCGACTATATTACGTGTTTAATTATAGTTAAATAAGTTTTGTTTTTATCATAATATGATCTTTGATGACAGAAAATAAAATAAAATGATGATGATGATGAAGATGATGATGATGACGATGACGATGATGATGATGATTGCTCACAGAACAGATGGATGGAGCTGAAAGGTTCTGGAGTGGCAACCACTTACGGAAGACGCAGCGTTGGAAGGCCTCCTACAAGGTGGACCGATGGCCTTGTAAGGGTCGCGGAGACACACAGGACCGTTCGTTGTAGCGACACTTGGAAGAAGCCTATGTCCAAAAGTGGACGTCTTTCGGCTGAAAATCTTCATCACTCTTCGGGCTGCATCACGGGCGACGTCGCGCGAGACACGCGAGGCCGCAGGCCCGCCGCACTTCACTAGCGAGAACGACCGACGATACACGAGCGCGTTTGTAAATTCCTCACATTTCTTTGGATATACGTTTGTCAGTTTTACAGTCCACTGCTTAGTCTTTAGTCCAAGTCTAGACCCTAACAGGTATATACATACCTATCGTCTTCATAGTCATCTACTGCTGGTCTCTTCTTCTTGCCAGGCCTGCGCGGTCTGGGTCTCCTTCTGTAAGAATAATAATAATTTACTGAGATTTTGTTGTGTGTGTGATTGTTATTTTTTTTATTTTGTGGAGCAGTATAGTCGAGTGGTAAGGGCCCCGACTTACTTCAAACCCAGACAGGCGCATTACTTTGTGCAATTTATTTTATCACCACTGCTCTCAAAACGATGAAGGAAAACATCGTGAGGAAATCGGCATGTCTTAGAACCAAAAATTCGAAGATATGTGACATCCACCAACCCGTTCTGGGCCCGCGTGGTGGATTACAGCCCATTTCCTCTCCCAGAGAGGACTAAGTCCCAATAGTGGGAACATTATAAGGCCGACTAAACAGAGCTTGTTCTATGGATATTAGACAAATGATACAGACCTTTTCTAATAAGCCCTTAAAGTATTTACTAATTAAAAACTAGGGGTGTATATAAGTATTTATTAATATAAAAATTATATGTGTTATTAATCTATTACTTGAATTTAAGATTTCACAAACTTTTCTTGTTTCTACACACTATTATCTGCCTTTCTTTTAATCTTTGCTTTCGCAGGTCTGCTGGAAGAAATTTCATTGGAAATATGCAGTACAAATTTTTATAAACATCCTTCTTCTGTCATAGTATGTAAAAAAGCTACAAAAAAAAAACATGGTACGATCGATGTAAGTAGAGCAGTATCCAAACACGTTGGTGAAACCACGGAGGACTGTTAAGAACCTTTAAGAAATATAGTCAAGCGATACCAACCTATCTTCATAATCATAGTCATCCCGAGAATAGTAATAGTCATCATCGTCATAATCGTATCTGTAGGCTGGTCGCCTCCGCCCCGGGCGAGGTGGGCGCTGGGTGGTCGTAGTGGTGGTGGTCGTAGATGGAGGGACTGGCGTGGTGGTGGTGGTCGCTTTGTAGAGGGCGTCGTTCCTGGAAACGCGAAAAAGAAGAGGTTTAATGAGATGTTTTAATATTTTTGTGGGGTTTCCGATAAATTTTGTTTGTGTGATGTAGGATTTGTATGAAATTTTGTTTGTGTGATGTAGGATTTGTTTAAAATTTTGTCTATGTGATGTAGGATTTGTTTGATATTTTGTCTGTGTGATGTAGGATTTGTTTGAAATTTTGTTTGTGTGATGAAATCTAATGTAGTCCGTAGGTATGTGGCCGCAGGTACAGTTTTCACCGTAATCCTACTTTGTTATAATTATATTCCCGTTGGTCTCGGAGTCGCAAGCGCGACTGTTGAGCGTGAGATCCTGGATTTAATTCCCGGGTCATACAAAAAGTGTTATTGGGTTTTTTCACTGAGATTTACTCTGTAGCTGCTCGAAATTTGGAAATCAGTGGTGTGCTACTCCATGGAGTTTCTAGCCGGTTCTTGTCCATAGGAAACGATTAATTTGGAACCGTGCACTAGCTTTTGACGCGACCATGTAGGCCTATTTGAAAAAAAATATTTTCTTTTAATTAAATTTTTATTGTTTTTTTTTTTTCTAAATGATAAGCGCGTAAATGTTGGTCCTGTATCTGTTCTCCTCCAGATCATGCAGGATTGCCATCCCTTCGGGCTATGAGAGTAAAGATACAGAGCGCTGTATACTATCCTGCGTACCTGGCTAACTCCATTGAGATTGGCTACCATGATCGAAAGGCGATCGATTTCTTTTAGGTTCCAAAACCACCAAATAACTCCTCCCGCTCTGAGTGTATTGAGAGGGAGTATCAGTCTTTTACTGACTAAAACTCGCCTGTGTTCCTTCAGTTGCACTTTGCGATTCACTTTGGTGACTCTTTTGAACAATTCCGCAGCCTGAAAGGCTGTCGGGTGGGTTATAATTATATTTTCAAAGCGAATGGAACCAGACTAAACGTGCACAATCACAGCCTTGACTGAAAGGGAATGGATATTGCAATGAAGTTGTGTCGTGACTTAGATGCTTGGCACCTTCCAAATCATGATGTGCATTACCCGCTAAGGCCGATGCTTGTTAGGGCTGCAGGATTGTCACTACGGTCGCAAAAGATCAACTGAAGAAACACTGGTGGGTTTCAGTCTGTAATCCACCCAGAGCGGAGAATTATTTAATAAGTTCCTTCCGTAAAAAAAAATGTGCATTATAATGTCTAATTTAAAATTTATTAGCAAACAGCTGGTCGACTCTTCGCGTTACCAGAGGGCTGGGCTTTTCTTCGGTCAACGAATCAGCATGGCTATCCAGCGTGGCAATGCTGCCAGCGTTCTGGGCACTTTTCCCGTTGACATCGATGTGGACGAATTTTTTGATACCCTATAAGTTCTTTTTCTACCCGTTTGTACATAAAATGTTATTATTTTCAGCTTGATACCTATTAAGTTATAATATTTAATAGTTAAGATGTACACTTGCCCGGTTTTAACCGGGTCGGACTCGCGCACTCGCGCACTCGCGCACATGAAATGATCGATTTTGAGATCTAGCTACGACATACACATTTCAGCCCCCCTAGCCAAGTTACAACCGTTTCGTGTCGAATCTCTTTTCGTTGATCGCCTCGAGTTGGCCACGCCTCCTATTCCTTTGTTCTGACCACGTGACTGAGCGTTGAGATGACGTCAGAATAAAGGATTAGGAGGCGTGGCCGACTCGAGGCGATCAACGAAAAGAGAATCGAAACGAAATGGTTGGAACTTGGCTAGGGGGGCAGAGCGGGAAATGTTATTTGATGATGAACCACTCAAACAAAAACGATTGAATGAACATTTCCAATGTTCTCTTATTCTTTTAATTATTACCTATGGAAGTAATTGGCGGAGTTCTTGCAGTCTACTTCCGACACAAATTGACAGATGAACGTCTTCTGGTCAAAGGCTGTGTAGTTGGCGCAGAGGAAGTCGTACCGCGTCCCATACAGACAATGATGGTAGATCTGGAAAATATGAAGAAGGTTGAATAACGAACAATAACAGAATAGTACATTTTGATACAATTGGAGAACGTTTGAGGGTGTTCCCGAGCTGAGCTGACAATACTGTTACCAAAACATGTATAAAAGGGGGTTGATGCGCGACTTGTGGTTTACGATATGTAATAAATTTGTGGCGGGGGCGAGCACGTGCACTTTTTCGCACTAGTGCGAAAAACAGTCAATTACGTGCCTAAAAGTGGTGGGATAAGAGCGGATTTTCTAGTAAGTGTATTAAAAAAGAATAAGAACCACATGGATTGGAGCTGCATGTCAGCAATTCGCACCAAGTTGTACCAGATGAGGAGGTCAGATAGATTTTTTTTTAATATTTGATAGGGTTGCGATTGACCACTATCTTACCTGATTGTAAGTGATGATGTGATCAAAGGTGGAGCTCACTTACCTCTAGAAGGAAATTCGGTTTTAGCCGGACATTACTGACACATGATTGGGAAAAGCAAGGCAAAGCACATGGGAGTGTCGTCGAGTAATTTTTCTCCCCATTCTGCCGATAGTAATCAATAGAATGGATTTTGTGAGGTAGGACTTTCTGCAGTCTCTCAAGGGATACACTCTAGCATACTTCACTGAAAGAGGTTCTTAGACTATACCCAAGAGCGTTCCAGTGAAGTTTTTTCCTCCATCTGCTTATGGTGACCAGTACGATGCATTTTGTGAGGTATGTATTTCCCTTGACATGGGCGCCGGCTTTTAGAAAACCTCATGGGTGCTCATGATCATTTGGTGGACTCGAAAAAGCGGCGAAGTGTGAGAAGAGAAATGCACGCTGATGGACCGACAAATAAATAAATGTCCTACTTACATACTACGTACTTAATTACTAATTATGTTTGATTAAATATAAAATGAAACCATTATATAAAAATGAAACTAGTTTTTAGTATCAAGAAATACTCGTATTATAATTTATAAGTAACCTAAAAGGCGATTACTGATCTTTTTCTTGATGTCTATTTTCAGGGGTGCACGGCACCCACTGTTTATTTCTCATGGATGCACGAGCCCCGAGCACCCACGGAGTCGGCGCCCCCTCTTTAGTCTCTCAAAGGATATACTCTTAACAGGCTTTGCTCAAATGGTCCTAAAACTTTGCACATGGTGTTCTAGGGAAGTTTTTCCCCTCGTCTGCAGATGGTGAATAATTGGGTAGATTTTGTGTGGTAGGAACTTTTTCTGGTAGTCTCTCAATCATCACTCAAAAGGGATACCAAGGTCTTTCAAGGATTATAGGTTCTTTTTTTGACTTACCTGACACTTATGTTCAATTGATGCGTAAAACCCGTCATGCAGACCATCACATTTGAAGTCAATGGTCTCTGGCCTGGGTGCAGTAGCGTAGAACGGGTATTCGGACAGATTGTACCCGTTGAGCTCTCTGGGCAGGTTCGGGTCGTAAATGTAGTCTAATTGAGGGATGCCTGTGTAGTTACTGTTCGTCTTATTTGTCTCGCCGCCTTCCACTGTTATTTCGACCTGAAATGAGGAAAGGGTGTTATTGAGATGGATTCGATAGGGAAATAGTAGAATTGACATCATGAGGGTACAGTTAGAAAGAAAGAAAGAAAGAAAACACGTTTATTTGGCACACAGGTACAAGCAACACACACACACACACACACACAGCACACAGTTAGTTTTCTTTCCATCCCAATTTCCCAAAAAAATACCCAGGGTCATTTTTGAAAGGGAAACCGTGATCCTAGAACGCAAAGAGCAACTAAAGGATATTCACTGCTTACCGTAAGATAGGATCGCAGTCAAGCTCCTAAAATTCTATGCAGATTCTAAACTGCACCTTGTACAAGTGTGAGAAAGGTGAAAAAAATAATTACCATGAGGTTGGGTTTTAATAAAAAATTCTGACACGCTTTCTCGCTCCACCCAGAGCAGGAGAACTTATTTGATGATTTCCCATTTCCACCTATTACAACAGTCCATTCAAAAAGTAAGTGCGGCTTGATTTGATTTATCCGAGCATGAGTAAACAATGATAAAACGAAAATGAAAGATGTAAGCAAGATTGACAGGACCAGTTAGGACCGATGCCTACCAGGGCTGCAGATTGTTCGAAGGAGCTACCGTGGCCCTCGCAAAAGGGCAACTGAAGGAACACATATATAAATGGATATATTGTATTGGATATATTGTATTAATAACAATATGTACCTAATGCTTAATATTGCACCTACCACCTGTTGCCTCTGCATCACCCAAAGGTTGACTGGTAGAAAATGCCCTAAGGCATTAAGTCCGCCTCTGTACTTTTGTGTGCATAAAGAATTAATAAATAAATAAATAAACACAGTAATCAGTAAAAATCTTTCACTTCGTCTCGCTCCACTCAGAGATTTTTTAATAGGGAAATCATCCAATATCTTCTCGCGCTCTAAGGCGGAGCGAGAAGGCTTGTCAGACTTTTACTGACTGAAACCCACTTCTATGTTCCTACTTTGCCTTCCAGGACCCCGGATTTTCCTTTCAGAAGCGAACCCATGGCCCCAGTAGGCTTCGACCCTGCTGGGCCCCTATGGTTTTGCTGACATCTTGCCGCACGCGTGGAACTTCTACGCGCCGTTGATGACTCGGGCTTGGTCCGGACGGTTACTAGAAGGCCGGATGGCGAGTTACCCAATGCTCGCCGTCCGTAAGCCTCAGAGCTTGAGAAGTTATAAGAAAATAGAGAATATAGTTTCTACAGTACTGTATACAGTTTTAGTTACGTAAGTTTTGCTCAACCTTTGGTTCATCCTTGGCACTTCAAACTATCTCTAAGTGAATCTAGTTTCTTACTTAGTCCTGGCGTGATAGGTCACGCAAGTTAAATTACAGTTTGTAGTGAACAGATTTAGTGTGATGAGCTATTGTTTCAAGATCTTCTGAGATCTCGGTCTTGTTATTTTTAGCATTTTCTTAAATAGGTTGAGGTCAAGCTTTTTAACCGACTTCAAAAAGGAGGAGGTTCTATGTTCGGCTGAATGTATGTTTGCTTTTTTATGTATGTTCACCGATTTCTCGGTCAATTGTGGACCGATTTTGAATTTTTTTTTGTTTGATATGTTATGCTTCCAAGTTGGTCCTATATAAATATTGTTATGATCTGATAATGAACTTCGAAGATATGGAACAGAACTCCTCATAGGATCACAGCAGAACTGTCGTAACAAGTTAAATTGCTATAATTATACGTGTAATCGATGACTGACTGAAAAAAATAGGGGGAATCTATAGAACTGATCAGATGATGAAGCCAGTTAGGCACCGGAACTCTGTAATAAATTAATTTAATCGAACCGTGTTTGGTATTATTAGAAATGTCATGAGATGCACTCTGGCTATAAGGTATTTAAGTATGGCTGAGGGGTACTTTTTAGAGGTGGTACCATAACTAAAAAGTGTAAAATAAAAAACATTTTATATTTTTTTTTTGCACTTTTCAGTGTTTTTTTTTACATTGAAATCGAATGTATTTTTTTTTTGTAAAAAGTTTTTTATTTCAAAACGCAAGTGAATAAACACATGTTAATATAGCGCTATATGTAGTGACTAGTTTTTATTGTTAATATTAAAACATATTTTATCCAAAAACGCAAATAGAAAAAGAAAACAAATTCGTTCAATGGAAACCGTTCAAATCAGGTGATAAGGGAAACTGTTAAATAACGAGTATTAGGATGCACATACATGTGTGTGTATGGAATAAGGATATCAACAAGAGAATCAAAGTTCCCGACATAGTCCGAAGAATCGCCAAACTTAAGTGGCAGTGGGCAAGGCACATTGCTCGCAGAACAATGGCCGATGGGGCCGAAAAGTTCTAGAGTGACAACCGCGTACCGGAATCGCGGCGTTGGAAGGTTTCCCAAGAGGAGGACCGATGATCTGGCAAGGGTCACGGGATCTGAGAAATGTGAGACGCACAGGCCCGGATATTGTAGCAACCCAAGTGTTAACAGTGGGCAGGGCGCATTGCTCGCAGAACAGATCATCTATGGGGTTAAAAGTCGAAAGGTTCTAGAGTAGTGACCGCATACCAGAAGCAGCGTTTGAAGGCCTCAAAAAAGGTGGACCGATGACTAGGTGAGGGTCACGGAAATCCAATGGATGCAAGACGCACAGCAACGTTCGTTTTAGCGACGATCATCATCATCATTTCAGCCGAAAGACGTCCACTGTTGGACATAGGCCTCCCCCAAATGTCGCCACAATGACCGATCCTGTGCGTCTCGCATTCATCGGATTCCCGCAACCCTCACCAGGTTATCGGTCCACTTTGTGGGAGGCCTTTCAACGCTGCGTCTTCCGGTAGTTGGTCGCCATTCCAGAACCTTTCGTCCTCATCGACCATCTGTTCTGCGAGCAATGTGCCCTGCCCACTGGCACTTAAGTTTGGCGATTCTTCGGGCTATGTCTGTAACATTGGTTCTCCAGCGGATATCTTCATTTCTGACGCGATCACGCAAGGAAACTCCGAGCATAGCACTTTCTTTTGCCCTTTGAGTGACTTTAAGATTTCTGATGAGGTCCATTGTAAGCGACCACGTTTCGGAGCCATGTGTCATCACTGGCAACACGCACTGGTCATAGACTTTCGTCTTGAGACACTGTGGTATATTGTGGCGACGATTGGGTGAGGCCATGTCCAGATTTTGATTTTGGTGTGCAATAAAGTTTATTCTATTCTACAAATTTCTTTGGAAAAATGGCAATTCACCCACGGTAGATATATAACTGGTGAAATCTGGGTGTTGTTAACATTCTCTTTGTTAAGTTTACACATTAATCATTGTATCTCCATTTCACTTTTGGTCTAGCATCGCTGAGATAAGTTTATGAATACTAATATTATAAAACTGAAAGGTTAGTTTGTTTGTCATATCCGTAAATCCCGTAAACCTCCATTGAAGAGGGAGAGCCCTCCAACCAGACGGGTTTTTTTTTTTTTAGGGGGAAGATCATCCTATGACATCCCCCGTTCTTGGACGGAGCGGGAGACAGTGTCAGACTTTTACTGACTAAAAACACACTCCTGTTCCTTCGTTGCCTTTCGTACTAGGGCCGAGTCTTCCTTTAAGAATCAGACCCTTGGCCCCAGTAGGCTTCGACCCTTCTGGGCCCCTACAGTTACTGACATCTCCTTGAGGCGCGCGTGGAACAGTACGCTCAGTCGACGGCTTGGGCTCGGCCCGGAAGGTTACCGGACGGTCGGACGGCGAGCTACCCATTGCTCGCCGTCCGCAAGCCCGCGCCTACGGGACCAGATGGGTTCGCAATAAATTAACTATCGGGCAGTTGTATAAGTTGTAATCGCGTGGAGAAATCTAATACTGCGATGTAGGATTTTGAATTTTAGTTCCTATATGCCGACATAGATGTCGCTACAGTGCTAATCTCGAAAATACAGATCCAAATTGAAAAATTCTTTTAGTATTGGTTAAACCCATTTATGGAAAAAGACTATACGCTATATGACATGGTGCTACGACCAAAAGGAATGCAGCATTAAACAAAGATGCATGTGAATCCGCGGGTCACAACTAGTCTAGCTAGGGGACTTATTAATATTTTAATAATGTAATAAATCATTTGAGAATATAAAAGTGTTAACCTTGAAGGTTGACTGTATATAACTGTTTATTGATATCCGGGTTTAGTGAATGGTTTTATTTATTTAGTGGATTATAGAATCTGTCGCCATTTCCATTGCCCTTTGGGTGACTTTAAGACTGGTGATGAAGCCTTTTGCGGGCTATGATCGAAGTTTCCTTGCGTGAGAACATAAGAAATTATGATATCCACAGGAGACTTGTCGGCAGAGATTAGGACTTAATAGGCTCTTAATAAACTATTGCGCCTCACCATCAATGATTGCATCACTGCATACCAGGTGGATCGCAGTCAAGCACTGGTTTATATCAATTAAAAAAAAAAAGAAACCGAATAATCGATTAAGTTTTGCAGTGGACTGGGCACATTGCTCGCAGAACAGATAGTGCGAAAGTTTCTAGAGTGGCGGCTGTGCACCAGAAAACGCAGCTTTGGAAGGCCTCCCACAAGGTGGACCGATAACCTGATGAGGGTCGCGGGAACCCGATGGATGCGAGACGCCCCTTGGGGAGGCCTATGTCCAACACTGGACGTCTTCCAACTGAAATGATGATGATGATTAAGATAATAATAGTCACATGATTCGATCTCCTAGGTAGATTGCAGTAGCAAGGTAGTCCTAACAACATCCTAAAGGCAATATTAAATATAAAAAACCCACTCCTTTTCCTTCTTTGCCTTCCATTCCAAGGCCAAGTCTTCCTTTCAGAAGCAGACCCTTGGCCCCAGTAGGCTTCGACCTTGCTGGGCCTCTAAGGTTTCTGACATCTCCTTGTGGCGCGCGTGGAACAGTACGTGCCGTCGACTCGGCTCGGTCCGGACGGTTACCGGATGATTGGACAGAGACCTACCCATTGCTCGCTGTCCGCAAGTCCGCACCTACGGTGGCCGGAAAACGGGATCGGGATCCCGGCAGCTGGGGCGTGAGGGCCGCGCCCAGGCGCGTGCACGTGCGGCCTCTCCTTTGCTAACATTACTGCTTTGCTGAAGGAGGCAACCGCCTGCCACTCCTCGCTTCGGACCATGACTGGTACCGAGGCCTGGCATGAGAGATCGTTGCCACTGATCTCCCCCACGAGGACATGGCGCTGCTCAGCCCAAACGGGGCACACCTCTACCGTGTGCTCCACCGTGGAAAGACATTATTATATTGGACGCGCAGGACATCTGTAGAGTGATCTTTTGGTGTAATTGACCCCTAGATTACCCGTTTTTATTTTGGTGAGAAAATCTATGGGATGATGATGATATATTTGGAAAAGTGAGTATGATGAAAGTAACCATTATAATGATCTACTAACCTCAGCTCCATCTTCAGAGGCCGGTTCTTCTGGCGCTGCTGTGGTGCTTGACTTGGCGAAGATCAGAGAAGTGGCTTTCGCTGCTGATGTTGTGGGTATGTCTATGGCCAGGAGTGTGAGGGTAATACCTGCAAAATAGAAAGAGAGAGGGTGTTAAACAAACAGCATACATAAAAGAAAAAACCGGGCAAATGCGAGTCGGACTCGCGCCCTCACTGAGTTCGGGATTAAACCGACTTAAAGACACTGTTTTATCCCCTAGTTCCATAATCTAATATTTTAAGCCGGGAGTATGTTCCCTTGGGACAACTTTCTACTCTCACACAGCTGAAGTCACAGGCAGAAACTGGTTATATATTGACTGTGTCAGTACCAGTTACTGGGTTGTGGAAGTCAGATAGGCACTCGCTCCGTGTACAATCTTGGTATTCAGCTGCATCAGTGTAGACTGCAAGCCGACCCCAGCATAGTTGAGAAAAGGCTAGGGATATGATGAATTATGTTAATTTGTGGCCGAGTGAGAGCAGTGGTGGCCGAGTGAGAGCAGTGGTGACCGAGTGAGAGGAGTGGTGGCCGAGTGAGAGCAGTGCTGGCCGAGAGAGAGCAGTGTTGGCCGAATGAGAGCAGTGCTGGCCGAGAGAGAGCAGTGGTGGCCGAATGAGAGCAGTGGTGACCGAGTGAGAGCAGTGGTGGCTGAGTGAGAGCAGTGGTGGCCGAGTGAGAGCAGTGGTGGCCGAGTGGTAATGGCTCCGACTTACGGAGTTGTAGGTCGCGGGTTTAAACCCAGCCAGGCGCATTACTTTGTGTAATTTATTTCATTACCACTGTTCTCAAAACGGTGAAGGAAAACATCGTGAGGAAACCGGCATGTCCTAGAACCAAAAAATCAAAGAAATGTGACATCCACCAACCCGCACTGGGCACGCGTGGTGGATTACGGCCCATTCCCTTTCCTAGAGAGGAGGCCTGAGTCCCAACAGTGGGAACATGATATGGCCGACTATGCTATGCTATGCTATGTTAATTTGGACATTTCTTGCTCAATATATGTTAAATAATCTTTCAACACATACGACCTTCTCTTGATTTTTTTTGGTAAAATTATCCTCTAAATTCAAATTGCTTCTCAGAATTAAGTAGCTGATGTTTATTTTCTTAATCTCGGAAATTACCTGTGGCTTAGTGAATAACAAAAAAGGTTTAGGTAACTGTGTGAAATGCCTGTACAAGTGACAAAAAACTTAGATTGACATCATCTCTCTAGCCAATTCCCAACTAGCTTTTTTTTAAGTGTCAGGAGTGGGTTTTTAGTCAGTAAAAGTCTGACACTAGCTCTCGCTCCGCCCAAGAGCTTGATTTGTCATAAGATGATTTTCCCACCCAATAAAAAAAAAAAGTTTGGTAATCATCTAATGACTTTTACTGACCAAAACCACACCTGTGTCCTTCAATTGCCCTTTGCGTTCTAGGACTACGGGTTTCCTTTTCAGAAATTCGAAGCGGTACTAGCTAGCGGGCATCTACGGTTTGCTGACATAGAGATGTAGAGCCATAGCCGTAGCCGTAATCCCCGCGCTGTTGACAACTAGGTTCGGTCCGGTCAATTACCCGACGGCCGGGCGGCGAGCTACCCATTGCTCGATGTCCGCATTCCCGCTTGCAGCTTGGGGTCTGCTTCCAGTCTAACTGGATGCGGCTAAACACCCGTGTTTTAAATGGAGCGACTGCCTATCAGAACTCCACAACTCATTTACTGGGTACCCCGATACTCCTTGGGTAGAGTGATGGTCAGACTTTCTCGCGTCTGCCAACCTGTAACGACTGTCAAAGATCTACGAATGACAACTGAGACCAGCTTTACATCCTTCCCGAGAAACTGCGTGCAAGTAAAGTGCTAGATAAACTCAGATAAGTACATATGAATTGAAAAAATCATACTACGGTTGTAAGGCTAATTGATCTAAGCGACATTTTTTTTTTCAATATAGAGTTATATACATATTCGGAATCAGCAAACTTTTCTCTGTCGTTTGAGCAAGGTTTCAATTTTTTTTTGAAAAAGTGTCGCTTAGATCAATTAGCCTTTCAACCGTCAATATGGTTACTTGAACTCATACCGTAAGAGGCAGGTGCCTTAAACACTGTGGGCCATCACAACACATTCAGGTTTGATTATAATTAATCATAATCATAATATTCCACAACTATCACACAACGCAATGATTTTCCCACCGAAAAAAAAAACTATCACACAACGACCTCCGGCATAGCATTCAGGGCCACTAACCACTAGACCAACAGGCCAGTCAACATGATTAAAAATATTTGGTTAATCAAATCAATAGTATCATAAAAGTCACATCAATCATTTTTTTATATTTTTATCGTAAATTTTCCTTTCACGTGCTGAATATTTACTATTTATGAATGTCATGCAAATCTTGGCATTTCTACTAAAGTTTCAACATATGTTTCGTCCTTGACTTTTGAGTAGAAATACTTAACGCTGGTGCAACTCATTGAAATGTTCAAGTCTTATGGTAATTAACATACAGATATAGGTTATCAACTAGTGGTGGTAACTTGTCGATAGATTGGATTATCGATAGTTCCCTGCAAAGGACAGACGACGCCTTGTCTGGATGTAGGTATTTTTTATTATTATTCCATAAGGTAACGTAGTCACTCACAATGGGCCTCATCAGAAGCCTCAAAGTCACCTAAAGGGTAATGGAAAGGGCTATGCTCGGAGTTTCCTTGCGTGATCGAATCAGAAATTAAAATATCCGCAGGAGAACCATGGTTACCGACAAAGCACGAAGAATCGCCAAACTTAAGTGGCAATGGACAGGTCAAATTGCTCGCAGAACAGATGACCGTTGAGGCCGAAAGGTTCTGGAGTGACGACCGCGTACCGGAAGACGCAGTGTTGGAAGGCCCCCCACAAGGTGGACCGATGACCTGGTGAAGGTTGCGGGAATCCTATGGATGAGAGACGCACAGGACCGTTCATTGTGGTGACATTTGGGGGAGGCCTATGTCCAGCAGTAGACGTCTATCGGCTGAAATAATGATGATGATGATTCTATAAAGTGTATATCGATTGTGAAAAATTTAAAGTGAAAATCTCTGGTTTCCACAATCAGTTCCTAATGCACAATCTTGTATCACGCATAATTTTTATTCGATACTTGTAGCGTCATCTAAGATGTTGAAAGCATACGTCGTGACTACTTTCTACTCGTGATAACCTCGCGATGGCGCGTCTAAACTTGTCCAAAAAATTGAAAAATAAGAGAAACAAGTGTTTTAAAGACATCAATCATTGTAAATCTTTAAAATACTCGTACAATTGTTATATACAAGTGTTTATTTATTTATTTATTATATACTTCAGGCACATAAAGGTACAGAGGCGGACTTAATGCCTTAGGCATTTTCTACCAGTCAACCTGTCACAAAAGCAGCTAAGTGCTAAGTGTAAGTGTGTTTAGAAGCAGTTAAGTGTTTGTCACTTAACTGCTTCTAAACAGCTTGACCGATTTGGATGAAATTTGGTGTGTGTATTTGAGTAAGTCTCCTGGTTTGATAATAGATTATTCCCAGCAGGTGGCGCTGTAGTCGGGTTCTCAATTTTTTTTTCTGACGAAAAGCCAGCTTTCGGACAAGACAACGTCTGCCGGGACCGCTAGTATTTGAAAAAACACGCGATGCATATTCAAATTGCATGATAATATAAGTCAAATTTGTTTATTTTTTGCCTCCTGAGAAGCTTCGTGTTTCACAGTTACAAGGTATTCACTTTAAGCCATCGATTTAAGACGAATGATATTTATCACTAGATTTGATAATAACAATAATGATCGTAGTGTAAGTGTGTATGTGTGTGTGTAGTGTGTGTCGTGTAGGATCTGTACTCGGTGATCATTGTACTGAAAGTCATGATTTTCGTAGCAGCCAATAGCTTTATGAGCCTCGACTAACAAACCACGCGAGAAGGTGATGTGTGAAGTTCAGTTCTTTGGAGTAGCTTGGACCATGCTCCACATACGGGTAGGCTACTTGCACACTAATGTTATAAAGGCAAAAAATAAGAGTGTATGTTTGTTACTTTTTTACGCTCGAACGGCTTAACGGATATCGATGAAACTTGGTACACGGTTAGATGGAAATAGCACAGACGAAATTTTTTATCCTGGGATTATGTACCCATATGAATAATAATTTTAAATTTTAACTTAATTTTCGACTTTTAGGCAGGCAAAGCCGCTAGCAGCAGCTAGTATATTTTGACATGTCGATATTTAATATGTTAATACTATGAAAAAACGAAAATTGATAAATTTTGTGGTTCGATTCACACAATTATTTTAAGTGGCATTATCTGTACTACTTATTTAAAAGTGCACTCTTAAGAAGTTTGAATAGAGCTAGGCTTTTCTAGTCATTATTCAATATTCAATATTGCTTATTGCGATTATAGATATATAATAATTTATGACAATGTGAGCTTTGACTGTCGCAGATATTGCGACATCTATTGTACGTTACATGTGCAATGATCTAATATCGACAGATTTTCAGAATTTATCGACAATTGAACAACACTGCTATCGAAATATCAGATTGCATAAATTTTAATAAAAGATATAAAATTACTCATCACTCCTAATATAGTAAAATTTTATGTTTATGTGAATATCAGGTTGGTATTATTGTTAATAGGTCACCTATTAATTTTATTTATCTGTGGATTATGCCAAGGACACAAATACTGAGTGACATCATGTTCCTATAGTTACAACAAACTGTCGAAATATATATAAAAGGATAAACTGACTGACTGAAATATCAACGCACCGCCGTAACTACTGGGACTAGGAGTATGACATTTTGCATAAGGTTTCCTTTTATGACGTAGGCGAGCAGGATTTTCCAAAACTCACTTTATAAAGGGATGAAATTTCGTCCTTTCCGTTTATTAGTGTGGTTATGTAGTATGAGCGTTCTCACGTTAACTCTAAGCTGTTGTCGCCTTAGTTTTAGTGTGGTTATGTGGTATGAGCGTTCTCACGTTAACCCTAAGCTGTTGTCGCCTTAGTTTTAGTGTGGTTATGTGGTATGAGCGTTCTCACGTTAATCCTAAGCTGTTGTCGCCTTAGTTTTAGTGTGGTTATGTGGTATGAGCGTTCTCACGTTAACCCTAAGCTGTTGTCGCCTTAGTTTTAGTGTGGTTATGTGGTATGAGCGTTCTCACGTTAACCCTAAGCTGTTGTCGCCTTAGTTTTAGTGTGGTTATGTAGTATGAGCGTTCTCACGTTAACCCTAAGCTGTTGTCGCCTTAGTTTTAGTGTGGTTATGTAGTATGAGCGTTCTCACGTTAACCCTAAGCTGTTGTCGCCTTAGTTTTAGTGTGGTTATGTGGTATGAGCGTTCTCACGTTAACCCTAAGCTGTTGTCGTCTCAGTTTTAGTTACTCACATTATTATAAGTGAAAATTTGTTTACTCTAACAATTAGCTGTAAGTTTTCGTGAAAGCAATAAAATAAAATGGGTAAATAAAGTAAAATCAGAAGTAACAAAAAATGTGAGTGTATGATAGTTTCTTGAGAACTTGATTAATATTGAACGAATTGGAAAATTTCATAGATGTATGACAAATAAAATAAAAACTGAGCAAGTGCGTGTCGGACTCGCACACTGAGGGTTCTGTACAAACTTACATAGGAAAACAGTTCAATTTCCAAATTTTAATATTTTTAATTTTTTTTTTTTGACGAATCTAAAAATTTACAGCATTCAATAATAAATTAATAAAATATTCTATTAGTGAATCTGAAAAAACTGGTAATTTATAAGTAATTTATTAATCTTTAAAAAAATATAGCATGTTGGTTGGCATAACAACTAAATACAATAATAAGTATGCCAAATTATTAGTAGGTTACTTAAAAATAATGTCATCATCAATAAATTTGAATACTGAGTCAAGGTTAGACACAAGGAAACTAAGAACAATCTAATTTTGGTATTTAATGCTGGGTACGCACGCTAGGACCTTGAGAAAGATCTAGAATGAATTCAGTACGGGGTGTGGTTGGTTTTGTGTTGGTGAAAAGAGAACTTTATTTTGACCTCATGCAATTGACAGGCATTAATAAGCAGTTTTGTGGATAACTGTTGGGCAGTATAGCTACCCCGATCTCCCGGGAGAATTTTTGTTCTTCATTTCAGGCTTGCCTTTATTGGCCGGCCGTAGTGAACACTGACGAGGAACAGAGCTCCCATCTCTATCTTGCCTTTATTGGCTGCCTTGAGTGGAGATTTGCAAGAGCAAACGTGCTCGGGAGAAGGATGTATAATCCAGTAAGGTGCTGGTAAGGATCTTGGCCGTACTTCCGGGATTGTTCTGATAGCAGTAGTATACCTTTCCACTTCTCAAGCACTTCAGGATTTGCCCTCTTTTTGCTACGTCACTTAGTGCTAGCGACAGTTTTTGGTGGCCCATTTGTTGAGTGTGCAAGTTGCCCCCTGACTTTTTATCGATGGATATTAATAACATTGCTCAGGCAGGGGCCATAGTCTTAACATAGTTCCTGGTAACATGTCTACTTGAGACTCCAAAAACCATAGCCCTATTGTCTTTGTTTTCCATATGTCGCAATAGTTTTTCACCAACCGGGGGTTGTCCTCGGGTGCACTTGACTAGCATAGCGCATGCAGGGATAATAGTCGGTTTGTACCACGTTCTATTAAAAATGTCTAAAGGGCCTCTGCGAGTTGGTTTCGGCTCCTCGTACGCCTTCCAAAGTTCCAGCACCTCAGGGTACTGACAGTTTTTAAAAGCCATGCATTTTCGTTGCTATCGTACTTATGCATCTTACAATGACCTATTGAAAAAGTATGATCTGCAAAGTTTAAAATCTAGACGAGTCATGTTGGAAGCGATGTTTTTGTTTGATCTGTGCAATACTTATGATTGTATCGGTTTGCGTAACAACATTAGTTATGTAGTGCCCAGAACATCGATCTACCGGGGGGTGCGCGCAAGACCTTTATTTACTACTTTAGCAGTAAGTTCTTGTCGTACAAACGCAGGCTTGCGAGCACCTCTTCGCCGTCTTACTAATTAATATAATAAGTTCTGTGCAGACGTTGACTTCTTTTTTGTTTCTGCTCAAAAATTTAAAAAGCTTATTTATAAAAACATTAAACTATTTCGTATAATATTTACACATTCTCTCTCCCTCCATCCTTTTTTTTTTCTTACTTGCGTTCCTATGTTTATGTTAACTATTAATTACTTTTCTGTTTTAACAGCTTAGAATAACGCATTGTTAAATATAACTCATAGTATGTTGTGGAAAATGTCATAGGTTTAAACATTTTACATTTTGACTGGCCTGTTGGTCTAGTGGTTAGTGGCCCTGACTGCTATGCCGGAAGTGTGGGTTCGATTCCCACCCAGGACAAATGTTTGTGTGATGAGCACGATCATTTGTTCTGTGTCTGGGTGTAATTTATCTATATATGTATGTATTTAGAAATATATTTAAGTAAGTTTATCAGTTGTCTAGTACTCATAACACAAGCTCTGCTTAGCTTGGGACTAGACGGCGTTGTGTGATAGTTGTGTGAATATTATTATTATTATTTATAATTTCTGCATAATTATAAATTAGTATAAGATTTTAATTTATAGCTATTATTTTTCCCGAATAAAATAAAATACATAATACGACACATAATAATATTTTTTATGATTAAGTACAAATAAACGATTTTTACAATTACGAATGAATGATTCAGCAATTAATTTCCAAATATTGTTTTGGAGAAGAGTGGGGCGTGGTGGGAATATATCGCTATCTCTTTTGTGTTCACGTAACCTAATGGTGGTGACGTCACATTTCAATATATGCATCGTTATACTGTTACTTGACTGTTTCTTTTTTCATCAGATTTGAAAGGTTTCTTACTTAATTAATGTTGAATGAATTTGATAATTTCTTATAAGAGTTTTGGATAAAGTTACTTTTTAATACAAACAATGAAAAAAATTGATTCAAGTACCCAATTCATTTTTGATGAATTTTTGGTATTCAGCTTAGTACTGGTCATCATTTCCCGCTCCGCCAGGGAGAGTGTGTCAGACTTTTACTGAATAAAAACCCACTCCTGTTCCTTCGTTGCTTTCGTCCCAGGGCCGAGTTTTCCTTTCAGAGGCGAACCTATGGCCCCACATGACATCTCTTTGAGGCGCGCTTGGAACACTACGCTATGTCTTCAACTCGGGCTCGATCCGGACGGTTACCGGACGGCCGGACGGCGAGCTACACATTGCCCGCCGTACCCTGTAACACTTCAACCTTCCCAGAAATATATTCATTTAATTATTGATAACTTGTCCTAACCTACGGTGGCCAGACATGGTCGCTCACCGATTCGCAAAAGTTTCGCCTTGGGATTTGCCAACGAGCAATGGAGCGCAGCATTCTGGGTGTCAAGAGGACCGACAGAGTGAGGAACACCATGCTGCGTCAAAAGACGGGAATTATGGACGTCGGAAAAAAGGCTGCCAGGCTAAAATAGGATTGGGCGGGTCACATTAGCTGCATGCACTCTGACCGTTGGGCAAGAGTCTCCACAAAGTTGAGACATTGTGGTATATTGGACGAAGAGATACCGATCTAAAAATAAATTAGGTATATTAAAATACTTACAAAATAAGGTCAATCCGATCCATCTGTGACGGGATCGCTTCATTGTGTTGCTTCCACCTGAGAACAAAGAAAATATTGGTTAATATTAATTTTATCTTGATACAAACACATTGAGCAGTGGTGGCCGAGTGGTAACGGCCCCGACTTACGAGTTCTAGGGCGCGGTTTCAAACCCAGTCAGACGCATTACTTTGTGTAATTTGTTTCATCACCACTGCTCTCAAAACGGTGAAGGAAAACATTGTGAGGAAACCGGCATGTCCTAGAACCAAAAATTCGAAGACATGTGACATTCACCAACCCGCACAGGGCCCGCGTGGTGGATTACGGCCCATTCCCTCTCCCAGAGAGGAGGCCGGAGTCCCAGCAGTTAGAGAACATTAAAAAAGGCTGATTATGCTTATGCTTATACAAACACATTGACAGCGACACTCATTTTTGTATTACTTCCATCCCTGCGGTACCTCGTTTGAAAACTGTCATTTTTAAGGTAAGGGGCTTATTAGACCCCGTAACATTTAAGAAACAATAAACTTTTTTGGACTAAGTGCGACGAAATTATTGGCCGAAAATTTTGGTTTCTATGTATTTTGGTTTGTCCTAGAAAAATCCAGAAAAAGTTTTTGTTTTTACAAGTTACGAAAAAACAGGCAATTACGTAATAATAATACCCCGGGGCGTCCGAGGGGCGCCCTCCGACCTTCCGGTAACCGTCCGGACCGAGCCCAAATCGTCGACGGTGCGTACTGTTCCACGCGCGCTTCAAGGAGATGTCAGCAACTGTAGGGGCCCAGCAGGGTCGAAGCCTACTGGGGCCAAGGGTCTGATTCTGAGAGGAAGACTCGGCCCCGGTACGAAAAGCAACGAAGGAATAGAAGTGGGTTTAGTCAGTAAAAGTCTGACACTATCTCACGCTCCACCCAAGAGCGGGGAATGTCATGAGATGATTTTTCCACCCAAAAAGTAACTCTCTTTTTTTCTTAGACAATTTATAAGTATGGCAGCAGAACGTTTATCTAGTCAGTTAGAAATATCTAGGTATATTATAAAGTTGCAGTACATACATTAATTACTACACTATATATAACCATAGATAGACATATAAGTAAACAAAACTCCCGTTTACTTGACTCCATATTGCATAGTTTAGTGAAGTGAAATGTAAGACCTTGCGTTGACGTAGCTAGTGATGAGCCGAGTTTATCGATAACATATTTATCGATGTTATCGACTTGTTTTTATAAGTTGTTTTTTTTTTTAATATTTCAATAGTAGGTATGTAGCGGTTGTTAAATGATATAGGTGGCTGTGTAAATGTTCCAAAGAGTCACTGCACTCTTGGAACTTAGTTATTAAAAGGGTTGGATTTAGTTATTAAAAGTCTGAATCTCCTCGCAACTCCACCCAGAGCGAAAGAAATTATTTTATGATTTCCACCCCCCTCACCCTCCACAGGTACGATGTCATATAATGTTCACAAATATTATTATTATTATAAAGAGGTAAAGTTTGTTTTTATATTTTTTTATTTGTAGGAGGTAATCTCTGGAAGTACAGTTCCGATTTAAAAATTTTTTCACCGGTAGAAAGCTGCTTTATTCCTGAATGACAAAGGCTATATTTTAAGTTCGCGGGCGAAACCGCGGGCAACCGCTAGTATTTTATAAGAACAATCTAGTTAACTGACATCACAAGACATTATATGGTATGACATACATAATCATTTTCTAGCACATTATCTTCTGCACAGTTTTTTTTTTTTTTATAATTATCATTATTGTATTTTTTTTAAATTATAATATCATCCTCTCCCTAGCCTGATTCCAAACTGGCATATGTAGCAACTGGTATCTGAAGCTTATGTTAGACCTTGGATAGACTGATAGTCACACTTTCTGGCATCTAAATATCTGAGATGACTGTCAAAGATCTACGAATGACAACCGAGATCAACTTTTTCTTTTTATTGCCTGCATCTTCATAAAAACATTAAAATAATTTAGATGTTCACACTATTGTACAACCATATTTTACGACACATAATTGCCTATTTATTAAATCTTTCCTGACCTCTACAGGTTGGGAAATAAAATTAACTAAGAAAAAACCTTGCTCTTTATGACTTTTGGTTTGTCAATAGTTTTACGAATTATCCTAATTTAAGGATAATTTTATTATTGTGTGTGTAATTTAAGGATAATTTTGTTATTGTTTATCACTTAAATTTTAAATTTAGATATGTTTAGGTAGATAAAATTACTTTTTGTTTTGCTCTTCTATTCTCTCATTTTTACTCAACTATTTTAAATAGTAAAGTAGCGCTGAGTTTGTTTCGGTGTTTTTTCTCAGGGTAGTCAGCTAGGAAACACCAGCCTCATCTAGTTTAAAATGACGAAAAAAATTGACGTGTAAAAGTGTTTTTTTAAACCTATTTGCAAAATCATTTATCATTTAGCATTTGTTCATATAATAAATTATTAAACAAATAAATCATGATGATGATGATAATTTATTCGTAGTGGATTAAGGCCCATTCCCTCTCCTAGTGAGAAGGCCTGAAGAGTCCCAGCAGTGGGAACATTATAAGGCTGACATATCAATATTGTAGCTCTTATATGACAATAACACGACACATTTCTGAAATTCCTTCAACAATACATAGAAGGTTAACTTCTTGTAGTCATTACTAAAGCATTTAAAATACACTGTCGCTTGCTTAACCTTGGGGGATAAGTAGAATTTATACGGTCCGTTTTTTATGACGGAGGTAATATCTGAGGTTATAATATCGGTAACTCTTACCTCCGGTCTGCAAAAATATAGGCAGTTAGATTATATGAACAAAAAAAAAAGGAACAGCCTTCAATTTTTTTTTGTTTTTACCAATGCGATTGACAATTCAATGATTTCATTTTTATGTTTAACTAACTAATTTTCAAGCAACAACTTCCCCATCTTCCTTTGGTTAACATTTTAGATATTTTAGCATACTTATTATGTACAGCGTCAGTGGTATTTATTAATTTTGGACCTCTAAGATGCAGGAGAAAGTGCAATAATGCATATAAACGCATTTCGTTACTTAACAGCGTTGTTGTTTTTTTAAAATATCACAGCATATACCTAGATAGGAGCCTTTCGGACTCGCACTGGTATTTTTTATTGTTGTTAGTCTATGTGATATTATATTGTTTGTCCTGTGCGAGTCCAAAAACGGTTTTTTCTTTCTTTTCAAATACCTTTTAAAGAAAGATTTTATTTCAGTTAGGTATGCTGATCTTTTTGGAATTATTTTTATACAAAAACAAGTCTATCGATATTTTTCACCGATGCTAACACATCACTACGCAAGACAATAGACTGCGATATACGATACGTTGCTCACTTCCTATCATTGTGTACACTTATATGAACAAATTAGTTACGAATATATAACGTTATAATAGCGTTATATTCATAGGGAATTGAAAATAACATTTGTTATTATGAGTTTGCTGTAGATTAGTAGTTACCGTTCACTGTAATTACAATAATAATAATAAATCATTTATTATCAGGCAACTCGGGCCATAGATACTAACATATTAAATGACTGGCCTGTTGGTCTAGTGGTTAGTGGACCTGGCTACTAATACCGGAAGTTGTGGGTTCGATTCCCACCCAGGACAAATGTTTGTGTGATGAGCACGATCATCTTTTCTGTGTCTGGGTGTAATTCATCTATAATATGTATGTATTTAGAAATATATAAGTATGTTTATTAGTTGTCTAGTACTCATAACACAAGCTCTGCTTTGCTTGGGGCTAGACGGCGTTGTGTAGAATATTATTATCATTATTATATAGAGTAAATACAATTTATAGT
This sequence comes from Mythimna pallens, assembly GCA_961205895.1. Classification (NCBI taxonomy): domain Eukaryota; kingdom Metazoa; phylum Arthropoda; class Insecta; order Lepidoptera; family Noctuidae; genus Mythimna; species Mythimna pallens. Next base: position 1,737,065 of record OY540852.1, read on the forward strand.
TAGTAAATAAGACTTAGGTCTATGTTAATAACACTTCACATTGCACTATGTTCGCTCCGTGCTGTTCTGTGGGACCTGACCGCGGAAGCGACGGAATACCACGCACACTAATATCCCGAGTAGCATAACAAGCTGTATATAAACTGTATAAAGGTTCAAGTGTACACTCTAAGCTGTATAGTAAGCTGTAAATAGCCTATAAAAGCGCTTATACAGCTGATATAACAGCATCACTATAAATAAATCCTAAATGAATGAATTCTTTGCGGAATGCGTTCCTCCAGGAGATTAGGATGGCAACAAATCGATTAACATTCAAAACCAAAGTTCGCGAGCTAATTCGTAAGAAGTTGGCAGTAGTGTCTTAACAGCTTTAATGTTTTCAAATTGTCGATTTGAACCAACTGTTTGACTTTGTTACTGTAACTACTGTGTACTGTTTGTGTTACATGTAGATAGTTTATTAATTCGTGTCTGTATTATATAAATATTGCCTAAGCCCCTCGAAATCGGGACATCCCGCGCAAATCGGGACACCTGGTAACACTACTTCTGTCGCAGGTGTGCTGAAAGAAATTTCGTTAGAAATAAGCAGCACCTTTGTACTATTACTATCTGTATTTGTTCTTTTCGATTTTAAGTGTATATATATATGTTCTTTTTATCCGAAGTGTATGCCCTCTTAGGACACTTTCCTGCTTTCACACAATCCAAGCCACTGTTTAAAGCTGGTATCTTTAAATAGGTACTTAAATACAAGTCGTGGCGATACCCATTCAATATTGTTACAAAAGGTAAAAGTGCTTGCAACAAGGACGCTGCGAAGGTGAACGCCCTGCGGTTGCATTCTCTATGTAGAGTACGATATGAAGTACTCTATACATATAATATATGTAGAGTTGCTCTACAACATAAAACAAAATATACGAACATCCTGAAAGTAGTAAGTCTAGAATCAGTTTTTTTAGGGTTTCGTACCTCAAAAGGAATAAACGGAACCCATAAAGGATCACTTTGTTGTCTGTCTGAGTTTCTGTCAAGACCCTTTATCTTGGAAACGCGTGAAGGTATCGAGTTGAAATTAAAACCATATACTCAAATTTGCGGTCCTTTGAAGCTGTGAAAAATTCAAACTTCTAAGTTAACGGAAAAAGAAGATATGGCTGTTTATGTCGCAAAAAACGTATATTTCGACACTCAAGGGAACCAAAATTCTAGAGTACTTCCCGTTGACCCAGAATCCTGAAATTTTGCATAAAGCAAGGTCTTATAACACAAGTATAGGAATAAATTTGAAAACAGAAAATTAGCTGTTACGTCAGAAAGAAAAATATTTTTTTGCGATTTGGAAAAAAACTTCGAGACTCCAATCAGGAATTGAACTTTTTACATAGATAAGTTTGTACGGAACCCTCAGGGCGCGAGTCCTTCTCTCACTTTGCCGTTTTTTTTGTGTTTTGCGTTCCAGGATTCGCCTTCATAATATTAGTATTACTTGATTACCTACATATTTATAACTGAATGTATCCTTCGCAGTTCAAAAGTTAATATTTTAATATTAACTTCGTTAATTCAAATAATATTTTACAACTTTCACACAACGCCGTCTATTCCCAAACTAAGCTGAGCTTATGCTATGAGTACTAGACAACTGATAAACATACTTATATATTTCTAAATACACACATATTATAGATAAATTACACCCAGACACAGAACAAATGATCGTGCTCAGCATACAAACATTTGTCCTGGGTGGGAATCGAACCCGCGACCTCCGGTATAGCAGTCAGGTCTACTGACCACTAGACCAACATATCACCTGATGGTAAGCGATGATATGGCCGACGATGGAGCACGCTTGCCTAGAAGTAACCTATTCACTCTTGACTTAAAGACCCCTAGGTTATAGATATCAGGAAACACAGACTCCAGCAGCTGTACGCATAATGAATGTGTTCCCAAAACGCATTGTAATTGTGGAAAATTATTATATTATATGGACCTTTTGGTTCCGGTTTCGGCCCAATCTGGGATCGAAGCCGAAGTCCGATTTCGGTCATGAAAAGTAATTTATGTCAGACACTGAATATAAGGCCCCCTAGCCAAGTTTCAACCTTTTCGTTTCGATTCTCTTTTCGTCGATCGCCTAGAGTAGGCCACGCCTCCGATTCCTTTATTCTGACGACATCTCAACGCTCAGTCACGTGTTCAGAACAAAGAAATAGGCGGCGTGGCCGACTAGAGACGATCAACGAAAAGAGAATCGAAACGAAATGGTTGTAACTTGGCTAGGGGGGCAGTAATAGAAACAGCAGCAGTAACTCGAAGGTCGTACCAACCTCACGTGACGGCGCATAGCAGCCACGCTCCACTGCCCACCCGACTTTCTCTACGCGCTTGAAGTTATACTAACAAGAGCATTGTTTTAAATGATCATTATATAACACTTTTTATATGTTAATTCTATTGTATTGCGTCATATATTTATGAATAAGGTTTTTATCGCCTAGTTATAAAAGTAAAATTATTTTGTAATTACTATATTTGAATAATACAACAGTTTGTTGGAAAGTAAGGTATTAATGTGTTTTTTTTCTTAATTGAGATATTAAATACAGCTAAATAACAAAAAAACTGAGCAAGTGCGAGTCGGACTCGCGCACTTAGGGTTCCGTACAAACTTGAAAGGTAAATTGCGGTTAACGATTTATGACGTATTAAAAAAAAACGACTCACTAGATCTCGTTCAAACCAATTTTCGGTGGAAGTTTGCGTAGTAATGTACATCATATATTTTTTTTTAGTTTTATCATTTTCTTATTTAAGAAGTTACGCGGGGGGGGGGGGTCAAATTTTACCACTTTGGAAGTGTCTCTCACGCAAACTATTCAGTTTAGAAAAAACGATATTAGAAACTATCCATAGATACCACATACATATGCGTTTGATGAAAAAAAAATTGTTGAATTTCAGTTGTAAGTATTGGGATCCCCTAAAATTTATTGTTTTTTTTTTCTATTTTTGTGTAAAAATCTTAATGTGGTTCACAGAATACATCTACTTACCAAGTTCCTACAGTATAGTTCTTATAGTTTCGGAAAAAAAGTGGTTCAGACATAACGAATCCACAAGGGTTCTGTTTTTGGTCATTCGGCTACGGAACCTTAAAAACTGGGCAAGTGCGAGTCGGAATCGCGCAAAAAGGGTTCAGTATCTATATAACATCAGACACTATATTATAACCTTTTCCATAGTTTTTAGTAGTTGTTGTTCCGACAAAAATATATCATGTGTGAAAATTTCAACTGTTTGACTATTACGGTTGATGAGATACAGCTTGGTGACAACACAGACAGACGGACAGTGGAATCTTAGTAATAGGGTCGTTGGGTACGGAACCCTAAGAGTGAATAAGAATTCTGTATACACACACAGTATTGTTGGTAAATATAAGTAGTAATTGGGGTTGTCATCTCTGAAATCTGGCAATCACGAAAAGAAGCGTGAACGCGACGAAGACGGCGAGCAATGGGCAGCTCGCCGTCCGACCGTCCGGTAACTGTCCGAACCGAGCCCAAGTCGTCGACGGCGCGTAGTGTTCCACGCGCGCCTCAAGGAATGCCAGCAAAACCGTAGGGGCCCAGCAGGGTCGAAGCTTACCGGGGCCCTGGAACGATGGCAAAGAAGAAACAGGAGTGGGTTTTAGTCAGTAAAAGTCTGACACTATCTCGCGCTCCGCCCAAGAGCAGGGGATGTCATTAAATGATTTTCCCACAGATCAAAAAAAAAAAAAAAAAATTAACTCTAAATCATTTAGCATACGCCGGTACCATTTAAGGCTCTAGGAACACCATAAGGCGAAAACCACCATATTTGCAATTCGCACTTCATATACATTTGAATACAATAAATAATTTCTGCGCACGTAATGTTACCGTTATGTAAGAGACAGACGGACAGACAGACGTGACTGCGCTGACCTACTTTATGTTTGAAGTCATAAACAAGGTGAAAATTTTCTAATAGTAATCATTATTGTATAGAATCAATATTATAATTGAAACGGTTCAGCACATTTTGTATAGGCATTTGACCTCTATCTTACTTGATGGTAAGCTAGAAGTAACCTATTCATTCTTGACTTAATGACCCCTAGGTTGTAGCTCTCAGGAAACAAAGACTCCGGCAGGGAATTCCACTCCTTAGCTGTACGCACAATGAATGTGTTCCCAAAATGTTTTGTATGTGTTGGTGATGATGACAAAACAATTTGAATGTTAGGTGAATATTAAATATTGCACCTGCCACAATTGGGGTTTGCATCACCCGAACAGGTTGACTGGTAGAAAATGCCTAAGGCATTAAGATACAAGATTATTTATTTTGCTAAAACATGAGTATATTTAGAAATGCAAGATGTTACATAAAGTTCAGTTGAATCACTGTCATGTTTTGCCTTAATGGCGTCCAAAATATAATTGAGTGAGAATAAATATCATAAAATTATTAACTAAATGAGTCCAAATTTAAAACACGCTATGTAGACAAGCATATTACAAACTGGAAGCCAAGCATTTATATCCTTGATAAAAATGCTTGGCTAAATGCCGGTCCTGCTCCACAGCCACAGCCACTTTTGCCTACTAATTAGATTTTTTTTTTTGGTTTAATAAATATTGGAAGAAATACTATTGCTCTTTTTGTTTTCTTGTTTTTGTAATGTTTTTATTTTTATTTTATTTGTCTAAATTTAATTTCTATCTTTTAATTAGTTTTATTTTTTAATTCTTTTCTACATTGTGCTCACACAATAGAAGCAACAAGAAATATGTAACAAAGATTATATGTAACTCACAATATAATTTAAAACAGTGTCCATGGAGTTTCTTGCACGTTCTTCTCCATAGAAATCTACGCTTTGGAACGTGAAATTTAGCTTCACTTTTTTTTTGGACTGACCTACGTTTGACTATTCAAAATTGCCTGTAAATGGTCTATTTGAAATAAATGCTTTTGACTTTGACTTTGACTTGACTCATATGCATTAAATAAAAATAATAATTAACGGCAAAGTTCTGAACTATTTGATGTCAGAAATTATTTGTTCCATATAAAAATATATAAGTCAAGGTTTACATAAGTCAATAAATAATAAAGCTAGTAAAGTCAAGCCCGTTCCATCATCGGACCACTAGACGTAATTCATTGCACCACCGGTACATGGTGGACATCCCACTCATACGTAAAAAGCTTTAGGAACACATTCATTGCGCGTACAGCTAAGGAGCGGAATTCCCTGCCGGGGTCTGTGTTTCCTGAGAGCTACAACCTAGAGGTCTTTGAGTCAAGAGTGAATAGGTTACTTCTAAGCAAGCGTGCTTCGTTTTCGACCACATCATTGCTTACAATCAGGTGAGATAGTGGTCAAACGTAACCCTATCAACAAAAAAAGTCCGCCAGTGTGCTTTTGTGTGTAAAAAAAATTAAAAACATAAAAGCAGTGGTGGCCGAGTGGTAACGGTCCCGACTTACGAGTTGTAGGTCGCGGGTTCACCCAGCCAGACGCATTACTTTGTGTAATTTATTTCATCATCACTGCTCTCAAAACGGTGAAGAAAAACATCGTGAGGAAACCGGCGGAATGATTCTAGAACTAAAAATTCTATTATATGTGACATTCACCAACCCGCACTGGGCCCGCGTGGTGGATTACGGCCCATTCCTTCTCCTAGAGAGGAGGCCTGAGTCCCAGTAGTGGAAACGTTAAAAAGGCTGATTATGCTATTATTTTTTGTGTGACATAACATAAGGCTATTAAAATTGAAATATACTAAAACTATTATACTGTGTCTGTAACCAATGGTTTGAAATCATACAAATACCATAATTATGACATTGGTCATACAAACAGTCATACAAAAGTTACGATTGACGAGAACCGTGGGAAGTTTTTTGACAACTGACTGTACAATCACAGTAATATTAAACCTGTTATTGTAAATTAGTATTTTGCTAGCATTATGTGTATGTTTTTATAAAAACACTAGCTATAGGTTTCTTCATAAAAACTTCCGACCCCCGTTTTACCCCGTTAGAGGTAGAGTTTCGCTAAACCTATTCTTAGCGGATGTCTACACTCTATAAGGAACCTACCTGCCAAAATATAAAATGAAACCATTATTTATTATCAGGAAATATTACAATTTATACGTAACCTAAAAGGCGATTACTGATCTGTTTCTTGATGTCTATTCTCAGGGGTGCTCGGCACCCACTGTTTACTTCTCATGGGTGCTCGAGCCCCCGAGAACCCACGAAGTCGGTGCCCCTGCTCATTATCGCTTTCCATCAGGTGGGATAATGGTCAAGCGCGAGCTTATCTGTGCTAATATTATAAAGAAGGTAAAGTTAGTTTTATTGTTTGTAGGAGGTAATCTCAGAAAGTACTGGTCCGATTGCTAAAATTTTTTCACCGATAGAAAGCTGCTTTATTCCTAAGTGACATAGGCTGTATTTTATGTACGCGCGCAAAGCCGCGGGCAAAAGCTAGTCAATAATAAAAAGGTACCTCTAACAAATTGACAAATCTATTTTAGTGTTTAAATGTCATGAGGCAAAGGTCAGTTGTGGAGTCACAGTGACATAAACTTAACAAGTTGTTATATAATGTAAGGTGTGTGTATATGTGTTTGACCTGTTTGTCTGTGTGTCACAGATTTCGATTGTAAGATTGAACAGGATTTGTCGTTAGTTCAAGAATACTTTATAGTTTACTGCTTAAAGTGACCTTTTTTGAAATGTTTTATTTGTTTATTTACGACAGACGTATTGTTCCGTCAAAAAGCTGGCTTTTTCTCAGAAAAAAAAAAATGATACTTAACTCGATTGCAGCGTCACCTACCGGGTCTAATTTTTTTCTTCAAACCATCCAGGGCCTTCTCAAATATATACCTACACAAAATCGATCGGTCCGTTTAAGAGTATTTAGGTGACAAACACTCGTACAAAAGAAAATTAAATATAAAGATTAGCCGACTGGGGAAACGACACAAAATAGATAGGAAGCGCGCTCGAGTAACGCACACACAGACACCGCTCACGGACACGATATCTCGGCTCAATTCAGCCCAATGCGAGCTCGAGTGCTATCCGTTTGAGACGCGTCTGACAGAACCATTTAGAGTGACTTAGATTCAATTATGATTTTAATCATTACTTTTGACATGACTGTGTATACTTTGACATTTATTACTATTTATTTAATTGACAGACATTGATTTATTATAATTTTTACTTTTCTTTTGACATGTATCATATTTGACATTTTATTACTTGATGTTACTTTCCTAAACTAAATGTTTTTACTTTCTTAATTTTAACATGTTTAATTTTGACATTGATTTATTTTTCAAATTATTGTACCTAGTAAAAATTTTAATGAGTACTTATTCTAAACATTTGCACGCCATAGTATGTGGCAAACATGTCTGAACCAAATATTGTTTCTTTATGTCATCCTACATGCACTTTTTTAATATTGTATGTGTACACATGTTTGAGCAAATAAATATATCTTATCTTATCTTATCTTATCTGTGAACTTTTTGTTGAAAAATTGTCCAACAAAAAAAAAAACCATATTCTAACTGTTCAGTGGACGTTTGTTTAAATTCAACATTAAACAGTAAATTGACGTTTTTTAGGCTACCAGTTGTTTCAGAGAGGTAAGCAGATATTTGCTTGTATTTTGATGGTTTCTTTTAACGTAACACAGAACAAGCCCCGTGCCGAGAAAGAGAAGATGATTTTTTGGCCAGAAATTATTTTTACAATTCAGATTAGGCAGGCATTTATAACCGCGCCCGGTCGCACTCGGGCAGTTCGGCACCACGCGCTGACCCTAGCGCGATCGCCGACCAAAGATATGAAAAGTGAAGTACAGTACATACATGAGATTGACTTTTGTATCTATCTATTTTGTGGTGTAGACGTGTCTGCAGCATTTGAAACTATTGTATATGACTTTTATTTATCAACCTTGCTGCAAACGTGTACCACACCTTGGAATCATTTTCTTCTTTTGAGTGAGCGAAGCCGCTGACAAAAGCTAGTTTTATATAAATACAGGACATTGCTCGACCTTCACGCATCCGTCCATGTTAGCAAGGCCGTTCTATACAAACTTACATAGGCACATGTAATGTACATACATATAATGGATGCTGTATGCCTCATTGAGATAAATCGATGTGGGTTAATCGGTAGGTGGAGTTCATCCGTCCAAGGCTTTTGTTTAGATGGGAAATCAACAAATGACTTCTCCTGCTCTGGCTGGGGCGAGAGGGAGTGTTGTTGTGTGATGAAGATAGAATATTCCACAACTATCACACAACGTCATCTAGTCCCAAACTAAGCAGAGCTTGTGCTATGAGTGCTAGACAACTACTGAGAAACGTACTTATATAGGTATCTCTAAATATTAATAACATATCATAATCAGCCCTTTAATGTTCCCACTGCTGGGACTCAGGCCTCCTATCTCTAGGAGAGGGAATGGGCCGTAATCCACCACGCGGGCGCAGTGCGGATTGTCTAAATATAATTATAGATAAATTACACTCAGATACAGAATAAATGATCGTGCTTATCACAGAAACATTTGTCTTGGGTGGGAATCGAACCCACGGCCTCCGGCAAAGCAGTCACCACTAACCACTAGACCAACAACTCAGTGTGGTTCTTTTTTCAAAAGACCATCTGAAACACTAACCTGCATGGTTCTCATATGATTTGACCTACATTTTTACTGTATGGACTTTAAAAGAGATTTTGACCTTTGTATTTGTTTCGGTGTTTCTTCTCAGGGTAGTCTGCTAGGAAACACCGGCCTCATCTAGTTTAAGCTGGCGAAAAAAAATATTGACGTGTAAAAGTGTTTTTTTTTTAAACCAATGATCATTTATAACAGGTCAATCAAAATATGTCCTACGTCACATGAATGCATAGAAAAATATGTAATTTATTCATGTATTTTCAGCAGTGGTGGTCGAGTGGTAACGGCCCCGACTTATGAGTAGGTCGCGGGTTCAAACCCAGCCAGGCGCATTACTTTGTGTAATTTATTTCATCACCACTGCTCTCAAAACGGTGAAGGAAAACATCGTGAGGAAACCGGCTTGTCTGAGAACCAAAAATTCGAAAACATTATGACATTCACCAACCCACACTGGGCCCGCGTGGTGGATTACGGCCTATTCCCTCTCCTAGAGAGAGGAGTCCTGAGTCCCATCTGTGGGAACATTAAAAGGCTGGTTATGCTATATCGAAATATATAAGTACGTTTATCAGTTGTCTACAAATCATAGCACAAACTCTGCTTAGTTTGGGACTAGATAGCGTTGTGAGAAAAAAAAGTGCTATGTGCTATATTGTTCAACAATTTGACAGCGTTGCGCGTCATGTGGAGACATTATGTCCCCTCGTCTATCTGAGGCTTTAACCACAAAGTATGTTTACAAGAAAACAACTTGAGACAGGCAGCCGAACAAAAACGACGCTGCCGGAAATATCAATAGCGGTTATTACATAACCTCTCTTTGGTTAAGTCGGTCAAGAAGTCAAAAGTATGACGGGCTACCGTTACACGTAAATGATGTATTGTTCTGATATCTTTGAAGGTGTTATGTGATTATAAAATATTGTAGACTAGGTTCTAGGTATAGCCAGTGGTTTTGCCGCGGTAGTAGACTAAGGGTTATATTTCACCGGGACACCATGGTGGCGCGACCAGATGTGCCGCCATGGTGTCCCATTCCATGCTCATCCCATATAAGCATACTTCTCGGTGAGTCGGAACTGTCTGCGGCAATTTCCCTGTGAGTCCGGGATGTGGCCCTAATGAGTCGCGTCGATGATGTCCTCTGAGTATTGATGATGCCCCAGTGAGTCGAGATGATGCCCCAGTGAGTCAGGGTTCTGATGTCCCAGTAAATCGGGATGATGCCCTAGTGAGCCGTAGCGATGATGCCAGTGAGTCGGGATGATGCCCCGGTGAGACAAATCCAAATCTATCAAAAATATTTTTATTTCACATAGGCCTACATGGGCACTTATAGAACGTCAGAAGCGAGTGCTAAAGTCGGGTGATGTTGTCCCAGTGAATTGGGATGATGCTGCAGGCTCCAATGGGTCAGAGTTGTGCTCCTGGATCCAGTGGGTCGGAGCGGTGCTGTGCAAAGTAGTGGCTTGACTACTCGTCGATCAGGAGAGGTTCTTCACGGTTCTTCATGTGACTAGCCGAAAGTGCAGTGTGCTTAGCCAAGGTCGCTCATAAAGCTGAGGGGTGATGAGCAGGTAGGCAAGCCGGTGGTCAGGATACCCTTTAAAGCCGTGAGTGCTGGCTGTATGGCATGCTGCTCGAAAGCTTGACGAAGTGATGATGACATCACGATGTAGTAGCTGCACTAAGGCTGCGTTGACGTTTATTCGCCTGGGTCACCATTTTAGAGGTTCAGGCAACTGCCCGATAACTATCTAGTTGTTGTATAATTATGTTCTAATCGCACGAAGAATTCTAATACCGTGATTTAGCGCTATAGATGTCGCTAATGCTACAAGGAAAGATGAAAGAAAATTACTCCCCACACTAATAATATAAACATATTTTTAAGCCCAAGGACAATACAATCTCCATACCTAACGATAGACGCTAAAACATTGACATCTCTAACGTGTACAAGTGCTAATTATTACCTCAATACCTGAAGTATGACCGCACGGCCTGCTAGCCTACTTCGTTTTTGTTTATTTAGCCTTATTGGTGATTGTGATAGAAGCGAATCTTTTATAAGTTGAGTGTGAAGAAAGATCGTCATTTGTTTATGTAGATAATAGAATACGATTTATTTGATTCAAAATAGTACATTTTGATACAAGTGCAGAAAGTTTGATGTCATAACACTTTTAGCATAAAATCAGTCATCAGCTAATTAGGACGTAATATTATGACACTGGAGCAGTGGTGGGCGAGTTCAAACCCAGCCAGGCGCGGCTACGGCCCCGACTGAGAGCAGTGGTGGCCGAGTGGTAACGGCCCCGACTGAGAGCAGTGGTGGCCGAGTGGTAACGGCCCCGACTTACGAGTTGTAGGTTGCGGGTTCAAACCCAGCCAGGCGCATTACTTTGTGTAATTTATTTCATCACCACTGCTATCAAAACGGTGAAGGAAAACATCGTGAGAAAACCGGCGTGTCTTAGAATCAAAAATTCGAAGACATGTGACATCCACCATTCCGCACTGGGCCCGCGTGGTGGATTACGGCCCATTCCCTCTCTTAGAGAGGAGGCCTGAGTTCCAGCAGTTGGAACATTATACATTAGCCGATCCGTCCGCCGTCCGACCGTCCGATAACCGTACGGACCGAGCCCAAGTCGTCGGCGGCGCCTCAAGGAGATGTCAGCAAACCTCAGGGGCCCAGCAGGGTCGAAGCCTACTGGGGCTAAGGGTCTGATTCTGAAAGGAAGACTCGGCCCTGGTATGAAAGGCAACGAAGAAACAGGAGTCGATTTTTAGTCAGTAAAAATCTGAGACTATCTCGCGCTCCACCCAAGAGCGAGAGATGGTATAAGATGATTTTCCTACCGAAAAAAAAGACTACCCCCCGTATTATTTTAAGTAGGACGATATCTCTTAAGATTGTCTGGTAGATATCACTGTCAGTGAAAAGATCGCCATTGTAACCATATATTTGAGGTTTTTTATAAATTTTTGTTACTTTTTTGGTATGTACAATAAAGTTGATTCTTCACCTTTCTCAAAAACACTTTCACAGCGCCCTCTGCCATCAGAATCTCAACCTGACCTGTCAGATCTTTCGCAAGTAATCTAAACATAGTTTTATTGCATGAGCCATAGACAAAATGGCTGACAGACGAACTGCCAGCCAGTTACATCGACATTTTGCAATAGATCATGTAATAAGACATTATGGCCCAGAGATAAGACTCCACGTAAGTGAGCTCCTAGGAGAGATAGGTAGGTATTGAATTGAAGGGCAAAGTGACTTGTCCATCTTACTTCCTTTTTAGACCTGGTACCTCAACAGGAAAAAATGGAACCATTATAGGATCACTTTGTTGTCCGTCTGTCTGTCTGTCAGGACTTTTTATCTAGAGAACGCGTGGAGGTATCGAGTTGAAGTTAAAACCCTGTACTCGGGTCTATGGCACCTTGAAGCTGTGAAAAAATCAAACTTCTAAGTTACCGGAAAACAAAGATACAGACGTTAATATCGCAAAAAACTTATATTTCGACACTCTTAAGGGAATCAAAATTTATCGGGTACTTCCCGTCGACCTGGAATCCTGAAATTTGGCGTGAAGCAAGATCTTATAGCACAAGTATAGGAAAAAATCTGAAAACTGTAAATTTGTAGTCGTAACACTTTTTTTTTTTGCGATTCGGAATAATCTTTGTAACTTATTTTTTTATAGGTAAGTTTGTACGGAACCCTCAGTGCGCGAGTCCGACTCGCACTTGCCCAGTCTTTTATTAGGAATTAGTGGTTAACAAAAAGAATGGGACCTCTACTATGCTCACAGTTGACCACTATCTCATCTGATGAGCGATGATGTGGTCGACGATGGAGCACGCTTGCCTAGAAGTAACCTATTCACTCTTGACTTAAAGACTTGGGGTACCATTGCATTTGGTCCTTCATCCATTATTTTCCACTCTCCATCCTCATTTTATAACCAGTTTAATTCCATTTAAGTGTAACCTATATGTATCATCACTTCAGCCGAAAGACGTTCATACGCCTCCCCCAAAGCGTCGCCACAACGATCGGTCCTGTGCGTCTCGCATCCATCGGATTCTCTCGACCCTCACCAGGTCATCGGTCCAACTTATAGGAGGCCTTCTAACGCTGCGACTTCCAGTACGCGGTCGCCTTTTCGGCCCTATCGACCATCTGTTCTGCGAGCAATGTGCCCTGCCCGTTGCCACTTAAGTTTGACGATTCTTCGTGCTATGTCGGTGACCTTGGTTCTCCTGCGGATATCCTCATTATTGCTTCGATCAAGCAAAGAAACTCCGAGCATAGCCCTTTCCATTGCCCTTTCGGTGACTTTAAATCTTCTGATAAGGCCCATTGTAAGCGACTACGTTTCAGAGCCATATTTCATCATTGGCAACACGCACTGGTCATAGACTTTCGTCTAGAGACACTGTGGTATATTGGACGAGGAGATACCGCGTAGCTTCCCGAACGCTGCCCAGCCGAGTCGGATCCGACGATTGATCTCTTTATCGAAGTTAGACCTTCCCAACTGGTCCGTCTGTCCCATAATTATGTACAGCCAATAATAAATTGGAATTACATACTTTTCTGGCTAATTAAAACAAAACCAGTTTTTTCCAAAGCCAAGATGATACTAGTTTGTGCTTTTATTTATGATAAAAAGGCTGTCTGACCTCTCTAACCTTAACGGGTCTTACATTATTCGTTTTTGTCCTAACTTGAAAAGGTGGTGATTCTATGATCGTCTGTATTTTTATTTTGAGGTGGGAGATCATCATAATGACTTCTCTCGCTCTGTGTGAAGCGGGAAGGCGTGTCATACTGATTAGTGTTACTTACTAAAACCACATCTGAGTCCTTCAGTTCCCCTTTGTGTTCTAAGACCAAAGGTTTCTTTCTCAGAAATTTCGACCCTGCTGGCCTATAGAGTTTCGTTGACATCTCTTTGAGGCTTTGTCAATGACTCGGGCTCAGTAAGGACAGTTAAACAAACCTGCGCTTACGGTGGCCAGAAGAACGGGCCTTTAGCGAAATTTAACTTACGGTTAGACCATGTTAGACTTTTACAGACTAAAAACCCACTCCTGTTCCTTCGTTGCCTTTCATGCCAGGGCCGAGTCTTCCTTTCAGAAGCAGACCCTTGGCACCAGAAGGTTTCGACCTGGCCCCTACGGTTTGCTGACATCTCCTTGAGGCGCGCGTGGAACAGTACGCGCCGTCGACGACTTGGGCTCGGTCTGGACGGTCGGAGGGCAAGCTACCCATTGCTCGCCGTCCGCAAGCCCGCGCCTACGGTGGCTGGAAATTGGGATCGGGGTCCCGGCGACTGGGGCGTGAGGACCGCTCCCTCGCGCGTAGACCGTGTCCCCTTGGGATATTTTTCGAGATTCACGCGGGCGAAATCGAAGCGAAGGCAGAAGCTACTTAAAAATATAACACGAGTATTAAGGTAAACGAATGAAATAATATTATCCTTCTTCATACTTAAAAATCAAATAAGTTATGCAATTTAGATTCACAAAAAACTGTCATCAAATGTCAGTTATGATGTCATAACACTTACAGTATAAAATTAGTCATCAGCTAATTAGGATTATGACACTGGAGCAGTGGTGGCCGAGTGGTAACGGCTCCGATTTACGACTTAAAGGTCGCGGGTGCACACCCAGCCAGGCGCATTACTTTATGTAATTTATTTCATCACCACTGCTCTCAAAACGGTGAAGGAAAACATCGTGAGAAAACCGGCATGTCCTAGAACCAAAAATTTGAAGACATGCGACATTCACCAACCACGCACTGGACCCGCGTGGTGGATTACGGCCCTTTCCTTCTCCTAGAGAGGAGGCCTGAGTCCCAGCAGTGGGAACATTGAAAGGCTGACTATGCTATTATGACACTGCTTTCAAAATGGTGAAGGAAACATTGTGAGGAAATCGGCATGACCTAGAAACAAAAATTCGAAGATATGTGACATCCACCAGTCCGCACAAGGCCCGCGAGGTAGATTTCGGTCCATTCCGTCATCTATAGAGGAGGCCTGAGTCTCAGCAGCGGGAACATTATAAAGCTGATTACATCACTTAGGAGTTTCTTTGCGTTATCACATCAGAAATGAATATATCCGCAGGAGAACCAAGGTTACCAACATAGCTCGAATAATCAGTGACAGTGGACAGGGCACATTGCTTGGAAAACAGATGGTCGATGGGGACGAAAGGTTCTGGAGTGGCGACCGCGTACCGAAAGACGCAGCGTTGGAAGGCCTCTCACAAGATGGACCGATGACCTGGTGAGGGTCGCGGGAATCCGATGGATGCGAGACGCACAGGACCGGCCGTTATGGCGACACTTGGCTGGCCTATGTCCAACAGTGGACGTCTTTTTTTAAAATTGATATAAACCAGTACTTGACTGCGATCCCATCTGATGGTAAGCAGTGATGCAATCGTTGATGGTGAGGCGCACTAGTTTTTTAAGAGCCGATCTCTCTGTCTTGTGTGTTCTAGCTATCACGGTTCATGAGATACAGCCTGATGACAGACGGACAGACAAACAGATGGACAGCGTAACGTTAGTAATAGGGGCCGGTTTTACCCTTTAGGTACGGAATCCTAAAATGGTACAACATTACTTCGACAAAAGACTATAACACCATTATCTACTATTAGATACTACATTCTACTTGATATATCTGTCATTATATTATTTATTATACACACCTACCATAGTGTTGTCTCTTTTAACCCAAAGGTTGACTGGTAGAGAATGCCTCGTTGCATTAAGTCCACCTAAGTACCACTACTGTACATGAAGTTTACATAAATAAATTATTGATACAAAAAAATAAAACAAAACTTGGACAGTACTCTGCAATACCTAGCGAGTGTTATCTAATTTATATTCGCACAGCGTCTGAGACAAGCGAAATAAACAAAGAAAATGGTTTTTAAAAATGTTACTGTGGTGTGTCGGTACAGTCGTTGTCTGAGCAATTTTATTGTTATATTAATAAAGCACAGGCGTGGGTACCCATCCTTTCAGTGTTTTACAGGCTGTATTTTGGAGAGCATGAGAGGAATTGCATGACTTGATTCCGCCATTTTATTTCTACCATCGGGAACCCGACGTTCGGCAAGTATCCACCCTTACGTTGTTGAAACCTCTACGGCCCGGCCTAAGCGTTTCGCCTCGTCGTTTATACCGCGTACATCGAAGGACTGGAACAATTTGCCTGCTGAAGTCTTTCCATCCGATTATAATTTGGGTGTCTTCAAGGCTAGAGTGAATAGGCTCTTAATAAACTAGTGCGCCTCACCATCAATGATTGCATTACTGCTTACGATCAGGTGGGATTGCAGTCAAGCACTAGTTTATATCAATAAAAAAATGTTTTTATTATTTTATAAAAATGTCTGAAATGGGCCTCAACAGAAAGTTTAAAGTCACTCAAAGGGCAATGAAAAGGGCTGTGCTCGGAGTTTCCTTATATATAATATAATAAGAAATATTATAAGTTATTTATTTAGATTAGTTAAAAAAATTGTTTTTTGTCTAGTGCGAGTTGCAAATAAATGATTTTTCTTACTTTCTTTCACATCTCTCTAAGAAAATTCCGTACTTTAAATAAAACAAATGTTAAAAATCCCATCGCATCAATTTTTTCCAACCAAGTTTATTTTTTCTTACATTAATCTTATCACAAAATCTTTACAGCAAATATTACCCTGTTTTGCCGTCCGTCTGTCATAGCGGTGCAATTAAAATTTCTTTTTTAGGGTTCCGCACCCAAAGGGTAAAAACGGGACCCTATTGCTAAGACGCTAAAGTCCGTATTTTTTAAAATTATATAAACTAGTGTTTAACTGCGATCCCACCTGATGGTAAGCAGTGATGCAATCGTTGATGGTGTAGCGCACCAGTTTATTAAGAGCCTATTCACTCTAGCTTTGACGACACCTAAATTACAGTTGGACGGGAAGACCGCAGCAGGCAAATGTTCCAGTCCTTCAATGTACGCGGTTTAAACGAGTCCGGACCGTAAAAATAAATAACGGAATTAAAATAAAATAAACATTTAGGGGGGGATAAACAAACGTGTTGTTTTGCCTTTATAGTTTTTAATGTTGTATAGATATTGGTACGGAACCCTTCGATCGCGAGCTCTTCTCGTACTTGGCTGGTTTTTGTGTATTTTCCCCAGTGCCACGCATCGTATTGAGGCACCGAAGCAGAACCACACCACTTTCCTTCAGACTAGATGATTTCTTTCATTCATAAATATTCGCTGTTACATTTATGAACCGGCAACCGAATGGATTGTTTCTTAAATGAAACATTTATTGGACGTACAGCTAAGGAGTGGAATTCCCTGCTGGAGTCTGTATTTCCTGATACATAGAATCTAGGGGTGTTTCTCACGCTGCACGGGTTCAGTTAAAATCACCGTTTTCCGCGCATACTGTCAAGTATTTTACACGTGTAGCCTTTGGAGTAACTACACTCTGAAGGCCGTTAATGCTCTTCCCGTCCAGTACAACAATGCATTCAGGATGCTGTTGGGGCTGCCTCGCTTCTGTAGTGCCTCAGGGATGTTCGCGGATGCCCAGACTGACGGATTCGCTGGGGTCAGACGCAAGCGAGCAGAATCTTTATTGCGCAGGGTGCGAGCCAGTACCAACGGCCACCTGAGTGTCATTGCCAATAAGCTATAAAAAAAAAGTTATATTTTGGAAAAAGTAAAATACCTAGGTACTTTATTGCCAACATTTCGTGATTTATTATACCTACATAACAAATGTTTAAAAAATCTTTTCAAACACAAAATTTAAAATATTTTCCTTATTTCAAAGCTCACTCCTTTGTCTCACAATTTATTTTCTAAAATAAAAATAAAACCACAGACAGTTACTTGTACATTCAACTTATAAGTTATCGATTCGTCAGCTCATAAATATCTGGAATCGCTAGAATTATAATGAAGGTCAAAAAACTTTCAAAGACACATGATGTGAATGTCTAAGAAATGTATATTTAAAAATAAATGTATGCATGTGAACTAAAATCATATGTCTCACTGAATTTTATTAAATAAGATCACACATCTATTAGGACAGATGATCCAGTTGGGTAGGTCTAACTTCGAGAAAGAGATCAATCGTCAAATCCGACTCGGCTGGGCAGCGTTTGGGAAGCTGCGTGGTATCTTCTCATCCAATATACCGAAGTGTCTGAAGACGAAAGTCTATGACCAGTGCTTGTTGCCAGTGATGACATATGGCTCCGAAACGTGGTCGCTTACAATGGGCCTCATCAGAAGGCTTAAAGTCACCCAAAGGGCAATGGAAGGGCTATTGCTTAGAGTTTCCTTGCGTTGTTGAATCAGGCCTTCCTGATTCAACAACGCAACGAAGGAATGAGGATACCTGCAGGAGAAACAAGTCTACCGTCATAGCACAAAGAATCGCCAAACTTAAATGACAATGGGCAGAGCACATTGCTCGCAGAACAGATGGTCGATAAGGACGAAACGTTCTGGAATGGCGACCACGTACCGGAAGACGTAGCGTTGAAAGGCCTCTCACAAGGTGGACTGATGACCTGGTGAGGGTCGCGGGAATCCGATGGATGCGAGACGCACAGGACCAGTCATTATGGCGACACTTGGGGGAAGGATTATGTCTAATAGTAGACGTCTTTCGGCTGAAGTGATGATGATGATGATGATCTATTAGGCTGCGTATTGTTCGAAAGAATTATCGTGGCCATGGAACACAAAAGGCAACGGGCGCTTTTCTTTTAGGTGCGAAATCATTCAATGACTTCTTTCGTTCTAGGCCGGAATGGGAAGGCATGTCAGACCCACTAACTAAAACCCACTCCTATGTTCCACCTTTGCCTTGCATTCCAGGACACCGGGTTTTCCTTTTAGAAGTGAACCCATGGCTCCAGAAGGAATTTGCTGACATCTCTTTGAGGCGTGCATAAAACACGACGCGCCATCGACATTTCGCACTCGGTCCGGACGGTTACCGGACGGCCGATATATTTATTAGGCTGCGGATTGTTAAGCATAATCAGCCTTTTTTTAATGTTCCCACTGCTGGGATTCAGGCCTGCTCTCTAAGAAAGGGAATGGGCCATAATCCACCACGCGGGCCCAGTGTGGGTGGGTTTGTTGTTTGGGTTTCAGAGCCATGCTGGATCTTTTGAACAATACCCCAACCCTGGTATATAACTCCTTTAGGGAGTAAATGTGGCTCTGTTCAGAACATGAGCCCATTTTGCTGAGCGCTGGCCGTTTTGTGCGGATGTGTTGTATAACTCACTCTTTTGTATAGATATGTTTTAATATTAGAGAATGCCTTGTTGCATTAAGTCCGCCTATATACCACTACTTTACATGAAGTTTAAATAAATAAATATTTTTTTTTCTAAGTTGTGTGCCATTTTTGTCGTAAATAACTCTTTTTCTTTCTTTTTTTTTTCTTCTTTATTTCTTTCTACATTCTCAAAAAATCTTGGGGATGGGAGATGGGGCCACACCTCCCCTTAACACCGAAGTACATCTCCTTGGCGACAGAAACATTGTTAAGAAAAACTTCAACACAAAGAACCTGTACAAATAAATTCTTGATACTTCAAGGTTGCAGTGGAAAATTTAAAACTTAACAAAAAACTTGCCAAATAAATCGCGTTGTAAAATTACGGAAGAAACAGGTTACGGCTCATTATGGTATTGGCAAAGTTGATGAACTGGTCGAAAACGGGACAACATTGCTCATAAGACATATAAAATTCGATTCTCCTTTAAATAAGTACCGTAAGGATTTGGGAATTACTGTTATGTTTATTGAAAAAGGTCACCATATTTCTGTCTTGTAAAGATCGTAACAATATCTACCTTCTTCTGCTTTTCGTGTCGATGTACTCTAACTAAATTTTATCTGACCAGTATTTGGCAACCTCTACGGCTCTGTTATTGACCTCGTATAGATCCTGAAAACTGCAGGTGGTTGTGCAGGATGGAAAGCATAGCAAATGACGCATGTCCTGTGCAGCGGCTCCACACTGGCACTGTGTTAGAGATGGCCGCTGTAAAAACAATTTGGCCAAATGGGGCTTCCTCGACTCATCTCTAACGACATCTATGACTAAAATTCAAAATCCTGAATCTATATAAATCATCTAGTCCCAAACTAAGCAGAGCTTGTGCTATGAGTATTAGACAACTGATAAACATACTTATGTGTAACATATTTCATAATATGTAAGCATATTATAGAATAAATTACACCCAGACACAGAACAAATGATAGTGCTCATCACACAAACATTTGTCATGGGTGGGAAACGAACTCACGACCTTCAGTATAGCAGTCAGGGCCACTTACTACTAGACCAACAGGCCAGTCAAAGTCAGATTAGAACATACACACCGAACAAAACAACAGTCCGAAATCAACTTTCGCGCAGTTGTCCCGACCAGATACAACCTCTCTCTGGTCGGAGGATCCCTTTTCATCCAATGAAAAGGGATCCTTCCTTTTCATCGAAGGTTTACTGGACTTTACACCTTGCTTCTATAAAGACATCATCTTTAGGAGATTTTCCATCAGAAACATCTCAAGAGTGTTAGGGGATTCTAAAGACGATGTTACGACTTACAAACAGCAGCTTAACCCTTATTGAGAGTGCACAGTGGAGCGAAAGGGAGTGGCAGAATTTTACTGACTAAAACCCACGTGTGTTCCTTCAGATGCTCTTTGCGTTCCAGTGTCACAGTAACTCTTTCCAGCAATCCCGCAGCCCAGACTATTTAGACATTATAACAGCAAAAGTAATCAATTAACTGTCTCTTTTGGTTTGTGTGAAAAGAACAAGGACAGATGGAACCTAGAAAAATTATCATATAAATGATAAAAGATGAGGCAGGAAATCATCAAAAGAATGGAGAGAAGCGAGAGGGCGTGTCAGACTTTTATTGATTAAGACCTATCTGTGTCCTTCAGCTGCCCTTTACGTTCTCGGTAACTCTTCCCTCCGCCCTGCTGGGCCTCTACAGTTTTGTTGACATCTTTTGAAGTCTCCGTCTCGATCCCTATCGGATGGCGAGCTACCCATTGCTCGTCGTTATCATCAAGCCACAAGCTGCTACAGCATCAATATCAAATTGCTATTTAAAACTCCCGATGAAGACACTTTAAATGCAATTTTTAACCACTTAACTGATGAAACTGGATGTCAAAATATTACGACACAACAGAAGCGATTGTTACAATCGATTAGAATCGATTAGACAAGGTCTAATCGTCAGCTTTCAAATGATTTATAACGATAGCACTGCGAAATCGATTAGGTGTGTTTACTTTTAGTGCTGGTGTCTGATTTCGCTGCGTGAAAGCTATGTGAATTAAGGTACTGCTTTTGTTAATCGGGTCTTAGAAGACAGTTCCCTATCAGACCTTTAGAAGTGTGGCGTTGCACTGCCGGTATATGGTGGATATCCCAGCCATAGGGCGTTGGGGCCATGATTTGGCTTTTGAAAGGGAAACCCGGGGCCCAGTAAAAGTCTGACACGCCCTTCTGCTCCGCCCTAGAGATATACCACCTTAAAAAAACCCGCAGGTTCGTGCAAAATATTTTGGGATCATTAACATTTATTGTGCGGAAGGAGTGGAATTCCCTGCCGGAGCTATCCTCCATGATAGCTACAACCTAAGGGCTATATTTCACTGGGACATCATGGCGACGCGATCAGTCGCCTCTACCAACAAAATGTATACAGCTCTATAGAGAGTTACTCACCTGGTGTCCGTTTGGTTGTGCAACCAATTTGGTGGCGAGACCAGCTCGGACGTCAGTCTAGCCGCCAGAGAAGCCCCCATCAAAGAGTTTGTAAGGGTTATAGGTATTTCACCGTGACACCATGGCGGCGCAACTGGTCGCGCCGCCATGGTGTCCCAGTGAAATATAGCCCTAAGGGTTTTAACAGAGATGTTAGAGACGGTTGATTCCAATTCCTTTTGGAACTTATATAATTGTATTCGAAGATACTGACAATTTAATTCTAGTCGCGCGGGGACCCTCCATTTCCTCGTGCCTTCTCTCGATTACTCTTTTACTTTTTGTTTCGTTTCGTATTTGGAATGTTGTGAATTCGCTTGTAGTGACATCTTGACATCATTTTGACAAGCCTGTTGGTCTAGTGGTTAGTGGCCCTGACTGCTATGCCGGAGGTCGTGGGTTCGATTCCCACCCAGGACAAATGTTTGTGTGATGAGCACGAGCATTTGTTCTATGTCTGGGTGTAACTTATCTATAAATGTATGTATTTAGAAATGTATAAGAATGTTTATCAGTTGTCTAGTAGAAAGAAAGAAAACATGTTTATTCTGCCCAAATAGACGCACAATAAAATATAGCAATCTGTCGGGCCATGTGCAAACTGGACATAACTGTACTGCACCATAGACATTAGGCAATAAACACAGTTGACTGATGTCTACATAGTCTGTGGTTGTGTATAAAAACATTCTGATAATACAGCTTAGTCTGTGGTTGTCCATTGTCTATTGCACCGACCGACAGAGATTGACATAACATAATATAAAAACAAACAATAATCTAAGAAAAACAAATAACAATATAAAAATCCAAATTGTGCGGTTCATCGAGGCAAAAATAGGTTGTTGCTAAGCTTATACCGTGACGCTGGGCAAATATTAATATATATATATAAATATTATATAACACATGCTCTGCTTAGCTTGGGACTAGGCAGCGTTGTGTGATAGTTGTGGAATGAATATTATAATATATTATTATCTATGGCGCCATATATGGACAAAACTACAAAATCCTGCATCGCGCAATTAAAATTCTCAGCGCGATTTGAACATTTACAAACGCCCGAATATCTCGCGGCCAGTGGTTTAAACCAAAACATTTTTACACCATAACATGGTGTAAAAATGATGGGGCCGAAAGGTTCTATAGTGGCAACCGCGCACCGGAAGACGCAGCGTTGGAAGTCCTCCCACAAGGTGGACCGACGACCTGGTGAGGGTCGCGGGAGTGCGGTGGATGCGAGAGGCACAGGATCGGTCATTGTGGCGACGCTTGGGGGAGGCCTATGTCCAACAGTGGACGTCTTTCGGCTGAAATGATGATGATGATGATGAATATTCAGGTTTCGCATATACTAAAAATAATGTTGTATAAATTCCTTAGTTTTTAAGTCAAGAGCGAATCAGTTACTCTATCACATCACTGCTTACCATCGTTTACTGCGCATGTGACCTCCAAACAACAATTTCTCATCAGACTTAAAATAGTTTCTCGAACCTAACGGTAAACCACTCGTAATAATATATTCTAGTCAGGTTTATGTCGTAACTATATATGGGTTGTGTAACCCATAACCTCCCTTTTGTGGAGTAGGTTACACAGTGACCTGGTACTCATGCCGGGTCGGTAGCCTTTAAGCCTTGCTTTTTTGCCATTATTAAGAAAGTGTTGCCAGTGGCTTTGCTTGTAGAAAATTGTCCCAAGGAAACATATTCCCGGGATTTCTAAATACATACACATAATAGATGAATTACATAGGCACAGAACAAATGATCGTGCTCATCATACAAACATTTGTTCTGGGTGGAAATCGAACCCATGACCTCTGGCGTAGCAGTCATGGCCACTGACCACTAGAACAACAGGCCGCTCATGAAGTCTACTGATAAAAAAAACCAGCCAGCATTTTTTGTTATTACAAGATTTAAACTAGATATGCGACGTCCTCCAGTAACCAGGAAATATACTAGATATCTTTTTTTTTGTTTTTACGGGTATACCCAGGAGTCATCATCATCTTCCTGCCCTTATCCCGTCTTATTTGGGATCGAAGCAACACATTTCTTTCTTCCATTCTATCCTGGCACCCGTCATGCTATCACTTACTTCCTTTTCTTTCATCCTACTTGCATACCTCAATCTCATTTCCCGAGCTAGCTTGGGTGGAAGGTGGAAGTACCTTAGTACATTTCTAACAGGAGCCGGGTGTTGCCCCTGCGCGTCGCCTGTGGGGTACGCCCTAACCTTATTACCCTCCTTGGGAATGCTGTTGCTGGTGATTGACCTGCCATCACGCGGTGATCTGAGGTGCTTAATAGTACGCACGATCTCAAAATGTCCCTTAGTCGCCTCTTACAACACCCACGGGAAGAAATGGGATGGTGCTATTCTTTACGTCCGACACTATACAATACTTTTAATAGGCTCTTGCGAGTAGCGACAGACGTGTATAGGGCCAATCAGTCGGCGGCTATTGCTAACAATCGCTGCTGTAACCCAATGACCTTAAAACTGTTATTACTTCCGACACACTCGTCACGCATAGGGTGTTCTCATTCTAAAGTATTAAAAATATTCTATATAGTTGCTGTACGTATTTTTTGTTTTTCATCATCAGCAGTAAGACGTCCACTGTTGGACTTAGGCCTCCATAAGTGTGGCCATAACGACCGATCCTGTGTGTCTCGCATCCCTCGGATTCTCGGGACCCTCACCAGGTCATCGATCCACCTTATCCAGCCTTCTAACGCTGCATCTTCCGGTACGTAGTCGCCACTCCAGAACGACCAAATACTCCATCTCATCAGCTCTTCTGTCACCTATGGGGATAGAAGAGCTGAACGTGATGGAGTACCCAATCGCAAACACACCCTGGCGAATAGGATATCACACACATCGGGTCAATTCGACGCAAAGCGGTTAAAGGGTTAATATTAATGGCAAAAGTGGGCATATCAGGCTATTAAAATTATTATTATTATTTTATAAGTCGTTAAGGTTTTTCCTTTATATTTTTTAAGATATGCGCCACGTTTGACGTACATAAACTCTATTTTTTAGGGTTCCGTAGCTAAATGGCATAAGGGTTCGTTATAGATTCGTCATGTGTGTGTTCTGTCTGTCCGTCCGTATGTCAAAGCCACTTTTTTCCGAAACTATAAGAGCTATACTGTTGAATCTTGGTAAGTAGATGTATTCTGTGAACCGCATTAAGATTTACACAAAAAATAGAAAAAAAAAACAATAAATTTTGGGGGTTCCCCATACTTAGAACTGAAACTCAAATTTTTTTTTTCATCGAATTCATACCCAGTTTTTTCTTTCTTTATTAGTTTAGCGATCAAATACAACAGCATGTATATTTTATCTCTCACAAATTATAAAGAAGATGTTTATGCAATTAAAAGTCTAGTCCATTATAGCTATTATTTCGGTCGCCCTCAGGCGGTGCCGGGTGTAACAGTTGTATGATTTAATCTTATAATAACTAGTGCTTGTTACGGTAGTGACCTAGATCTAATATAAGTTAGTTACATCATTTCGTTGAGATTCGGTTTTGTTCGGCAAAGAATAAAGGAGATATTATATCTTTGTGTTATAAGTAGGACAGTGTTTAGGCGGTTAGTTCACTAGTTGTGATTTACCGCCGGTTAAGCGTGGGTAAGAAATTATCAAGGGTGTAAAATCGGGCTTTCGGACGACGAGCAATGGGTAGCTCGCCGTCCGCTTGTCCTGTAAGGATCGATCCCGAGTCGTCAAAGGCGTGTAGTATTCCACGCGAGCATCAAAGAGATTTCAGCAAACCATAGGGGCCCAGTAGAGCCGATCCCTGCTGGGGCCATGGAGAGAAAAACGAAAATGTTACCCGTGGCCCTAGAACGCAAAGGGCAACTGAAGAAGCATAGGTGTGGTTTTAGTCAGTAAGAGTCTGACGCTTATCCTGCTCTAGAGCGAGAGAAGCCATTGGATGATTTCTAACCATAAAAAAAAAACAAAGTGATTCTATAAGGGTTTCGTTTTTTCCTTTTGAGGTACGAAACCCTAAAAAAACGACATTTTATCTCGTGAGTATATTGCTTTGAAATAGTTATCTACTTTCACGAATGAAAGATGCAAAGCTGCTAGTAAAATACTTGTATATTGTAAAATAACTAGCTTCTACCAGCGGTTTCACCCGCGTTAAAGTCGGTTTCTCCATACAAACTTTGGACCCCTGTTTCATCCCCTTAGGGGGTGAATTTCGAAAAATCCTTTCTTAGTGGATGTGTACACCCTATAAAGAACCTACCTGCCAAATTTTAAGTTTGTAGGTGTTATAGTTTCTGAGATTTCGTGATTAATCAGTGAGTGGTATTTCGCTTTTATATATATGTTGTGATCAGATCTTAGAAATTGATCAGTTCATGATATGGCCAAGTAAAACTGGCCAGATCGTTTTAAACGTTAAAGTTTGATGATATTTCAATATTCGTTTGGTCTACTTTCTTTAGACCTTTTATTATCATAGAAATCCTACATCAATAATATGGCCAAACGAGGATTGACATATCATCAAATATTAGACTAAACAATCTGGCCAGTTTTAATTGAAATTTCATGAAGTGATCAATTCTAAGATCTGGCCACAACATGCATACATATAGATAAAATAACTGGTGGAAAGATAGATATAGATTGCTAGCGAATTAACCTAGTCAAGATTCATCATCATCATCATTTCAGCCGAAAGACGTCCACTGCTAGACATAGGCCTCCCCCAAGCGTCACTACAATGAACGGTCCTGTGCGTCTCGCATCCATCGGACTCCCGCAACCGTTACCAAGTCATCGGTCCACCTTGTAGGAGGCCTTCCAACGCTACGTCTTCCGGTACGTGGTCGCCATTCCAAAACCTTCTTCTTTAGTCAAGATTGCATATGGAAAAAACGACGAAATTTTATAAATCTCAAACTGGCTTTGAAAAGGCTATGTATGATGATGATGATATCCAATAATGTCACAACGATTGCATAATGCAGTAATAATTGCCGTCAGTAAGTACTCACAATGACGGCTGAATACCTGCAGAGCACACACACACACAGGTACAGGGCACGAGTGTAAAAGCGGTGGTATAAGAGCGGGTGTGATTGGCTCTTTTTCGCACTAGTGCTGAAAAGTGTACGTGGTAGCCACTGCCTCAATTTTATTACATTTGTCACATCAGGCTGGGCACACGTCGACCCCCACGTGTATTGAAAAATGTATTTTGATACACGTGGAAATTTGTCGCTGTAGCCCTCGGCTCCTTAGCACCCTCACTAGGCTCCGGGTGAATGCCGCCTCGGTGACAATGACAAACTTTCTCCACTTGTGTTAAAATGTACTATTTCCACGTCTGCCTGCTACCACTAACTCCTCCTAATAGAGTTGAGTCCGATATCACGCTACACATGAAAATCATCGATATTTTAAAATCATCTCATCATGCAATGACAACAATAAAATGCTTGATGAAGGGAACCGAATGATCCAACACACGTGCCACCATCAGACATTTGCATGATCATGCCAAACTTTCAACTACCATGCTCACTTATGTCAATCAAGCCCAATAGTAACCTACAACCATAAATTGTTCCATGGTACTCACATTTACAAACTGCCACTGTAAAGGGGTGACCAGATGGTTGCAAACCAACGTCCCAACCAAGGTGACCTTGCTAGTTTCAATCCGTGTAGACAGCAGTTGTAAACCATGACCTTCAACGCCCTTGGTTGGGAGGCGCGTTTTTCCAACCACCAGACGTGTTGGTGCGTGGTTTAACATCCTTGTAACCGCAACACAAACCAAACACATGAACGAAGGTGACCTTGGTTGGAACGCTAGTTTGCAACTGTCTGGTCACCCCTTAAGTGTTAGTGACTTGAAGTTATAAGTATATTTTTTTTATTTGCGGTAATTGGATAAACCCATTATATCAGCGGAGTGTCTTCGGCTAATTTTATTTGACCTTATTCACGTAACGGTCCGTGGGAGATTAGGGTCGCAATCAGGAGATTAGGGTCCTGGGTACTCAAGTGGGGCAATGTTATTGGTACTTGAATTAGGAAGTTGATCCTGTGCCTGACTCTCCAAGCTCATGTCAAATTGCCGTTAAATACAAAATACAAATAGTTTATTTGTTCTCACAGATGCCAATTAGATGTTGCAAGAGATATGGCTACTGTTTTACAGTCGGCCGCCTGCCTGACACTAACCCTCCTTGGGAATGCTGTTGCTGGTACTTTACCCGCCACCAGAAGAAAAAAAAATGTTGCGCCGACCCCAAATAACACGGGACAAGGGCAGGAAGATGATGATGATGATGAGATGCCAATTAGGTGTTACAAATATTTTGTATAAATGTCACTGTGTTCTGCCACAGTCATCATCATTTCAGCCGAAAGACGTCCACTGTTGGACGTAGACTTTTTTTTATTTATCTCAGGACCCTGAGGTCCTGGACGTTTGGAAGGCGTACGAGGGGCCGAAGACAACTTGCAGAGGTCCTTTAGACGCATTTAGTGAAACGTGGTACCAACCGGCGATTATCCCTGTACGTGCTATGCTAGTGCACCCAAGGACAACCCCTGGTTGGAGGGAAACTATTGTGACATATGGAAAAAATGTTTGGAGACTTTAATTATTTATTTACGTCATGTATAGTAATGGTACCTAGGCGGACTTAATACAACAAGGCATTCTATACCAGTCAATCTTTGGGTTAAAAAATATGACACTGCACAATAAATAAATATTAGATAAAATATATAAAAATAGAATGAAGTGCCTTTATTAGTAGGAAAATAAAGTAAGAAGATTTACTTACCAAATTCTCCTTTTGCAGTCGAAAATATTCACCAAAAGTCAGTATTTTATACCATTGATGTTCACTTCTCACACTGTTACTTCACATTTCTATACAAAAAGAAGCACAAAAGTTTATTTATAAACCGAAGAAATAATCGAAAATATAGAAAACTACGTAAATAATTACAGCGTAAAATGCGAATTTAAAGTATAGATAAAAAAAGTCTTTGACAAATGAATAAACAGTATGGGCTATCCCCTTTTTATTCTCGGCCGCGTCGTTATGCATTTAAAAATATTATGACATTGTATTTTCCCTGTAATTTTGAAAGTGCGTGTGTTTTTTATATGTGTGTGTGTTAAGGCTCTTGCTCCCATTTAGGACGGAATTCACCAAAAAACTAATCGCGTTTTAACGTTTGGCTCGCATAATCGCGTTTAGCCGTTGTCACTAGTGTCACTTGTAAAATACAGCAAAAGAAAAATACAGAAAAGTGGCACTAGTGACAGCGGCTAGATGCTATTATGCGAGCCAAACGTTAAAACGCGATTAGTTTTATTGGTGAATTCCGCCCTTAGTGCCGTAAAACAGTGACTTTCTGAAGCCTACTCTTCGGTAACGGCTGGGTTAATAGGTTTTGAAAGAAATATATATTTATTATAGATTCATATTATATAACATTATCCACATAATATGATGTTTTCGTATGACTAAAATTATTGCCAAAAAAAAATAAAACATGATATTTTTTTGCTTGTTTTCCCTACTCCTTTCAAACGGCTTTAGTCTTTAGAAATATGATTAGACAAAAAAAATCTGGTTAATTGTTCTTCAAAATGTACATAGCATAATTATGTAAATCAATCAATTTTTTTGTAAATAAATGGTTTTAAATGTCAGCGGGGCTCGATGCGGGCGTACGCAGCAGTACGAAGACTATACGCCTTAATGCATGGTTCACATACAATGTTGAGAATTTCAGTACAATGGGCTTAAAGATTTCTTAGACAAAAGGTCGTCGATTGAAATCTTAGTCAGTAAAATTGCTGTGAATTTATGCTTGCCTAGTACTTAGTGACTGGTTATAAAACTTAGTGCATGTTAAAATATTTCTTAGTTTTATTTTAATCTTTTTATTTAGAGAGAAATAGGTATTTCAGAGTCCTGAAATTTAGCATAAAGCAAGGTCTTATAGCACAGGTAAAGGATTAAAACTCAAAACAGTAAATTTGTTGTTACATCACAAAAAAAATATAATTTTTTTGCGATTCGGAAAAATGTTTGAAGAATTCATCCGGTAATTGAACTATTTACATCGGTGAGTTTGTACAAAATACCTTTGGGCCGCGAACCCGACTCGCACTTGCCCAAAAAAAGTTTTTATTCCATATAACTTTTATAATAAAGACCCTTTTATTCGTTAGCAACACTCACGATCAAATTGGCTTAAAAGACTTTCGTAGAACCAGTTTGGTATTACTCAATAGTTGACATAAGTAAACGGATATTAGTGAACGCTAAACTTAATTTTTTGTGTCGAGATTGTCACATGACTTGATATTTTTTACAGGTTTCAAAAACGTGAGTTTTAAAAAGCATTTCCAAAATGAAATCCGCCCCTAAGACGACTTACTGACCAATATTTTCTACTTTTTCAAATGTCGGTAAGATAGTGGATAAGGTAAAATGTAGAAAAACTTAATGATATATTTGATGAATAGGCTCTTAATAAGTTAGTGCGCCTCACCATCAACGATTGCATCACTGCTTACTATCAGGTGGGACAGCAATCGAGCACTAGTTTAAAACATAAAAAAAAATACGAAATTACTTTTTTGAGGTAGGAAATCCTCAAATAGCTCCTGTTGGTCTGTTTGGGGCGAGAGGAAGTGTCAGTGTTACAGGCTAAAACCCACCTATGTAAGTACCTTCAAGGCCTCAGTAATTTTTTCGAACAATTTAATTCCACCCACAGCCCTGGCTATGTGAATCCCTATCTTTTAAGTCATCAGAGCCACAGTAACACTTTCAAGCATTACTTCAGCCCTGGTTCTATGGATACCCTAACTTTGAATCCAATAATTTACTTAATTTCTATACAAACTATACTCAGAAAACAAGAATAAGATACTAAACTTAAAGATCTAACCATCACAATTCTGCCTATTCCACAAAAGCTATAAAATATAAGATTTACCAAGATTAACATAAGAAAATCTCTCAACACACACACAGACATATAAAACAATGCAACACTATTATATCACACACTAAAACCGACCAACATAAAGCTACTAACAAAAAACCAAATAAAGAATTGAAGAAACAAACACACACTTAGAAAATAAACGAAATAAGAAAAAAGTAACACACGATTTTCCAAAGTTTGATTTGAAATAAAAAAAAAGTTTAGTGAAATAAAATATAGAATCGTGTCTGCGATCGGCGCGCGCGCAGTACGGACTGGTTGGCGATGCTTGCGCACGAAGGGGGGGAATGCGGTGACTATCGGTTGAGCAACTTTGGGACAGCACTCAAGGCTTTATTGACTGTGTTGTAAGTATGGATTTATGGTAGGTAAACCTACCTTTTCAAAGCTAACATAAAATCAGGGGCATGAGGCATTACAGCTGCGATTCTTGAATACAATTTGATTGACAACTATAAAATGATATTCAACAACTTTCACACAACGCTATCTAGCCACAAACTAAGCACAGCATGTGCTAGACAACTGATAAACATACTTATATATTTCTAAATACAGACACAGAACAAATGATCGTGCTCATTACACAAACATTTGTCTTGGATGGGAATCGAACTCAAGACTTCCGGCATAGCAGTCAGGGCTACTAACCACTAGTCCAGTAGGCCAGGCAAATTATTGGGTCACGCTTGACTACTATCTCAGCTGTTGGTAAGCGATGATGTGGTTGAAGACGCGAATAGCACGCTTGCCTAGAAGTAACCTATTCACTCTTGACGTAAAGACCCCTAGGTTGTAGCTATCAGGAAACATACACTCCAGCAGTCCACCCTAGAGCGGGAGAAATCATTTGATGATATGCCACCTCAAAACAAAACCGGGCAAGTGCGAGTCGGACTCGTGCACTGAGGGTTGTACGGAAGAGAACCCTTGTGCCCTGGAACGAAGGCAAATAAGGAACAGGAGTGAGTTTCAGTCAGCAAGAGTCTGATACACCCTCCCACACCACCCAAGGGCGAGAGATGTCATTGGATTTACTCACTTAAAAAAAAAAAACTCAAATAAAGAGTTTGCACATTTAATGCAATAGCTATTATGTAATAACTAAATAAATTATGTATTATTCTAATAGACACCTTAAGTACACATACCATGGGCTATAAGTAGGGTAATAAATTCATAAAACTCAAATCTTTATGGCTATTAGCCATGTGGGTGAATTTCATCGTAATATGACATAATAGTTTCCTGTGTGCCATCCGCTTGGAGTATCTTGATTATGACCGGTTTTAAATCGCCCCCCTAGCCAAGTTACGATCGTTTCGTTTGCATCGAACGCCTCGAATAGGCCACGCCTCCGATTCCTTTGTTCTGACGTCATCTCAACGCGTCACAGTCACGTGGTCAGAACAAAGGAATCGGAGGCGTGGCCTATTCTAGGCGTTCGGCGCGAAAGATACGATTGTAACTTGGCTAGAGGGGCTGGACAGACAAAATATAACCAAATTTTGTTTTGATAAATCAATAATTACAATCAGTAATTATAACTACTAGATTACAGCAATTAAATTAACAACTACTTCATGTAGTTTTATTACTGTAGTTAAGTTACTTGTAATAATAAGTACATGTAGTTAACTACTTTTAATCGTAATTTGTAATCTGATTACAAAAACAGTGTATAGCTCCATACCTTTTTCTTTCTCGCACGACTGACATTTTAACAGCTCGTGGTAAGGCCCCTGAGGCCTTACCGAGATTTTAACGCGATCCAATTTACGACCTAAACTGATCTGTTAAAAGGATGGCGCTCACTGACCTCTACTATTTACCAGGCAGACAAACCGGCTGTTCCATATGTTTGACAGCTAATTTTTTGTGTCACTTTGAAGCGCCACTCGCGAGCGTCCAGAGAACTAATTTTGATGTATAATGCAAATTGCTGCAGAGAAATGTACATTGTTCTGAAGTATTTTTGCATTTTGAATTAATTTCTTTCGAATTCCGTATTATTCCTGCTTCAGGAATTATTATGAGAAATGAGGTCATATGTATATTGTAAGTGGCACGACATTACTAGTTTTAGTACCGCAGACACTCGCTACGGCCGACAGCGCCAAAATGGCGAATATCAAATGGGCACAAAAGTACTTTGACGGCCGCCAGTCTGGTGTGGTAAAGAGGTAGAAGTCAATGGATGGATCTATATAGAGTATATAGCTCCACCCTTCTTTTTCGCTCGCACGACTGACCTTTTAAATCGTCATGGTAAGACCCTTGGTATCAAGCAGAATTGTTCAGTATCTGCACTATATTTAACAGAGTAGTCACCTCTACTTCACTACCAGTGATCGTTGGAAACAGTCACTGGTAGTGAAGATGACATCATCATAATTTCAGCCAAAAAACGTCCACTGTTGGACACAGGCCTCCCCCAAGTGTCATCATATCGACCGGTCTTGTGCGTCTCACGTCCATTGCATTCCCGCGACTCTTATCAGCCCCCCTAGCCATCTCAACGCTCAGTCAAGTGGTCAGAACATAGGAATCGAATGCGTGGCCTACTCAAGGCATTCAACGTAAACGAAACGGTCGTAACTTGGCTAGGGGGTAGGTCTTCGGTCCATCTTGTGGGAGGCCTTCGAAATAACTAATATTTAGTTTAAAATATAGTTTACTAGCTGACCCGGCGAACTTCGTACCGCCTGACAGTCAATGAATGTAGTGATTAACTTTCCATTGAGCCCACTGTATTTGACAGTTAGGTGTCATTTTCCGATGAATTTGAATTTTTGATATTTCCGATATTTTAATAGTAATCCTGCTAATAAAGCAAATATCATTAAAATCGGTCCACCCGTTCTTGAGTTATAAATGGTGTAACTAACACAATTTTGTCTTATGTATATAGATTTTATTGGCAAAATTTATTTGTGTGATGTCATTAGAAGAATTCAATGAATATTATTATTATTTACACTATAATTGCTACAGGATGGCGCGGGTGACAGCTGTCAGATTCATACAATGTAGCTACCTATCCTTTTCTCTCATCATAAAGATGCATATTTTCGTCCTGCTGTCATCCTACACATGCTATGTTGATCGGCGGCAGCGATCTATCGCGCCGGGCCTTGGTACAGGCCATGGTCCGGAGCGGGGAGGAGTGGCAGGCAGTGGCCTCCTTCTGCGAAGCAGTAATGCTAGCAAAGGAGGTGGCCGATCGCGGATTCCGATTTCGATTTCCAGCCACCGTAGGCGCGGGCTTGCGGAAGGCCAGCAATGGGTGGCTCGCCGTTCGATCGTCCGGTAACCGTCTGGACCAAACCCAAGTCGTCGACGGCGCGTAGTGTTTCACTCGCGCCTCACGGAGATGTCAGCAACCGTAGGGACCCAGCAGGCTCGAAGCCTACTGGGGCCATGGGTGATGCGAGAGATATCCCCCGTGGCCCTGGAAAAGTGGCAAAGAAGGAACAGCAGTGGGTTTTTAGTCAGTAAAAGTCTGACACTATCTCGCGCTCCGCCCAAGAGCGGGGGATGTCATTAGATGATGTTCCCATCCGAAAAAAAAAACCCATATAAAAAAAACTTTAGTGCTTGAGATTTGTGCATTCAAACAAAAAAAAACTATTCAGCTTTACAATATCAGTACATATTGCTCCACATGGTAACCCTATTAAAACAACTTCGCTTGCGCGTGAAATCGAACTAGCGTTTTGTAACGTTATACACTATATTGATCGCACGAACACAGAATAAGTAAATTAGTTTACTTCAAATACAGCGTAAAAATAGCTTTGACGGAAACGTTTTGAGAAAACTTGGTGTACACTGACATGGCGCTCATTAAACACAAGCTTAGTTTTCGTGTCGACAAACTCAAATTAACTTTTTTGTGATCTATATTTGACAACCTGTCATCATCATCATCATTTCTGCCGAAATATGTCCACTGTTGTTAGTGTCGCCATAATGAACGGCCCTGTGCGTCTCGCATCCACCGCACTCCCGCGACTCTCACCAAGTCGTCGGTCCACCTTGTGGGAGGCCTTCCAACACTGCGTCTTCCGGTACGCGGCCGCCACACCAGAACTTTTCGGCTCCAACGGCCATCTGTTCTGCAAGCAATATGCCCTGCCCATTGCCACTTAAGTTTGGCGATTCTTAGTGCTATGTCGGCAACCTTGGTTCTCCTGCGGATGGCAACCTGTACTGCTCTGTTATTTGCCGTCGTATAAATACTGAAATGTGCAGGTGGTTATGCAGAATGGGCAGCATAGCAGGTGACGCATGTCCTTTGCAATGACTCCACACTGGCACTGTGTTTGAGATGGGTCGAGGAAGCCTCATTAAGCCCGATTGTTTGTATAGCGGCCAACCTGGGTCCGCAGTCGGTTAAGAGATTTCCAGATTGGCCACTGCAGTTCGCGTCCAGGTGGGAGATGTTCTGATAAGGTGAAGTGTGGAGGAGTTGGTTGTTCCCGTTTCCACAGCACGCATCTCTCGTCCTCTGCACTGTGTTTCAAAGAACGATCCTGTGCGTCACGCAACCATCGGTGACTCTCATCAGGTCATCGGCCTGCCTTGTCGGAGGCCTTCCAACGCTGCGTCTTCCAGTGTCATCGACCATCCAAATAAATTTATGTACTGGAATAGTTACTGCACGGAATACAGCTAAGGAGAAGGATTCCCTGCCGGAG
The DNA here is from genome assembly GCA_961205895.1 of Mythimna pallens. NCBI lineage: Eukaryota > Metazoa > Arthropoda > Insecta > Lepidoptera > Noctuidae > Mythimna > Mythimna pallens. The sequence continues at coordinate 1,772,460 of OY540852.1, forward strand.
TCTGTGTTTCCTGATAGCTACAACCTAGGGATCTTTAAGTCAAGAGTGAATAGAGTAACCTATTCACTCTCTATTCTAGGCAATCGTGCTCCATCGTTGGCCACATCATCGCTTACCATCAGGTGAGATAGTGGTCAAACGCGAGCCTATCAATAATAATAAAAAGTAACGACAATTAACCATTTTTTTCTGTTTACCCAGAAAATACCATAAAGTATAGAATGCGACACAATTATTTTAATAATCCACTTTGTGCACACAATCATACAATAATTACCTGCCCGGATTCGAACCGCCCGTTGCGTGAAACAAAACTTCCTTTCAAGGAACTGAGTCTATACATGCAATGTACTTCACTTCCTTCCTCAAAAAAAAACCATTTCCTTCATGATTTGCGCCATTTTTTCTGATTTCCATCGGAAGTAGTTATATTATAAAGTGAATTTTTTAGGTTTTCAAATGATTTAGTTTATCTAGTGGTTTTTTTTTAAGTTAGGAAGGTATCGGCCCTGCTGGGCTCCTGCTTTTGCAGATATCTACTTGAAGAGTGGTCGACCTGCACCTGCCCCCCTAGCCAAGTTACAACCGTTTCGTGTCGAATTCCGTTCTCCAATCGGTAACGCCTCGGTGTCAGCAATTGTAGAAAACGATAAGTTCGTAGCCATGTTGAAGCACCGGTGTCGGCCGCACGTTCTACAATAACAAAGGATGTAGCGTTCAATATTGTAGAATCGATAACAATTCATTCTATCATTTGGAACGATGTGAACTTGGCTACGATTTTTTTATTCGTTTGTTTTGACCACGTGACTTAACGTTGAGATGATGTTATTCCCATACATTTGATTAGTTTTCCTTGGCTTGGCTAGGGGTGTTGATCTTTCCCCGGTCATGTCGGATAGTTGTCCCATCGGAACTGAGTGAATAAGAGTAAAGTAACAGAGAGTGAACCTTTGTTTTCGCACACACTTGTGCACTTTAATATCTCTAGCGTACTTGGCCAATATCCAAATTGGTCTCCGTGATCGAAATTCAGTCGTGATGATTATTATTACTATGGAAGAAAAGATGCTCTTTCATTCGCGAATAAATTGAGATAATTACAGATTAATGATGATTACTTAATATCAAAATCTCTCGTGCCCAAAATTGACGATTTTAATTATTATAAATGCTAAAATAACTCTATCCATTTGTTATCTCTTCACATCTTAACTGCTTACAAATAATACTTTTATTTTGAAAGGCGTAGAACTAACTACGGTTAAAAGGTATCACATATGAAAGAGCACAATTATATAATGTAATCTACGAAATAACATTAAGAATAATAAATTATATTACCTTTTTAGGGTACCGTACATCAAAAGGAAAAAACGGAACCCTTATAGGATCACTTTGTTGTCCGTCCGTCTGTCTGTCTGTCTGTCAAGACCCTTTATCTCGGGAACGCGTGGAGTTATCGTGTTGAAATAAAAACCATATACCCAAGTCTGCGGGCCCTTGAAGCTGTGGAAAAATCAAATATCTGAGTTAACGGAAAAATAAGATACGGCTGTTTATGTCGCAAAAAATGTGTATTTCGACACACTGGCAAATGGGAATCAAAATTTATAAGGTACTTCCCGTTGACCTAGAATCCTGAAATTTGACGTGAAGCAAGGTCTCATAACACAAGTATAGAAAAATAACCTGAAAACTGTAAACTTGTAGTTACGTCACAAATAAAAACGTTTTTTGCAATTCAGAAAAATCTTTGCAACTGAATTCGGGATTTGAACTGTTTTCATAGGTAAGTTTGTACGTAACCCTCAGTGCGCGAATCCAACTCGCACTTGCCCAGTTTTTTATTGTTATTTTAACTTTAACATTTTTAAATGAACTATGTCTTATGGATTATAAATTTTTACTCATTAATGTATTTAATGAGTAAAAAATTCGTCAAACTTAACCTAATTCCATTTCTACGTTCACGTAAGCGAAGCCAACGGTTTCACTCGCGTAAAAATCTAAAATTATCAATCCCATGCTCACCGGATAAAAAGTAATTTATGTGGTATTCCATTACATGATTTACTCGTGTACCAAGTTTTATACAAATCAGAACAGCCGTTTGAGCGTGAACGAGTAACAATCATACACACATACATTCAAATTTTCACCTTTATAATATTAATATGCTCACTTCAAATCAAATTGATTAACTATTGCAACGGTATAGTCATATTGGTTAATTCTAGCAAATCGCCTATAGGCTTTATTGACCAACTGAATTGCTAAACTGAAACAGAATCGCTATTTTAAATTAAATTCTTTATTTGTTCGGCATATTGCAGTTTACTATTGTAATCAATTGATGTGGTTGGAGGTGTCGTGATGGTCCAATGGTTAAGACGCCCGCCTCTCATCGATGAGGTAGCGAGTTCGAAACCGGGCAAATACCAATGTGATTTTTTCACCTACTTGTATAATATTAAACCTATCACCTCATCCGACTCAGCCTCTAAGTTCTAGTAAGTAAAAGTGATCGTTCAAGGCTGCGCCATATTAGCAACAGGCTTCCTGACCACGAGGACATCGTTACCCTTGTGCAGTGTTATCTGCAGAGCGGTCTGCTTGCCTGCCTGGTGGTCTTAGGAGGGGCCTTGATGCCCGCGAGGACTATGCGCTCTACCCTGGACCTGGACCATCGGACAAACTGACGTACGGTATATCCACCCTTACGTTGTTGACACCACTACCGTTCGAACTAAGCATTTCACCTCGTCTTATACCGCGTACATCAAAGGACTAGAACAAATTGCCTGCTGCCGTCTTCTGGTGCGATTATAATTTAGGTGTCTTTAATGCTAGAGTGAATAGGCTCTTAATAAACTAGTATGCCTCACCATCAACGATTGCATCACTGCTTACCATCAGGTGGGATCTCAGTCAAGCACTAGTTTACATCAATTAAAAAATATAAATGTTTAAAAAAAAATGCTGATATTTCAGTAGAATTTTTTCTTGACCACAGCGTTATAAAAATTACAATTTAATTATTACATCAACACTGGAGAAAGGCAATTGTATACATAATTACAATTAAAATGAGAGATTATATCAAATGAAAGACATTATGTAACAGATCAAGAAACTACCAAATAGCTTGGTTTATGACTTGTTAACGGTAGTTAAGATTATTGAAATTACATGATCACAGGTTTAAATCTCAGCTAGTGCCGATAATCATAAGATTTTTTTGTCTCTCTGAATAAATTAGAGAATTTTAAATAATATAGGCAGTCTAGATTTGAGTGTTCTTAGTGAAAGAACGTGTCCGAGAAATTACTAAGTAATAATGATAAATCATAATTATGCACTTATAGCATAGCATAGTCGGCCTTATAATGTTCCCACTCTTGGGACTCAGGTCTCCTCTCTAGGAGAGGAAATGGACCGTAATCCACCACGAGGGCCCTGTGCGTGTTGGTGGGTGTCACATGTCTTCGAATTTTTCAGTTCTAGGACATGCCGGTTTCCTCACGATGTTTTCCTTCACCGTTTTAAGAGCAGTGGTGATGAAATAAATTACACAGAGTAATGCGCCTGGCTGGGTTTGAACCCGCAAACTACAACTCATAAGTCTGACTGGCCTGTTGGTCTAGTGGTTAGTGGCCCTGACTGCTATGCCGGAGGTCGTGGGTTCGATTCCCACTCCGGACAAATGTTTGTGTGATGAGCACGATCATGTGTTCTGTGTCTGGGTGTAATTTATCTATATATGTATGTATTTAGAAATATATAAGTATGTTTATCAGTTGTCTAGTACCCATAACACAAGCTCTGCTTAGCTTGGGACTAGACAGCGTTGTGTGATAGTGGTGGAATATATAAGTCGGGGCCGTTTCCACTCGGCCACAACTGCTTTAATTACGCACTTAATAGAAAAGATATTGTTACTGCCATGAGGCTTCGATCTGGTCACATCCCATCGAGGAAGTTTACGTTCCTTATGGGTATCACATCTTCACCTAATTGCAAAAAATATGGACTAATCGAGGATGTACATCGTATTGTGGTGGAATGTGAGCGGGGCGAACGCCTCAGGAGAAATTTGTTTAGCACTCATATGATTGAAATTGGTATTCTCAACAGTATATTAGCTAAGCCAACGTCAGACGAGGCAAGACTACTTTAAAATACCTATACTAAAATACTAAATTTTATAAAATCCAAAATTTAGCTATGATGGAGCGATATAGTCATTATCGACATCATCATCATCATCTTCCTGCCCTTGTCCCGTGTTATTTGGGGTCGGCGCAACATGTTTTTTTCTTCCATTCTGCCCTGTCACTCGTCATGCTATCATTAACTTCCTTTTCTTTCATATCACTCTTCACACAATCCATCCATCTTTTCAATGAAACATAGTCATTATCGACAAATCTCCAAAATAAAGATTAAAAAAAAAAGATAAATCATGAGCCGGACGGTGAGGGCTGTCCGTTAATCAGCTGTCCAGACTGAGCTCGAGTCGTCGACGGCGCGTAGCAGGGCTCAGTAAGCCCGAAGCCAATTAGAGCCAAGAGTTAACTTCTGGAGGAAAAACTCGTGGTCCTAGATCGCAAAAGGCAAATATGGCCACGCCCTCCCATTGTCTAGCATTTATTTACTAATTTATATTTGATTATTTACTGCAGTGGACTATACACTTTAAGGCATTGTAAAACAAACGATTAATTCATATACTCCCTTCAAATCAAGTCCTTATTTCGAATTTTTGGCGGGATTTCTTCGCGTGAAGTTTAGTGGTTGTTTTTATATTGGCAAATTGATTCCTAGTGAAATTATGATGTAAAATTGGTATAGTCTATCTTAACTGTCTGCGCAATTAGACTGTAGAATCATTGAAATAGGCGCGATCTCGGTAAAATGGAGCTGAGAATTTTATTGTAGTGTTGACTAACTCAGCGAAGGTTGCCGAAACGAAACGAAACGAAACTTGTTATTTTTACTGCCAAACACTACAAAAACATCCATATTCTAATGGTAAACAAGTTAACCATTGATACGAAGACATGGCTTAAAGGACTTAGTATCCAAGCCAAAACTGGGCAAGTGCGAGTCAGACTCGCGCACTGAGGGTTTCCTACAAACTTGAAAGGTAAATTGCGGTTTACGATTTATGACGTACGTAAAAAAAAAAAACTACTTACTAGATCTCGTTCGAACCAATTTTCGGTGGAAGTTTGCATGGTAATGTACATCCCATGTAAGCCCTTTAAGCCATAAATTCATACGAAGATATGGCTTAAAGGGCTTAGTATCCAAGCCAAAAACATTGACAAAAAACTGGGAAAGTGCGGGTCGGACTCGCGCACTGAGGGTTTCCTACAAACTTGAAAGGTAAATTGCGGTTTACGATTTATGACGTACGTAAAAAAAAACAACTACTTACTAGATCTCGTTCAAACCAATTTTCGATGGAAGTTTGCATGGTAATGTACATCATATATATTTTTTAGTTTTATCTTTTTTTATTTTAGAAGTTTCAGGAGGGGGCATATTTTACCACTTTGGAAGTGTCTCTCGCACAAACTATTCATTATAGAAAAAAATGATTTAAGAAACTTCAATATCATTTTTGAAGACCTATCCATAGATACCTCACACGTATGGATTTGATGGGAAAAAATATTGAGTTTCAGTTCTAAATACGGGGAACCCCCAAAATTTATTGTGTTTTTTTCTATTTTTGTGTGAAAATGTTAATGCGGTTTACAGAATAATAACAATAATCTTTTATTGGAACAGAAAAAACTTTTACAAATTGTTTGCGTACGAAAAGAATACATCTACTTACCAATTTTCAACAGTATAGTTCTTATAGTTTCGGAAAAGAGTGGCTGTGACATACAGACGGACAGACAGACATGACGAATCTATAAGGGTTCCGTTTTTTGCCATTTGGCAACGGAACACTAAAAAGTCCCTATTTCCAATATTGTGGTTACGTCTAGCGACCTTAGTCACGCTAAACCGTCAGATTACAATTGCACGTAATAAGTACTTTCTATAGATAAAACTTACGCATGTGTTAGAAAGGCGTTCAGCTGGCTGCGCATGAGTTCAATGCTATCAACTGTCATAATGTCGGACAATTAGGCGGGTAATTTGAAAATGGAATGTACCTACGCCATCTTTGTTTTGTTTGTGAGAATGTTTCAATGTATCGTGGTTTCGTGTTGTATTTCACATACTTAGTAATACAATTTCATGCATATATAATAATATAATAATAATATTCCACAACTATCACACAACGCTGTCTAGTCCCAAGCTAAGCAGGGCTTGTGTTATGAGTACTAGATAACTGATAAAACATACTTATATATTTCTAAATACATACATATTATATATAAATTACACCTACACACAGAACAAATGATCGTGCTCATCACACAAACATTTGTCCTGGGTGTGAATCGAACCCACGACCTCCGGCATAGCAATCCACCGGCCCACGCTGAAAACCAGCGCTGTGAGTTCATCGCATAATGCGTGAGGCCACAGCTTTATGCTGAGCGTTCGGCCTTTTTGCGTGGATGTGACGCATATCTTCCCTATTAATTGATAATGTTTGTTTGCTAGTTTTAAGATTGCGTCATTTCGCGCGAATAAACAGTTTTTCTTTCTTTCTTTCTTTCTTCCCAATCAGGGCCCTTAACCACTAGAACAACAGGCCTGTCAAAGATAAAAATATTTGACCCGAGATTTCGAGTGGCCCACCTAGTGGTTAAGCGTGTAGTCCCTTGATCATCTGGCATCAGGCCGGAGTTAAATAAACACGTGCTTGTACTGCCTCGGAGGCCACACGGTCAGCTATTTTTTTTTTTAAACATATTTCTAAAGATCAAAGCCGTTTGAAAGGAGTAGGGAAAACAAGAGAAAAAATATCATGCTGTTCAATATTTTTTTTTAGACAAAAGTATTAATCGCACGAAAAAAAACAATTGTTGATAATGTTGAACATGAATCTATGATAAACATATTATATTTTTTTCGAATCTATTAACCCAGACGTTACCGTGATGTGGCCGGTGCCACTCCTCCTCACTTCGGACCATGGCCTGTACCAAAGCCCGGCGCGAGAGATCGTTGCCGCCGATCGACCCACGAGGACACGGCGGTGCTCTGTCCAAGCGGGGCACTCCTCTACCGTGTGCTCCACTGTGTCCTCCAGGTGGTCCACACAGAGGTGACACCTGAGCAGAGAGGATCGGATTCCCACGATCCTCACCAGGTCATCGGTCCACCTTGTGGGAGGCCTTCCAACACTGGGTTTTCCGGTGTGTGGGCGCCACTCCAGAACTTTTCGACCGCATCCGTTCTGCGACCAATGTGCCGTGCCCAGTGCTACTTACTTAAGCTTAGTGATTCTTCAGGCTATGTTGGTAACCTTGGTTCTCCTGCGGATATCTTCATTCCTGATGCGATCTCGCAAATAGTGCTTTATATTGCCCTTTGGGTCACTTAAAGCCTTCTGATAAGCTACTCAATGTTAATAAGGTGCGTATTAGCTTAAAACATGATAACATGGGGTTTTATAGACCCGTCGGATATTCAATGTGAGTGCGGTGCTCCTAACAAAACATGAGCCACATATTAGAATGCCCCAAGTGCCCATACACCTGCACTTTGGAGGATTAGATGAGTGCTACCGATGCTGCTATTAATGTAGCCACCTATTGGTCCCAAACAGTTTGCCGAGTTTACCATCGAATTCAAAGGAGAAGAAGAAGAAAAAGAGGCTTAAAATATAGCTTAGCGTGTGTACAGTCTTAGTAAGTACGCTTTAGATCTCAGCGAAACAAACAGTATTGTTTTCAAGGCACACAGCCGTCAATAACCCTAATTAAAACTGTCGTGAGCTACACATATTGCACTTTCATTTTTAAACAATACACAATGGCTAAGAATACAGCACTTAATTACATGATTCAAGGCGCTAGGAACTTTGTATACTATGTAATCTAACTTAGTTCCTCAAGAGATAGTGTTTAACTAAGTTACATTCAACCATGGACGCCGATTCCGTGGGTGCTTGGGGGATCGAGCACCCATGAGAATTAAACAGTGGGTACCGAGCACACCTGAGAATAGACATCAAGAAACAGATCAATAATCGCCTTTTAGGGATTGGCGTTTTTTTATTATCCTACGACCCGATTAGCGCAGTGGTTTAGAGCGCCGGTTGAGACGCCAGGGTCGCGGGTTCGATTCCCGCACCAACACAAATGTTTGTTGATTAAACAGATATTTGTGTTGGGTCTGGGTGTGTGTGGTACCTTTGTTGTTTCTGGTTTCCATAGTACAAGGGAAAAGTTTAGTTTGGGACCAGGACAATGTATGTGATGTTTTTCCAATTTATTATTATTTATTAAATTTATTTATTTGTCGGTCGATCAGTGTGCATTTCTCTTCTCACACTTCGCCACTTTTTCGAGTCACCAAATGAGCATAAGCACCTATAAGGATTTCTAAAAGCTGGCGCCCCTGCATTCAACCGTGTTCACAATTATTGGGCATGCCATTATCATGGCGGTATGTCCACTCTTTGAGGAGTGACTGGAGAGGTCCATATTCCGCATAACACAGGTCTTTACTGGACATGATAATATCAATAATCATAATAATACATTTTATTGTTCTCTCTTCACAAAGGTTTCCTTAACTAAGTAATCTATTATACATATACAAGTGAGTAAGAAGCTCCTTTGCGAGAGACTAGAGTCCGTACTAGGGAGACCCAGTGTTACGGATCTAAATAAATAAGTGACTGGCCTGTTGGTCTAGTGGTTAGTGACCCTGACTGCTACGCCGGAGGTCGTGGGTTCGATTCCCACCCAGGACAAATGTTTGTGTGATGAGCACGATCATTTGTTCTGTGTCTGGGTGTAATTTATCTATATATGTATGTATTTAGGTATATATAAGTATGTTGATCAGTTGTCTAGTACCCATAACACAAGCTCTGCTTAGCTTGGGACTAGACGGCGTTGTGTGATAGTTGTGGAATATTATTATTATTATTAAATAGAAGTCAAATCACAATAATACTTATTCAGTCCAAATCAATATTCAATTGTCAAAGTTAAATTAAAATGAAATCATAAATTCGTCACAAGAATAAAAAGCTTGCTCGAGTCATTTTTTCAAACGAGCTTTGACGCTGCCTATAGTCGGGGCACCGGAAATAGCTGCAGGCAGTTGGTTATAAACTGTCGGGCTCATGACATGAGTCGTCTTGGAAGAATAAAACTACGGGTTTTGCAAAGAGCCTGTCGGAAAATTTTCAGGCTGATTTAAAAATAAATAGACTATTTTGAATATGAGGATTGACGACGCCGCCAAGACAACTTGGGACGAGGTGACGAGATGACCTGGACACCTACTAGAAGGTTTGAGGTGGCTCCAGAAAAGAATACCTGGAAGAAGTTGGGGGAGGCCTTTGCGTAGCCGCGGGAAAGCTAAGGCTAAAAAAAAAAAACAAAGTGTTTTGCATTAAATCTCACAAAAAAATCCCATTTTATGTTCGCGTTAGACCACTATCTCACCCGATGGTAAGCGATGATGTGGTCGACGATGGAGCACGCTCGCCTAGAAGTAACTTATGCACTGTTTTTTTTTTTATCTTGCTCTTGGGCGGAGCGAGAGATAGTGTCAGACTTTTACTGACTAAAAACCCACTCCTGTTCCTTCGTTGCCTTCGTCCCAGGGCCCCGGGTTTCGTTTTCTCACTACCCATGGCCCCAGTAGGCTTCGACCCTGCTGGGCCCCTACGATTTGCTGACATCACCCTGAGGCGCACGTGTCGAGTCGCAACTTATGCACTGTAGACTTTCCATTGCAGATAAAAACTGTTCGTGACAGCGAGTAAGTTATCAACCGAAGTAAGCCAACTTTGACAGGTTGCAAAACTCGGGGAAAATGGGTAAATAAGTTAGTAATGTAGTATCGAACTGCCATGATTGGTTTTGTAACTTTTCATACAAGTTTTTTGAAAGTACTAAGCTCGGAGTTTTGTTGATCACATTAGAAATGAAGTTCACCATATGCATGGCTAACTTTCCGTCCGATCGTCCGGTAACCGTCCGGACTGAGCCCAAGTCGTCGACGGCGCGTAGTGTTCCACGCGCGCCTCAAGGAGATGTCACAACCGTAAAGCTCAGCAGGGTCGAAGCCTACTGGGGCCATGGGTGATACGAAAGAGATCCCCGAGGCTCTGGAACAATGGCAGGGAAGTAACAGGAGTGGGTTTTTAGTCAGTAAGAGTCTGTCACTATCTCGCACTCCGCCCAAGAGTGGGGGATGTCATTAGACGATTTTCCGACCAGAAAAAAAAAAACAGAAATGAAGTTATCTGCAGGAAAACGTAAGTAAGTAGCAGTGGGCGGAGTACATTGTTCCCAGAACATATGGTCGATAAGAACGAAAGGTTCTGGAGTGATGACCATGTACTGGAAGACACGGTGTTGGAAGGCCTCCCACAAGGTAGACCAATGACCTAGTGAGCGTTGTGGTAATCCGATGGAGACGCCCAGGACCTGTCGTTATAACGACGTTTGGAGGAGGCCTATGTCCAACAGTGGACGTTTTTCGACTGAAATGATGATTATGCAAGTTTTTATTGTTCTGTGATAATATGAGAATATAGATTCTATTCTCTTCATCCTGACTTAATATTTAATATTTAACTAAAACATCCAAAAATCTAAACCTAAGAGGGTCCTTTTCCACTCGCCTATCGTCAACATGGAGCTTGGTTTAAAAGCTTGTTACTTCATCTAACGCAATCCAACGCGATGTTTGACGAAAAGGCAACGCGAAAAAAGAGAGATAACGCCTGAAAACTCTATTAGCATTCGATAATTCCGTTATTTACTCGAATATTTTACAAAACTTGTTGTAGAAAATTTTGAGTAAATTATGTAGTGTCAAAGTTTAAGCAAAGTAGCAGATTTTCGGAGGGGTTTACGGGATTAGTTTTACACAAATTTATAAATTGATTTCAATAGAAGCCTAGATAATATCCACAAGATACTGTGTTTCCAAAATATCTCATGAAAAATGTTCAATAACATCATAATCGCGTAAGAGCGATTGTATGAAAAACAGTAAAAATGTATGTCGAGTTGCATGCCCGCGCAGTACATGTTAACGGATCGCGTACGAAACACTATAGCACTACAAAACACGTTGACGTGGCTTAGAAGGTTGCCCAACTTTAGTGGGACTGGGCAGGACAATTGGACATATCTGCCGCATGCCGATCGAGCGGTGGACCGATAAACACAGAGTAATATAATAATATTCCACAAACATCACACAACGCCGTCTAGTCCCAAGGTAAGCAGAGCTTGTGGTATGAGTACTAGACAACTGATAAACATACTTATATATTTCTAAATACATACATATTATAGATAAATTACACCCAGACACAGGACAAATTATTGTGCTCATCAGAAAAACATTTGTCCTGAATGAGAATCGAACCCACGACCTGCGGCATAGCAGTCAGGGCCACTAGTCACTAGACCAACAGGCCAGTCTAGATTGTGGGTACCCTGAAATCGCACGACGGGGTCGCGGCAAAGATTCAGGAAGAAAGAGATTGCCAAGGAGTGGCTCAAAGCCGGGAATAATAGACGTGGATGGATTGCAGCTGACTTGGTAATTTAGAAGGCAATGTACATTTTTAGGGACGAATAATGCAATTAAAATGAAGTCTGTTTAATTAGAACCCTTAACATTGCATGGTTGCGTCTTTTTTGAGATACGGCGTAATTTTTTGGGGAAATTGTAGTCTGAGAGAACAGGTGTTTAAGGCTCAAAAACGCTGTATAAGGGCAATGTGCAATTTAATAGTAACAGATAGCTGCGTACCTGTATTTAAGTCCCTAAAATTGCTCACATTCCCATCACTATATATTTTTGAGATTGCTGTTTTTGTAAAATCAAATATGCATCTATTTAGTAAAATGTCAGAAAATAGTAACAGGCCAATTAGGAGACAATATAAAAATAGGCTGCTTCTTAATGGTTTTGCACCGTTTTACTAAAGAAAAGTGTTTTATGTATGGGTCCGACCATATTTAACAAAATACCCGATAGAATAAAAAATGAGGCTCTTCCACTTTTTAAAAAGAAATTGACTGAATTACTAATGAATAAATGTTATTACTCAATTAGCGAATTTTTGACCGATAATAATTTAAATTAATCTGACATTTTCTTATTATTATTTGACTCATTATTAATTTATTACATTTTGACATAATAAACTTTTTTTTTTTGATAATTGTACTATTTAAACTTGACTGTGTCTCTTTTTAGTTTGTGTTTTAGTCCTAAGCATATTATGGTAACAGATTATGTAAACAGTATTTTGCATGCCTTAGTTAAGGTTAGTATGGATCATCAAACGTGACAAAGACCTGTAACCTGTACCTACTTTCTGCGCAAATAAAGATCTATTCTATTCTATTCTATTCTATTCTATTCTATTCTATTCTATTCTATTCTATTCTAGTCTATTCTATTCTATTCTATTCTATTCTATTCTATTCTATTCTATTATATTATATTATATTATATTCTATTCTATTCTATTCTATTCTATTCTATTCTATTCTATTCTATTCTATTCTATTCTATTCTATTCTATTCTATTCTATTCTATTCTATTCTAACAAAACGGTTGTCGTCCCTTGCACTATTAATAGTTGCAAAATTATGTCTAAAATGTCGTCACAAAGTGATCTAATTCGATCGCGTATGCAAGCGGCGCCGGGGCACATTGTCATGCCAGGAGCGAGCCAGCCGCCTTAGTTTTGCGTAAGCGCAAGAGTGAAAGTTGGACGCAATGGTAAAGCGATTTTCGGTTAAGTCATTTCAACTTGTGAATTGTTTTACTTGAGTTTTCGATGGAGGATTCTGTGTTTTATTATTCTGTTTTTATCATATGGCCCCTTTATCTTAGTAGTTGCAGCATTAAACAACATGTAACTGGAATAATAATAGTAATAACAAAACCGGGCAAGTGCGAGTCGGACTCGCGCACCAAGGGTTCCGTACAAACTTACCTATGTAAAGAGTTCAATTTCTGATTGGAGTCTAGAAGTTTTTTCCAAATCGCATAAAAAAGAAGTTGTGACGTAACAACAAATTTTCTGTTTTCAGATTTATTCTTATATTTGTGTTATAAGACCTTGCTTTATGCAAAATGTCAGGATTCTGGGTCAACGGGCAGTAAATATACGTTTTTTGCGACATAAATAGGCGTATCTTTTTTTTCGTTTAACTTGGATGTTGACTGACTTTTGCGTGACGAAAAATGTATGGCGATAAAATTCCGTCATTCAAACATCATTCATGATTGATGGTTTTGATTGACGCTTGCATGACCGTGTAATGGACGCCTAATAGGCCTCGTACGTGTCCGTTCCTTGAGTTGCGGATAAGAAAAACACAGTCTTCTCAGTCTTCAGTCTGCCATGCCGAGAACATAACTTCAATTTTATTTAGTTTAAAAAACAGATGAATATATATGTACCTAAGATGCCCTATTAAAACAGAATGTAGTGGTCATCATCATCATTATTTCAGCCAAAATACGTCCACTGTTGGGCCTTCCAACGCCGCGTCTTCCGGTACGTGGTCGCCACTTCAGAACCTTTCGTCCCCATCGACCATCTATTCTACGAGCAATGTGCCCTGCCCATTGCCACTTAAGTAAATAATAATGCAGTTGTGTAGCTACTTATATACGGTGTCACTTTAAACTCGTACCGCTTAGCCAAAAAAACTTTTAGTCTCTTATTAGTTACGGGGTCTACTATACCCCTTACCATCATAATGATTTTTTTTAAACGAGGTCTGAAACGCCCCGTACCGCAAGAATGGAAAAATACAAAAATAAGTGCCACTGTCAACGTGTTAGATTCACTATGTATGTTGCTAGAATGAACAAGGTAGCCATTTCATTGCTTTTTTTTTTAAACTGGTAATTAGAACGCGACCAGTGTTGCCATATCTCTAGGTCAAGTTTAGTAATAACAGTTGATAGTTATTAAGCAACCGTTGTTATAACATTACTTATTATGTAGGTGACATAGCTAATAAACTCTACTTCATTCAATTAATATCCCAAGGGAAGGATTTGATAACTGTCTCATTCAAACTAGATCACTCAAGAGAATTACTAGAATATGGTTCGATCGTGATTTAATAATAACCTCTTTGGGGCAGTGGTTGTAAATATCTGTTGATTGTGAGTTCTTGTGTTCAAGTCTCGATTCGGAATGTTTCTTTTTTTTAATTTTCTTACTAGTGTATCTGTCTGTAGCATCGATATATATGTACTACGCACTAGATTACGCGTGCCGAACGCTCACTTCAATCGACTCAGGTGTAGTGTAATCCATACACCTTAAACATTATACTATGTTGAACGAAACGCGTAAGTGCCACGAAATTCATGGCGCTTAAGACATTTTGGTCGTGAAAAAAGTATCCTCTAAAAGCTATCTTGGCGCTGTATGTTTTAATAGTTAAATTAAACAGCCTTGGGATTTTGGTATTATTTACAGATGGGAAATCATTGAATCTGAGCCGTGTTTCGAAAAATATTTATTAAGGATTTTTTTTTAAACACAATTTACTTGCACTTAATTAGTAGACAGTGAGATGGAGTCCCGATAAGTCACACTGAATCGATGCACTACCAGTGTAAAGGGTCGCCTTGCGAAGCAGCAATGCTAGCGAAGGGGACGGCCGCATGCGTGAGGGCACGGACATCTTCACGCTCCAGCCGCCGCAACTCCGACCTCGACCATCAGCCCTGCCCCTCCAGCCAAGTTACGATCGCCTAAGATTCCTTTGTTCTGACCACGCAACTGAGCGTTGAGATGACGTCAGAACAAAACAATCGGAGGCGTGGCCTACTCGAGGCATTCGACGCAAACGAGAGGATTTTCCGAAATTCTCCCCCTAAGGGAAAGGACAAGGGGGTCCAAAGTTTGTATGGAAAAACTTACTTTTACGTGGGCGAAGCTGCTGACAGAATCTAGACAAATTATATAAACCTAGCCTCTAGTAATTTTTAAATATCTAGGCCATTTGGTTTTTAAGTAATGATTTAAGTCTGTATTAAATTTATTGAACAATCTATTAACTCATTTTTAAGTTTTATACAAAAAATTAAGATATTTTATAAGGTGTGGCAATTGGTCTAGATTTGAATCACCACTTAACGATAATATAATTTTTTTGCAATTTAAACCCAATGATGCGTCAAATTGATAATATTATTTTGGTACTAAGCGTCTCAGAATAGAATATAATAAACTTTATTGTATACCAAAAAAGTAACAAAACTTATACATTAACTTAAATCTATGGGTACAATGGCGGTCTTATCGCTAACAGCGATATCTTCCAGACAACCTTAGGATGGATCGTAAGAAATTAAAATAATACAGGGGGTAGTCTGCGGTGTACTGCTAACAAATGAATCAATCTCTATATTAAACACAATACGTATCTATAATAATAGGTCTTTACCTAAGTAATTGGAGATTCTATAACCAGCATTTTCAGAATTAATTATCTGTGGATTGGCGCGCAATACGACAGACCATCGCAAAGCTACAAGAGTTACAGT
The DNA here is from genome assembly GCA_961205895.1 of Mythimna pallens. NCBI lineage: Eukaryota > Metazoa > Arthropoda > Insecta > Lepidoptera > Noctuidae > Mythimna > Mythimna pallens. The sequence goes on from OY540852.1 coordinate 1,788,172, forward strand.
ATTAATATGTTACCTACAGAATTTCATTAACAAAGGGACGAAAAAGAAGGGGAATAAGAGGAAAAAAAAGAATACATTAGGGTTGGTGGAAGAAATTTAATTACGTAGAACCAGGATAGTGTTAGAGAGAAAAGAAACGGTTTTTAACCAGATTTGATTCAGAATTTTCATGATTAAATTGTTTTTGGAAGGCGCAGCGTTGGAAGGCCTTCCCACAAGGTGGACCGATGACCTGGTGAGAGTCACGGGTATCCAACACTCGTCTGGTAGGAGGATCCTCTCTTTTCAATGGAGGTATGTGTACTTTAAAGTAAGTATAACGATTGTCTTCATCATCACCGCCGACATAGCCCGAAGAATCACCAAAGTTAAGTGGCAGTGGACAGGGCATATTGCTCGCAGAATATTGGGGCCGAAAGGTACTGGAGTGGTTACCGCGTACCGAAAGACGCAGCGGTGGAAGGCCACTCACAAGGTGGACCGATGACCTGGTGAAGATTGTGGAAATCCGACGGATATGAGACGCACAGGACCGGTCGTTGTGGTGACACTTGAGGAAGGCCTATGTCCAACAGTGGACGACTTTTGGCTGTTATATTTTTTTAATTTATTATTATTGATAGGCTTGCGTTTGACCACTATATCACCTGATGCAAAGCGATGATGTGGTCGACGATCGAACACTCTTGGTGAGAAGTAACCTATTCACTATTAACTTAAAGACCCCTAGATTGTAGCTATCAGGAAACATAGATTCCGGCAAGGCTAGAGTGAATAGGCTCTTAATAAACTAGTGCACCTCACCATCAATGACTGCATTACTGCTTACCATCAGGTGGGATCGCAGTCAAGCACTGGTTTAATTTAAAAAAAGAGGAGCTAAATCTCTTTAAAAGGATCAAAAACCTTTAACTTTTAAAAATTTTGTTATACAGATTTTTATAAAACCAAAAAACAAAATCACAATTTCACATCCAGGCGCCAAACTCAGAACATCACGCTCATTACCCGCGCTAACAACTACGAAACCGTTTCAATAACCGTAGCAGCTACACTTATATCATTGCAAACCACATCAGAATCTATAGTTAAACATACTATTACAAAACGCAAGCAAAGCCGCAGCAAAAACATAGTTACAGAACAGTGAAAGTAAATAGTGCATACAAGACCATTGAACATTGAGCCTCGATGGCATTAAAAATCGAAGCAGATGGAGATCTTGGCACAATGAACTACAACAGAATAACTTCACGCTTGCATTATCCAGACGGGGAAGGCAGTAACCCAAAGGCAAATGTCTAAAATGGCCATGTGCAATATAGAGTATCGGAATACAGAATAATTATTTGTCTTTTTTATTAAATAAATTGCAAATATTTCTGCCCCCCTAGCCAAGTTACAACCGTATCGTTTTTATTCTCTTTTCGTTGGTCGCCTCGAGTCGGCCACGCCTCCTATCCCTTTGTTCTGACCACGAGACTGAGCGCTAAGATAACGTCAGAACAAAAGAGTCGGAGGCGTGACCAACGAAAAGAGAAACGAAACGTTTGTAACTTGGCTAGGGGGGCTGTAACACGGACTAGCTATATGCCAAAATGTAAATTTTATAGTATTTTAAGCGACCAATAACATCCACCAGCCCCCACTGACGCCTCATGACGTGTCGATAATTAGGGATGCCCAATCAATTGTAATCGATAGAATTGATTTTTAATCAATCACCACCTTCCGGATCGCTACATGCCTGCGTTTGGGTGCTCTATAGTGGAGCTCCACATCGTTGTCAGTGCGGCGAAGCAGTCGACCGCCTCGGATACCATGCCCTATCATGCAGTAGAAGCGCTGGTCCGATAGAACAACATGCCAGTATTAATGACATCATCCGCCAACCTCTTGTCACCGCCGGGGTGCCAGCTGTTTTAGAACCCAATGGCTTGGCAGGTGACGGTGGGAAGAGGCTAGACGGGATGACTATAATGCCTTGGAAATTGGGTAGGCCTTTGGTGTGGGATGCAACATGTGTCGACACCCTTACGCCATCCCATCTTCTGAGTACGGCGGGCTGAGCTGGGGCGGCTGCTGCAGGTGCAGAAAACTTCGAACGGCGTAAGTATAATAAATAACCTCATCGGATTTGAGCCGTTTGGGGTTGAAACACTAGGGCCATGGGGTCCGAGCGCTCATCGAGTTGTTCAGGATATCAGCAAACAGCTGGTCGACTCTTCGCATGACCCGAGGGCTAGGCTTTTCTTCGGTCAACGAATCAGCATTGCCATCCAGCGTGGCAATGCTGCCAGCGTTCTGGGCACTTTTCCAGTTGACATCGATGTGGACGAATTTTTTGATGCCCTCAGAGTTCTTTTCTACCCGTTTGTGCATATTATTATTTTCAGTTTGTTTAAATACCTATTAAGTTATGATATTTAATAATTAAGATGTATATAAAATAAAGAAATAGAATAATTTTAAGGGTTAAAAAAATAAATTAATCGATCGATTGTTTTTTTATTATTGTATTTTAAAAAACCTAACAAGTATGTTTTATAAATCACCGAAGTGTAATATCGCGCTTACCGACACATACAGCTATCGCTGTATGTTCTTTATATTAATTTATTTTTTATATTCAGACAACTATCACACAACGCCGTCTAGTCCCAAACTAAGCAGAGCTTGTGTTATGAGTACTAGACAACTGATAAACATACCTAAATATTTCTAAATACATACATATTATTGATAAATTACACCCAGAAACAGAACAAATGAATGTGCTCATCACACAAACATTTTTCCAGGGTGGGAATCGAACCCACGACCTCCGGCATAGCAGTCAGAGCCACTAACCACTATACCAACAGGCCAGTCAATTGAATGAGGTCATACTCGATTTTAAATAGGTTACATTAATGATGAAGTGATCAAAACCTATTATTTCATGATGATCATTTTCTCAGGGATCTGATGCAGTCTTTTTTTTAATTTTTGTTTCTGCGTCAATTATTATTTATTGATATATTAGAGTAATTCCTATTAACATATATTATTGTCTTATATACTTTTTTACATAGAAAAATTCTTCTTCTATTTTTATTAATGATAGGCAAGCGTTTGACCACCATCTCACCTGATGGTAAGCGATGATGTGGTCGACGATGGAGCACGCTTGCCTAGAAGTAGCCCTTTCACTCTTGACTTAAAGACCCCTAAGTTGTAGCTATCAGGAAACAGACTTTCTTCTTCTTAAAAAGGCTGAATACTATAGAATTATTTATACCTCTCCGGGATAAAATCCGACATTTTACGTGATTGAAGCCGCCAGCAAAAGCTACTAGTCATAAACGCTAGCAGCTGTTGTCTATATATATTGTATATTTTATTTATATTTTGTCTACTATTTTAATAAGAAACAACTTTTTATAAAGACATAAAAATATCTTCCAATCCATTTGTATTGAATTTAGTTACAAGGAATGCAAAGAAATTAATGTAAATCACTTCTTTATGAATATCGGGTCAACGAACGGTCATTGAACTGGGAAAACTGTGAGTGCAACCGATGTGCAGCGTGTACTGTTTATGCTGTCCTGGTACTTTTGTCTTATTGGGACTATTTAAGAATGTATCTTGAAGTCAAGTGTGAATAGATTAATGGCAAGTGCGAAATCAACGACCACATCGCTTTGGAACGTACAATTGAGCTTCACTTGTTTTTTTTGACTGACCGACATTTTGACAACTCAAAAGTGCCTGTAATTGATCTCTTTGAATTAAACGTTTCTGATTTCATTATCACTTACCATCAGGTGAGATAGTATACAGTCAATTGCCAGCCAATCAATAAAAAAAAGTTCGATCGTGTTTGGAGTACTGTTTAGCATAGCAAAGCCGGCCTTATAATGTTCCCACTGTTGGGACTCAGGCCTCCTCTCTAGGAGAGGGAATGGGCCATAATCCGCCACGCGGGCTCAGTGCGGGTTGGTGGATGTCACATGTCTTCGAATTTTTGGTTCTTGGACATGCCGGTTTACTTCAACGTTTTGAGAGCAGTGGTGATGAAATAAATTACACAAAGTAATGCGCCTGACTGGGTTTGAACCCGCGACCTACAACTCATAAGGCGGGGCCGTTACCACTCGGCCACCACTGCTCGAGTACTGTTTGGAATTGCATAATTTAACTTCGCCATGTCCTTCCCATCATCGGGCCACTAGACGTACGGCGTTTCACCACCGGCATATGGGTGGATATCCCACCCACACGTACAAATCGTTTTGGGAACACATTCATTATAGCTAGTGTTGGTTTCCTGATAGCTATGGGTCTTACCTAGAGGTCATTAAGTCAAGAGTGGATCGGTTACTTGTAAGCAAGCGTGTTCTATCGTTGGCCACATCATCGCTTACCATCAGTTGAGATCTAATAGTTTTGGCACGAGCGAATTAATAAAAGAAAAATGGTTAAACTGGAATTGCCTCAACAGCAGTGCTCGTTCAATACGAGGACTGGGACGGTTCGCAGATTTGAGTATATGGTTTAAAATTCAATCGAGTTGATATTAAAACCATATACTCAAGTCTGAGTACTATATTATGTGTGACTTTTACTAGTACAACGGTGTAGTAGAAAGGTTACATCGGTAAACAATCGTTTTGCCTACAAATGACATAAATGTATCTATGATTGCGCCATTGACTCTAGCTTCTTAAGGCTGTGAGAAATATCACTCGTTACAACGCATAGTTATGTGGAATTGCTAAATAACTACATGAGTTCACATGTTTCAATAGGCAAATCAGAATCGCTACAAACACGCGTCAACGTCGCGTTAAAAAACATAGTGTGTACAGGCCCTTAAACAAGTTACAGTAAAGCCCAGGGTGGTTGAACACATTTTTTTCTTGGAATCTTCTCAAAAACTATTTTCCATTACTTCATGCAAATGTATATCTAGCCCATACTGTCCCACTGTTGGGCAAAGGCCTCCGACTATTCCTCCCATTGTTCCCGGCTCTGAGACACTTCTTGCCAATTCACAAGGAAGACATTCAAGTCGTTCCGCCATCTTCTTCGTGGTCTGCCGCGATCCCGTCGTGCGATTTTAGGGTCACCAACTTTGTGTTTTACTGGCCCGTTGATTAATCGGCATACGGCAAAGATGTCCGGCCCAGTCCCACTTAAGCTGGGCAGCCTTCTGAGCCACATCAATGATCTGCGTTTTGTAGCGTGGTATTGTGTTTCGAACGCGATTCGTTATTTTAACACCCTAGCCAAGTTGATAATCTGCAATCGTTAACGCTAGTCGAAAACTAATCAAATGTATAGGAATGACATCATCTCAACGTTAAGTCTCGTGGTCAGAACAAACGAATAAAAAATTCGTAGCCAAGTTAACATCGTTCAAAATGATAGAATTAATTGATATCGTTTCTACAATGTTCAACGCTACATCCTTTGTCATTGTAGAATGAGCGGCCGACTAAAGCGCGTCAACATGGCTACCAATTTATCGTTTTCTGTAATTTCTGACAACGAGGCGTTACCGATTGGAGAACGGAATTCGACACGAAACGGTTGTGATTTGTCTAGGGGGGCTAGTATGCTACGCTCCATAGCATGTGAAACGCCTTTAAAATTGTGAAATGTCCCAAACTACTTTTTTGAGAAATCGTAAACTATTTTTTCTAATAAGACACGAGTATTTTGGAAACTAATGAATTTTAACGTGATTTATCGCTTTCTAAACGATTTTTTCATTATTATATCGAGAAATTAAACTTTAATAAAGATTTATTACAGTCATAGGGAGTCTGCAGCAACCTGTTTTGTCTGGTAGAGAATGCCTGAGGCATTAAGTCCGCCTTAGTACCTTTGTATTGCTTGAAGTTTTAATAAATATAGAAAAAGTCTGATCATTGACTAAACCAGTGATTTAGCAATCAGTAAATATAAAGTTTTCTTGTGTGATCGAATCAGGAATGAGGATATCCGCAGGAGACCCAAGGTTATCGACATAGCACGAAGAATCGCCAAACTTAAGTGCAGTGAGCAGGGCATATCGCTCGCAGGACGGACCGGAAGACGTAGCGTTGTAAGGCCTCCTACAAGGTGGACCGATGACCTGGTAAGGGTTGCGGGAATACGATGGATGCGAGATGCACAGGACCGTTAATTGTGACGACACTTGGGGGAGGCCTATGTCCAATAGTGGACGTCTTACTTTGATGATGATGATGAAAAATAAAGTAAGTTGTATTGTTTTTATTTGACTAAACTGACAATAGCCAACTCTTGAAGCGGACATGCGATGTGGCCGCAAAGCAAAGTGAATCGGATCTAAAAATCAAGGAAGCTACTGAAATACAAAAGGTGACCTGCTTTATAATAAAATTGGTCTTAGAAATGACATAACAACTCCCACTTACAACAAAATAAAACCTTATTTGGACGAAACGATGTCCGTCTAAATGTTAACTTGTTTTAATTTTATTATCACCTATTTAGGATCACCGAAATGGTTACCTAAATCACGTCATACTAAAAAATTGTTTTTTTTTTAAACTTTATCGAATTGAAATAAATTAGGTAAACGGATTTCATTTAAAATAATTCATTTGTTGTTAAATTGGTAGTTTAAAAGTTGGTTTAGTTTTTATATCTGTATATAAAAGGAGAAACTGACTGACTGACATACCAACGCACAGCTGAAACTACTGGAACTAGGAACGTGAAATTTTGCACAAGGCTTCCTTTTATGACGTAGGCGAGCACCAATAAGGGATTTTTGAAAATTCAACTTTTAAAGGGGTGAAACAGGGGTCCAATGTTTGTATGGAGAAACCTACTTTCACGCGACCGAAGCCGCTGGCAGAAGCTAGTATATATATAAAAGCGAAAGACCACTCACTGATTAATCACGAAATCTCGGAAACTATAACACCTACAAACTTAAAATTTAGCAGGTAGGTTCCTCATAGGGTCTAGACGTCCGCTAAGAACGGGTTTTCCGAAATTCACCCCTAAGGGGTTCAAATGGGGGTCCAAAGTTTGTATAGAGAAACCGAATTTCACGCAGGCGAAGCCGCTGGCAAAAGCTAGTACTTGCATATGCACAAGGCAAGCAGGATTATCCATCAGCAACTTGCTCTTAAATACTCACTTATGAAGTCGGAAGTGGCGTACTGGGATCAGTCCATTATCAATGACAAAACTATTGTAGCCAATAAGCCTGATGAAGTGGTGCTGGATCGAATTGTGAGGCGTGCAATGATCGTTGATATAATCGTCCCGCTTGATATAAACCTCGTAAAAACCGAGAATAATAAGAAAATTAAGTATCTTAACTTGGCCCGCATGGTTGTCGACATGTGGGATATGGACACTGCGATTTTTGTACTGATTGTCGTGTCAGCCAGATTCTCCGTTAGCTAGACGAGAACAACCGAAGACTATGGCGAAAAGATTCACCCGGACGGTGACATGCTTTTTATATCATTAATAATATTATTACCAACCAATCTCCAAAACTACCCAAGATCATAGCGTAATTATATAAATAAATACAATTTAATTGCGTCATTCATAAAGTCTTAGCGTTTAGAAATCTGTTAGTTTATAGTCCAATTATTTTAGAGAGATAAACACAGATGTATCGTGCCGAGCGTGGATAAACTACGAACAGAATTTATGCGGCAAATAATTTCTTTACATAAGTAAATTAATGTTAATGGTAACTTAAAGTACGATATATAAGACTTATTTTTAGGGTTCCTTACCTCAAAAAGAAAAAACAGAACCGTTATAGGATTACTTTTTATCCGTCCGTCTGGCTATCTGTCTGTCAAGACCCTTTATCTCGGAAACGCTTGGAGGTAACGAGTTGAAATTTAAGCCATATACTCAAGTCTGCGGACCTTTGAAGCTGTGAAAAAATCTAACTTCTGAGTTAACGAACAAACAAGATACGGCCGTTTATGTTGCAAAAAATCTAGAATCTTGAAATTTGGCATGAATCAAGGTCACTTATTACAAGTATAAGAAAAAAATCTGCAAACTGTAAATTAGAAGTTACGTCACAAAAACAAAATTTTTGGCGATTCAGAAAAATCTTCGTAACTTAATTCGAGAATTGAATTGTTTTCGTATGTAAGTTTATACGGAACCCTCAGTACGCGAGTCCGACTCACACTTGCTCGGTTTTTTAAAACAGTAACCGTTAAGTTTCTTTTTTTTTATAGTATAAGCTAGTGCTTGACTGTTATCCCACCTGATGGTAAGCAGTGAAGCAATCATTGACGGTAATAAGAGCCTATTCACTCTAGCCTTGAAGACATCTAAATTATAAACAGGCGGGAAGACTGCAGCAGGCAAACTGTTCCAGTCCTTCGATGTACGCGGTATAAATGACGAGGCGAGGCGCTTAGTCCGGATCGTAGAGGTGTTAACAATGTAAGTCTGGACACTTGCTATACGTCGGGTTATCCGATAGTAAAAAGGTGACGGCAAAATCAAGTCGGGTGATTCCCGCACACACTCTCCAAAATGTTTCCTATAAAATACCGAAAGGCTGGCTACCCTACGTAGGGTTACCAACTTTTTTTTTCGGCCTTAAGGGACAATTGGTCATAAATCTTAAAAAACACGGGATTTCACTTTTTCACGCGGGAAAAATAAAAACATTAAGTTTTCAGTCAAAATTGGTTTTATATGGACTTAAAACTCTAGTTTGTTACAGATTTTACTGCCCACAATATAATTTTGTCTTTTGACATAATTATAAAAAGAAACGCAGTCAAAATTATATAGCAAAACATGGTCATCAATTGGCTTTAATTAAATTCGGTGTGCATTTATTACGAATGTCAGTTCATTTAAGGGTCATTTGCGAAAATTCTTAGTCTCAACCCACCCCGCCTCGCAGCCAGATCGTGCGTGTTGTGCAGATTTTCGTAAAATACGAGACATTAGCTGTCCCGGCAGGACATAGAAATTTATACATGAGGTTGGCAACGCTAACCCTACGCCTGAGTTCCAGGCTTTGCAGATTAAACTTAACCAAATCTGGATCTTATAGAATTAGAAGTACTTAAGGAAATGAAATCTCGTTTTTAAAGTTCTAAATATTATGGTTTTCGATCTCAAAGATAAATTTATTATAAAGAGTGCTCATAAGCTTTTCAAAGAATTATCCAAACGCTTAGTTGACACTTCACGTGACCCAAGGGCTGTATTTTACCTCGATCAGAGATTATATATTGCCATACAACGTGGCAATGCCGCCAGCCTTTTGGGCATACTTCCAGACAACAGCGATGTGGAGGAGTTTTATGACGCCATATTTTAGCTAGTAGTTTTTGCCTTTAGTGTATATATAGTTTTAATTAGTTAAGTGTTTTTATTGAATTATACAATTTTTTTTTTTAAATTATAGTAAATAAAGATCAAGTCGAAAATTGCTCATATAGTTATGGATGCTGTACTCACTAAACTGACATTGACTCCAGGACTTGAGATAAACAGGCACGAGATTGGCCTGAGTGGAGACGTTGGGAGCAGCAGCACGTACAAGCCTTAAAAAAAGAGGTTCGAATTAGACAAAAAAAAAACGATATATTTTTATTACACATAGGCCTACATGGGCGCTTATAAAATGTCAGAAGCTAGTGCACGGTTCCAAATTGGTCGTTTCCTATGGAGAAGAACCAGCAAGAAATGGTTACTCTTTTAAAAAAAGGGTATTTTTTGTTTTCTTTTTTTTCGTTGGGAAAATCATCTTACCCCCGCTCTTGGGCGAAGCGGGAGATAGTGTCAGACTTTTACTGACTAAAAACCCATTCCGGTTCCTTCGTTGCCTTTCGTACCAGGGTTGAGTCTTCCTTTCAGAATCAGACCATTGGTCCCAGTAGGCTTCGACCCTGCTGGGCCGTTACAGTTGTTTGATGTTACAATATTTCCATATTACAGTATTAATAGATATTATGTAAGAACAGTATAGACCAGTCAATATTGTACCCAAAAGCACAATAAAAATAATCATAATAAAAAAAGTGAGGCGTCATAATAGGAAGTAATCTAAGAATTCGTGCAGAAAAAATGCTACGACCTCAAAGCTAAAACAACCACCAGCTTTATTTTTTTATTTATTTATCAGAAACCATTTACATTGTATTTGATACATTACGTACATCATTATAGCATAGCATAGCATAGTTGACCTTATAATCTTCCCACTGTTGGGACTGAGGCCTCCTCTCTAGGAGGGGGACATCATTATCAATAGTATTAATATAAATTTTAAAAGTGAACATGCAATATGCTAAACAATATAATTGACTGGCCTGTTGGTCTAGTGGTTAGTGGCCCTGACTGCTATGTCGGAGGTCGTAGGTTCGATTATCTCACAAGACAAATGTTTGTGTGATGAACACGAACATTTGTTCTGTGTCTGGGTGTAATTTGTCTATAATATGTATGTATTTAAGAATATACAAGTTTTATCAGTTGTCTAGTACTCACAGCACAAGCTCTGCTTAGTTTAGGACTAGATGGCGTTGTGTGAAAGTTGTAGAATATTATAATTATTAATAAAACAAAAAAAAAACATGATTAGGTTCAAAAAACGCATTTAAAACATAGAAAATTGGAAATAAAATTAAATCATAATTCGTTTTGTTTTTTAAGGACATGAACCAGTGCTTGACTGCGATCCCACCTGATGGTAAGCAGTGATGCAATCGTTGATGGTGAGGCGCACTAGTTTATTAAGAGCCTATTCACTCTAAACCTTGCAGACGCCTTAATTATAATTGGATGAGAAAGATCGCAGCAGGCAAATTGTTGCAGTCAATTACTGGTATATAATTATGTATTTATATGCTTGAAAACTTGACTTCAAATCAAATCTCAAATCTCAAAAAAAAACATCAATTAAACTCAAATCAATCAACCTTAGATTTTGTAAACCTAATTAAGATTGTTGTTACTTTGTGGAAATAAATACATTGATTGATTGAATTAATTTTATTTATTATGTGTCTAATAAATAAGCAATAGTAATCTTAATGTAATCTATATTTTGATATTTTTGTTTTGTATCTAATATAAATTTATTATAATTTTATTTTATTATTAAATAGTGCATGCCCAAAGGGTAGCTTTTTGAGTTACTTTAAACTAACCATAAAATCGCCAAAAAGCATAATAATACATACTTTGACTTTGACTTTGACTTTGACTTTGACTTTGACTTTGACTTTGACTTTGACTTTGACTGTGACTTTGACCTTGACATTGGCTTTGACTATGACTATATTTGATGATGTTGTTAATGGTATTCTGACATGTCTGCCCTGCGCTCGGTGTTTTTTGGCCAAAATTGGATATGCAAGTTACATGAGGGCCGATAACAGAGCAGCATATCTGAGCTCTCAACCACATCCGCGAGGAGCCAGGGTATGCGGTCGCTGCCAAAATAGGCTGGATGGGATTATCAACATCTTCGTTACCATCAATTACAAAAACAATGTATTTAATTTAAAACTACAATAAAATTAAGAGAAATAAGAAAAAAAGATGGAAATAAGGAATAAGAAATGACATTGAAAATTTTTAATAAATAAATTAATCTATATATATAAAAGGAGAAACTGACTGACTGACATATCAACGCACAGCCAAAACTACTGGTCCTAGGAGTGTGAAATTTTGCACAAGGTTTCCTTTTATGACGTAGGCGAGCACTAAGAAAGGATTTTCGAAAATTCACACCCTAAGGGCATGAAACGGGGGTCCAAAGTTTGTATAAAGAAACCTTCTTATCCGCGGGGGAAACTGCGGGCAGAAGCTAGTATAATATAATAAGAGATTAAGATTTTGGTCCACAATTTATTAAGTTAATAATTAAATGTACTTAATATATTAGATTTGTATGTAACGCGCGTTGATGTCTTTTGCATGGAGAAAACGACTTCAAAAAATATTTTGACACACCAATTACAAAATCTACCATAACTCATAATGCTAAAATGCTTATATGATGATTGATTCCTTAAATCATCGCAAACGATACGTGCCATAATACTACATAAAAATATAAGCATATTATTGTACCATTACTTGTCAAAAGCCTCTTCTAACAGAAGAGGAACGAAGATTGATTAACTCGATTCAAATAGATATAACTATCACATTCCTCACGGCTTCGTTTCTGAGAATGTTTTTATCAAAACTTTAACACCCCTGTTTTTGACGGGAAATCATCCAATGACTTCTCGCGCTCTAGGGCGGAGCGCGAGGACATGTTAGGTTTTTACTGACTAAAACCTACTCCTATGTTCCTTTTTTGCTTTCGTTCCTGGTCTCCGAGGTCCTCTTTCGCACAACCCATGGCCCCAGTAGGCTTCAGCCCTGCTGGGCTCCTACGGTTTTGCTGACATCTCCTTGAGGTGCTCGTGGAGTACTACGCGCTGTCGACGACTCGAGAACACCCCTTAAACCTTCTTTTAAGAGCAGTTTTGACAGACTAATTATAACAGTCTTTATATTTATTTTGGATACAATTTGTGCACCCAAGAAATAAGAATTTTTCATACAATCTTAAAACCCCTTGACTGGGGTTGGATTTGAAAAACATTGTGTTGTGTTAACTTTCAAGTATATTAACAAAAAGAATGAGATTTTACATAGAAACGAAATTCCCCTTTTATACATAAAACCTTCCCTGGACTATCTCAAATATATCAAGACCAAAATAAGCTAAATGGGTCCAGCCGCTTTTGACTTTTAGCGAGAATAACGAACAGATATTTATTTTTATATGTATGGATATAATATATATATATACCTGTGTAAGTGACAGTTTCGTTTGAACCAGTTTTAGCAACTATTAATTTACTTATTTCAAATACAAACTAATCATTTTGTTTACACCAAGGTCCCTCAATTTGTCGCCACAAAGAATTAAAATCTAAATTAAATCTAAGCTTGGCTTTCTTTAGCACAAAAACTAGCTCGATTCGTGACTCAAACGCACGAATTTTAAGCAATACAGAGCAACCTGAATACCTCGGATAGTGTCAGACAGACAGACAGGCAGACAAAAAGCCGCTACTGCTAATAAAACAGGTTATCGATAATATTGGTTGCGTAACCGTCGCAACACTTGTGTAATGGCTGTGGCAAGCAGTCCTTGCTAGGGAGAGGACAGATTTGTCGATAGATTGTGTTTGTGTTTTTTTTGTTTATTTTGTGAAGATTGATATGGTTGGGCATTGAAATGAAGATGCTGCGGTGGGAGGGAGGTGTAACCAGGATAGAGAGAGTGCGCAATGAGTACATACGGGGCAGTTTTGGGGTTTCGTCCATTATGGACAAAATCAGCACCGCCTAATATGGTATGGATATGTAGTGAGCTGTATTATAGACTATGTGGTAAAAACAGGCCTAAATTTATCTGAACAAAAAAGAAGGAGAGGCCGCCTGCCATTGAACTGGTGGACTAACATCGAGAGAGACCTCAAGAAAGCCCAATTGCCAAAATCTCAACCCAGGACAGATTGACGTAGCGCAGAATTGTGAGGAGACACGACCCCAGATAATGGGAGCAGGGACAGACAAAATAGAAAAAGATTGTTATGGGTGGACAAAATTTTGGCGTTTATTTCAAACTGTATCTACAATTCAAAAAAACACTATCAACATGCAGTACTTTTTAATTGATATTTTCTTGATTTGTAAAAACCAAATTAAGTTTTTAACTTGATACACCATATAACACGACATTGTGCCTTATAATAAGAAAAAAAATAAGTAGACAATGTAAATTTCAGCATATTATATTAGATGCTTTTTTTTAGGTCTTCAAATGACTTTTCTGGTTTTAAGGTGGAGCGGGAAGGCATGTCAGACTTTTACTGACTGAAATCCACTCCTATGTTTCTTCTTTGCCTTCACTCCAGGGCCCCGGGGTTCTCTTTCAGTAGTCTTCGGCCCTGCAAACCGTAGGGGCCCCCTACGGCTTTACTGACATCTCTTTGAGCCGTATGTGGAACACTACGTGCCGTCGATGACTTGGGCTCGGTCGGCGAGTTAAACGTTGCTCACCATCCGCAAGTCCACACCTACGGTTGCTGGAAATTGGGGTCAAAATTCCGGCGGCTGGGGCGTGAGGAGGACGCCGTGACGTCTTTCCTGCCACTCCTCAAAGGACTTACCACCATAACCATGGCAAGCCCAATAATATAATATAGTATGCTAAAATGTACGTTATCCACCTATTTATTATTGATTGAATATAATCTGTCATTGCATTAAATCTAATCTGTTATTGATAGCACGGTAGGCGCAGTGGTTGATGCGCTACGCGATACCTATCGTGAGTTCGATTTCCGCATGGATCAAAAACTTTTTATAGACTACATATGCTCATAACTCTTTTAGTAACATGCGTTTAACCCCTCCTCTTCACATGGCCATACCAAGACAAACGGTTCCCTTTTAACGTTTTAAAAAACAATAAGATTAAAAACAAAAATTTATTATGTTAACATTTGACTTGCAAGGATATATGAAGTTTCGAATCGATTCTATTTCGTTTCGAAGGGGTGTTGATATTTTGGGTAAAGTGGAAATCCTGATCCTCCGACCAGAACCATAGGCGCGGGCTCGCGGACGGTGAGCAATGGATGGTTCGCCGCCCGATCGTCGGGTAACCGTCCGGACCGAGCCCAAGTCGTCGACGGCGCGTACTGTTCCACGCGCGCCTCAAGGATATATCAGCAAATCGTAGGGAACCAGCAGGGTCGAAGCCAATTGGGGCCACGGGTAGTGTGAAACTGAAAGCCGGGGCCCTGGGACGAAGGCAAAGAAGGAACAGGAGTGGATTTTTAGTCAGTAAAAGTCTGACACTATCTCCCGCCCCGCCCAAGAGCGCGATTTGTCATAAGATGATTTTCTCACCTAAAAAAAAAAATCCTCCGACCAGACGGATATTATGTCTGGTTTGGGTAACTGTTCGATCGATGATTTCGGACTCTTATATGTTCAAATCGCGCGGAGGACTTTAATTGCGCGATGTAGGACTTCGTAGTTTAGTTCTTATGTGGCGCCATAGATGTCGATACAGTGTACCTATAATCGATTTGAGTAACAGTTACCGAGTTGATTGATAGATTAGACAAACTTCACGCTTCGGCCGCTGTGGTGAAAGCAGAAATATCGATTGTTTAATAATTGAAGTTGTTATTTTTTATTTGTTCATCATCTGTAATATTCATCCTATTACATGAATGGTTTTGTCATAATTTTGTATGTTTAGAGCTATTGTTTATAGGTTTTATTACTACGCTAGCTGCTGCCAGTGGCTTTGCTCGGGTAATAGTTTTTTTTGTTTTGAGATCCATTGATTAATCACGAAATCGAAACTGATTAATCACGAAATCTCGGAAACTATAACACCTACAATCATAAATTTTGGCAGGTAGGTTTCTTATAAGATCTAGACGTCCGCTAAGAACGGATTTTACAAAACTCCACCCCTAAAGGGGTAAAAAGTTTTTTTTCCCTTTATTTTGTAATAGGGACTTTTATACGAATGTACATGCCAGTCCCATTGGACATTATAATAGTAAATACCTTACCTATTTTACCTCATATAGTAAAATGTAACAGCGCAAATTTAATTAATCTATGAGACGTAATATGATGAAAAATTCCAACATCGTACATATTTGTACCTAGCTCTTTATACAATTCTCCTCTTGCAAATTGAAGTCTGACACATTCCTTCACCAGATGTATAACATCTGCTACTGTGCCACACACCTTACAATTTGGTGAATTCGTTTTTGTATGAGAAACCAACTATCACGCTGGTGAAGCTGCTGGCAGAAGCTAGTAACACATATAATCGACTAACATCAACCTTAACTAATCCCATCACTACTATCTAACTACTCACAAGGAAGTAACCATTCAATAAATTGGAGCACCATTATTTATTATATGTTATAGCTTTACACTTACTACCCGGTAGAAGGCACCTCTTACTTGCTCATTTAGCAATAAGGCGTAGATTTATAGGTGATCTAGATAAACCTACGTGCAGTTGCAAAGTTGCAACATTCTATAAGTAAGTACGAAGAGAAGATAACTTTTCATCGTGATGAAACTGTATTTATCAGATTTTTTTTCTTTACCTCTATCATACAACGCCGTCTAGTCTCAAGCTAAGCAGACCTTGTGTTATGAGTACTAGACAACTGAAAAAAATACTTATATATTTCTAAATACATACATATTATAGATAAATTACACCCAGACACAGAACAAATGATCGTGCTCATCACACGAGCATTTGTCCTGGGTGGGAATCGAACCCACGACCTCCGGCATAGCAATTAGGGCCACTAACCACTAGACCAACAGGCCAGTCAAATTTCAAGATAATATCAAACTCAAAAACATCATCATCTTCCTGCCCTTGTCCCGTGTTATTCGGGGTCGGCGCAACATGTTTTTTTCTTCCATTCTGCCCTGTCATTCTTCATGCTATCACTAACTTCCTTTTCTTTCATATCACTCTTCACACAATCCATCCATCTTTTCTTTGGTCTCCCTCTCCCTCTCCATCCATCTACATGTAAACTCATAACTCTTTTAGTAACAAGCGTTTCATCCCTCCTCTTCACATGACCATACCAAGACAAACGATTCCCTTTAAATTGTTTCAGTCATGGGCACTTATAAAACGTCAGAAACAAGTGCACGGTTCCAAATAGTGGTTTCCGATGGAAAATACCAGCAAGGAAACCCACGGTTAATCTTAAAAAAAAACTGCACTGAGGGTTCCGTACAAACTTACCTATGAAAACAGTTCAATTTCCGAATTAAGTCACGAAAGTTTTCATTACATAACTGCCAATTTACAGTTTTTTCTTTACTTATGCTATAAGACTTTGCTTCAATCTGCCAAATTTCATTATTCTAGGTCTACGGGAAGTACCCTATGAATTTTGGTTCTCTTGAGACTGTCGAAATACACGTTTTTTGTTTGTGCTACATAAACGGCCGTATCTTTTTTTAGTTAACTTAGAAATCTGATTTTTTACAGCTTCAAGAGACCGCAGATTTGAATATATGGTTTTGATTTCAACTCGATACCTCTACGCGTTGAAAATTAAAAGAATTGAAAAAATACCCCATACTACAATCCGAAAGAAGACGAAAGCTATAGACGCTCTGATTCAGTGCAAAATGCTTAAGTGGCGTTGGGTTGAACACATAGCCAGACTAACTAGATAGCAGATGGACAGCCAGAATAACATCCTGGAAGGGCCCATCAGGCACCAGAAAGAGAGGTAGACCAGCTGCCCGGTGGACTGAAGATATCATACAAGCGGCTGGCAAACAGTGGATGGAGATGGCAAAAAACAGGGATAAATGGCAGTCTCTAGAGGAGGCCTTCACCTTCGAGAACGAGGAGTTCTTACAACCACAGTAGAATTTTAATATATATAATTATAAGAAATACATTTAAATATTGCAGATAAAATTAGAAATAAGTTTATTTTTGTAATCTTTTGTAAGAAATATAAGGCTTTTTTATTTTTTATTTTATTTTTTTTATACCTCTACGCGTTTCCGAGATAAAGAGTCTTGACAGACAGACAGACAGACAGACGGACAACAAAGTGAATAAACGGAACCCTTTTAGGATATAAGGTTTCCGTTTTTTCTTTTTGAGGTATGGAATCCTAAAAAAGTATTGATTCTACAATATTTCCATATTACTATTAATATATATTAATAGAAATGAAAAGACAATCTAGACCGGTCAACTTTGTACACAAAATCACAATAAAAAATTATAAGTATAAGAGTAGCGGTGACCCAGTGGTAATTGCCCTGACTTACGAGTTGTAGGTCGTGGGCTCAAATCTAGCTAGTC
Source organism: Mythimna pallens (assembly GCA_961205895.1). Lineage (NCBI taxonomy): Eukaryota > Metazoa > Arthropoda > Insecta > Lepidoptera > Noctuidae > Mythimna > Mythimna pallens. The sequence continues at coordinate 1,806,119 of OY540852.1, forward strand.
GCATTAATTTGTGTAATTTATTTCATCACCACTGCTCTCAAAACGGTGAAGGAAAACATCGTGAGGAAACCGGCATGTACTAGAACTTAAAATTCGAAAATATAGAAAGAAAGAAAGAAAAACATTTTATTTGGCAGAGAAAGGCGCAAATTTAGGACTAACAAATTATAAGTATACTAGGTGAAAAATATGCGCTACATCCGCGAAAAACGGCCGAGCGCTCATCATAATGCATGTGATATGTGACATTCAGCAACACGCACGGGGCCCGCGTGGTGGATTACGGCCCATTCCCTCTCCTAAAAGAGGAGGCCTGAGTTCCAGTAGTGGGCAAATTGCAAGGCGTACATAATTTTGGAAACACTTTCATTTTACGTACAGCTAAGGAGTGGAATTCCCCGCCGGTGTCTATGTTTCCTGATAACAAAAACCTAGGAGTTTTTAAGTCAAGAACGAATAGGTTACTTCTAGGTAAGTGTGCTCCATCGTCGGCCACATCATCGCTTACCATCAGGTGAGATAGTGGTCAAACGCGGACCGATCAATAATAAAAAATAATTGGTATAATTAGTGATTTGTGACTGATCGATTTATTACTGTGGACTAATTTAATTTGTGTTTACAACGTAATGCAACAAATAGGAAATCCTGGTGTTTGATTGCATATCACATACTTATATGTTGGAAACACTGCTATTTAGACACGAAAACCGGTTTATTTTACTGTGTGTTATTACGGTAATATTCGGTTACGGAGTTGCACGAAACAAGATAGATATACTCTTTATTGTACACCATAAAAAATAACAAGATATAAGAGAAGATAAAACGATTAATAAGTTAAGATGAGAAAGGAAAAAAGAAGAATAAAAAATAGGAATAGGTAGGAAGGATAGGGACAGGAAGGATACAGTTATGAGGTTTTCTTAGGTAAGTTTTTACGGAACCCTCAGTGTTCCAGTCCGACCCGCACTTGCCCGGTTTTTATTTTATTTTAATTGATATAAACCAGTGCCTGTCTGAGATTTTATTTTATTTTAATTTATTTGGAAAAAAAACGATATTACAATATATATTACACTTATTAGTACGTATACATAACAAAATCAATGTAATAACCACAACATTTTCCACATATTAACATAGTGGTACGCTATGATGAGGACTAACAGGCAAGCTAGGTATTATTCTTGAAAACACTTTATATACGCAGTTACAAGTTAGTCAGACATCAGAAAAAAAAAAATTTTTGAAGATATTCAGTGCACTAATAACTTTACGTCGAAAAGCATTCCTACTAAGCATAAATATATCAATCTCTATGAAATGCTCATTGTACATTTGCGTGAGCCGTCGAAGTGGTGCACGCTTACCCGCGTTTGTCCGGTGTGATGCCTGAGCAAATCACGCACCCCTCGACGGTGAATTGATCCCACCTAATGTCCAATATAATACTAGTTTACTTAGATTTCATGCAAATATATATATATATATATATAATATTATAAGTGTATGCGGTATTAGAGAAAATATAAAATACAAAGAAACCAATAAGCAACTAATTCATCATCATCATTTCAGCCGAAAGACGTCCAATGCCATAAGCCTTCCCCAAGATTCGCCACAACGACCAGTCATGTGCGTCTTCTAAGATATGGAACGGAACTCCTCATAGGATCATAGCAGAACTGTTGTAACAAGTAAAATTACTTTGTTTATACGTGTAGTCGATGATTGATTGAAGGAGGGGACACATTGAATTGATCTGCATCACAACTAAAAAGTGTAAAAGAAAAAAAAACATTTTACAAAAAAAAAAAAATATAAAAAACCTAATAATAACTTCAATATAAAAAAAAAAAAAAACAAAATACTGAAAAGTGCAGAATAAATTTAATTTCGTATAGAAACACTTCCGAAATTAAAGTTATTTTGCAGTTTTTATTGGTTCTAGGACATGCCGGTTTCCTCACGATGTTTTTCTTCACTCTTATATCCATAAACCTAATCTATATATATAAAAAGGAGGAACTGACTGACTGACATATAAACGCACAGCGAAAACAACTGGGAATAGGAGCGTGAAATTTTGCACAAGGTTTCCTTTTATGACGTAGGCGAGCACTAAGAGAGGATTTTCCAAAATTCACACTTTAAGGGGATGAAACAGGGTTCTAAAGTTTGTATAGCATAGCATAGCATAGTCGGCCTTTTTTTAATGTTCCCACTGTTGGGACTCAGGCCTCCTCTCTAGGAGAGGGAATGGGCCGTAATCCAACACGCGGGCCCAGTGCGGGTTGGTGGATGTCACATGTCTTTGAATTTTTGGTTCTAGGACATGCCGGTTTCCTCACGATGTTTTCCTTCACCGTTTTGAGAGCAGTGGTGATGAAATAAATTACACAAAGTAATGCGCCTGGCTGGGTTTGAACCCAGAAAGTGAGTTGAAAGTTTGTATAGAGAAACCTATTTTCACGCGGGCGAAGCCGCTGACAGAAGCTAGTTCAATATAAAATATCTAAGTAAATAAGAACCTTAACATAATAAGCAGCCGATGGTTGCTTAACCACGCGATTGTATAACCGATCTGTGTTGACATCGGTTGACAGGCGTTCACTGTATGTTGTGGTGACATAGGTATGTATGTATTTCTATTACTCAAGTCCAATATAGCTTAATAGTTCAGTCGCTAGTATTAGGTCTTGGCGTTTTTAAAAATGTGTTAGTTTTCAACTGTAATATCTTCGAATCGCTAATCCCCATCCCTAATGATTTCTGTTGCATCTGTGTGATCTTTGTTGGAGATCCAAATAAATAAATAAATAGTTGTAATTAATGTAGGGTTTTTATTATTATTCGTTTTATATAGTCAGCCTTATAATGTTCCCACTGTTGGGTTTCAGGCCACCTCTCTAGGAGAAGGAAAGGGCCGTAATCCACCACGCGGGCCCAGTGCGGGTTGGTGGATGTCACATGTCTTAGAATTTTTGGTTCTAGGACATGCCGGTTTCCTCACGATGTTTTCCTTCACCGTTTTGAGAGCAGTGGTGACGAAATAAATTACACAAAGTAATGTGCCTGGCTGGGTTTGAACCCGCAACCTACAACTCGTAAGTCGGGGCCGTTACCACTCGGCCACCACTGCTCTCATCTTATTTGTTTTATTTTATTGTAATTATAGTTAGTATTTTTAAATGTAAATAAATAATAAAAAAAATGAAAAAATATATAATAAAATAAAAATAAATAAATAAATCGACTTAAAATTACGAGTTCAAATATAGTTTATTTTAAAGGTCTGTTATTTTTTCTTTGTAATTAGTTCCGGTTCTGGTTTTGTTTCGGAAGACGCAGCGTAGGAAGGCCTCTTACAAGGCGAACCGCTGACCTGGTAAGGGTCGCGAGAATCCAATGGATGCGAGACGCACAGGACCGCTAGTTGTGGTGACACTTGGGGGAGGCCTATGTCCATCTTTCGTCAGTCATTTCAGCCGATGATGATTATACATAGATTACCTTACTATCCGATACTAAACTGCAGATTCCAAAAACTTGAACTTTGCGGGCTACTCTAAAGCGTTCAACATAAAAGAGTCTTTCAAAGCCACGGAGGAATCTCGGTATGTTAGAAGGTCACTCATCCACGAACTGACTGAATACTTTGTGAAAAAAAGAGAATAAAATGATCACCATTTTCTTGACCTTATCTCTTGATATTTAGGGTCGGTACAACATGTTTTTTCTTCCATTCTAACCTGTCATTCGTCATGCTATCACTAACTCCCCTTTCTTTCATATCACTCCTCACACAATCCATCCATCTTTTCTTTAGCCGCTCTCTCCCTCTCCCTTCACATTTACACTGAACATTTTTGTAGTAACGTGCGTTTCATCCATCCTCTTTACATGACTACACGGTTCGCCATTAACTTCCTCTAATATACTCATTTCTCACTTCATCCATTCTTGTCACACCACACATCCATCTCAACATTCTTATCTTCACTACATGCAATCTTTTTTCATTCTTTTTTTCAAACCCAACATTCTAACCCATACAGTATGAATAGTTTCATGGCGGACTTGTAGATTTTACCCTTCAACTTGTAGAACATTCATAGGTTACAAGTTGTTCAGTGACCAAGGATAATATGAAATGTATAATTTCACAACGGACTCTTTAAAATACGTTGTCACTTTGCAAGTTTAATCTCCATTCTTGGGCAACAACTTATTTATTCTTACTGAATGTTTTGTGGCGCCTATTTCACAGTCTTGCTTAATAGAAAAAGGACTTTGAAATTAGCTAGTCTATTTTGTTCACTTGCTGTTACGGCGACGGAAAATACCGTGAGGAAACAGTTCTAGATAAATTGGGATTCTATAAACGATTACAATTGGGTGCTTAGCTGTGTTTATTTTGGTTCAATATATTTGACTTGCCTGTTAGTCTAGTGGTTAGTGGCCCTGACTACTATGCTAGAGGTCGTGGGTTCTATTCCCACCCAGGACAAATGTTTGTGTGATTAGCATGATCATTCGTTCTGTGTCTGAGTGTAATTTATCTATAATATGTATGTATTAAAAAATTAGAAATAAAAATATTAGTCTGCGCTCAGCTGCCGTCGTGAATGGACGCTATGTTATAAGCAGTCGCTCGTGTGGAATAAGATCGCTGTACGAAATATTTTACATCCCTAATTTACCGCAATACCTAGAATTGAAGCGCGTCAATTCATAAATACGTCCAAAACACAATGACTAGCATAACATAAAATCACATTACACTAGTTAGTTCCAAAAGTGAGTCAACGACTCCCAAACTGAAAGGGAAAGGGAATAATAATATTCACACAACTATCACACAACGCCGTCTAGTCCCAAGCTAAGCAGAGCTTGTGTTATGGGTACTAGACAACTGATAAACATACTTACATATTTCTAAATACATACACATATAGATAAATTACACCCAGACACAGAACAAATGATCGTGCTCATCACACAAACATTTGTCCTGGGTGGGAATCGAACCCACGACCTCCGGCATAGCAGTCAGCCCCACTAACCACTAGACCAACAGGCCAGTCATCAGACGCTGAACCAAAGGCTTTAAGTGCTTTCCGAGGCACGCACGGGGGCGTCGCACCGCAAACTTCCAAACTCCGGGCTGCTTCAAAAATTCGTAATGGAAAAACCCAACAGCACTTTTTGCCCGAATAGGCATACGAACCCATGACCCCAAACTCAGCAGTCATACTTGCGACCACAATACTAATGAGACAGTGAACCCTAATATTAAAAGTTTGTTAATATATTGACAGGTCTGTTGGTCTAATGGTTAGTGACCCTGACTGCTATGCCGGAGGTCGTGGGTTCGATTCCCACCCAGGACAAATGTTTGTTTGATGAGCACGATCATTTGTTGTGTCTGGGTGTGTTTTATCTATAATATGTATGTATTTAGAAATATATAAGTATTTTTATCAGTTGTCTGACCACTAGACCAACAGGCCTATCAAAAGGCGATTGCGGTATCAATACATGTAATTCTTTTGAATACGGAACCCTAATAATAAAAGCTTGTTAATATTATGTTGTGTAAAGTAACATTTTACACTCGAAGGTGACAGCCGCTTACGTGTTGAATCAGACTTCCTCAAGATATCAAGGTGACAACGTATTGACGAGTTGTATATAAGGATTTGTTCACACTGAGCGATGAAATGCTGCCACACCTCATCTTGCAACATCTACATTTTACTATAGAAAGAACAAAGTAAGACAGAAAGAAAAATATTTTATTTGCGGGAAATGAAGCTATCCTAAGACTAGCATAAGCATAATCGGCCTTTTAATGTTCCCACTGCTGGGACTCAGGCCTCCTCTCCAGGAGAGGGCATGGGCTGTAATCCACCACGCGGGCCCAGTGAATCTTCGAATTTTTTGGTTCCGTGCCACATGCCGGTTTCCTCACGATGTTTTCCTTCACCGTTTTGAGTGCAGTGGTGATGAAATAAATTACACAAAGTAATGCGCCTGGTTGGGTTTGAACCCGCGACCTACAACTCGTAAGTCGGAGTCGTTAACACACGGCCACCACTGCTCTCTTCTTAAGACTAGCTTACAAATTAAAAACATTCTTTAAGAAAAATATGCGCCACTGCCGTGTAAAACTATCGAATGCTGAGCATAGTGCCGTGGCAAAATGCATAGTGTGATGAATTCACAGTACTGATTTTCAGCTTAGGCCTATATAGGGGGTTTTTACTATGAGCCTTTAAGACAAGAGTGAATAGATTACTTCTAGGTAAGCTTGCTCCATCGTCCATCATCAGGTGAAATAGTGGTCAAACGCGAGCTTTTCTATCCCTACCCATTATTAAAAAAAAAAAACAAGCTGTCCCTTTTTCCTGATAAATAAGCTATGCAAAACTAAAATATTTTTTCAATTTGAACCAGTAGTTCCTGAGATTAGCGCGTTCAACCAAACACGTAAACTCTTCAGCTTTTTTAATATTATAATATATATATATAGATTGATAAGCATTGATATATTACTTACTGTTCTTAGCGGTTGTAATGATTAATGCCAATCTGGCCTCCATAATCCTAATAAGATACTCCATTTTTTTTAGTTTAGGATGGCAAATCATCAATCATATGGATGGAGCGAGTGTCAAACTTTTAAAGACTAAAAAAAAACTCTGCATTCACGAGCCACTTATTCAAAAAATTCCACAGGTAAAGACTTTCTGGCCGACAACAACAATGTGGTAAATAAAATAGCAATAATTAAAAGTAAGTATGTCAATATCGAACACAACATTGAGTAATATCGGAGAACCAGTTGCCGGTGAAGTTGCTCAATAGTCGCTCAGTGAGTGCGGGTCTTTAGTTCGCAATACTAAATGTATTAGTATTCTTTCTGCCTACCCTGTCGCGTAGCAATGCGTGATGTAACATTTGGACTGTTTAGAAAACGAGAAAATGGTCTAAAAGATTTATTTCCTTGTGCGAAAGCGAAATACCACTCACTGATTAATCACGAAATCTCAGAAAATATAACACCTACAAACTTAAAATTTGGCAGGTAGGTTTCTCATAGGGTGTAGACATCTGTTAAGAACGGATTTTACGAAACTCTATCCCTGAGGGGGTAAAACGAGGGTTGGAAGTTTGTATGGAGAAACCTACTTTTACGCGCTGGGCTACGCTCTGAGTTTCCTTGCATGATCGAATCAGGAATGAAGAAATCCGCAGGAAAACCAAGGTCACCGACATTGCACGAAGAATCTCCAAACTTAAGTGGCAATGGGCACATTGCTCGTAGAAAAGTACTAATTGTACACAAAACTATTAATAGATTTTTTACAATTATTCAGCGATGTAGGGCTCCCTGATTCAGACAGGTTAAGTTAGAAGGGAATGGCGGGGTCTAGTGAGCGAGCAAAGGGAGCGAACACAGGCCCCACCATCTCCTTCGTGGTATTTTTTTTCTTAAACGAGTGGTTTAAGTAGAGCATATTTTAGTGAACAATTAGTATTTTTGGTGGAACAAAGGCATAACTTGTAGGAAAACCGAAATAAATTGAGGAACAGATAATGTCGCCCATAATTATATTGGTGAGTCGAAATATAATATTTCGAAATCTTGATAATTTTCCACTTAATTGAATTAAACAAGATGGATTATTTTATAATGTAAATTATATAAATAAAAAATGTGTATGCATTAAAACTGTATATAATTCTATCGAAAGTGAAAACTTATGAAATGGAATCAGATGTCAAATTTTCTATAAGAGAATTTATGTGTATGTGAGCTTTTCTATCACTCAAATACAATTTGGAGACAATAACAAGTAATAACATGTCTTAGTATCATGTCTAATACTGAATTTCTAAATCCATAATGTTTTTCTCAATATGGTAACTTTTTACTATTAAACCGACTTTCAAGCAAATTTTCCCTAATGAACGTTTCAAAAAATCAAAATGTCCAATTCATTATGCTGATTTATGAGATCGAACATCCTTAATTACTAATTAAAACGTTATAAATCTTAGTTTCTAAGCATAACGTCCGTCTACAAGCTACTAAAATTCTAGATAAAGAAAGAATTTCTTAATAAAGTTATGCAAAAATATGACAAACAAATTAACAATTTATTCCCTGCCCCATACATCATGATCAAACCGTGAATATATACACGAAACTCCGTTCCGATTACCAAACAAGTTTCGGATATTACGTTACCAAAATAACTAAATAGCAGTTATTACATAACGTTGTAAAAAACGTGAAATATTACCGTTATTCTGCGTTCAAAATGAAACACTGTTATTTTTTTTCACTGCACTATCACTGTTGTTAGGTTTAGAAAACACTTTTTTTTAATGTTTTTTTTTTGCGCCACGTCTTGTTGTGGCGATGGTGTGAAGCTTACTGCATGATCGCCCCTCCAACTTGAATAAAGTGACAGTGGTATAAGGTTTGTCTATATTGGTTACAAATGTCTCTGCGTTTTTTTTGTGTGGCGTTTATTTAGGTAGATTTTTTGTTGTGATATTGAACTGTGAAAAACTTGTAGTCGTGAAAGAATATAGCCTTCTTTAGGAGGGAAATAATAAATATCTTCTTCTGCTATGAGTAGAGCGTGATAGAGTAGTATAGCGTAGCATAGTCGGCCTAACAATGTTCCCACTGCTGGGACTCAGGCCTCCTCTCTAGCAGAGAGAATGGGCCGTAATCCACCACGCGGGCCCAGTGCGGGTTGGTGAATGTCACATGTCTTCGAATTTTTGGTTCTAGGATATGCCGGTTATCTCACGATGTTTTCCTTCACCGTTTTGAGAGCAGTGGTGATGAAATAAATTACACAAAGTAATGCGCCTGGCTGGGTTGAACCCACACCTCGTAAGTCTTGGCCGTTACCACTCGGCCACCTTTTAAATAGAGTATCAGTGTGTTACTGACATGTATGTCCTTCAGTTGCCCGTTAGTTGTCGGCCAGTAACTCTTTCCTACAATTTCGCAAACTAAGAATATAGTCTTAAGAAAATGACATACTTAATGTCCCTTAATTAATGTCTTTTTTACATAGCATGGGGAGGATAATAATAATAATATATATAATAATAATATAATATTCCACAACTATCACACAACGCCGTCTAGTCCCAAGCTAAGCAGAGCTTGTGTTATGGGTACCAGACAACTGATAAACATACTTATATATTTCTAAATACATACATATTATAGATAAATTACACCCAGGCACAGAACAAATGATCGAGCTCATCACACAAACATTTGTCCTGGGTGGGAATCGAACCCTCCGGCATAGCAGTCAGAGCAACCAACCACTAGACCAACAGGCCAGTCGATGGATGACAGCAGGACGAAAATATGCATCTTTGAGATGAGAGAAAAGGATAGGTAGTTACATTGTATGAATCTGACAGCTGTCACCCGCGCCATCCTGTAGCAATTGTAGTGTAGTAACCAAAGTGGACAAGGTGGACCGATGACCTGGTGAGGGTCGCGGGAATCCGATGGATGCGAGACGCAAAGGACCAGTAATTGTAGCGACAATTGGGGGAGACCTATGTCCAACAGTGGACGTCTTTCGGCTGAAATGATGATGAACCAAAGTGGCAATGGTGATTGTAATTTGGTATGTATAAACAGAAGACAGACGTTTCTGTATATGCTTTTGCAGCAGCCTTTTAAAGGGTTACCTGTTCTAATAATTCACTCATTTTAATTTTTATGTCGGGCACCAAGGTTACCGACATTTTTTATTTAAATTTCATTTACAGTGCAACAAGGTATTCTCTACCAGTCAACCTTTGGGTTAAAAAGACAACACTGTGGTAGGTTTGCACAATAAATAAATAACAGATATTTGAACTAGAATGTAGTGTCATTGAATTAAGTTGCATAAAATAATACTTATATATGGTGATATAATAAACTAATAAATACTATGATAAATATGAAATTATTGCAATTAAAAAAAAACTTAAAATATAACAATTATGACGAAGACCGAACAAAGGTTGAGAGGACTTCAAATAGTAGTTCAGAATTTTATGCTTGAAAAAAAATTTACTTTCAGCTTTGATGTCAAGGGGAAGCACATTCTAGAGTTTTATGGTAGAGAAAGTGTAAGAACTAGTCAAAAACCCAGTACGGGAGGAAAATGAAGAAGTATAATTCTTCGAGATTTACTTTGAGTAATTTATTTCATCACCACTGTTCTCAAAATGGTGAAGGAAAACATCGTGAGGTAACCGGCTTGTCCTAGAACCAAAAATTCGAAGACATGCGACATCCACCAACCCGCACTGGGCACGCGTGGTGGATTACGGCCCATTCCCTCTCTTAAAGAGGAGGCCTGAGTTCCAGCAGTGGCAAAATTCTAAAGCTGCTATGCTATGCTATGCTATGCTAGATTATCCTAGAGTTCTATTCTGTGACTGTTGAGACTCTCCGTCCGATCGTTGAGGACCGAGAGTGTGTTTTCTTTTCAAGAAAATTTCTTGCCGACTTATCGATACTTTGTGGAAAAACATCTAATGACATCTTCGGCGGGAGGGCGTGTCAGACTTTTACTGGCTAAAAATGTTTGCCGTGCGTGGAACGCTATGCGCCGTCGATGACTTAGACTCGGTCGGACAACCAGCTCGCCGTCCGGAAGCACGCGTGTACGGTGGAAATCGGGATCGGGATCCTGGTGGCTGGGGCGTGAGGGCCGTTACCTCGCGCGTGCGGGCGCCTCCTTTGCTAGCATTACTGCTTCGCAGAAGGAGGCGACCGCCTATGTGACCAGTGGGCTGACTCGTTCTTTACCTCGTTTTTTCACAAATCAGTAAGAATGCATATAAATAAATAAATGCGTGTTATAGTACGTTTCTCCATACAAACTTTGGTCCCTCGTTTTATCCTCTTAGGGGGTGAATTTTGGAAAATCTTCTCTTCTGCTTGCCTACGTCATAAAAGGAAACCTTGTGCAAAAAATAGTCTTAGTCCCATTAGTTTCGGCTGTGCGTTGATATGTCAGTCAGTCAGTTTCTCCTTTTTTAGGGTTCTGTACCTCAAAAGGAAAATACGGAACCCCTATAGCATCACATTGTTGTCCGTCAACAACCTTTATCTCAGGAACGCGTGGAGGTATCGAGTTGAAATTAAAATCATATAGTCAAGTCTGCAGTTCCTTGAAACTGTGGAAAAATCAAACTTCTAAGTTATCGAAAAAAAAGATACGGCCGTTTATGTCAACGAGAGTGTCAAAATATTGACAGTCTCAAGGGAATCAAAATTCATAGGGTACCCGTTGACCAAGAATCTTGAAAATAAGATCTCATAGTACAAGTATAGGAAAAAATCTGAAAACTGTAAATGTGTAGTTACAAAAAAAAAAAAAAAATTGGGAAAATCTTCGTAACTCAATTCGGGAATTGTACGGTTTTCATAGGTAAGTTTGTACGGAACCCTCAGTGCGCGAGTCCAACTCACACTTTCCCCTTTTTTTTTTTATAAATTTCATTGCTGACTAAAAACCAGACCTTGGACGTAACTTAGTCTCTCTCACATCAAACCCCACTATACGCACACCCTAACATCACACACACACATACACACAATGCAATATAACAGTACCTATGTGTCCATATACATGTGTGCGTGTCTAGAATGCAACATTAATATTAAAAAGCTTAGCGACGCCACTCTCTGCATATCCTCTCAAGGCTGAAGCTTGAAGATACTAGTGTAGGTAGGTATCGGAGTGTCGCATCTTTATGTTTAAATTAAATTTCTCGTTTTGATAAAAGAAAATAGCTTTTGCATCTGTCTTTAGTTTTTGGCAAAGTTAGCTTTAATTGTCTAATCTATATATATAAAAGGAGAAACTGACTGACTGACATATCAACGCACAGCCGAAACTACTAAGATTAGGAGCGTGAAATTTTGACCAAGGGTTCCTTTTATGACGTAGGCGAGCACTAAGAGAGGATTTTCAAAAATTCACCTCCTAAAGGGATGAAATGGGGGTCCAAAGTTTGCATGGAGAAATCAACTCTCACGCGGGCGAAGCCGCCGGCAGAAGCTAGTGTAAAATAAATTGAAACCAGAATGCTCTTTATTAATATCGTGATGGACGGTCCGAACTAAGCGTTTCGCCTCGTCGTTTATACGGCGAAGGACTGGAACAATATGCTTGCTGCGGTCTTCCCGTCCGATTAAAATGTTGGTGTCTCCAAGGCTAGAGTGAATAGGCTCATAATAAACTAGTGCGTCTCACCATCAACGATTGCATCTCTGCTTACCATCAGGTGAGATCACAGACAAGTACTAGTTTATATAATTTAAAAAAAACACATGTCGATAAAGTTAGTCCAATTTCTGTATGGATGGGTAAAATAAAATTTGACATTCATTTCGGCTAAGGAGTGGAATTCTCTACCGGAGTCTGTTTTTTTCTTTTAGCTACAAATTAGTCTTTAAGTCAAAAGTAAATAGGTAACTTCTAAGCAAGCGTGCTCCAATGTCAACCACATCATCGTTTACCATCAGGTGAGATAGTGGTCAAACGTGAGCCTATCCAAAAAATAAGAGCCAGTGCGATTTGGACTCGCGCACTGAGGGTTCCTTACAAACTTACCTATGAAAACAGTTCAATTCCCGAATTGAGTTACAAAGATTTTTTCGAATTGCAAAAAACGTTTTTTTTGTGACGTAACAACAAATTTTCAGTTTTCAGGTTTTGTCCTATACTTTTGCTATGAGACCTTGCTTCATGCCAAATTTCAGAATTCTAGGTCAACGGGAAGTACCCTAAGAATTTTGGTTCCCTTGAGAGTGTCGAAATATACATTTTTTGCGACGTCTAACGGCTGTATCTTTTTTTTTCGTTAACTTAGAAGTTTGATTTTTCACACCTTCAAGGGACCACAAACCTGAGTATTATGGTTTTAATTTCAACTCGATACCTCTACGCGTTCCCGAGATAAAGGGTATTGACATACAGATAGACGGACAACAAAGTAATCCTATAAGGGATCCGTTTTTTCCTTTTGAGGTACGGAAAACTAAAAAACTATAACTTCTACCGACCTGGCTGAAGCGAGACGGATTGTTAGACTTTTGTTGACTAAAACCGACCCATGTTCTTTCAGTTGCTCATTGCATCTCTCTCTTGCGTCAGGACCACAGGTTTCCTTTGCAGAAATCAACCAGTGGCCCCAGTAGGCATCGCCCGTCGCGAGTCTCGTCAATTATTGTATCGTAAAAGGAAAAGAACGAACATAGGTATCATTTTAGTCAGTAAAAGTCTGACACACCCTTCCACTCCGTAAAAAAGAACTGATCATCATCATCATCATCATTTCAGCCGAAAGACGTCCACTGCTGGACATAGGCCTCCCCCAAGTGTCACCACAATGAACGGTCCTATGCGTCTTACATCCATCGGACTCCCGCAACCGTTACCAAGTCATCGGTCCACCTTGTAGGAGGCCTTCAACGCTACGCAACTAACTAAGCGCGTAAGAACTGATGCATTAAGTTTATTATTATAAACTTTTTACACTACCTGCCTAATAATGCCCTTTTATATGTCATAGAACCATCACTCACTACGTCCCTAGGGAGATAATGTAGTACAGGCGATCCCTAGGGGATAGTGAGATTTGATTTTGGAACATCAAATACCATTATTTTAAAAAAAAAAACACTGCGAAATAAAATGTACATACCTACATCAAACTAGTTTTTTCAAATTTAAAACTGACCACTAATAAAAAGAAAAGAATAATATAGGAATTAATTTAGGACTTTAAGTAACCACTTCTGCCATCATTTCAGCCGAAAGACGTCCACTGTCGGACATAGGCCTCCCCCAAATGTCGCCACCATGACCGGTCCTGTGCGTCTCGCATCCATCGGATTCCCGCGACCCTCACCAGTTCATCGGTCAACCTTGTGGGAGGCCTTCCAGAACCTTTCGTCCCCATCGACCATCTGTTCTGCGAGCAATGTGCTGCCCACTGCCACTTAAGTTTGGCGATTCTTCGGGCTATGTCTGCAACCTTGGTTCTCCTGCGGGTATCTTCATTTCTTACTTCTGTACATGAAGTTAAAATACTTAAACTTAAATAGAATAACTTAACCAGAACTTAGTGAAACCTAGTTACACCGCGTAAGTGTTAGGTGTTATATAATTTTTCTTTGAAAGGAAGTGATGAATTAAAGATACATAATTATGATGCATTATTTACTAGTTCCTATTAGGCGTAACACCTCGCTTAACTGAGCTTCCTTTCAGTTTCAATTTAATAAGATATAATTTAAATTGAAACGATATCTTTTAATTTAGAAATAAAAAGAAAATACATATACATTACCACTAAAATAATACATCCCACAAAACAAATGAAAAAATGTTTACTTATTTTTCATCCATCTTCTCACAAAACCTTAGACATTCACGACACACATCTATCCATCTCCCAGCAAACAAGTCACTCTCCGGTGTTAGAGTCAGAAGAGCATTAAGTACAGAAAGCGCACGAACGAGCGGCGAGTTAGCTCGTGACACTGTCTGCGATAAAGGATCAGCTAACAATCGATTATGCGATCATGAAAAGAAACTCCAAAATGGGATGGTCACAGGCTGGTTTTGTAAGCTTTATCAAGACTCAAAGTCATTCAAAGGCCAATGAAAAGGGCTATGCTCGGAGTTTCATTGCGTGATCGCGTCAGAAATGAAGATATCTGCAGGAGAACCAAGGTAACAGACATAGCCCGATCAAGAATCGCCAAACTTAAGTGGCAGTGGGCAGGGCACATTGTTCGCAGAACAGATGGTCGATTCGGACGAAAGGTTCTGGAATGGCGACCACGTACTGGAAGACGCAGCGTCGAAAGGCCTCCCACAACGTGGACCGATGACTTGGCCATGGTTGCTGGAATCCGATGGATTCAAGACGCACAGGACCGTACGTTGTGGCGACGCTTTGGAGAGGCCTATGTCCAACAGTGGATGTCTTTCGGCTGAAATAATGATCAAGTGTCTGATCAGTATCAAAGATCCTCTTATATTGACCAAAATTCAAGACTATTCAGGAGTATTGCTAGCCTAGTAGTGGAACAGGAGCATAAGCATAATTACTATTGGAACTCGGGCCTCTTCTCTGGGACAGAGAATGGACTGCCCTCTCTCCCCCTCATCAGCAAAAGTAAACAAAGCTCTTACCCCACCATGTATACATTTTTTTTTTAATTGTGGAAATCATCTAATGACTTCTCGCGCTCTGGGCGGAGTGGGAGGACGTGTCAGACTTTGACTGACTAAAACCTCACCTGTGTCCTTAAGTTGCCCTTTGCGTTCTAGGACTACGGGTTTCCTTTTCAGAAATTCTCCGCGGTCCTAGCTAGCGAGCATCGGCCCTGCTGGGCCCCTACGGTTTGCTGACATCTCTTTGAGGAGCTCGTGGATAACTACGCACTGTTAACGACTGGGCTCGGTCCGGTCAATTACCGGACGGCCGGACGGCGAGCTACCCATTGCTCGACATCCACAAGCTCGCGTCTACCGTGGCTGGTAGTCAGGGGCGTGAAGACCTTCGTTCCCTCACGCGTGTGGCCTCCTCCTTCGCTAGTATTACTACTTCGCAGAAGGAGGCCACCGCCCGAAGCCAGAGGTTGGATATCTATAAACATAGTTAAGTTTAGTAAAATAGTTACTTAAACATTGGTAAATGCATTTGTTGCAATGTGTTTAATCCACGACGCGGGTCCAGTGCGGATTGGTGGATGTCACATGTCTTCGAATTTTTGGTTCTAGGACATGCCGGTTTCTTCAAGATATTTTCCTTCACCGTTTTGAGAGCAGTGGTGTTGAAATAAATTACACAAGTAAAGTGCCTGCCTGGGTTTAAACCCGCGACCTACAACTTGTAAGTCAGGGTTGTTATCACTGAACTGAAGGAACACAGGTGGGTTTTAGTGGCGAGGCGAGGCCACCGCTTCTGACTGACGTCGAGTCAAAACTCCAAAGCCTTGGAGCATCGACTCCGACTTGCTGGCCTGTCTATTTTCTATCGATTAAATTTCGGGGAGTGTGCGTTGGAATTGCATAATTTAATTCCACCAAGTCTGTTCCATCATCGGACCACTAGACCTACGGCGTTTTGCCATCGATACATGGTGGGCATCCCACCCATACGTACACAGCGTTTTGGGAACGCATTCATAATGCGTACAGCTAAGGAGTGGAATTCCCTGCCGGAGTCTGTATTTTCCGATAGCTACAACCTAGGGGTCTTTAAGTCAAGAGTGAATAGTTTACTACTAAGCAAGCGTGCTTCATCGTCGGCCACATCATTGCTTACCATCAGGTGAGATAGTGGTCAAACGCGAGCCAATAAAAAAAATGTTACTTATAGGCCCGTGTTTTTGCACCCTATGATTACTTATATATTATTTAATAAATAAATAAATATGCTTTATGCACACAAAAGTACAGAGGCGGACTTAATGCCTTAGCATTTTCTACCACTTACTAAATTCAAATGCATTTGAATTAGCTCTATTTTTCTACAAAAAAAGAGGGAGTAAGGAATAAAATAAAACCACATACATGTATACATTAATTATTTTATAATTAGGTACAAAAATAAAGTTACATTTTTATATTTACATTAAAAAGAACTAATTTTTAAGTTAATCATGATTTTTATGGCAAAAAAACATTCATGGTCTATAACTATGTGCCACTTTTTTATTTTAACCAATATTGTATTTTTTTTATTTATTTGGGTACAAAACAAGATATTATTTTTACAAAAACTATACAGGGTGGAATTTAGAGACGGGATGGAAAAAAATGTTTTTGCAATCTGTGGATATTCTAGTACATCAAGCTTATTTTATCAAAAAGGCACACTCATTTAATGATAATCCTATTAAGCCATAGAATTTTCCCAATCAGTTCAAAAATGACGGAGTTCTGAAGTCACAAACATAAAAATTTCCTACCGGATTGAGAACCTCCTTTTTTTGAAGTCGATTGAAACAGATACGCTCAAACTCCTTACAACGTTTTACTGTAGTTAAAATGACTGCACTGTCTCTAAAATACAGCTTGTATTCTTTATATAATATGTAGTACATAGACAAGAATTTTATATTATTTTAATATAACATTAAAGAGCTAACTCTCATACGTCACTGGCCAGAATAACAATTAAAAATTTTTCACACCACATGATTGGGTTGATTTTAGTCAGCAAAAGTCTGACACGCCCTCTCGCTCCGTCCAGAGTAAAACAGAAAAAATATTTGATTATTTTCCATATCAAAAGAAAAAACTCTGGAAAAACTAAAATATCAGCAAAAATCTAATCAATTTTATAAAAACAGCCCCAAGTACTAAATATTGTAATAGTCACAGTCAGTATGTAATACATATATAAGAAATATATTATATATATAAATATCATATCATAACTTTCAGTAAGCATTTGACTGAAAGCCGTCTGTCAGTTTTCGAATATATTTTTTAACTTTTCATTTCAATATTATTGCTAATATTTTATCAGTCAATTTCGTCTGGGGAATTTTGTAATCTAAGGACTACTGACCACGGTCGCGTAGCTTCATAGGCGCGTATTCGAATTTATACCCTCAGGGCTATATTTTACCGAGACACCATGGCGGCGCAACCAGTCGCCGCCATGGTGTCTCAAACAAAATGTATACAGCTCTACAGAGAGTTACTCAACTGGTGTCCGTTTGGTCGCGCAATCAATTTGGCGGCGCGAACAGCTGGGACGCATGCAATTAAGGTCCATTTTAATACTGTCTCATTGTAGTGTAGCGACTCTGGTGTCTATAAGGTGTCTAGTTTGGTAGCTTACGGACACCATGGTGACGCAACTGGTGGCGCCGCCATGGTGTCCCGGTGAAATATAGCCCTTAGAGTACGCCTGCGTGAATCTTACTTACTAAACTATGAAACTGTGTCGACTAAGCGTAAACCCGAGCCGTCGTGTCGGCGCCGCGTCGTCCAAGCGTAAAATGACGAGTATGCGTATATGAAGCTATGCGTCAGTAGATAGTAGGACTAAGTCATCACATATCAATTTGTCATTCAAATTTTAATCTCAACAGTCAGGCTTTATTCTTTGAAAGCTTGATCAAGTCACTGTTCAGTAAATCTGCTGTCAAAACTCAAGTAAGCCGTTGCTTGAAGGCACGGTGGCATAGTGTTTGAGCGATTGGATGCTACGCACAGGGTTCCTACATATAATAAATATTTTTTAAAACACTAACTCAAAAACACGCTCTTATCCCTACCACTTTTAAGCATGCACTTTACTGTTTTTCGTACTAGTTCGGAAAAGTGCTGGCGCTCGTCCCCGCTACAATCCATTATATTTATCGTATCAGGCTGGGCGCTTATTGACTCCCTCGAGTCGTGCGTTAAAACCCGTTTATTTATGTTTTTGTAAGTGTATTGAAAAATGTCGTTTGATACACGTGGAAATATGTCACTGCAGCACCCGGCTCCGTAACACCCTCGCCTGCTGCTCGGGCAAATTTTGCCTCGTTCGCAATGACAAACTTTCTCCACTTGTATCAAAATGTATTATGTATGGCCTACAGATTTTTGTTGTAAGTCTGGGTATCTTGTGTACGTGAGTTTGCATGGAGTGATTCCCAGTATAGGGCAAAGTTTGTCAAAAAAAAAAAAAAATGCTTGAAGTTTGACAGAAATAACCAAAACTACACTTAAGATTTGACAAAAGATTACAAGAATAGAAAAGGCTTTTATAAATCCCAAAAGTTCATTTCAAGCATGATTTAAAAGCCTCTATAACATAATTAACCATCTCAGTTTTTACAAATCATCAGTCAATATCGTCAGTAATTCTAGCTTGAATTGGTCACTTCGAGTTTGTCACTAGCTTGTTTCATATGGCTTTTAAAATTTCTTCCTCTTTTTCTTCGACTTCCTACTTCAACTCTGTCGCTCCTAGCTTGAATGTCTTGACTGTCAGTTGGTCCTGGTGTAGTCGTGTCAGTCACTTCTAGTCTGTCACTCCTATCTTGAACGTTGGGACTGTCAGTCTTGCCTGATTGTCTCATGACGTACTCGTGTCGTTTGCGTCGGGCTGTGTACCGTCGTTTGTCATACAAATTGTTGTATGAGTTGCCCCTGGAATTGTTGAATTTTAGTTAACTATGTACTCCATTCGCAATACGATTAGACACTTTAAGGATTTTTAGTGTTTGTATAAACGATTTTGACTTCTATTTCGTAAACATAAAGATGGCATTAAGGTCTTTTTTCCATAGCATGTATAGGATGCCAGCAGGACGAAAATATGCATCATTGAGATGAGAGAAAAGAATAGGTAGCTTTATTGTATGAATCCGAAAGCTATCACCCGTTATTTACAGGTTTCAGTTGCTACAAATACACCCCTATTTTTTAATTAGTACAAAAAATAATCAAGCTCTATTTGTACCCGTTACTGATAATATTTATGTAGTCAAAAGTAAAAAAAAACGAAAACCCAAAATTGTCCACGAAAATTTGACATAATTGGTTGCTACTAGAAAATACTATGGGCAGTGTTTGTCCATTGTTTTTCATTCATAACCAATAGCCTGTACAATATATCCATAAATTGAGCGACATTTTGGGATATAAACAAACGCTAATAACTTTGCTGTTTATGAATATTATTTATTAAGACTTTACTTAAATAATACTAAGATCTTTTCTAATAAGCCCTTTAAGTATTTATACTAATTAAAAACTGATGGTGTATATAAAAAGACACTGACTGATAAAGCAAAAAAGTGGTTACAATACCAACTGTTTAATGCAGTCGCCATTTGCCATGTTATCAACGCAATGAAGGTCAAAATCGGTTGAAGGGATAATAAACAAAAGTATTAATTTAAATGTCTCATCTTATTGGGAATGGAGTATATATACATGATTTAAAGGAGACTAAAATTTCACTCAGTTTCATCAGTTAATTGTGGTAGAAGGTTTCTAAAACATATTAAAATTTAAAAATATGAGACCTTAGTTTTAAAGTCGTTTTTTGATTAAATCGAAAAAGTTTGTGGACACCTTTATATAGGGTGACTAGTAATTAGTGACCGATACTCCAACACGTGATTGTACTCATGATTACAAACAACTTTTCCAAAGAAATATACTCACTAGTTTTATCACAATAACAAAACAGCGGTCTGTATCCAAGGCTGTTTGTAATACGCGCGCGCCTGCGACAGGCGACCGCTCAGCTGTTAGCCGCGTGACGCCGTCGAACCTACAATAGTGATAGAACACCCGCGCGGCTTGCAAACCCATAGGTGAACGTTATCAGTGTATGTACCTACATGTTTCGGTTAAATAATATCCAAAGACAGTTGGTTAATAAATATCGTAATTAGAGACACAATAGAAAGACAATGAGAGAGTGTTATGGTTCACTTGGGGTTTAATGAATTAAATAACTGTTTTGTTATTGTGATAAAAATAATGAGAATATAAAAATAGTTTCTTTGGGAAAGTTGTTCGTAATCATGAGTACAATCACGTGTTTAAGTATCGGTCACTAATTACCAGTCACCCTATATAAAGTAAACCAATTTCAGATGATTAATTAAAGATAACCAAGTATCTGAGGCCTTGCCACGACCTGTCAATGCGATCCATTTTACGACCTAAACTGAACTGTCACAAATATGGAGCTATACAGGGAATATAGTTCCATCCCTCTCCCTCGCTCGTATGCCTGACATTTTATCTCGTCGTGGTAAGGCCCCAGATCAAAAATGTAAACAAAATTAGTTAATTTGATTAATTTAGAAAGAAATAATTAAGAAAGTAGTTCACAAATTACTAAGATACAGTGTAAAATTAGTTTACTTCAACTTTTATGGCATCGTTCACACTAAACTACTTCCGCCGCCGACTGTGAGTGTGCTCACTGTCAGCCCCAGTGTGAACGTGACTTCAGTCTTCAGCATGCGTTCTCACTAAGCCGACAGTACGCTATAGTGTAAAATGCATTAAGTACTTGTGTGAAAAAAAGTGGGCTTACTATGCGTAGTACAATAATCTGCGATAACACAATGTTATGTTTAGTTTATGTGAAACTTGGATATAGTTCGTTCAGAATCAGTAACTGAATCGATTCTAATAATTTTTACACCATGTTATATTTTTTCTCAAAAATATTTAAAAAAAGTCATAAATTGGACAGCATAAACACTAAGTACAACACAGGTCACAGTAGGTCATAGCGGGCATTAGGAGCCAACGCACAGCTAGGTACGGGAGCAAAACAACCCCTCAGTCGCCCGGGCACCCGGTGACCATGCATTTGTGCGGACAACCGGGTAACATAAGAAGCTTATAACTTTGTGATTTTTCATGATGCTGTCATGAAATTCTGTACATAGATTCTTTACATAAAAATACTAGGCACGTGTTTCGGGTTTCGCATATACTAAAACTAATGTTATATAATAATAGAAAAGCTATAAACTGCGTAACGCCCGCTCACAGTCGGCGGCTCACAATACGTTTGGTCTGAACAATGCGATAGTCGTAACTAATTACTAATTTTCTTTTGTACACTTTTATAACATTATGGTAACTTTTGTTTCCAATTGGTAACTATCATAAAAGGTTAAGATTAAATATGACTAAAGTTAAGTTGAAACTCGTATCACTTTTCTAATTTCAAATCGATCACGAAATTATTAATTATTGGCAAGTAATTTTTTTTTAAATGTTTGGTTAAAAGAATTGATCTAACTTAATGTGCACTGATTACTACATATTTTAATTTAAAAAAAACTAATAATTTAATTAGTAAAAAGTATAAAAAATACTTTTTTTAAAGTTTTGTACTTAAATTATGTAATTGTACTTATATTGGAGAATAATCTCTTATTTGTTATGTTTTAGTAACTTAAACTTTAGTGGTGTACCGACGATCGTTTTAATATCGATAAAAAAATTGTCGATTCTATCGATTCAAAATTTTATTGTGTTTTTTTTTTATAGCGAATTAATTGAAAACCTTTAATATGTATGTGTATTTCTATTAAGAATTTTAAAAGTTTAATTTTGACTAGCCTGTTGATCTAGTGTGTGGTCAAGTGGTTAGTAGCCTTGACTGCTATATCCGACGTCGTGGGTTCAATTTCCATCTAGGACAAATGTTTGTGTGGTGGGCATGATAATTTTTTCTGTGTCTGGGTGTAATTTATCTATAATATGTATATTTAGAAATATATAAGTTTGTTTATCAGTTGTCTAGTACATACTCATAGCACAAGCTCTGCGAAGTTTGGGATTAGATGGCGTAGAGTGAAACTTATAAAATATGAAAAAGTTTCATGGTTAAACTTCTAGAACTGTCTTTCAATTCTTATTAGTTTATTTTTATTTTTTTGATGATCCTGGTATAACCTAGAATTTGGAATATTGTAAATATTATTTCAAAAAACCTTAACACAGGTCAATCGATAGGGCTATATATTATTACAACAAAAATGATATAGGTGATATACGAGAAAGAAAATGATCGCGCTCATTACGTAAACATTTGTCTTAAGTGAGAATCGAACCCACGTCCTCCTACATAACAGTCAGAGCCACTAACCACTAAACCAACAGGCCAATCATAGTCATAGTAGTAGCGTAGTTGAAGAGTTGATAGCCGATTAATTTATCGATAGTTATGAAACAGTCGGTACATCTCTATAATAATAATATCTACTTTTTCCCGTTAATATAGTTCCCAGCTTCATCCTTGTACAAGTCTTCGTTAATGCCGTAGTACGCCTGGGCGTTTGGACAATCCACCTGCAAAAAGCAGAGACCAAAATTATGTATATTTTCTAAGTGAATTTATCATCATTTCAGCCGATAGACGTCCACTGCTGGACATAGGCCTTCCCCAAATGTCGCCACAATGAACGGTACTGTGCGTCTCGCATCCATCGGATTCCTGCAACCTTCACCAGATCATCGGTCCACCTTGTAGGGGACTTTCCAATACTGCGTCTTCCGGCACGCGGTCGCCACTCCAGAACCTTTCTGCCCCAACGGCCTTCTGTTCTACGAGCAATGCGCCATGCCCATTGCCACTTAAGTTTGGCGATTCTTCGTGCTATGTCTGCAACCTTGGTTCTCGATTCGATTACGCAAGGAAACTCCGAACATAGACCTTTCCATTGCCTTCTGATGAGGCCCATTATGAGCGACCACGTTTCGGAGCCATATGTCATCACTGGTAACACGCACTGATCTTATCCTTCACCCTAAATCAGTCAAGACTAGATTTACCTTGAAGAACCAGTCACAGACCCTGGTCCTTTGGTTGAAGACGGTGCCTGGTCCGCAGACGAAGGAGTACATTATGTTGCCTCCGATGCTGGGCACGCACCAGTGCCAAACCTGCAAAAGAGAGACATGTTGCTATGAGTATTTGAGTAGGCGTTTATTATTCCCTACTTCTTGTGATTGTACGTATGTTATGTTAGTCTACGGCTGAAGTAATTTAAATTTCCAGATATTTAAATTGATAACACAGATATTTAAGTATGGATATGTATTTGGAGAATACATATGATGGTGTATTTTTAATACAAAAATCAATTATAGCAACTAAGCTCTGTCTTTATGTCAATTTTCTGCGCCCTAACAGGGGCATGTACCCATTAAATTTTGATTTACCTGTAACTTTATAAAATATATGGTACACTGTGAGCAATAAATTAGTAAATAAATTAACACTCCTTAAATACCTACGTGACTATTGTAAAAAAGGATCTAAGTCACTTAATCTATCCAGAGATAGATGACTTGATCTATGGCGTCACATAAATAACTAATCCTACATCGCGTAATCAAAGATCTCCGCGCGATTAGAACATATAGAACAGCCCGAAATCATCTCTCGGGCAGTTGCCCATTAGACATAATACCCTGGACGGAGGATCCTTTCTTTTCAACGGAGGTTTGCGGAACTTTACTCTCTGTTCCGCATACCTCCAAAGGTTAAATAAATAAAAAATGATAAAGATCCTGCCAATATCTCCATAGCAAGCATTTCAGCATTTAAAACTTGTTGCTCTGATATTTTTATAAGGCAAATAAGTAGTGTGCCTTTTTCGACTACAACGTCGTTTTCCATCAGATGAGTTATTGGTTAAGCGCGAGCCTACCAACGGGAAAAAGAATTATGGCTGTAGTGGCGACTTTGCTTCTTGGACATAGGCGCCGCGTCGCGTTGGATTCGAAACGCTTTGCTATCGCATTCATATTGAAATAATAAAAAGCACTTACTTGGCACATAGTTTCAGGATCGGCGTAGTACCCGGGTATTTTGTCATCACATGTGAATGACAATCCTTTTGGTACCTCCGTGAAGACCGGGTAGTCTTCTCCAGGTATGTAGCCATCTAGTGACTGAGAAAAAAAAAGAAATGGTCACACTAATATTATGAAAAATAGCCAACCAGACAACCCGAAAACATTTTCATACAACCGCTCTTACGTGATTATGACGTTATTCCATATCTTTCTCTCGATATTTTGGAATTACAGATCATCATCATCATCATCATTTCAGCCGAAAGACGTCCACTGCTGGACATAGGCCTCCCCCAAGTGTCGCCACAATGAACGGTCCTGTGCATCTCGCATCCATCGGACTCCCGCAACTTGGTAACGGTTGCGGGAATTACAGATATCTTGTAAATATTGTCTAGGTATTTGTTGAAAACAAATCATAAATTAGTGTAAAACTAATCCAGCAAAGACCTCTGAAAATTTGCTATTTTGGGTGAAATTTGGCCCTCTATAATGTACTCAATAATTATTATCATCTTTCTGCCCTTGTCCCGTTTTATTTGGGGTCGGCGCAACACGTTTTTTTCTTCCATTCCGTCCTGTCACTCGTCACGCTATCACTAACTCCCTTATCTTACCTATACTTTTCACACAATCCATCCATCTTTTCTTTGGCCTCCTTCTCCATCTCCATCCATCCACATGTAAACTTATAATTCTTTTAGTAACATGCGTTTCATCCCTCCTCTTCACATGACCATACCAAGACACACGATTCCCTTTCAACTTTTCAGTTACTGGCGCCACTTTCAAACTTCCCAAAAACTTATTTCATTTCTAATGTACTCAATAAAAAAATATAAAAAAAAAACTTTAAAAACCTTGCCCATTTAATGAAGAATTACCAAAAATGGATACTTTTATTTTAGAAATAGAATTAGGGGTCCGAGTAAAAAAATACTTTTTGAAATTGTGACTTAATGGCAATGTACTGTTTTACGAGTCTAAGGGCTATATTTCACCGGGACACCATGGTGGTGCGACCAGTTGCGCCGCCATGGTGTCCGTAGGCTACCAAACTAGACACCAGAATCGCAACACCACACTGAGACAGTATCAAAATGGACCTTAAGTGCACGCGTCCGAGCTGGTCGCGTCGCCAAATTGGTTGCGCAACCAAACGGACACCAGGTGAGTAACTCTCTAGGCGCCGCCATGGTGTCCCGGTGAATTTTAGCCCTAATACGCAGACAAAATCGCGGGCACAACTTATCAGCTGAAACGATGATTCAATAATAATAATAATATTCACACAACGCCGTCTAGTCCCAAGCTAAGCAGAGCTTGTGTTATGGGTACTAGACAACTGATAAACATACTTATATATTTCTAAATACATACATATATAAATAAATTACACCCAGCACAGAACAAATGATCGTTGCTCATCACACAAACATTTGTCCTGGGTGGGAATCGAAACCACGACCTCCGGCATAGCAGTCAGGGCCACTAAACACTAGACCAACAGGTCATCAACAATGAAAGTACTATAAGCAGCATTGTAATATTTTGTTTAACGCGTACTCTGCTGACTACTTACACCACTAATTAATTCACGTATGCACCGCTTGAATTAACAAAGATATAAGGAAAGAAAGCGTAACGCGAAGCAATAATGATACAAGCGTTAGGTACCTAATAATTACAATATACACACGATTCTAAATATGTATGTAGCGGAATAATGTTTGTCTCAGAAAGGGTAGAAAGACATAAAGACACCGCCCTGAAACCCCTGACAAATTCACCAGTGCGCGCTAGCTCAAAGGCGTCCACCGCCCGGAGGACACGGTGGAGGTGTGCCCCGCTTGAGCAGAGCAGCGCCGTGTCCTCGTGGGGGCGATTGGCGGCGGCGATCTCTCGCGCCGTATCTTGGTACAGACCATGGTCCGGAGCGAGGAGGAGTGGCAGGCGGTCGCCTCCTTCTGCGAAGCAGTAATGCTAGCAAAGGAGGCGGCCGATCGCGTGAGGCAACGGTCCTCACGCCCCAACCATCGCCTGGATCCCAATTTCCGGTCACCGTAGGCGCGGGCTTGCGGACGGCGAGCAATGGGTGTCTCGCCGTCCGACCGTCCGGTAACCGTCTGGACCGAGTCAAAGTCGTCGACGGCGCGTGCTGTTCCACGCGTGCCTCAAGGAGATATCAGCAACTGTAGGAGCCCAGCAGGGTCGAAGCCTACTGGGGCCAAGGGTCTGATTCTGATAGGAAGACTCGGCCCTAGTACGAAAGGCAACGAAGGAACAGGAGTGGATTTTTAGTCACTAAAACTCTGACACTATCTCCCGCTCCGCCCAAGGGCGGGGGATGTCATAAGAGTTATTTTCGAACCGAAAAAAAAAACACGATTCTAAATAAGTATGTAGCGTAATAATGTTTGTCCCAGAAAGGGTAGAAATCCAAAGACACCCACCGCCCTAAACACGAAAGAGTAACTGAAAAGTGTGGGTAAAAGTCTGACACGCCCTCCGACTCCACCCTAGAGCGAGAGAAGTCATCTAATGATTTTTCTGCCGTGTTTTGTACGTAAATACGTTTACGTAACGTATTTTTTTACGTTTCTGACACTGCTTCACATATGTAATACTTAATGGCGTCTCTATGTGGTTAGATGTTTTTTCTTGTACATTGGCGGAATTCGAGACAGTGACACGAAGTGTGTTATCCTTTGTATAACTTGTGCCAGTTCTTCAGGGCATTGCTTGAGACTGACCATCGAGTATCATTTATTTATTTATTTAAACTTCATGTACAGTAGTGGTACATAGGCGGTCTAAATGCATCAAGGCATTCTCTACTAGTCAACCTTTGGGTTAAAAAAGACATCACTGTGGTAGATTTGCACAATAAACAAATAACAGATACTTCAAACAGAAAAAAAAAAGTTATTTATAATAATAAAATACATTTAAATGCTAATAAATACTATGAAAAATATCAAATCATTACGAGAATTTAATAATAATTTTGACGAAGACCGAACTAAAATTGAGAGGACTTCAAGTAGTAGTTCCGAATTTTACGCTTGAAGGAAAATTTACTTTCAGCTTTTTTGATGTCAAGGGGAAGCACATTCCAGAGTTTTATCGTGTATGTATGTTGGCTTCGCCTACTACTACACTAATGGATATTTGATCAGTCTGTGGGTTTTTTTTTTAGGTGGGAAAATCATCTTATGACAAATCCCGCTCTTGGGCGGAGCGGGAGATAGTGTCAGACTTTTACTGACTAAAAACCCACTCCTGTTCCCTCGTTGCCTTCGTCCCAGGGCCCGGGTTTCGCTTTCACACTACCCATGGCCCCAGTAGGCTTCGACCCTGCTGGGCCCCTACGATTTGCTGACATCTCCCTGAGGCGCGCGTGGAACAAAACGCGCCGTAGACGACTTGGGCTTGGTCCGGACGGTTACCGGACGGTCGGACGGCGGGCCACCCATTGCCCGCAGTCCGCAAGCCCGCGCCTACGGTGGCCGGAAATCGGGATCGGAATCCCGGCGGCGGTTGGGGCGTGAGGACCGTTGCGGTTGCCTACGCGATCAGCCGCTTCCTTTGCTAGCATTATCAGTCTGTGGGTGGCGTTTCTGAGTGCGTCTATTTTGCGACAACATTTATTATCTTGGGTATGTACCTGTTTAAAGCAGTTGTATGTGTTAATAAATAAATATATATGGTTTTTTTTGGTATCATCCGATTTACTTTACAGTTTAGTGACAACTACGCGATAAGGTTTTCATGAAAACTTTATTATCATTTAAACTTTATTTCGGGGATGTTTAAAAAACTAATAATAAATAGTTCCGTACCTCAAAAGGTAAAAAACTGAACCCTTATAAGATCACTTTGTTGTCCGTCAGTCTGTCTGACTGTCTCTCAAGAGTCCCTTATCTCGGGAACAAGTGGGGATGTCAAGTTGAAATTAAAACAATATACTAAGGTCTGCGATCCCTTGAAGTTGTGAAAAATTCAAACTTCTGAGTTAACGGAAAAAAAGATACGGCCGTTTATGTGGCAAAAAAACGTATATTTCGACACTCTTAAGGTAATCAAAATTCATAGGATACTTCCCGTTGACCCAGAAACTTCAAATTTGGCATAAAGCAAGGTCTTATAATACAGATATAGGAATACATCTGAAAACAGTAAATTTGTTGTTACGTTCCAAGATTTTTTTTTCTTTGCGATCCGGAAAAATCTTCGTAACTCAATTCGGGAATTGAACTGTTTTTATAGGTAAGTTTGTACGGAACCCTCAGTGCGCGAGTCCGACTCGCACTTGTCTGGTTTTTTTAGTTACTTGAGTTTTTATTAATGCTAAGTTTTAAGTATATCAGCCCAAGCCCAAGCGAATTTACCCCCTTAAAATTGAATTTTCAAAAAATTGGTTGCCTGTAAAGTCGGTATACGGGCGAAAGTTTTACGTGACAACGACTTTGAGTGGTAAAATAATTTTAATGTGAATATTCATTCGTATAGTAGGACGCGTGCCTTTCACTTTTTATGTCTGTCTCTCTCGCTCTTAGGCGGGCTAACCATGCCCGAGTGGAAGGGACGCGTGCCTCTCACTCGCTCTCATTGTGAGCGCATAACGTGAGCGGAGCGTAACGCAGTTTCTTGAAGTGTCCCCCGGCAAACCAATTTATAAGACGTTGTCACGTCAAAACCCTACATCACAAAAGGAGGCCTTCTACAAATTTGCACATTCTTTCTAGTCCCAGTACTTTCAATAATGCGTTAATATGTCAGTCTGTCAGTTTCTCCTTTTACTTATTATATATAGATCCGACATGTGTCATGTGATGTCATTAGCCGACAAGGGGGTGGACCACAGATCAAATGAAACAGTAGGGCGGACACTGCTGCCAATATCCATTTTGCTGTCACAATTAATCGCCATTCACGATAACTATGGAGTGATAAATTACCTACCACTCAATGAAAAAAGAATCGACATTTCATGTGGACATGAGTATTAAATAAAAAGCCAGCTCATCTGATTTTCCTAGTAGATAATCTACGTAATGACCGAGTAATTTAACTTTAATAAACAGAATAATGACTGTTTAATTACACTTAGTTAATCAACGCTATGAATAAATAATATGCCAAGTGTCGCGTGATTCTTATACATGTTGACGTTTTTATCGTGTAGAGTCATGTCACATGCGATTCTTTAAGGCCCTTGCTCCCATTTAGTGCCATGAAACAGTGAACTTTCTGGAGCCTCGGTAACGGCTCAGCCGTTACCGAGGCTCCAGAAAGTTTTTAATAGTTTTGAAAAAAAAAATAAAAAAATATATTTATTATAGATGTATATATATAAAAGGAGAAACTGACTGACTGACATATCAACGCTGAGCCGAAAGTACTAGGAGTAGGAGCGTGAAATTTGGTACGAGGTTTCCTTTTATGACGTAGGCGAGCACTAAGAGAGGATTTTCCAAAATTCACACCCTAAGAGGATGAAACGGGGGTCCAAAGTTTGTATAGAGAAACCTAATTTTACGCGAGCGAAGCCGCAGGCACAGGCTAGTTCATATATAAAATTATCAATATATCATTATTTCGTATGACTAATACTCAAAGTTATCCAAAGGGCAATAGCAAGGGCTATGCTCGGAGTTTCCTTGCGTGATCGAATCAGGAATGAGGATAACTGCACGAGAACCAAGGTCACCAACATAGCACGAAGAATCGCCAAATTTAAGTGGAAATGGGCAGGGCACATTGCTCGCAGAACGGATAGCCATTGGGGCCGAAAGGTTTTGGAGTGGCGACCGCGTACCAGAAGACGCAGTGTTGGAAGGCCCCCTACAAGGTGGACCGATGACTTGGTAACGGTTGCGGGAGTCCAATAGATGCAAGACGCACAGGACCATTCATTGTGGCGACATTGGGAGGAGGCTTATGTCTAGCAGTGGACGTCTATCGGCTGAAATAATGATGACTAATACTATTACCAAAACAAAAATAACAACATGATATTTTTTTGCTTGTTTTCTTTACTCCTTTCAAACGGCTATGATCTTTAGAAATATTTTTACACAAAAAAATTGCTGCTTAAGTGTTTTTCAGTATTTTTTTTTTTTATTTATTATTGAGAATGTACAAAGCATATGTAAATCAATCAATATTTCGCAAAGAAAATAGTTTTAAAGTTCAGAGGGGCTCTAAGCGGGCACAGGCGGCAGCACGAGTATGTGTGCATTTAACTCCTGCCAGATGTTCAAGGGACTATACGCCTTAATGTATTTCATTTCTATATGGTTTTAAGTAAAAAGTGGTGTAACAGTTTTGTTGTTTTAGTAGGCAAATAATTTGAATACCTGTTAAGTACAAACGGACAATATAAGTTTGGTTCTGTATTAGACGTCCTTCTGAAAGCTGACTAAAAATCATTAAAAAAAGTTAGAACCTCATTGCAATGCCACCTACCGGGTCTGATTGTATTTTCAAATCATCTAGGGACCTACTCAAATATAAATACAAAATTTCATACCAATCGGTCAAGTAATTTAGAAGAAGTTAAGCGATAAACAAACGTGCAAAAGAATTATACATATGAAGAAGTTAGGTACAAGTTAAAACTCCGTATATAAAAAAATACGACTATAATTGTCATTTGTTTATTTTTTGCTTTATCTCTACGTAATAAACAAATGAAATACGGATTTTTAGTCATTTTCTGAATTGGAAAAGACACGTATTTAAAAAAAAAATAAGACAAATAACCATCAAGGTATTTTTATAAATTTTAATCTTTAAAGATTTAATAAAACTCACAAGTTCTCATCTAGTATTCACTATTTAAAAGATTCACCTCAGATATTCACATACAAGAAATATAGGAAGGTAGAAATAACATTTTACTAGTGAACCCTAAAAACAATACATTAATCCAGGGAAATAGGTTAGCGTGTATTCAGTCAAAACCGAATATTTTACTATTATAATCGTGTTTACTAAGCCTATATAAAGGCATTTATGAATAGTGAAGACTTTTATTTATTGTTCGTAGAATTCATTCATTATTTTCATTATTACCATTGACATATATATTTGATCATAATTTATTTATGTAAGTTGGCAAAAAGTATAAACCAAATTCTACTTCAGATAGTTAGAAGAATTCCAATTACATATTTTAACAAGCGATGAATTGACTGGCCTGTTGGTCTAGTGGTTAGTGGCCCTAACTGCTATGCCGGAGGTCGTGGGTTCGATTCCCACCCAGGACAAATGTTTGTGTGATGAGCACGATCATTTGTTCGGTGTCTGGGTGTAATTTATCTATAATATGTATGTATTTAGAAATATATATGTATGTTTATCAGTTGTCTAGTACTCATAACACAAGCTCTGCTTAGCTTGGGACTAGAGGGCGTTGTGTGATAGTTGTGGAATATTATTATATTATATATAATTAGAATCTTCAAGGGAAAAGAAAACGCAGCCGCCTTTTTGGCGTCTGGCGTCGATCATCAAAATAACACGACGTCAAACAAAATGATGTGTAAAGCTGTTTTGTTTTATTGTGGACGCCCTTTAACCCGACTAGGATTTTAAGGGAGGACACAGGATTTTGAGTCAATGGTAGATAGTCTAAAACAAAGCAAGAAAAAGGAATAAGTGGTGGCCGAATGGTAACGGCCCCGACTTACGAGTCGCTATTACATTTATTTGACATTATTTACTATAATTTGACATTTCATTATTACTTACAAAAAGACTAATTAATATATTTGTACACCAATTTCATTGGTAGGACATAGAGCATGATTAAAATATTTATATAAGACCTTTATTGTAATACCTATGTTCACAAATAAAGATTAATTGATCATTTTATTGAAGATCTATGCGAAGGTTTTGCAGGACATTTTTATAAGCAGTTTTATTCACAAAATAGCTAATGCATCAATAGTTTAAGTGTGAAAATATAACAGACAAACAGAGTTACTTTTAAATTTACCCTCGTAAGGCCCAACCTAAATTTAGGTCGATATGCATTACGACCCAATGTACTAAAACTAGGTACAAGTAGTTGCGGTCCAGAGCTTTGGTGTAGTAAAAAAAGTGTTTAAATGTAATGCTTTTGGTTAAATTCTTTTAAACGGTATTTTCTTTATCTAAAGTTAACTATTTCATTCAAAAAATGTATTGAAAAATATAAATCATGGTAAACATTTTTTTGAGATTGTTTAAACCGAAAATTACGTATAAATATCATGTCATAATTTTGGGTCACTGATGTAATTTTTTTTTTTATTTGATATAAACCAGTGCTTGACTGCGATCCCACCTGATGGTAAGCAGTGATGCAATCATTGATGATGAGGCGCACTAGTTTATTAAGAGCCTATTCACTCTAGCCTTTATGATTTCTAAAAGTATCTCGGGCCGGAATGTCTAAATATTTTGATCCTTAAATTAGTTTGTTGGGCCTTACAAGGTTATAATAGGTATTAGTATGGATTAAAAAGAAAATTACTTACGGCTAACGATCGGTCAATCAGATAAAATAATACAGTAAGAACTCCCACGGAACCCAGACTGATTCCGCACAGTCGTTTTTGTTGTGTCATTGTTGCTGTGGTACCCTAATTGCGGGTTCTTCTCTAACCTGGAACAAGGAAAGAACTCAGTTAATAAACATTGTAATACATAAAAAAATAGTCAGTATCACTCTTAGTGCTCGTTTTTGTTGTAAAAGGAAGCTTTGTGCAAAATTTCACGCTCCTAGTCTTAATATTTTCGGCTGTGCGTTTTTTTTTTTTTTCGGGTGGGAAAATCATCTAATGACAACCCCCGCTCTTGGGCGGAGCAGGAGATAGTGTCAGACTTTTACTGACTAAAAACCCACTCCTGTTCCTTCTTTACCATTTTTTTTCCAGGGCCCCGGGGGTCACTTTCGCATCACCCATGGCCCCAGTAGGCCTCGACCCTGCTGGGCCCCTACGGTTGCTGACATCTTCTTGAGACGCGCGTGGAACATTACACGCCGTCGACGACAGTTATCGGACGATCGGACGTCGAGCCACCCATCGTTTGCCGTCCGCAAGCCTGCGCCTGCGGTGGCCGGAAATCGGGATCGGAATCCCGCCGGCGGTTGGGGCGTGAGGACCGTTGCCACACGCGATCGGCCGCCTCCTTTGCTAGCATTACTGCTTCGCAGAAGGAGGCAACCGGCTGCCATTCCTCCTCGCTCCGGACCATGACCTGTACCAAGGCCCGGCGCGAGATTCGGCTGTGCGTTGATATGTCAATCAGTTTGTACGGTGAACCCGCACATTCGTATAATTAAGTAGGTTATGCAACTGCAGCGTTTGCACACGCGCGACCATTTAGTATAATCGTTACTAAGTAAAATAAATCAGTGATTTTTCTACACTCAACATGGGCGGTTTTATTATCATCCCTGGTTTATATCATTTTACCATAAGTGTGCAGACTATCGTCGTACACAGTTAGTGTCTCCTTTTATATACAGGGTATCTTTGACATCGACGCACAAACAAATACCACGAATCCAGTACAGGATTCTAGACCCTCTAGTGGTGAAAGATTTCGTCGGCTTTATAAAATATAAGAAAAAATCTGAAAAACTGTTTTTTTTTGCGAAATTGTAATGTTTTCTTATGTAAGTTTGTACGGAGCCCTCAGTGCGCGAGTCCGACTCGCACTTGCCCGGTTTTTTTGGAGAAAAATGTAATGTAATTTTAAGGTATGCAGAAAGGTGGAAAAACTCAACTTTATTACATGCCTATTCTTTTTTTTCTTATTATCGATTCGATGGTAAACTCGTCAAACGGTTTGCGCCAAATAGGAGGCTACATTAATAGCAGCATCGGTAGCTCTCTTCAAATCCTCTGAAGTGCAGGTGTATGGGCACTTGGGGCATTCTAATATTTGGCTTATGTTTTGAACAAGAGCACCGCACGCACACTAATGTTTTTTTTTTTAGTTTTTTTTTTAGTTTGTTTCTGTACTTATGTGTGCTTAAGTTGTACTACAGTTGTTACTAACATAGTTTTTTTTCTTTAAAGTTGTTTTGGTAATACTAACACCCTATGGGCCTTCGATGCCTGAGAATAAAAGTTTTTTTATTATTATTATTGAGCATCCGAGGGGTCTATAAAACCCCATTTTGGGTTTAAACACCTGGGTTCGCAACCCTATAACTACATGCCTATTAATTTGTTTTCACAGCCTGACTACACAATTTCACATAAGTCGTTTTGCATAATAATCAATACAATGTGTAAGAGGTAATTACAATTGTAATCAAATATTTTTGTTTCTTTGAC
Source organism: Mythimna pallens (assembly GCA_961205895.1). Classification (NCBI taxonomy): domain Eukaryota; kingdom Metazoa; phylum Arthropoda; class Insecta; order Lepidoptera; family Noctuidae; genus Mythimna; species Mythimna pallens. Next base: position 1,840,887 of record OY540852.1, read on the forward strand.
TGCTTGCAACGACATTGTCGCTGTTTTTCTCATAATTCACATAGATATAATTATTTATTGGTATTGAGTATGGTTTTAGCTTGAAACTGACACGCTGCTATATGAAGGCGGGGTAGGTAACATTGAATTTAAGATTAATTAAGAGACTCTTAAGGGGGTGCAACTCGACATACATTTTCACTGTTTTTCATACAACCGCTCTTACGCGATTATGACGTTATAACACATTTTTCATTAGATATTTTGGAAATACAGGTTCTTGTGGATATTATCTAGGCTTCTATTGAAATCAATTTATTAATTTGTGTAAAACGAATCCAGTAAAGACCTCTGAAAATCTGCTATTTTGCATGAACTTTGACACTTCATAATTTACTCAAAAAATTAAAAAAAACATAAATGTATAACAAAAGAAGCCTTGCACATTTAATTGAGATTCTGAATGACGACAATTTTTCTCATAAACTTTAAAGGGTTTTAAAAAAACAAGTATTTCCTGGAACAAGCTTTGTGAAATATTCGTTTAAATCACGGAATTACCGAATGCAACAGATTTCAGGCGTTCTCTCTTTTTTTCGTGCTCTTCATCAAGTGCGAGTGGAAAAAGACCCTCTTAATAATTACAACCTGAGGATCTTCAAGTCAAGAGTGAATAGGTAAATTTTAGGAAAGCGTGCTCTATCGTCGGCCACATGGACACGCCTGCCTAATCATGGTGGTAAGTCCCCTCTATTGAGCACTCCATAATTATGGCGATAAGTCCCCTCTTTGAGGAGTGGCTGGAAAGACCTCATGGCGTCCTCACCTACCGCATGACGCAGGTCCTCACCGGACATGGTAATTTCGGGACGTTCGTGCACCGGATTCGTGCAGAAGAGACGCCCGGGTGCCACCATTGTGTGGACCGCCCGGAGGACACGGTGGAGCACACGGTAGAGGTGTGCCCCGCTTGGGCAGAGCACCGCCGTGTCGTCGTGGGGGCGATCGGCGGCAGCGATCTCTCGCGCCGGGCCTTGGTACAGGCCATGGTCCGGAGCGAGGAGGAGTGGCAGGCGGTCGCTTCCTTCTGCGAAGCAGTAATGCTAGCAAAGGAGGCGGCCGATCGCGTGAGGCAACGGCAACGGTCCTCACGCCCCAACCGCCGCCGGGATTTCGATCCCGATTTCCGGCCACCGTGGGCGCGGGCTTGCGGACGGCGAACAATGGGTGGCTCGCCGTCCGATCGTCCGGTAACCGTCCGGACCGAGCCCAAGTCGTGGACGGCGCGTAGTGTTCCACGCGCGCCTCAAGGAGATGTCAGCAACCGTAGGGGCCCAACTGGGTCGAAGCCTACTGGGGCCATGGGTGATGCGAAAGAGATCCCCGGGACCCTGGAAAACAAATGGCAAAGAAGGAACAGGAGTGGGTTTTTAGTCAGTAAAAGTCTGACACTATCTCGCGCTCCGCCCAAGAGCGGGGGATGTCATGAGATGATTATCCCACTCGAAAAAAAAAAAAAAAGTCCCCTCTATGAGGAGTGGCTGAAGATGAATCACCTCCTTCTCACTTTCCACATGACGCAGGTCCTCAACGGATATATAATATTCCACAACTATCACACAACGCCGTCTAGTCCCAAGCTAAGCAGAGCTTGTGTTATGAGTAATATACAACTGATAAACATACTTATATATTTCTAAATATATACATATTATAGATAAATTACACTCTGACACAGAACAAATGATCGTGCTCATCACACAAACATTTGTCCTGGGTGGGAATTGAACCCACGACCGGCATAGCAGTCAGGGTCACTAACCACTAAACCAACAGGCCAGTCAGGGCCACTAACCACTAGACCAACATGATAAGTTTGGGAGGTCCCTGCATAGGATTCAGACAGAAGAAATGCTCGAGTGTCACCATTGTATGAACCCGGAAGACACGGTGGCGCATATGGTGGAGGTGTGCTTCGCTTGGGTGGAGCACCACCGTGTCCGTGATAGTAGCGTGCCCAGCGCTGGGTTGTGACAGTCACTGTCTCCTTACCACCATAATATCCCACAGGAACTCCATTCACGATGCCATGATTTGTCGTGGCAGTAAAAATTCTTACCAGCGTTATATCTCTATGCACAAGTCGTAAATGAACTATTTATTCATTTGTTGAAATAAGATCAGGATCGGGAATGGTACAGAGCGGTACCCGGGTGTCGAGCAATATGTAGCTCGCAGTCCGGTCGTCCAGTAAAAGGCCTTTTACACTACGCGATATTCAGCACACGATATTCAGACTGTCTTATTTTTTGTTCCGAGTAAGACCGGTCTAACCCTTATTACACTACGCGACATCGACTAAGACTGTCTGAATATCAAGTAGTGTAATAGGCCATTAAGGAACGAGCCCAAATTGTAGACAGCGCGTAGTCTCAAAAAGCTGTCAGCTTGATTGAAGGGAGCCTAGCTAGGGCCGATACCTGCCAGAGCTACGGAATTTTTCGAAAAAGCGAGCTACTCAAGGTTGTGGCCATTTTTCCTGGCAATGTGGTTAAAGAGTACTCTGCGCATGCAGGTAGTCGACAGTCTGATCTTGATGTTCAGTTCACGTAAGATAGACAGGTTTGTACGGAAAGCAGTCCAGGCTTTCTTTTTTAGTTTTTCTTTTTCTTTCTTTGCTATTTTAAATAGCAGACGATTTATTTTCGCAGTTCGCGGATTTTTTTGTATTTCTGTTGTTCACAGACTTGCGACATTTTTTCGCAATGATTTCTTATAGTGGTGGGCGATCAATAACACTCTCTCACTTCTTCTCTCTCCACCCTAACCTGAAAAATTTATTTACAGGAAATACCATCAAAAAAAAAAAAACACTGTCCTTTAATAAGTTCTCATTCTCAGCCAATTTGTTAATTTCGATTTTAAATGAATTTACACAGTGATTCCAAAAAGGATAACAATTATGTGCAGACTAACTATAATAGCGCTTGTAAATGTTGTTTTAACTGCGATGTGGGAGCGATCATAATCTTATTTTTAAAACAATATGATTACACCATCAAGGTTAATATCTGACCTACGGCGTGACACACTTTTGAATTTTATTTGATGATACAATTTTTAATGATTATGGGGTCAAAGGTATTGTGAAATTGGTCAAGTGAAGGTATTTAGGGCTTGTGTAATTTCAGTTGGAATGTAGAATTTTGAATTTGTGTGGATACATTCTCGGGATAAAACTTATAATCTATCTATATATATAAAAATGAATAGCTGTTCGTTAGTCTCGCTAAAACTCGAGTACGGCTGGACCGATTTGGCTAATTTTGGTCTTGAAATATTCTTGATAGTTCAGGGAAAGTTTAAACGGTCAGAAAATATGGAAAAACTTACGAAAAAAAAAAATCGAATACAACGCCATCTCTAATTAAAATGTCATTATAAAATGAATTATGCTGTTCTCATAATGCCAGTAGATGGCGTTATCCTAACTATGAGGCGGTACGAAGTTCGCTGCGTCAGCTAGTAATAAATAAAAAGAAGTGCTTATTTTTGTTTTAGACAATTTTTGCATAGCTCGAAGAATCGCCAGATTTTAAGTAGCTGTGAGCAGGACACATTGCTCGTAGAACAGATGGTCGATGAGGACGAAAGGTTCTGGAATGGCGACCACGTACCGGAAGACACAACGTTGGAAGGCCTCCTACAAGGACCGATGACCTGGTGAGTGTCGCGGGAATCCAATGGATGCGAGACGCTCAGGACCGGTCATTATGGCGACATTTGGGGGAGGCCTATGTCCAACAGTGGACGTCTTTCAGCCGAAATGATGATGATGATGAGACAATTTTACAATAAATAATAATACACACGGTATAAAATATTGTATGGCCTACAGGTGGTTGTTCTTGATCTGGGTGCGTTGTGAATTGTAGTTTAAATGTTTATAATAATAGTAAATCATTTATTTTGAGGCATCTTGGCCCATAAATACATAAACACCTACGTAAAGACACACCCACGATACTGGGGTAATTTCAAGTGTGAAGAAAAGTATATATGCTTAATTATATATTAGACTTAGCTATGTAGGTTTATATTGCGCACTGGATCCTACCCTTGAATATGTTCTCTCTTTATAACTCAAAGGTTTGCTGGGAGGAAACTCATTGCTGAGTTAAGCTCGCCTTTGTACATGAACTGTCTGTATCTCAATATATTATGTTATGTTTTTGTGAACAATAAAGAATTAAAGAACGTTTTGACCAAAAAAAAAAATAGAGTCAAATGAAATATCTCATCATTTTAGTCATAAGACGTCCACTGTTGGACATGGCCCTCTCAAATGTCGCCACAATGACAACCCTGTGCGTCTCGCATTCATCGAATTCCCGCGGCCCTCACCAGGTCATCGGTCCACCTTGTGGGAGGCCTTCCAACACTGCGTCTTCTGGAACATGGTCGCTATTCCTTTCCTTTACCTTTCGGCCCCATCGACCATCTGTTCTGCGAGCAATGTGCCCTGCATACTGCCACTTATTTCTGGTGACTCTTTGGGCTATGTCGGTAACCTTGGGTTTCCTGGAGATATCTTCATTTCTGATGCGATCACGCAAGGAAACTCCAAGTAGGTAAAGCTTTTTCCATCGCATTGAAATTTCTCATAAGCCTGTAATTAATATTTCACAAGAAGTTCTTCTAAAGCTAGGTCTGCATTTCCAAACGTAAGGATAACAGCTTCATAAAATTTTGTGCAATTTTAATTGAAACTGTAATACTAATTGTTTTCGTGTCTAGAGTTAATTTAATTATGTAACTTAATTAACAATTTTATGTTGAATTTTAGTGTTGTGTAGTTAACAATTAAAACAAATTCTATTTTGCATTTAGGACGAAAATGAAAAGGGTGCTGAGTGGAATAAAAAAAGAGAGATAGCTGAGTGAATTTTTGGAAATGCCTAAGTAATAACATAATCACAATTGTCGTATTACAGAACAATGACTTATCATAATTATGTCTTCGCATAAACAGAAGAAGCCACATTTTTTTCCTGTGTATTGATTTTAGACTATCAAGTCAAACAATTGGTGGAAATTTAAGTTTTTTTTTCGTCCATCTAGTCCCAAACTAAGCAGAGCTTGCGCTATGAGTACTAGACAACTGGTAAACATACTTATGTATTTCTAAATACATACATATTATAGATAAATCACCCAGAACAAATGATCATGCTCAACACACAAACATTTGTCTTGAGTGGCAATCGAACCCACGACCTCCGGCATATCAGTCAGGGCCACTAACCACTAGACCAACAAGCCAGTCAACAGGCCAGAATAAAATGAAAAGTACTATTAAAGGCCTAAACTGGTGATCAAACCGAGTCCTCCGCGTTCATAACTCGTGCTTCATTTTATGACCACTCCACTCCGCGTTTAAAGGAAACGGCATACTGTCCACGGCCGCGTAGCTTCATAAACGCGTATTCATAAAGCCACAACGTCGTGCCATCGTGTTTATCTATAATAAGTATGTATTTAGAAATATATAAGTATGTTTATCAGTTGTCTAGTACTCATAACACAAGCTCTGCTTAGCTTGAGACTAGACGGCGTTGTGTGATAGTTGTGGAATATTATTATTATTATTTATATATTATTATCGTGTCGTTGCGGCTTCGCCGACAAGCTTTCTATATTTTGTATATAAGCTTCACGCAGGCGTACACCAAGCGTATAATGACGAATACGCGTCTATGAAGCTACGCGTCCGTGAACAGTAGGCCTAAAACAACTTGAACTAAACAAATATCTTTTACACAACCTAGGAATCAAACCCACCACCGCTATTTCCTACCACGTACAGCTCAAGCGCCGCATAACTTTCCCACGTGTGCAAGAAACTAAATATCATTACAATTACTTAGTAATACCGTTTTTCTTACTTCCACATACACGCATTGTTTTTGTCCGTCTGCGTGATTTGTTCGACACATTGTTCCGACTTATAATTGACTTTGCAAGTGTCAGTCAAACATTTTGTTTGTCAGTTGTCAAAAAGTGTGTGAAATTAACTATAGTATAGTACACACTCCACGGCCCCGACTTACGAGTTGTAGGTCGCGGGGTCAAACCCAGCCAGGCGTATTACTTTGTGTAATTTATTCCATCACCACTGCTTTTAAAACGGTGAATGAAAACATCGTGAGGAAACCGGCATGTCCAAGAACCAAAAAATTCGAAGACATGTGATATTCACCAATCCGCACTGGGTGCGTGGTGGATTACGGCCCATTCCCTGTCCTAGAGAGGAGGCCTGAGTCCCAGCAGTGGGAACATAGAAAAGGCTGATTATGCTAACGAGCTGTGGGCCCGTGAAACACAGGATTGGTGCCCGGAGACAGCGACGAGGGCCGCGGCAGACTTCGAAGGAGATGGCGGGACGTCTTGGATGTCTTCCTTTAGAATTGAAATGAGAAAGCGAGGAGCCGTGATCGTTGGAAAGAATGGAAGGCGGCCTTTGCCCAGCTGAGGGACAATACAGACTAGCTATAATATAATCTATATATATAAAAGCAAAATACCACTCACTGTTTAATCACGAAATCTCAGAAACTATAACACCTACAAACTTAAAATTTGGCAGGTAGGTTCTTTATAGGGTGTAGACATCCGCTAAGAACGGATTTTACGAAACTCCACCCCTAAGGCGGTAAAACGGGGGTTAGAAGTTTGTATGGAGAAACCTACTTTTACGCGGGCGAAGCCGCTGACAAAAGCTAGTATTACTATAAAGCTGAATGATAAACGACATTTATTTTGATAATAAGATTTAAAAACACGTAAATTTTTTCATCAATTCAAACTTGCTGACTACCCTGAGAAAAAACACGGAAACCAACTCAGGGGTCAAAATCTCTTTTAAAGACCATACAGTAAATATGTAATGATCAAATCTAAGGAAAACCATGGAGATCGGTGTCTGAGATGGTCTTTTGAGGAAACAACCACACAGATTTGAGTGGACCTGTCCAGTCAGTGCAAGCATTTGTCAGTATTCATGTAGCTCAACTCAGGGCTGGAGCTCAAAGACTTGACGCTACTTTCAAATATTTTCTGAGTACAATTTTTTTTTAGGTGGGAAAGTCATCTAATGACAAATCCCGCTCTTGGGCGGAGCGCGAGATAAGTACCATTGGTTTTTCTAAGTAGTCAAACTAATGGTTTTTATTTTTGCAATACTTTCTCTCATTATGGCGACAATATAACTGGCGACAGAGAAATATTTACATTAAAAAAAAAAACAATATAATGACAGTTACAAGTTGCCTACTTCAATTAGTGGCATAAAACGCCTATGTACCACTACTGAAAATAAAGATTAAATTAAAAAATAACTGAACAAATGCAAGTCGGATTTGCGCACTGAGGGTTCCGTACAAACTTACATATATAAATGGTTCAATTCCTGATTGTGATTTCGGAGATTTTTCCGGATCGCAAAAAGTTATTTTTTTGTGAAGTATTAAAATCTTTACTGTTTACAGATATATTCCTATATTTGTGCTATAAGACCTTGCTTTATGCCAAATTTCAAGATTCTAGGTCAACGGAAAGTACCCTATGAATTCTGATTCCTTTGAGAATGTCGAAATATACGTTTTTGCGACATAAACGGTCGTATCTTTTTTTGGTCGTTAACTTAGAAGTTTAATTTTTTCACAGCTTTGAGGGATCGCAGACTTGAATATATGGTTTTAATTTCAACTCAGGGGCTCCACGCGTTCCTGAGATTAATGGTCTTGACAGACAGACAGACGGACAACAAAGTGTTCCTATAAGGGTAATCCACCTAAGATGCCTCGGGTGGTTTGGTGGATGTCATATGGCTTCGAACTTTTGGTTCCAGGACATGCCGAGTTACCTCACTATTATCCTTTACTGTTTGCGCTTGCCTGGGTTTGAACCCATTTTTTTTTTTTTTAAGTTGGGAAATCATCAAAATGACTTCTCACACTCTGAGTGGAGCGGGAGGGCGTGTCAGACTTTTACTGACTAAAACCACACCTGTATCCTTCAATTACACTTTGCGTTCTAGGACTACGGGTTTCCCTTTCAGAAATTCTCCGCGGTCCTAGCTAGCGGGCATCGGCCCTGTTGGGCCTCTACGGTTTGCTGACATCTCTTTGAGGAGCGCGAGGATCACTACGCGCTGTCGACGACTGGGCTCGGTCCGGTTAGTTACCGAACAGCCGGAGGGCGAGCTGGGTTTGAACCCATGACGTAAGACTATGAAAATGGGGGTATATTGGTATTTTCTTGTTTTTTTTTTTCATATTAAGAGTTCCAACGTAGAAACCATGCATTTCAAAGGGCAAGCAATATCAATTACGTATACCTACGACTTTCTTCTAACAAAAGAACTGTGTGCTCTTGGTTTAATAGCTTTAGTTTTGGAAATTTTGTCTTGTTTGTAGAAAAGTTATTCGTGAGATAAAATTTCCCACGTGAAAGTGATTAAAACAAAAATAGACGTACCATAGATTAGCAGTTTTAAGTCCGTATACATCATCGATCTGTTGTTGTATATTCTCGTATTTTTTTTTTAGGGTGAGGGCCTGGAGATCCGTAACACAGGGTCTCCCTAGTACAGACTCCAGTCTCTCGCAAAGGAGCTTCTTACTCACTTGTACGAGTATATGTATAATAGATTACTTAGTTAAGGAAACCTTTGTGAAGAGAGAACAATAAAATTTTATTATTATTTTATTTTATTATCAATATTGCATACCGCTTGAGACACATTGTTTCCATGGTAGAACTCATATTACACGTACAAAATAATGTGAGTTTTCTTAGATTTCATACAAAAATGGTTATAAAAACAGCGATATTTCAGAAAATACAAAACACAAAGAATTCAATAAATACCTAATTTCGTAGAAAGAATAATGTACCTTTACTAAAAAGTTTATTTGAACCTATAATTCCATGTCAATCCAAAGATAAAATACTTCAAAGCAACCCGTTTTAAAAAAACGTCAATTTTGTACATAGTTAGACCTAATACATAGATTAGTGTGATTCTCACCAAAGAATACTCGGAAAATCTTTCCATAAATTCTACCCAACAGAATCTCACACCAGATCTACGCATACAGAACCTAATTACCGTCGTATGAGGTGAAATACGACATTGTTACATGATCTATCGAGTTAGCCAACGTGTGGTCGCGGGTTCCCTTCCTGCGTTGAGCAATCGTTGCTAATATTGTATTGTTTCTCATGGACATGAAACTACTTCGTTGATATCAGGATTTAGACAAAATTTCATTATTATATTATTGCTGAAAAATCTGAGAGAAACTTTTCTTTCAAACGTAAAATTTGGTACTACTAGAAATTAAAGTTTTCTCAAACTAAGTTTGGACTTCATCACGATTGTTACTTTGATTTTAATGTTTTGACATTTCTAATAGTAGATTGCATGTAGTGAAGATGATATTTGTGCATATGGGTGGGATGTCCACCATGTATCGGAGGCTCAATGCGCTACATAGTAGTCCGAAAATGGAACAGGCTTAACATACTCCTCGAAATGAAACTAATAGAAAACCGACAGGGTAGGGTCGGTGTCGATGCTCAAGAATCTTTTTCGAAACAAATGGAAAGCATCAAATGACTTCTCCCGCTCCGGGTGGAGCGAGAGTGTCAGACTTTTACTAATTGAAACCCACCATGTTCCTTCCGTTACTCTTTGCAAGGGCCACGGTGACTTCTTTGAAAAATCTACAGCCCAAGTAGGATGCCGAAGAGTCTGGGCTCTCGACTTAACTAGAGCTTCATTGCTGATGATCCTCTTGGCTAGTTGAGGATAGTGATCAAAGCTATCATCATAGAATCAGAGACATCATCATCTCCCTAACCTTTTCCCAATTAGTTTGGGGTTGGTTTCCAGTCTAAACGGATGCGGCTGAATACCTGTGTTTTACATGGAGCGGCTGCTTACCAAACCTCCACACACATAGTTACAGCCCCCCGAGCCAAGTTACAACCGTTTCGTTTTGATTCTCTTTTCGTTGATTGCCTCGAGTCGGCCACACCCCTATTCTTTTGTTCTGACCACGTGACTGAACGTTGAGATGACGTCAGAACAAAACAAAACAATTCGGAGGAGTGGCCGACTTTACCGATATAAAGCTCATATGTATCATTTATTATCTTGGTGTACAATAAAGTACATAATATATAGATAAATAAATATTATTTTTTTTTACTTTAATACTGTACTAACACTAAAAACTGTAGGAGGAAGGCGCCGATGTCTGTCACACAGTTAAACCACAGACATCGTCGTTTACTCTATCTTTTCAGAGGAAACATAATTTATTAAATACATTGTATTTTGATTAGAATAGATAAGATGTACCTCCCTGTCTGTTAATAAAATTATTATATTATTACTAGCTTCTGCCCGCGGCTTCACACGCGTGAAAATAGGTTTCTCTATACAAACTTTGAACCCCCGTTTCCTCCACTTAGGGGGTGAATTTTGGAAAATCCTCTCTTAGTGCTCGCCTAGGTTATGAGAAGAAGCCTTAAACAAAATTTCACGCTTCTAGTACCAGTAGTTTTGGCTGTGCGTTGATATGTCAGTCAGTCAGTTTCTCCTTTTATATATATAGATTATTAATGACATTCGGTACCAACGGCTTTACTTGTTTTCCGAGGTGTGTTAGAAACGTTCTAGATAAACTTAGAATAGTACCTACATATAAAATGAAAAATTCACCTCATGCATGAGGGGCAAATACCTTAACCACTGGGCCATAACGACACATATATCATAATCAGAGACAAGTAACAAATTACCCACACTAACTATAACCATTCTTTTCCCCACGGGTCTCCTAAAAAAAGATGTTCACTGAGATAAATTTACAATGTTTAAAACATTTCAAAATATTCTCACAGAGCTCGAAAATATTGCAGACATCTTGTTCGAGCGCAAACAATTCGGTTTTGTAATTGTGTATCAAAAGTTTTCGCATGCAATGATGTTACCTACTTACAATGGTTCTTAATGGTGAAGAACACGAAATTGTTGGTTTTATACCATTTGTTTCGGCATCGGCAGAGATAGGAGCCCTTGAATTTTTATTGTAGTGTCATTAAGTTGTCGTGAGAAAGTTTAATTTGTGTGATTAATTATTTTATATTTGCCGTTTGGGTTGAAACTCTTGGGCCAGGGGTCTGGTGCGTCCGAAAAAACTACATCGTGCGGTCGCTTTCTCCAAAATTTGGAGCGACCGCGCGAGTCCTTGTCGGACATAGTTGCTGGATCCTCCGGAGCCGGGAGCCTCCTCGGCTCCTATTTCCGTCGTCAGCAAGCGGAACCTCCGCCAATAAGATTGGCACATCCTCATTTTGTTTCTTTTTCTTTAATAATTTTTTCCATGCAGTTCTCACCGCCCGCGTAGGCGGGCCGGAACTAGCCGGGGATCATGGATGGCGTATCAGCTCCCACGATCCCATGTCCAATGTGGGAGAGAACACCGGGGTGGTTTTTAGTCAGTAAGAGTCTGACATTTTCTAACCCCGCACCAAAAAATAAAAAGGGTGGGTTCGAGAGTGAGCGACAGAATTTTACTGACTGATAATAAATCATTCTATTTCAGTTAACAGTGTCCATAACACAAATACCTTATAGACTTACATATATAACTAGATTACCTACATATTATAGTTGTGGGATTATTTGAGAGAGTTAGGTTGTTTTTAATATCGTGCGGATTTCTTCACGCGGGTTTGCTCCGCAAATGCATGCAAACCCATGCTAATGCATTATCAGCCTTTTAATGTTCACACTGCTGGGACTCAGGCCTCCTCTCTAGGAAAGGGAATGGGCTGTAATCTACCACGCAGGCCCAGTACGGTTTGGTGAATGTCACATGTTTTAGATTTTTTTGGTTCTAGGACATGCCGGTTTCCTCACGATGTTTTTTTAACCATTTTGAGAGCTGTAGTGATGAAATAAATCACACAAAGTAATGCGCCTGGCTGGGTTTGAACCCGCGACCTACAACTCTAAGTCGGGGCCGATAACACTCGGGCACCACTGCTCTATAATAAATACTTATGTGAAATGCATATTTGCGGGGGTTACGCGTGCGGAGCAAACCACAAAAACATTCCTGCCTGCTACTAATCTAGATAATACAGCCTATCCGCCATCTTTCTCAGGACATTGCGCCATCTCAGTGAATCCGATAAGTGGACAAGAGCCCTTTCATCTTTCATTTGTTCTCATCATTAGAAACGATTGCAGGAAATATATGGAATGGGCACAGGAGATAACAAAAGATGACACAATTGATTTGTGTCGTGACATCACGATTATGTTTATAGAAGGGGTATCAGGGTAATCTCCGTAACGGCTGAACCAATTTTGACTGGACATTCACTGACGGATAGCTGATGTTACAAGGAGTAACTTTAGGTTACTTTAAATTTTCCTGCGGGAACGTGATTTAAATCGATGGGGGGAGGGGGGAAATCTCCGATATGTATAACATTTTTACACTCAAAAAACTGGGCAAGTGCGAGTCGGACTCGCGCACTGAGGGTTCCGTACAAACCTACCTATAAATTTTATTTTTTTGTAACCTAAACTACAAATTATCTGTTTTCAGATTTTTCCCATACTTTTGCTATGAGACCTTGCTTCAGTTAAAAACTTCAGGATTCTAGGTCAAGAGGAGTAACCCTATAAATTTTGATTCCCTTGAGAGTCTCGGTCTCAAAATACACATTTTTTACGACATAAATAGCCGAATCTTTTTTTATCGTTAACTTAGAAGTTCGATTTTTCATTTTTTCACAGCTTCAAGGGACCGCAGACTTGAGTATACGGTTTTAATTTCAACTCGATACCTCCACGTGTTCCCGAGATAAAGGGTCTTGACAGACAGAAAGACAGACGGACGGACAAAAAAGTGATCCTATAAAGGTTCCGTTTTTCCTTTTGAGATACAGAACACTAAAAAAATAACATGAATATATTGGAATTACCTTATAAATCATCAATAGTGTATAGACATTTAATCAATAAGAATCTTCTGAATCCCTCCTAGCCAAGTTACAACCGTTTCGTTTCGATTCTCTTTTCGTAGATCCACGCTTCCTATTCCTTTGTTCTGACCACGTGACTGAGCGTTGAGATGACGTCAGAATAAAGGAATCGGAGGCGTGGCCTACTCGAGGCGATCGACGAAAAGAGAATCGAAACAAAACGGTTGTAACTTGACTAGGGATGCTGAACTGTTGTATTTAAAAGGCAAAACTACTGATGTTCTAAATCTAGATCAATTCTCAGACTTTTTGCCTTCTTTCCGCTAGACGTAACACAGCTTCCATTATTTTCTTATCAGTCCAAAATCACTGTTAGAATCTCAGTGAAACTTAAACCATCTACACTTTAATTCATAATTATGATAATAAAAATCATAATAGATACTTAATTTCTACTTACCTATTAGCATTATTATGTAGTTCTATGGTTTAAAGTCAGCGATACGGGCAGTTAAATTTCAGTAATCAAGCTATGGGGAGATGAGTGAACTATTACGAAATCATAGGCGTATATAGTGGGTAGAAAGGGCGAGTGGGCAGTATGGTCTAGAAACCCAGGATGTTGGGTTTGGGCAAGCGATAATTATGGCGGTAAGTCCCCTCTTTGTAGAGTGGCTGGGTGCACGCGCACGAACTAACTACGGCAAAAAAACAATACTGTTTGAAGGAGCACGGCTGTTTAACGATTAACCCGAATAATTGAAGAAATGTGACAATATTAATATATTTAAATCAAAATTTAAAAAAAAACATGTGTATATAACATGTGACGTCACCAACACGCCAGACGTGAATATTACAATACTTCTAAGCTGTTAATTGTATCTCATTTTAAGTTAATTGTAATTGTTCTTATGAGAATAAATTCTTTAAACCTATGTGTCACGGCGTCCTCAATTTCGGCAAAACGTAGGTCCTCACCGGAGATGGTAAGTTCGAGAGATTCCCGGATATCACAATTGTTTGGACCGTCCGGAGGACATAGTGAAGGTGTTACTCAGTAAAAGGCTTGGCTCTCTCTCGTACCACCCAGAGCGAAAGAAGTTATTTAAAGATTAATTATTTCACAGCTCAAAAAGATTAAATATCGTAAGGAAATATCCTAGAAGCAAAAATTCGAAGTCGTGTGACATTCACCAATCCGCACTGGATCCGCGTGGTGGATTACGGCCCATTCCCTCTCCTAGAGAGGAGGCGTGAGTCCCAACAGTGGGAACATAAGGCGGATTATGCTATTAAGCTTATTATGAGAATCGACACAGACACCTCAAGACTCGCGCTTGACACAACGAGATACCTACACACAAACGATAATTGTTTTAATATTAGTACATTTAAACACTCTCTTACATAAAATACATAAATATTAACTAAACTATACTAAAACCTAACTATGTACGTAATATAATACATAAACACATAATACACAGGCGTCGAAATACTCCTCCACATCACTGTCATTCGGGAATGTGCCCAGAAGGCAGCATTATAATTTATCTACTTTGTAGATACCTCGGACAGAGCATAAGCATTGCCATACAGTGTGGCAATGCCGCCAGTATTTTTTTTTATTATTAATGATAGGCTAGCGTTTGACCACCATCTCACCTGATGGTAAGCGATGATGTGGTCGACGACGGAGCACGCTTGCCTAGAAGTAACCTATTTACTCTTGACTAACTCTAACTTGACTCTTCTAAGTTGTAGCTATCAGGACACACAGACTCCGGGCACATTCCCAATCGATAACGATGTCGAGGTTTTTGACGGCATATTTTAGTTTATTTTTAAGGTTCCGTACTTACATAAAGGGTAAAAACGGGACTCTATAGCTAAGACTCCGCTGGTTAAGCTGTATCTCATGAACCGTGATATCTAAACATTTAAAATTTTCACAGATGATGTATATCTGATGCCGCTATAATAAAAAATATTAAAAACAGAATAAAATAAATATTTAAGTGGGGCTCCCATACAACAAACGTGATTTTTTGCAAACGACAGTACTTTGGCTGGTTTTCTTATTATTATTTTTTGGTTTTAGTCTAATTATAGATAGTTAAGTATGTTTGGTACATATTATAAGTGTTTATTTTCCTACTTACATTCATAATGCGTACAGCTAAGGAGTGGAATTCCCTGCCGGAGTCTGTGTTCCCTGATAGCTACAACCCAGGGGTCTTTAAGTCAAGAGTGAATAGGTTACTTCTAGGCAAGCGTGCTCCATCGTCGGCCACATCATCGCTTACCATCAGGTGAGATAGTGGTCAAACGCGAGCCTATCAATTAATAAAAAAAAAAAACTTACGTGTTTCAAACTTAGCATGTGTCTATTTAAAAAGTTCCTGACCACTAGCGTGATGATCCGCTGTTCCTGAACTTTCTAATGTCGACTCATTTCATGAACAAGTCGATTCGATGACTATTCAACTGTGGATCGCATGTGGAACAGTTTCAACTCAATTGTCATTTGTATAAAAAGTCGATGTAAAAAGTATGTTGTCACTAGGTAAGTTAGGTTTTTGTAAACGAATTTGTCAAATGTTTGACGGCTTTATCGGATTTGATAAAATGACACCAGCTTATTTTTGTTTTTTAGGTGGGAAAATCATGTGATTGACATCCCGCAGTCTGGTAACCTGGTAACCTAACTGGTCGAATATTTTAGGTTTTTTTGATAATGGGGGGGCCTGGAGTTCTAAGATACAGGCTTCGGCTTAGTTTAGACTCCAGATCTCCCACAAATTACAAATTCAGATACATAAGTTTTTATGCTTTTACTGCTAAATAACATAAGTATTGAATGTTTGAAGTGTGATTTGTGGAGATTAATAAACACTTTATTGATTTTGAAAAAAAAAAAAACCACCGCCGGCCTTTACGCGGTTACCGGACTGCCGAAAGGCGAGCTACCCATTGCTCGTCGTCCGGCTGGGACGTGAGGTAGTCCGTTCTATCACGTGTGCGGTCGCCTCTTTCGCTAGTATTATTGCTTCACAGAAGCATGCATCTGCCTAACATTCCTTCTCGTTCCCGACCATGGCCTGTACCAAGGCCCGGATTTTAAGTAGCATGAGAGCCGGAGTCTGTGTTCCCTGATAGCTAAAACCTAGGGGGTCTTTAAGTGAATAGGGTACTTCTAGGCAAGCGTGCTCCATCGTCGGCCACATCATCGCTTACCATCAAGTGAGATACCCAGTGGTCAAACACGAGCCTATCAATAATAAAAAATAATAAAATAAAAACATCGCAATCTTAGTAAATAATGCTCAGCAATGATCGTGTGTATTTGTCCACTTTTTGAAAGTCATGACTATTTTGCACCAGTATCTACTGCAAAATTGAAAAGTCATGTTTTTTTTTACTTTCAAAACTTAAGAGGCCTACTGTCTTGGTTTGTCATAGTTATGTGTTTTGTGTATGACATCGATGAACTGGTAGGTATCAGATTTCCTGGCTTTTTGTTTGTAAAGACTACCAACACGTACGGTAAGATGCAGCGTTGGAAGGTCTCTCACAAGATGGAGCGATGACCTGGCTTTTTTTTTTAGTTGGGAAAATCATATTATGACAAATCGCGCTCTTGGGCGGAACGGGAGATAGTGTCAGACTTTTACTGACTAAAAACCCAGGCCTGTTCCTTCTTTGCCTTCGTCCCAGGGCCCCGGGTTTTTTCACACTACCCATGGCCCCCCGTGGGCTTCGACCCTGCTGGGCCCCTACGATTCGCTGACATCTCCCTGAGGCGCGCGGGCTACGCATTGCTCGCCGTCCGCAAACCCGCGCCTACGGTGGCCGGAAATCGGGATCGAAATCCCAGCGGCGGTTGGGGCGTGAGGACCGTTGCCTCACGCGATCGGCCGCCTCCTTTGCTAGCATTACTGCTTCGCAGAAGGAGGCGACCGCCTGCCACTCCTCCTCGCCCCGGACCATGGCCTGTAGCAAGGCCCGGCGCGGGAGATCGCCCCCACGAGGACACGGTGTTGCTCTTCCCAAGCGGGACACACCTCCATCGTGTGCTCCACCGTGTCCTCCGGGCGGTCCACACAGTGGCGACACCCGGGCGTCGCTTCCGCACGAATCCGGTGCAGGAACTTCCCGAACTTATCGTGTTCAGTGAGAACCTGCGTCATGCAGAAAGTGAGGACGCCGTGAGGTCCAAGCAGGCCTCAAAGAGGGAACTTACCGCCATAATTGTGGCATGCCCAACCGATGACCTGGTGAGGGTCGCGGGAATCCGATGGTTGCGAGACGCACAGGACCGGTCGTTATGGCGATACTTGGGGGAGGCCTATGCCCAACAGTGGACGTCTTTCGGCTGAAATGATGATGATTATGACGACTGTCAATTGATCATCGTACATATCAATTAACAGTACGATTCATGCCATGATCTTCAAATGATAGCCGAGTTCAACGTTCTCCACGTGTTTATAAATACATATCGAAGCATAACTTAATAAACCAGTGTTGCTCACTGCTCGGACTCAGGCCTCCTCACTAGGATAGGGAATGGGTCATAATCCACCACGCGGGCCATTTGATGAACATCACATGTCTTCGTATTTTTACTGGAGCCATGGGTTGAGCGAAAGAGGCAACGAAGGCAAAGAAGGAACAGGAGTGGGTTTTAGTCAGTAAAAGTTTGACTCGCCCTCGCGCATTGGCCCAAGAGCGACAGATGTCGATGATGATGATTATAAGGTGATTACCCACCTAAAAAAAAATGTTTCCGTATTTTTGGTTCTACAACATGCCGGTTTCCTCACACTGTTTTCCTTTGCCGTTTTAAGAGGAGTGGTGATGAAATAAATTACACAAAGTAATGCGTTTAGCTAGGCTTGAACCGTTGACGCACTAGTCGTAAGTCAGGGCCGTTATATCTGGGCCATCACTGCCCAAAAATCGCGATGCTGTGGTCGACAATGGAGCACACTTGCCTAGAAGTAACAAATTTACTCTTGACTTAAAAACCCCTAGGTTGTAGCTATCAGGAAACCGAATTCCAATATTTAGCTGTTTGCCCATCACATTTTTGGCCTCCCTCCTATGTTCGTAGATAAGTGAGGATAGTATTTTGTATAATTACATGCTATTGTTTTGAGCTTTCTTAAACAATAAGAAAGCTTTCCGTTCCCAAAATAAAGAAAGACGGTGAAACATTTTCGTGTTAATTTTGGTGACCTGATTTAATTATTTCTTTTATAGAAGCACATCAATTAATTTCATTCAGGCATTTGTCCCTATCAGAGTCTGTATTTCCTGATGGTTGTAGCCATCAGGAAATACACTCGTCTTTCTTTAAGTCAAGAGTGTAGTCAAGAGTTTATTTTTATTGTAGTTTTTAGTAACAATATTGACCGGTCTACATTGTGTTACATAATATCTACTTATACTGTAATTTGGAAGTATTGTAATAACCACATTTTTTTTTAAAGAGTAACCATGGATGGATGGAGAGGGAAAGGGAGACCAAAGAAAAGATGGATGGATTGTGTGAAGAGTGATATGAAAGAAAAGGAAATTAGTGATAGCATGACGAATGACAGAGCAGAATGGAAGGAAAAAACATATTGCGCCGACCCCAAATAACACGGGACAAGGGCAGGAAGATGATGATGAGTAACCATGGAGTTTCTTACCGGTTCTTCTCCATAGGAAACGACCAATTAGGAACCGTGCACAAGCGTTTTACAAGTGCCCATGTAGGCCTATGTTAAATAAAAAAACTTTGACTTTGAGTGAATACTTCTAGGCAAGCGCGTTCCATCGTTGACCACATCATCGCTTACCATCAGTATAGGTGAGACAGTGGTTTAAAAGTGAGCCTGTCCAAAACAATAAAAAAATAAAATTATACAATTCGCCTTACTATACAAGAAATTATTCATAGTCACGGATAGCGCAGTGGTTGAGCGATAAACTGCTGTGCAACGTGTCGCGGGTTCGATTCCCACAGATAGTTGTTCTTAGTCCAAATATCTTTTGTACGTGAGTTTATATGTTTGTGAACGCAACGGTGCACTTATGTTATATACTTAAAAACCTACAGCTTATCTTAGAATTCAGTGAACGAAAAAGTCTTAATTTTTAGAATAACTAACTTCTTAATTTCGTTGTTTTATTTTATTTTTTGCAATAGTAATAGAATACCAAGTCGATGCGTAAGCGGAGCGCATCTCTGGTGCGCAGGGTGCGCGGCAGCCCCAACAGTGTGCTGATGATGATAGCCGACCGGCTCGACTGTCCTTATTTTTTTAAGGTGGGAAAATCATCTAATGACAAATCGCGCTCTTGGGTGGAGCGAGAGATAGTGTGTGACTTTTACTGACTAAAAACCCACTCCTGTTCTCTCTTTGCCTTCATCCCGGGACCCCGGGCTTCGCTTTCACACTACCCGTGGCCCCAGTAGACTTCGACCCTGCTGGGCCCCTACGGTTTCGCTGACATCTCCTTGAGGCGCGCATGGAACACTACACGCCGTCAACAACTTCAGCTCGGTCCGGACGGTTACCAGACGATCGAACGGCGAGCCACCCATTGCTCGCCGTCCGCAAGCCCGCGCCTACGGTGGCCGGAAATCGGGATCGGAATCCCGGCGGCGGTTGGGGCGTGAGGACCGTTGCCGTTGCCTCCCGCGATCGGGACTGTCCTTATTTAAGGCACTGTTGTGACTTGCATGTTACCTGTAGTCGTCGATAACTGTGTGTGAAATATTTAAATCTTGTTTGTTTGTTGGTGTTATGTTTTGTGTTGCGTTCTGTGATATGTGTAATTATAAGTCCTAGTTACTTGAATAAATGAAATGATATAATAGATATATATTAAGTTATTTTTGTTTTATTACTGCTGGTAACAATAGTAAATTGTATGAACTTTTTCATTTTGTTGACCGGTTTTTACTTACGAAGACCCTTCCCGATTCGATTATCGTACACGTGAGCATGGCTTAACCCCTCAAAAAGTAACGTTACGTAACGCTATTACGTAATAATAATACCCCTATATAAGCGCGTTTTACTTAAAATGACATTTTAAAATATCTTTTCTGGTTTTGTCCAGGGTGTTTGCCACATAAACGCCCAGAGTGTGCCAAGTCACTATAGTGATCTGCTCGACACCTTTTCGGATGCCGATGTCCATGCCGTTCTGATATCTGAGAGTTGGCTTAAACCTCATCTGCTATCTACTTCCTACTCACTTCCTGGTTTCATTTTAATCCGTAACGATAGAACTGGAAAGGGTGGTGGCGGTGTCGCCATCTATCTCCGTAGTGACTTCCCTTTCAAAATCGTTGCCTCTTCTCCTTCAACTTACAGTGCCTCCGCTGAATACCTTTTTTTGGAGATCTATGTCAAAGGAGTCAAGACCCTACTCGGTGTTATCTACTGTCCACCCACGGTGGACTACTTTTCCAACCTTGAACTGGCTCTGGAGTCTATCGGGTCAGAGTATGTGCATTGCGTCATCATGGGCGATTTCAACACCGACCTTAATCTCCCAACTCCTCGTTCCCGTAAACTCCTTCACATAATTGAGTCCGTAAGTCTTCAAGTTCTTCCACTGCAGCCCACTCATCTTAATGCTTCTGGTGACGACACGTGGCTCGATTTGATCCTAACGTCCAATCCCTCCCTTGTTTCCTCTCACGGTCAGTATCCTGCCCCTGGCTTTTCCCATCATGACCTAATTTTCCTTTCGTATGTCCTAAAACCACCTAAACCTCTCCCTAGAATTCTGCACAGGCGTTGTTTTGCCCGTATGGATGTTGATAGGCTGCGTGAGGATGCGTCGGAACTGGACTGGGGACGCCTAGGAGCAGCAATAACCGTAGACGATAAACTGCGCATATTTAATGAAACAGTCTTAGCTCTTTATGACAAACATGCGCCTGTAAAGAGGGTTAAACTTAGGCGTCCTCCTGCTCCTTGGATGACGACAGGCGTTCGTATTGCCATGAAGTGTCGGGATAGGGCATTTAGGAAATTTAGAAGGGATCGATGCGAACATAATAAGAACCTCTTCAAAGCTGCGAGAAATCGGTGTAATCAGGTGATACGAAACGCCAAACGCCGCCACATTCTTGATAACATTTCATCTTCTTCTCCTGCTGATACCTGGAAATTCTTAGGAACTCTTGGTATCGGTAGGGCA
This sequence comes from Mythimna pallens, assembly GCA_961205895.1. Taxonomy (NCBI): domain Eukaryota; kingdom Metazoa; phylum Arthropoda; class Insecta; order Lepidoptera; family Noctuidae; genus Mythimna; species Mythimna pallens. The sequence continues at coordinate 1,862,151 of OY540852.1, forward strand.
CGTCATGTGGATTTCCCTAAAACCATTGGCCTGGATGATATCAACCGTCACTTCACAACCACTTGTCATTTGGATACACAAATGTTATCTCAGACGGTGGATTTCATTTCTGGCCTACCTGGTCCAAACATAGAATCGTTTTGCTTTTGCCCAGCCACCTTGGATGAAATCAAAAAGATTATCCTGTCTATAAAATCCAAAGCGGTGGGCCATGACGACATTAGTCGTTATATGGTCACCCTGATCCTCGACTATCTTCTCCCACCGATTACTCACATAATAAATTTTTCTCTTAATTCTGGACAATTCCCATCCCTGTGGCGCATGGCCTATGTCCGGCCACTTCCTAAAATCCCAAATCCCTCCCTGCCTAATCATTTTCGTCCAATTTCCATTCTCCCTTTCCTATCCAAAGTGCTCGAGGCCTGCGTGCATAAGCAGTTTACGGGGTTTGTTCACCGACACAACCTCATAAGCTCCTTCCAGTCTGGATTTAGACCTGGGCACAGTACAACCTCCGCTCTTCTGAAAGTGACTGGCGACGTTAGAGAGGCAATGGAAGATACCAAGGTTTCTGTGTTGGTACTGATTGATTTCTCCAATGCTTTTAATGCTGTCAGTCACGATATACTCCTATCGATCCTTTCCCATCTTATGGTTTCTCCCGAGGCGCTGGATTGGTTCTCATCCTATCTTCGGGGACGCCGGCAATCAGTTCGTGTTGATGAGAGCTCGTCGAGTTGGCGTGATCTGGATGCTGGAGTTCCACAAGGCGGTATTCTTTCTCCATTGTTATTTTCCATCTTCATAAATTTTATTACTCACTGTCTTCGGTGTTCGTATCATCTTTATGCCGATGATCTTCAGTTATATACGTCTGCGCGGGTGGAAGGTTTGTCGGACGCTATAGAGGACATAAACCGGGATCTGAATGCTATCAGTAGCTGGTCTGATAGGTTTGGGGTGTCTGTAAACCCCTCAAAATGTCAGGCCATTGTTATTGGTAGCTCACGCATGATGGGTAGAGTAGCGGTTAGCTCTCTACCTCCTATTGTTTTCAATGGTGCCATCATTCCTATCAGCTCTAGTGTAAAGGATCTCGGTTTGCAACTTGACTCGACGCTTGGCTGGCAAAGTCAGGTTTCTAGTGTCTGTCAAAAAGTCAACGGGACTTTGCGGTGTCTGTATCGTCTGAGAAACTTTTTACCTGCAAAGACGAAGACAATGCTTGTGTGATGTAGTAGTTGTAAGGTATATAATAAGGTATCATTATTCCAATATAGTCAGTGTATTCTCGAACCTCATTCGTTTCATTTGTCTCCTAAACACCCGACCTTACATGGCGACCCTGCCTGTAACAGTAGCCGGTACGGGCCCGCGCGCGTGTGAACCATAAAAGGACAAAATATTATAAACAACCAGTGCCGTTAATGTGGACTTTGAAAATGAAGAATGAAAAATACACTAAGCTACCTGAGCACAAGGCGTGTCTTACTTTTGCGTGTTCGTGCGTATTTTTAAATATTGAAAAATGGGAAACACAAAAACCAAAGAGGAAGTAGTGATTGCACAGACCGCTGGAGTCGGCAGTAACACGGCTCGTACGCAGCAGCAGCAAGAAACCACAAACACAATTTTGGTTGTGATATGTACCATATTGGCTATCGGACTAGTAATAATACTATACAAGCTGTATAATCGTTGTCACAAGAAGCAAATACAGCGTCATATAGACGACGCGACATTGAAGCGATACTCCAGTATTTTACGCAGGCAGCAGGCATGCATGGGTGCTGTGCCACAGGCTAGCAAGGCAGAAGTTCTCAACATATAACTACGGCGGAGAAATAACCCATAACATCTTCAAGGCTCGTCAATCTACGTTGTGGGAGTGCTAGTGTAGTGTTGGTGTGAAAAAGTAGGCAGTGAAGTGAAAGTTCAAAACATCATATAAGTAGCTAAAGCAAGTGAATCCAGGTAACAATGAGGGTTATTTTAAAACTTATTTAGTGAATTTTAAGAACAACCTGCCTCTTGATGATCGTATTTAAGTTTCACATTTATTTTTTATTTAATGTTAAGAGTTATTGCTAAGTAACAATTAGTTTCTGTTGAGTTATTATGTGCAACTTACTTGAAATAATAATTACACAAAATACGTAGTTCAGAACAAGCACTAGTGACTATGTCAAGGACAAATGTGTTATGGCTGAGGATTTAGGTATAATATTAAACGAGTTAAAAGCTATAAGAACCTACTTGATAAAAATTGGTCCTACACGCCGACAAGGAAATATTTTAGAGATAAAAAGAGAAGAGGCAAAAACTGTTTTAGTCAAGTACAATAAGTTTTTAGAAATCTATAACAAAAACTTGAAAAATTATACGAGTTCAGAAATTACATTAATTAAAAAGATTTGTGAGGAGTTCGATAGGTTATTTTTAGAAATAATTTCTTTGTGTAGTTTAACTAAAGAAACAACTATCCCATTACAAACCATGGCGACGGATTCATTCGATTTAAAAACAGCGCTACATCTTATGCCCGTGATGGATGACAGCATTAATAGCACTAAACAGCTAATTGAAAATATCGAATATTACGATACAATGTTAAGCACACCGGCATGTAAAATCAAGTTAATCCAGTTTATATTGAAAAGCAGGTTATCGCAGCGCGCAAAGTTATTATTGTCCCCCAAATATGATACTGTCGAAGAGCTTACAAGGGATATGCGTAAATTACTACTACCACAAAAAAGTTACATTGCCATTCAGTCCAAATTACAGTTTTGTAAACAAGATAGTAAAACAATAACAGATTACGGCAAAGAGATGTCGGAACTCTTTGTAGATTTGACGATTTCGCAAGCTGACAACGATTCAGCCAAGTATGCTTTATTAAAACCCATGAATGAGAAGTTGGCAATCAAACGATTTGCAGATGGATTGCGGGATCGTCGATTAAGCACCATAATTGCCGCGCGTAACTTTTCTTCTTTAACAGAAGCAATCCAGGCAGCTCAAGATGAGGAGAAACCAGGACCCAGTGGCTCATCAGAACTTATAGGTACGTATAGACAAACTAATTACCAAGGTCGGCGAGCCCAACGAGGTCACCGAGGTCAAAGAAATTTCGGCGCAAGAGGTGGTGCACAAAATGCACACCAGCATCGGGGTCAAGGTCAACGGTCACAGGTACCACATGGTTGTGGTAATTATTATCGCAGTAATTATAATAATCGTTATCGCAAAACCTATAGACCACCGCGTAGTAACCGCGGCCGGGGTGTCGGGTTTAAAAAGGATATCAATGTCATAACAGAGAATAGCCAGGTGGCAACGAGCACTTCGAATAATGAGTCATTGAATCATTTTTTTCGTGACTGATGTCATCTTCACGTGTAACATTTTAAACAAGGTGTTGTTTAAAATTAATAACTGTAACCATAACATGCTAATTGATACGGGCGCTTCTATATCGGGAATAAAGTTGGAATGTTTAGAGCGTTTACAGATTCCTTACCATAAAGAGAGAGTTAGCGTAAAAGGTATTGGTGGATATTTGTTCTCAGAAGGTTATGTGTATTTAACTCTAAATTATAACGAATATAATTTTCGACATAAATTTACAGTATTTAAAGAATTACCGTGTAGTACTGATGGCATTTTGGGTCAAGACTTTTTAACACATTATAGAGCTATTTTAAATTTTGAAGTCAATACATTACAGTTAATGACAAATGGCGGTATGTTAGTAACATTATCGTTCGAAAATGATCAGACAACACGTAAGGGCTACTATCTAACTATACCAGCGCGTAGCGAATCCACGCATTATATTAATACGACATTAAAAGAAGAGTGTGTAGTGTCAAATCAAGAACTATGTGATGGTGTTTATTTAGCGAGCAGTATAAATAAACCGATAAACGGAAAAATGCCGATTCGTATTTTAAATACCCGAGACACAGATGTTAATTTGAATTATTTTCAAGTTAGCACTAGTAAATTAAATGAATACTATATCTGCCAATTTAACAGGAATACGATTGATTCGGAAAGAGTGAAAACTTTACTTTCTTCATTAAACTTAAAAGGCTTGAATGTAGAGGAACAGAAATCAATAGAATGTATTTGTGCAAAGTTTCCAGACATTTTCCATCTACCAGGGGATAAATTATCCACCACCCCAATTTACGAACAGACAATTAATTTGAAACCACATCATGTACCAATTTATACCAAACCATACCGAGTCCCATATTCTCAAAAACCGGAAATAGAAAAACAAGTCAAAAATATGTTAAATGACGGCATAATTGAGCCAGCCCGTAGTGCATGGTCTAGTCCATTATTGTTGGTCCCCAAAAAATGTGACGCGGCCGGTAATAAAAAGTGGCGCGTCGTCATTGACTATCGCAAATTAAATGAAAAAATACAGGACGATAAATTTCCCTTGCCCAACATCACTGAAATACTAGATTCTTTGGCAGGGGCAATGTACTTTACTCATTTAGATTTAGCTCAAGGATTTTTTCAAATTAAATTGAAAGAAAGCTGCAGACCATGTACGGCGTTTACTACAGGTAATAACCAGTATCAGATGACTCGCATGCCGATGGGGCTCAAGTCGAGTCCTAGTAGTTTTAGTAGAATGATGACCATTGCAATGTCTGGCCTTAATTATGATAAATGTCTTATTTACCAGGACGATTTGGTAGTAATGGGTAGAAATTTGAGCATTCACAATCAAAATTTGATGGATGTTTTTTCTAGATTACGAGAAGTAAATTTAAAATTGAATCCGACTAAATGTACATTTTTGCAAAAAGAGATTCTTTATTTAGGTCATACGGTCTCCGGAAAAGGCATTTTACCAGACCCAGAAAAAATTAAAGTAGTAGAAAATTATCCAAGGCCACAAAATGTTGACGAATTAAAGCGTTTTATTGCCTTTGCAAACTATTATAGAAAATTTATTAGAAACTTTGCCGAGTTAGCATTTCCTTTAAACAAACTGTGTTGCAAAAACGTAAAGTATAATTGGACCAAAGACTGTGAGCATTCTTTCCAAATGCTAAAAACAGCCCTGATAAACCCACCGGTCCTTCAGTATCCAAATTTTTCAGAAAATAATGAGTTTGTATTACAAACCGATGCATCAGGTATTGCAATCGGTTGTGTGTTATGTAACGGAGATGGACGGCCAGTGGCATACGCAAGTCGAGGTTTGAATAAAGCCGAAATTAATTATCCTACTATTGAAAAAGAACTCTTAGCAATAGTATGGAGTGTTAAATATTTTCGACCTTATTTATACGGAAGACGGTTTAAGATACAGACTGACCATCGACCTCTAGTTTATTTATTTTCAATGAGAGATCCATCTAGTAGATTATTGAAATTTAGACTGCAGTTAGAAGAATTTAACTTAACAATTGAATATATGAAAGGACAATCAAACTCAGTGGCAGACGCACTGTCGCGAATAATAATTACGTCGGAAGATTTAAAATTAATGAATGAACAGATAGTTAGTGTAATGACTAGAGCACAATTGCGTCAATTAAGTATGAAAAATGATAAGAGCAATAATAACCAATCGGTGGATAATATGGATATAAACTCGAGGCCTGATCAACCGAGAGTTGTGGAAATAATTAAAAAACCGAAGGATATTATTGAACTTTCATTAATAAACTCTAGGCAATTAAATAACTTACAACGAAAAGGAATTATAGTGGAGAAATACAAATATTTTATATATGTGCCCAGTAAAGCTATAATTTATTTACAAACAATATCTCGATCTCCGATTACGCGAGTCGAATTGGTGAGAGACTTGTTATGTTTATGTAAAAGTTATCTATAAAAGAAATGTGCATAATAAGAAATGACTACAATAAAGATTTTATAAGTGGGCTAGTAAAAGAAATAAAAAGTTATGAAAAGTGGTCCGGACCACGAATTTGTGTAGTCAGTAATGTCCAGAGAATAAATAATTTAGACAACAGACGTGTGATATTAAATGACTTTCACCATTGCCCACAAGTGGCCACGCGGGCATTAGGCGGATGGTAAATAATATTAAAAAGTACTACTTTTGGCCAAGCTTGGAAAAAGATGTCACTAATTATGTCTCAAAATGTGAGCAATGTAAGAAACAAAAATATTCTAAACGTACTAAGCAACCAATGCAGGTCACAACGACTGCAAATTCAGCACTAGAGAAAATCTTTTTAGATATTGTGGGGCCGTTAGCAACAGACATACATAACTACAAATATATTTTGACCCTACAATGTGAGTTATCGAAATTTACAGAGGCATACCCTTTACATAATAAAGATACAGTAAGTGTAGCTCGTGCGTTTGTTGATAACTTTATTTTAAGATATGGCATACCTAGAGAAATAGCGACTGATCGTGGGTCCGAGTTTATATCAAGTACTATGAGAGAGGTATGTCAAATCCTAAAAATCAACCAAATTTCGTCTACAGCATACCATCATGAAAGTATAGGGGCGCTGGAAAACAATCATAAAGCGATGGGTGCTTATCTTAGGATTAATTGTGAGAATCAAACAAGTACGTGGAGTACTTGGTTGCCGTATTGGTGTTTTTCTTACAATAATACAGTACATACGGAGACCAAGTACACACCACATGAATTAGTGTTTGGCAAACGCTGCGTGTTACCAACAAATTTAGAAGGACATACGGTAGATCCTTTATATGCTCATGACAATTATGCTCTTGAGCTAAAATATAGACTTCAAGTAGCGCAAAAAGATGCACATAGTAATTTAATTAAGAGCAAGGTTAAGAGAAAGCATAACTATGATACTAATGTAAACCCAGTGTATTATAAAAAGGGTGATTTGTTATTATTAAAAAATATATCAGAAAATAAAATGGACCCTATATATTTGGGACCTTATGTAGTTATTGATGACATGGATACTAATGTTAAAATTTTGAAAAGTGGAAAAGAATATATAGTTCATAAGAATAGAACTAAACTATATAAAAATGATTAAAGAAACCAGTGTGTATTTTCTAAGTAGGCCTATCCAATGTCACGTATATTAATTTAGAATATTGTATTCTTATAATGTTATAATATAACTATGTAGCTTTAAGCCATAATTAGGTTAAATTAATATTATAATGGACAATATACCCTGCGCAGGTATACCATATTAAAACTTAAAAATAATAATTGTGTAACCTTATTATTCTTTTAAATAAAGGGGAAGGTGTGATGTAGTAGTTGTAAGGTATATAATAAGGTATCATTATTCCAATATAGTCAGTGTATTCTCGAACCTCATTCGTTTCATTTGTCTCCTAAACACCCGACCTTACAGACAGACAGCAGACTTTGATTTTCCCTATTATAGACTATGGTGACGTGTGTTACTTTGACCTGAACTCAGTCTTGCTGGAAAAGCTCGATAGACTCCTTAATAACTGCATCCGCTTTATATTTAATCTGAGGAAATACGATCATGTGTCGAACTTCAGGTCTGAGCTCAAATGGTTGCCAATTCGCCAGAGAAGAACTTTGCGCGCTTTGACTACACTTTTCTCTCTACTCAACTCTCCCACGCCTCCATCCTATCTCATCAGCCACTTTCAATACCTATGTTCTTCACACGCAAGGAATCTGCGTTCTTCTAACAATCTCCTACTGCTCTGTCCTTCTCATACTTCTGATTTTGTCCATTCTTCCTTCTATATACAGTCCATCCTTTTGTGGAATGCGCTTCCTCTCGATATCAGGACGGCCGAAAGTCGATATGCATTTAAGCGGAAGTTGCGGAATCATTTGCTCCATTAATAGCAGAATCGTCTCAAAACTTCTTTCGTTACTTTATATTAATATATATGTAATGTATATGTATATATATAATATTAAATATATATGTATGTTTATTTTAATTATATGTATACTTTTTTTTTTCTTTCTACTCTTGTTTTTCGTATAACATTTTCTTTTTATGCACCTACCATATTGTCTCTTCACCACCCTAGGTTGACTGGTAGAGAATGCCTCAGGCATTAAGTCCGCCTTTGTAATTTATGTTGCATGAAGACTAAATAAATAAATAAATAAATAAATAAAAACGAAGATATAGAGACAAAAATTTTCGGGTGGATAAATTACGCACACTAGACCAAAAGTGAGAGGTGTTATTTGATTCTCAACACAAAAAATATAGTAGGTATTCGTACTATCGGATTTCGAAAAGACTTCAGCACCGTGGACCACATAAATACACTGCGGCAGGTTATACAGAAGACTGAGGAGTATAATCAGCCTCTCTGCTCAGCGTTTGTGGACTACGAGAAAGTCTTTGATTCGATTGAAACTTGCGCTGTACTGCAGTCTCTCCAACGGTGCCAAATTGACTATCGGTACATCGAAGTGCTGAAGTGTTTATACCAAAACGCCACTATGTCAGTCCGACTACAACACGACCTCGAAACCTATCCTCTTGCATTGAGGCAGGGAGACGTTATTTTTCCGAAACTGTTTACGGCAGCAATGAATCCTCCATTGCTGACGTGATCTCTATGGAAAGGAACGTGCAAGAAACTCCATGGCCACTCTTTTAAATCATATTATGAGTTACAAAAATCTACGTTACATATTTCTTGTCGCTTCTAATATGTTTACGTAATAAACAAATAAGAAGTAGCGTACATCGAAGGACTGGAACGATTTGCCTGCTGCGGTCTTCCCGTGCAACTATAATTTAGGTGCCTTCAAGGCTAGAGTGAATAGACTCTTAATAAACTAGTGCGCCTCACCATCATTAAATAAATTGCTACTTGAAAAATGTTATTATACAAATGAATTTTTGAATGACAAATCCTTTCTTTCTTCATGATTTTATTATATTTTATTCAGATTTTGATTGTATTATTTGACTAATTATTAACTTATTTTTGACATTGTTTACCACTGAACGAATTTTCAAATTGAATGGTAAACCATTCAATTTTATTGTCTTATTTTAATGATTTGAAAATAAGTTAAATATTTGTTTTTTTTTTTATTGTTTTATAATTTAATTCTAATATAAAAATTTTGCATGCCTCACGGTAGAATGTATTGGATCCTTCTCCTACTAAACACCATATTTTTGTACCTGCATACATAGCAAATAAATTATTTCATTTCATTTCATTTCATTTTTTTTCATTTCATTTCATTTCATTTCATTTCATTTCATCAATGATTGCATCATCACTGCTTACCATCAGGTGGGATCGCAGTCAAGCACTGGTTTATATCAATTAAAAAAATAAAATAGTAGTGCGGTGTCATGGTGTGCGCTTCAAGGCTGCATCAAATGGGAGCCCAATTCAATTAGTTATGCTAATTATAGGCTAATAATATGGAAAACATTAGTAACGCATCGTTATTGGTACTTATATGCGCACGCGCACCGTATCAAGAATTATAGGTAAAATTTTTATCATTGACCATTTTTAGGGTTCCGTATCAAAAGGGTAAAACGGGAACCTATTACTATAACTCCGCTGTCCGTCCGTCTGGCTGTCTATATGTCTGTCTGTCTGCTTGTCCGTCTGCCACCGGGCTGTATCTCATGAACCGTGATAGTTAGACAGTTGAAATATTCACAGATGATGTATGTATCTTTTGTTTCTGTTAACAACAAATACTAAAAACTAGAATAAAATAAATATTTAAGAGGACTCCCATACAACAAAAGTGTTTTTTTTTTTACGGTTTTTTTGCTACGGGCGGTACGGAACCTTTCGTGCACGAGTCCGACTCGCACTTGGCTGGTTTTTGATTATTTAAGGGAAAAAATACTTATGTAAATTACAAATGATATTTATTTTGCAAATACTCACAACACTTAGAGACTACTTTTGTATGAACAAGTTTGATTACTTACGTTCTTGGATAAATTTCCTATAACTTGAACGCATTATATTTTATAGTCTCTACCCTCAAATTTTTTTTTTTCGTTTTTATTTGTAAAAAGTCATATTCTCGCCACCATTTTGTTTATGGCGCCCCTGCAGTTTGGCAGTTCTTGACAGTTCTTGTTCGTGAAAAGGTTAAAAAATCCTCTCTTAATGCTCGCCTACATCACAAAAAGAAACCTTGTGCAAAATTTCACGCTCATAGACCTTGTAGTTTTGTCTGTGCGTTGATATGTCAGTCAGTCAGTTTCTCCTTTTATATATATAGATTAGAGGAAGTTTGAAAATGGCGCCAGTGACTGAAAAGTTGATGGGCAATCGTTTGTCTTGGTATGGTCATGTGAAGAGGAGTTGATACTAAAAAAATTCTGATTATACATGTAGATGGATGGAGAGGGGGAGGGAGGCCAAAGAAAAGATGAATGGATTGCGTGAGGAGTGATATGAAAGAAAAGGGAGTCAGTGATAGTGTGACGGGTAACAGGACAGAATAGAAGAAAAAACGTGTTGCGCCGACCCCAAATAACACGGGATAAGGGCAGGAAGAAGAAGAAGTTGGATAGTTAAGTTTTTAATAATATTTTGTTGTTTATAAGACGTTAATTGTAGTTATATTTTGTTGCAAATAAAACAAACAATACTGCTGGAGTTTTTGGCGGGATTTCTTCGAGTGAAGTTCGTGGCTGTTTTAATTATTCGCAAATTGATCCCTAGTGTATATTGTGATGGAAAATAGGTATAGTTTTGTATCTCAAGTGTCTGTGCAACTGGAAAATATGTGGAGTCAATGAAGCAGGTGCTATCTCGGTATAAATGTAGTGTTGGCTACCTCAGCGAAGTTTGCCGGGAAGATTGACTTGATACATTTGTTTCCAAATACAACAAAAAACATTAGAATATATAATATACATCCATATTCTAGTGGTAAACAAATTAACTATTCATACGAAGACATGGCTTATAGGACTTAGTATCCAAGCATAAACAATTATCAGAAAAAAATCCTTTTTTCTCAACTACAAAATGTGTTTTTTTTTTATTACATTAATATGACTGAAACAATACAGGTAAGTATCTGTATAATAATAATATAATAATATTCATACAAAAACAATAAAATATGTGGATCCATATTCTAATGGTAAACAAATTAATTATTCATACGATGACATGACTTAAAGGACTTAATATCCAAGCCAAAAAAAAAAATTGCTGAACCCAAAAATAAAATAACAATTTATTTTTTTCTGAACTTCAAAGGGTGTTTATTTTGTTTTTTTACTAGTATAAGTATTAATATGACTGAAACAATACAGGTAACTATCTGTATTATTTTAGTTATTCTCCCATTTTTCTAAACACTAATAAACATAAACAAAATACACATACCCAATAACCACTGTATCACTACACTGTCGTGATCACTGAACTGCACTACACTGAAACGTGAACGCCAGTGTAAAACACTTTTATATATAGCGTTCGATTTGTGTGGATACGACCGCAGGACGATCCTGTTGGTGAAATATTAATCTTATTATGGGGTAAAAACTGAAATATTTGGAAAGACAAAATGTGTGTAGTAAAACTTATTGATTATAATAATTTCATTTATTATTGAATTTAATTTGAATTGATAGAATCTAATTTAATTTAGTCTGGTTTGATTTTTTATTTCATTAAAATCGAACATTTTTATTTTTTTTATAGAATTTTAATTAATGTTTTTGGAGAATTGTTTTGTTTGTTTGTGCTTTGTGTAATTATTATTTTTGTATTTGAAATTAATGTCAATTATCATTATAACTACAGAGAGACGATAATCTTTGGTTGTTATACTGGACACGCTGGGCAATGTAAGCTCTCTGCGTATGCTGCAATTGGTGTTGTTTTCTTTTCGACGATGTCAGTCAAATTTGAAAGTGACCGATGGCTCATTTTATATTTTTTATTATTGAAAATAAAAAGATGAAAATAAAGTAAATAAATACCTTCTTACGCTCTGGATTGGGCGAGAGTGAGTGTTAGACTTTTATTGACTAAAACCTGTGTTTCTTCTGTTACCCTTTGCGTTCCAGGGTTGCGGGAACTGTCTTGTACAATCCTGCAACCCAAAACTTTAGATTTTTATTTCAATGATTAATATGCTAAAAAATATCACGTAGCGATGAAAAAATACTAAATCTATCTCTAAACCGAATTTTAAGTTAATTATAAGAAGCAACTTAGGCTGTTTTATTAAAAATAAAGAATTAAGGTTCCGTGCAAAAAAAAAAAACTTCTTGAAATTGTGAAATGTTATTGTGCGGTTTTACGAGTCTAGACGGATGAAGTCACGGGTACCAACTAGCTTTTAATAAAAAACATAAACAATTCCCTTTTTCTATGCCCTAATTCTCCTAATTGCCTACAGCGGTCTTTCCGCCCAATTATGATAAATGATAATGATAAATGATATTTATTCTGCAAATCGATTTATAAAACACTTTTACACGTCAATTTTTTTTTTGGTATTTTAAACTAGATGAGGCCGGTGTTTCCTAGCTAGCACTACCTTGAAAAGAAACACTGAAACAAACTTATTATAATTTAGGTGTCTTCAAAACTAGAGTAAATAGGCGTTTAGTAAGCTAGTGCGCTTCACCATCAACGATTGCATCACTGCTAACCATCAGGTGGAATCGTATTCAAGCACTAGTTTGTATAATTAAAAAAAAATTAATGGCCAGCACGTTCCAACAGCCAAGCGTTACTTCCTCAGATAATCTAACATAACTAACATAATATTTATTTCTTTATTACGTCTTCAACAGCAAAAACTATGAACCGGTCATTCGCATTGGAAACATCACTTTCTCATACTAAACTGTGAGTTAGCAACTATATTAAAATACGTAATTTTGGTTGTAAAAAAAAATATTGCAAGTTGTCATTAGATTGTTTGATTTTTTTTGGTTGTAAAAAAAATTATTGCAAGTTGTCATTAGATCGTTTTTTTTTTCATTATCATTTCAAAAAGACGTCCACTATTGAACATAGGCCTCCCCTAAGTGTTGCCACAACGAACGGTCCTGTGCGTCTCGCATCACTCCCGTCGCAATCCCGGAATTGAAATATGAAAGTTGAGTCGGCTTTGTCGGTTTTTTTTGTTTGATTCTGGATCCGGTCGGATTATGACTACCGGCTCTAAAAATCCTCCAAAAATGAATATCACAACCACAAAATGGCCCCTGGTGCCCGGCAGCTAGTCCCTTGACTAATTTTTTTTAGTAGTTAATAATCAACCCCTTCTGCATTAGGTGAAGTGACACTGGGTTTGCTTACTTCCGCGAAATTTAGGTAAATATAATTTTACCTGTGCCAATCTTAGATTATATAAGAGTTGCAAAATTATGGCTCTGAACTAAATAGCTACCTCTCATCTGCATCTTCGGGCACACAGGCGTGATGGCGCACACGCGCGCCTCAAGGAGATGTCAGCAACTGGGGCCCAGCAGGGTTAAAGCCTGCATCACCCATGGCCCCACTGCTATAGAGATCCCCGGGGCCCTGAAAAATTGGCAAAGAAGGAACAGGAGTGGGTTTTTAGTCAGTAAAAGTCTGACACTATCTCCCACCCCGCCCAAAAGCGGGGAATGTCATTAGATGATTTTCCCACCCGAAAAAAGAAATCAGGTGGATTTCAGTCAGTAAAAGGTGGATTTTAGTCAGTAAAAGGTAGATTTTAGCACTCTCGTTCACTCCACATAAAGCAAGAGTTATTTGATTATTTCCCATATTTGATACTTTGATACAAACATTCTGGTTCATACAGTATTACATCAGGAACAAGAGATATAGCAAATATTTATTTTATTTATTTATTTAAACTTCATGTACAATAATGGCATAAGCGGACTTAAGGGCTAGTTGTAGTCACTGAGTATTTTGAATGAACTCCACACACCACCACTATGTCAATTTTCAGTAACAACAGTTTTAATTTTATATAAAAAAAAAAAATAACTATTTAAGATTTTTGTTTTAGCGAGGCCCTTTTAAAAAACAAACTTTATAATTTTTTGTGTATATATCAAATATTTCCGTGACCTAATCTCGTAGACATACACGTTTGAAATCGTAAGTTAGGGATTCACGATTTTTTTTTAACGAGCCAACTAATTTATATTGTGTATTGATTTTTGCCCGACGGTTGGTCATATCTAGTCAGTTTTAATCAAATAATTTTTCATGGTATTCTCTTCTATATTTGTGGTTTTTCAGAAGTTTAAAAAGTTCAAAATGAGTAGAACCTGGCCTTAATGCAACAAGGCTTACGCGCACTTTTAACCATTATTTTAGGCATTACTTGAGAGTAGTGCAGTTGGAATCGCGCCATAACACTAATTTCAAGTCGTTTGTGGTGCGGGTGCCGACTCAACACTTGGAGACATTCCCTAAAGGAAAGTTTTGGCCGAAGGGTGTCGTGTATGGACGATTTCGTGGAAGAATACCGACCTCGCAGCGAAACACGACGCAGTCATTTCGTGTGCAATAGTGCAAAGAAGAAAAATACTTAGATTAGTTATTGTATGTTGTTAATATGTATTAGTTTATTATTTTTAAGATTATTCTATGTATTCTGTCTATGGGCCTTAGTTGCCTGAAAATAAAGAATTATTATTATTACTTTATTCATTCATTATACATATTATTTAATTTTTTAAATATTCCTTTTTTAACAAAATCATATAGAAAAAAAAACTTATTATTATTATTACTTTTTTGGATATATTATAAGTTCTTTTTACATCATGTATTATTTTTAATTTCCTTTCAGTTAAAGTCTTAAGTTAAGTTAAAGTCTTAGTTTAGATAAATTCCTTCCAGTGTGAGCCTTGAACCAAAATAGTCTTCTATCTTTAAATACAAAAAAAAAACTATAGCAAAAACACAGTCGTATCCACACTATTCCGCCACATTTCCCACGCCACCGCACCGCGCCGGTCACCGCGGTCTGTGCAACTCTATAAAAACATTATTAAATTGTCTCTAGTTAGTTACCACACTTATATGGGAATGCGTAATAAATTGTTGCTAATCATAATTAAATTATTAAGAATGTCCCGTTTTTAGGGTACCGTAAGTAATTTGTTTTTAGGTGGGAAATCATCCAACGACTTCTCCCGGTCTGGGAGCTTTATTTATTTATTTAAACTTTATGTACAGTAGTGGTACATAGGCGGACTTAATGACAAGGCGTTCTCTACCAGTCAACCTTTGGGTTAAAACAGACAACACTGTGGTAGGTGAGCACAATAAATAAATAACTGATAAATATCAAGTGGAATGTAGTATCATTAAATTAAGTTACAATAATAAAATACTTATACAGGCTAATATTATAAACTAATAAATACATTATAATTGGAAAATTTAAAAATAACAATTATGACGAAGACCAAACTAAGGTTGAGAGGACTTCAAGTAGTTGTTCCGAATTTTACGCGTGAAGGAAAATTTACTTTTAGCCTTTTACTCAACAAAACCCACTCCTATCTTCTTCTTTGCCTGGCGTTCCAGTGCACCGGTTCCTTCTTTTCAGAAGCAAACCCATGGCCCCAGTAGGCTTCAACCCTGCTGAGCCTCTACGGTTTGCTGACATGTCTTTGAGGTGCGCGTGGAACAGTACGCGCCGTCGACGACTTGGGCTCGGTCCGGACAGTTACCGGACGGTCGGACGGCGAGCTACCCATTGCTCACCGTCCGCAAGCCGTCCGAAAATCGGGATCGGGATCCCGGCGGCTGGGGCGTGAGGGCCGCTGTCTCGCACGTGCACGTGCGGCCTCCTCCTTTGCTAACATTACTGCTTCGCAGAAGGAGGCGACCGCCTGCATCTCCTCCTCGCTTCGGACGCGCCGCGCCGTGGGGTACCGTCAAGTCGGCAACAACCCTTATAGGATCACTTTGTTGTCCGTCTCTCATGACCCTTTTTCTCATAAACACGTGGATGTATGAAGCTGAAATTTACTTTCATATACCCAGGTCTGCTATCCCAAGCAGCAGTGAAAACATCAACGCAATCTTAAGATAAGGTCATTTATGCTCCGTTTAAGCACATATTATGACACTCGCTAGGAAATCAGAAACCCCATCAGAAGCCCAAGTCGTTGACGACGCGTATTGTTCCACGTGTGGGAGATGTCAGTCAATCGTAGGGGCCCAGCAGGGTCGAAGCCTCCCCACCAACCGTGTTCCCACGTAAACGGTAATAAACGCGGACGTGCGGACGTCGAGCACTGGGTAGCTCGCCGTCCGGCTGTTCGGTAATTAACCGGACCGAGCCCAGTCGTCAATAGCGCGTTGAGATCCTCGCGCTCCTCAAAGAGATGTCAGCAAACCGTAGGGGCACAGCAGGGCCGATGCCCGCTAACTAGGACCGCGGAGAATTTCTGAAAGGGAAACCCGTAGTCCTAGGACGCAAAGGGTAATTGAAGGATACAGGTGTGGTTTTAGTCAGTAAAAGTCTGACACGCCCTCGCGCTCCACCCAGAGCGCGAGGAGTCATTTGGATGATTTCCCACCTTAAAAAAAAAAAAAAAAAAGCAGGGTCGAAGCCTACTGGGGCCACGGGTAGTGTGAAAGTAAAACCCGGGGCCCTGGGACGAAGGCAAAGAAGGAACAGGAGTGGGTTTTTAGTCAGTAAAAGTCTGACACTATCTCTCGCTCTGCCCAAGAGCAGGGGATGTCATTAGATGATTTTCCCACCGAAAAAAAAACCCATAGTGTACTTTCCTTTGACTTAGAATCCTGAAATTTGACAAGAAGAAAGGTCTAATAGTATAACTATAAGGAAACTGCAAATGGGTCACAAAAAAAAAATACTGTTTTTTGGCAATTCGGAAAATAATCGAGACTCAATTTGGGAATTTAAATATTTACATAAGTTTGTAGGAAACCCTCGGTGCGCGAGTTCGACTCGCACTTGACCAGTTTATTTTTTGTCAATGATACGACATACCTTAGAGCTCACACAGTTAATTCTTTATTAATTCAGATATTTTGGCGATATTTTTGGAGGAGTTGGTGCCTAAATTAATTCTGCCGCATACAGAAGGAACATAGCTGAGTGGACTTTAGTCAGTAAAAGTCTGACACGCCCTCGCGCTTCGTCCTATAGCGGGAGAAGCTACTAGATGATTTCCCACCTTAAAAAAGGTGGTTCTCCTTCGTGAAGAATGGCTAAGATTAGTGTGTGGTTCGGGAAGCTGAGCGGTATCTTCTCGTCTAACATACCACAGTATCTAAAAACAAAAGTCAAACCAATGCATTGCCAGTGATGATATACGGGTCTGAAACGTCGATGCTCACAATCGGCCTCATCAGAACGCTTCAAGTCACCCAAATGGCAATGGAGCTATAGGGCTATGCTCGGATTTTTCTTGATCGGATTAGCAATGAAGATATCCGCAGGAAAACTAAGATTACGAAGAATCGCCCATCTTTAGAAGTTCAGCAACAAATTATGTACTTAACTACATCCAGCTATGTTGGGGTGGACTTCCTGTTCTTCTTGATGTAGCTAAATACACTGTGGTAAATATTCAGCTGCACTTTGTCATTTGAATATTCCCATGTAAAAAATAAAAATAAAAATTTCTGGGAACAAAATTAGTTAATTAAATAAAAAATAGTGCTTGACTGCGATCCCACCTGATGGTAAGCAGTGATGCAATCGTTGATGGTGAAGCGCACTAGTTTATTAAAGCCACAATCACTCTAGCCTTGAAGACACCTAAATTATAATCGAACGGGAAGACAGCAGCAGGTAAATTGTTCCAGTCCTTCGACGTGGTATAAACGACGAGGCGAAACGCTTAGTCCGGACAGTAGAGCACCCCAAGCCAAGTTCATAATCTGCAATCGTTAACGCCAGTCGAAAACTGATCAAATATATGGGAATGACATCATCTCAACGTTAAGTCACGTGATCAGAAAAAACGAATAGAATATTCGTAGCTAAGTTCACATCATTCAAAATGATAGAATGAATTATTATCTTTTCTACAATGTTCAACGCTAAATCCTTTGTTGTTGTAGAACGAAATAGTAGACTGAGCGGTCGACTCAGGCGCGTCAATATGACTACCAACTTATCGTTTTCTACAATTGCTGAACCGAAATGTTACCGATTGGAGAACGGAATCCGACACGAAACGGTTGTAACTTGGCTAGGGGGAAGGTGTCAACAATGTAAGGGTGGATGCTCGCCGTACATCGTTGTCCGATGGTAGAAAGGTAATAGCGGAATCAAGTTATATAATTCCAGCGCACACTCTCCAAAATGCATCCTGTAAAATACCAAAAGGCTGACCCACATGTGTACTTACTGCGATCTTTTAAAGACTTCATTGTTAACAAATAATGAGATAACAAACTATTGTTACAGTCAATAAATAATTCGTGATGTTCAAATGGTCATATAAACCATTAGTGGCCATCATTAAGTTGTTACAAATTGTTCCGAGATATCGAAACGTTATAATTATATAGTTTGAACTTAAGGCCCTTGCTCCCATTTAGTGCCATAAAGCAGTGACATACTGAAGCCACTCCTCGGTAACAATTCATATGTAACATTATCAACATAATTTTTTTTTCGTATGACTAAAACGTTTGCTAAAAAAAAAATACGACATGATATTTTTTTGCTTGTTTTCCCTACTCCTTTCAAACGGCTTTGATCTTTAGAATTACGTTTACACAAAAAAAAATACTGTTTAAGTGTTCTTCAGAATGTACATAGCATAACGACGGTTGAAAGGCTAATTGATCTAAGCGACATTTTTTCAAAAAAAAAATTGATGCCTGACTTAATCGACGGAGAAAATTTTGCTGATTCCGAATATGTATATAACTCAATATTGGCAAAAAATGTCGTTTAGATCAATTAGCCTTTCAACAATCAATCAATATATCGCGAAGAAAATGATTTTAAAGTTTAGCGGGGCTATGTGCGGGTGCAGGCAGCAGTAAGTATGTGTGCCTTTAACTCCGGCCAGATACTTAAGGGAATATAAATAAAAAAATAATAATTAAAAAGCCTTTATTCTACTACTTATATAAATTGTGTTACTTAATTCTACACTTTACACTTAGTTATTTTTTATAATAATTATGTTTTTAATTATAAATCGTTGTTTATACAGCGTACATCGAGAGACTGGAACAATTCGCCTGCTGCGGTCTTCCCGTCCAATTATAATTTAGGTGCCTTCAAGTCTAGAGTGAATAGGCTCTTAATAAACTAGTGCGCCCCACCATCAATGATTGCATCACTGCTTACCATCAGGTGGGATCGCAGTCAAGCACTGCTTGATATATAAAAAAACATGCCTCTAAGTAATAGTCGACTATTCGGCGTAGGCATCCCACATTACTTTTCAATGGTTCCTGACCTAGTCATCTACCTCGGGGCTCAAGTCTGCTATTTTTACAAAGTCATTCCAACACGATCCTATTGTCATTAGGCCAAAAGTTCGTAATCTGATAATTCATAATAGTCGATCATTGATCGGTCAATGATCTTATGGTAAAATGACAATATCGAGCTGTCTCGGAACAAATAAAAAGCAATGACTGCGCAATGATGTTTTAATGGTAGGTCACTAATCAAAGGAACTGTCAAAATTTTAGCAGATTCCCGCATACGTCAGACATTCATTTGTCATTATGTAGGTACGAGATTACCATTCTTTGCCACTTCTTTCAATGGCGTGTCAGTGGTTTCATTGGAAAGTTATAATGACGCCATTATATTAGTAGTTTACCAAACTTGTCAAAATCAACAATATGAAATCAATAATAGACCATTCTAAAACTATTGTAATAACAGACTTGAGGGGGTAAAACTCTCTCCCGAAAAATGTCTTCTCTCAATTCAAATGGACTATACGCCTTAAAAATAGATGTTATCAGTCTTGTGGGAATCTTCTGCCCTAATGTTATAGTTTGTTAACCGGCTTTAAAAGTGTAGGAGGTTTTCAGTTTGATTGTGTTTTGACACGTTAGTAATTGTGGCCGCTGACCGTGGGATTCTAAGTTCGAAACCTGGGTCTGGTAAAATGTTTTTGGGTCATTATTTTTGAGTATTTTTAGTAACTGTCCTTTTTTAGAGTTCTGGACCTCAAAAAGAAAAAACGGAACCCTTATAGGATCACTTTGTTGTCCGTCTGTCTGTCTGTCTGTCGAGACCCTTTATCTCGGGAACGCGTGGAGGTATCGAGTTGAAATTAAAACCATATACTCAAGTCTGCGGTCCTTTGAAGCTGTGATAAAATCAAACTTTTGAGTTAAAGAAAAAAAAGATACGGCCGTTTATGTTGCAAAAAACATATATTTCGATATTCAAGGGAATCAAAACTCATAGGGTACTTCTCGCTGACGTAGAATCCTAAAATTTGGCATAAAGCAAGGTTTCATAGCACAAGTATAGCTATGAAAAAAACTGAAACTGTAAATTTGTAGTTACGTCACAAAAAAAAAAATCTTCGTAACTCAATTCAGGAATTGAACTGTTTTCATAGGTAAGTTTTTCCGCGCTTGATCGGTTTTTATTTTTAGAAGGTGGGAAATCATCGAATAACTTCTCCCAATCTAGTTGGACCGAAAGGGAAAGTCAGACTTCTACTGACTAAAATACATCTGTGTTCCTTCAGTTGCCCCTTACCATTCCAGGACTCACAGATTCCCTTTTAGAAATTGCCTGTGGCTCTAGCGGGCATCGACCTTACTTGGTTATGCTCACATCTCTCTGAGGCGCGTGTGGAATACCAGATGGCGTCGACGACTCGGCTTACCTTGCAAAAGCCGGCTCCTTTAAGGCGTCAATTACACGGTCATGCAAGCGTCAGTCAATTCCATCAATCATGAATGATGTTTGACTGACGGAATTTTATCGCCGTACGTTTTCCGTCATGCAAACGTCAGTCATCGCATTACGCGGTAGGTTTTTCGTCAGTCAAAATATTTGACTGTCAAAACTGACAGCAAAAGCTATCGTGTAATGGACGCCTAAGATGGATGGCGAGCTACCTATTGCTCGTCATGCGAAATTAAGGCTGTGCCTACAGTGGCCGGAGAACTGGAGGTAATGCTAATTCTTTGGGCAAAGATCTAGTTATAGATAGACCTAGGAAGATCCTGTTACTAAAGATTTAACCTAGTATTAAGATCAAAATGCTCTAAATGTCAGTAATTGTAATGGTGAATGTCTGACTTTAGGTATGACATTCTCTTTAAAGGACAATGCCCAGTTTGACCGGAGAATGTCGCGAGAAGCGTCCGAAACATGTGAAGTACGAAAATTGCCCGTTTGGCCTTGAGAGGAGAGTATGTAAACACATTGTTTCTTTATATTACTTCATTTATGTTATTAAGATAATTATGTTTTCGTAAAAAATCGAGCTGTTTCGAAAATATAAAAAAAACAAAATCCGTAATCATGAAAATCATCAGGAATCTTTTTTTAGGGTTTCGTACCTCAAAAAGAAAATACGGAACCCTTATTTAATCACGAATCGTCGACGCGACGGCGAGCAGTGCTCCACGCACGCTTCAAGGAGATGACAGCAAAACCGTAGGGGACCAGCAGGGTGAAAGCCTACCGGGGTTCAAAGCCATGGGTTGTGCGAAAGAGAACCCATGTCCTCTGGACCGAAGACAAAAAAGGAACATAAGAGTGTGTTTTAATCGGTGAAAATCTGACTTGCGCTCTCACCCCGCCCTAGAGCGCGAGAAGCCATTAGATGATATCCCAGCTAAAAAAATGCAGTGGGAACATTAAAAAGGCTGATTATGCTATATTTTATTGGAAAATCTCATTATGTTTTAGAGTTGCATACTATATTATGTCGTTGCTTAAACATACAGATCGCCCTGTGTGGTTCTCATTTCAAGACCCTAATCCATACATAATCGTGTATTCTCAAATAAAAATGACTTAAATTACATTCGCAATGTACAATTTTCACTATTCACCTCTCTCTCTGCTCACACTCATTGCATATCGTGATGTCGCAGGTACAAGGTCACCGCGAGATGATCGTAAGCGCAGCTTTTATACACGTTCCCATAACAATTTGTTTGCAAAACAAACTACAGATAAGTGGGTGATGAACAGTTTTGATACTTGATAGTTTT
Source organism: Mythimna pallens (assembly GCA_961205895.1). Classification (NCBI taxonomy): domain Eukaryota; kingdom Metazoa; phylum Arthropoda; class Insecta; order Lepidoptera; family Noctuidae; genus Mythimna; species Mythimna pallens. The sequence continues at coordinate 1,884,300 of OY540852.1, forward strand.
TGAATTTTTATTTCTTCTTTATTAAGAGCGATTAAGCCGAAGTACATTTTCATACAGCCTCTCTTACGTGATTATGATTTAATTATACATCTTTATCCAGATATTTTGGATACACAGATATCTTGTGGATATTATCTATTGAAATCAAAACATACTTTTCTTTTTTCCGTTCCAATAAATCTGCTAAAGGAGATATTAAAAGAAAAAAAAACCAACGTCATATTCAATCATCATCACTCTTCCTGCTCTGGGAAAAACGAGAGGGCTTGTCAGACTTACTACCAAAGGGCAACTTACTGATTTAACATAGATATGTTCCATCAGTAAGTTACCTTTTGCATTCCAGGGTCACGGTAACACTTCAATTAACCCTGTAACCTAAAAAAAATAGTTTGGGCTGTATTTTTTTTCACATGTATTTAATAATAATATAATATGATATTAATAATAATTTATTACACCAAAAAATACACATTACACAATTTGTCTGTGCTCATAATTATGATATTTATATTCAAAAGTATCAAGACTACTAACCGTTGTCCCAACGCACGGCTACACTGATTCTTATAATCGCAATACATACGCACATCGCCGGTTCCCGCGCTCTTGCATCACTGCTGACCCACTAATAACCACTTTAGTTTGGATCACCACGGTAATCAAGTGCTGTGGTGATTCTTGTGACATTTAGGTGACTTTGGGAATATGATGAGATGGGTACTTTGATACGGCGCTACTTTTTTTTTGTTATGGTTTTACGAAATCATTTTGTCAATCAAAAAACAGTGTTAAGTTTAAAAACTGGGCAAGTACGAGTTGGACTTGCGCACTGAGGGTTCCGTACAAACTTACCTATGAAAACAGTTCAATTCTCGAATTAAGATTTTCCCGAATCGCTCAAATTTTTTTTTTTTGGTTACGTAACTACAATATTTTAGTTTTCAGATTTTTTCCAATACTTGTTCTATAAGACCTTGCTTTGTGCCAAATTTAGGATTCTAGATCAACGGGAAGTACCCTATGAATCTTGATTCCGTTGAGAGTGTTGAAATACACGTTTTTGCGACATAAACCGCTGTATATTTTTTTTTCATTAACTCAGAAGTTTGATTTTTTCACAGCTTCAAGAGATCGTAGACTTGAGTATATGGTTTTAATTTCAACTCGACACCTCCACGCGTTGTCAAGATAAAGGGTCTTGACAGACAGACAGACAGACAGACTGACAACAAAGTAATCCTAGAAGGGTTCCGTTTGGCACGGAACCCTAAAAGTATTTAGGTTTTGATACAGAATAAAATCATTATTTTCATTACAATGCGGATGTAATATATAATTTTTTTTTTCTGCAGTTTTTGGCATTGGCACGATTTGCGCAGTAGTTAAGCGATCGCCTGCTACACATCGCGGGTTCGATTCCTACTCGGAATGAATATTTGTCTGGCCTACATATAGGTATTTCGGGTCTGAGTGTCTTGTGTATGTAAATTAATATTTGACTGGCCTGTTGGTCTAGTGGTTAGTGGCCCTGACTGCTATGCCGGAGGTCATGGGTTCGATTCCCACTCAGGACAAATGTTTGTGTGGCGAGTACAATCATTTGTTCTGTGTCTGGGTGTAATCTATATTAATAAAAAGAGAAACTGACTGACTGACATATCAACGCACAGCCGAAACTACTGGGAATAGGAGCGTGAAATTTTTCACAAGGTTTCCTTTTATGACGTAGGCGAGCACTAAGAAAGGATTTTCCAAAATTCTCTCCCTAAGGGGTTGAAGCGGGGGTCCAAATTTTGTATGGAGAAACCAACATTTACGCGATCGAAGCCGCGGGCGGAAGCTAGTTTATCTATAATATGTATATATTTAGAAATATATAAGTATGTTTATCAGTTGTCTGGTACTCATAACACAAGGTCTGCTTAGCTTGGGCCTAGACGGCGTTGTATGATAGTTGTGGAATATTATTATTATATTATATGTTTATGAAGTCACCCACCATACATGAGTTAAATCGTTTAATTTTAATACATAATTTAATAAAAACACTTAACTAATTAAAACTATATACACACTAAAGGCAAAAACTACTAGCTAAAATATGGCGTCATAAAACTCCTCCCCATCACTGTCCACTGGATGTGATCTTAATCTCTGACCGAGGTAAAAGCCAGTCCTTGGATCACGCAAAGTGTCTACTAAGCGTTTGGATAATTCTTTGAAAAGCGTATAAGCATTTGGACCCCACCCACGGCCCAAGAGTTTCAACCCCAAACGGCTCAAAAATATAACTGCCGACGGGGTGTTTATATTTCCGCCACTTGAGGTTCTTCGCAGCCGCAGCGGCAGCACCAGCACAGCACGATGAGCTAGGAAGATGGCCCACCATACATGTTGTAAAACTTTAAAAAATAAAAATATGAATTAATTTACGAATGCATAGAACGGCCACTGAACTTCACTCAGCCCTTGAGTGGACCAAAATTCGTGTCAGATTTTTTTTTTCACACATTCCCTCAGACACAGTACGACTGATTTCGAACTTCAATATTATAAAACAAAAAAAAACGAGTGTGCTTATGACCACACGACTGAAGTGAAACTTCTTTCGCCTATAAGAGAAAGAGAGAAAGAAAATGTGCGCGCGCACTGCTCTCTCTTGCTCCTACACTGTGATACAGACAATAAGCCTGCAGTGTGCTTAGATATGCGGAACGTATTTGGCTATGAGAGGAAGAGAGAAAGAAAATGTGCGCGCGCACTGCTGTCTCTTGCTTATATCCCCCACTTAACTTCCGTTCGCCTTGCCCGATCACACTTTTCGTAACGCTTACGTCACGCGTTCGCCAGCTTACTCCCCAAGTCAAGCGTGCGTAAAGAAGTTTCACTTCAATAAAGAATTTTATCTATTTCTTCATTATTTATTATTTTATTTCGATAGACTATTTAACCATATCCTACCGTATCATATTTTTCTATAACCCGAAGAGTCACCAAACTAAAGTGGCAGTGGGCAGGGCACATTGCTCGTAGAACGGATGGTCGATGGGGCCGCAAGGTTCTAGAGTGGCGACCGCGCACCGGAAAACGCAGCGTTGGCGCGGCCTCCCACAAGGTGGACCGACGACCTGGTGAGAGTCGCGGGAATGCGGTGGATGCGAGACGCACAGGATCGGTCGTTGTAGAGACGCTTGGGGGAGGCCTATATCCAACAGTGGACGTCTTTCGGCTGAAATGATGATGATGATGATGAGACTATTTAACGTCCGTAAGTGTGTTCGTGACATCACAGCGGGACTAACAGAATACCACGTTATTTATCGTTTTAAATAACGCAGCATTATATGATGAATTAGGTGCCTTTTTGGCCTCGCACTGATACCTTTTTTTTAATATTTAGTTTATACGATTGTGTAAGGCACGAATAAACGTTTTTTCTTTCTCTTTCTTTTCTTAAAAGCGTGGACCCGGCTTATCATCACTTCATGCCCTTTTCAAATTGTCAATTTTGACAACACCAAATCAACTGATTACCGTAACCTCTTCCGGGTTGAACAAATTGTTAACAGCAATCGTTTGATAATGTTTTTCAAGGAACCACTTTCACGATATTGACTAGTTGCTATTTATTATCACGAATGATAGCATTCTTTGTTGTACTAACGTTTATGTATGATGCTATGTAGAATGGCAAAAAGAATATTAGCATTTATCACGCCATACACGATAGGGATGGCTAGATAACCAACTCTCTCTCTCTCCTTCTCTCTGTCTCTCAATCAACAAAGACTGGAGCACAGGCGTAGGGTAGCCAGCCTTTCGGTTTTTTTTTAAATTGCATGACTTGATTCCGGCATATCCTTTCTGCCATCGTACGGCGAGTGTGCACCTTTACGTTATTGACGCCTCTACGGTACGGACTAAGCGTTTCGCCTCTTCGTTTTAAACACCGCGTACATCGAAGGATTGCAACAATTTGCCTGCTGCGGTCTTCCCGTCCGATTACAAAGGTGTCTTCAAGGCTAGGGTGAATAGGCTCTTAATAAACTAGTGCGCTTCTCCATAAACAATTGCATCACTGCTTACCATCAGGTGGGATCTTAGTCAAGCACTAGTTTATAACATTAAAAAAAAATCACCAAGGTTAAGCAATGTTTGTTGAGGTCGATTTGTAGATGGATAACCATACCGAGAAGCCTCCGTGCCTCAGAAAGCCTTTGGTACCGGCTTTTATTTGTAGATCATTGACAGTTGATACGAACAGTCTGAAGCCAGGACATCTGGACCCAGGATCCCTTGCTCTGGGCCCTGGTTCGGACCATGGTCCGGAGCGACAAGAAATGAAAGCGGCCCCCTCGTTCTGCAAAGCAGTAATACTAGCTATAGAGATGACCGCAACCGCCGATAGAGATGACCGCAACCGCCGATAGAGATGACCGCAACCGCCGATAGAAATGACCGCAACCGCCGCGTCAGAGAATGGACATCCTCACACCTCAGTTGTGACTTAAGGAGACGCCCTGGGTGTTGGGAGTCGCAGAGCGATCCCCGGCCAAATTAGTCGCGGGTTTGCGGACGCCGAGCAGTGAGTAGCTCGCCGTACGGTCAACCGATAAGAACGAATACTGAGTCGTCGGCGGCGCATAGTGTTGTACGTGCATCAAAGAGATATCAGCAACTGAAGGACACAAGTGAGTTTTATTTAGTAAAAGGCTTGTCCTTTCGTTCCACCCTAAAACGGAACAAGTCACTGGGTGATTTCCCACCTCAAATAAAAAACTAAAAAGTGCAAAATAACTTTAATTTCGGAAGTCGGTGTTTCTACATACAATAGTTTTGTCTTTTAATTCGTTATTTAAAACTGACTGCATTTATTTTTGTAAAAAGTTTTTTATTATACACTTTTTTATGGTACCACCACTAAAAAGTACCCTTCAGCCTAACTAAAATACCTAATAGCTAGAGTGTATCTCATTACAATTTTAATAATCCCAAACACAGTTAGATTACATTAATTTATTACAGAGTTCCGTTGCCCACCTTCCAGCTTCATCATCAGATCAGTTCGATATATCCCCTCCCCCTCTTTTTTCAGTCAGTCATCGACTACACGTATAAACAAAGCAATTTTAATTGTTGATCCTATGAGGAGTTCATGACCAGATCATAACAATATTTCTATGGGATTAACTTGGAAGCATAACCTTTCAATCAAAAATTTTTTTTTTTAAATTATTCCACAATTGACCGAGAAATCGGTGAACATACATAAATAAAAAAATACATTCAGCCGAACATAGAACCTCCTTCTTTTTGAAGTCGATTAAAAAAGTGCAGCCTCCCTAAATTATGCTAACATATTTTTAAGGTGTGCGTGGAATACGACGGGCCGTAGAACCGGATGCCACGCCCTTCCTCACGTGTCGTTCAAGACACTTTTAACAGTTGATAATCACGATGAAGCATGAATAACCCGTTGCATGTTATAATAGCAGTCGTAGAAAATAGTTAATGAAATAATTGTTAATGACACTGTTTTTATACTAATTTCATGTTTTCCGATCACTCACGTGTTAGTAATTGTTGATGGACGCGTGACTCTGTACTTAGGGGTCCTTGGAATAAGTCTTTATAGAAACAGTATGTTTTAACTGTAAAATTCGGTCGAATTTCAACAGTTTGAGGTGTTAAAGATAGTTACGAGTCCTTTATGCTTTAACAATGAGCCGTAAAAATATATATTGTATAATTAATTTTGGTTGTAATTTATCTATAATATGTATGTATGCCACAATTATGGCGGTAAGTCTCCTCTTTGAGGAGTGGCTGGAGCGGCAACACGGGACTCTCACCTTCCATTCGACGCAGGTCCTCACTGGACATGACAAGTTCGGAAAGTTCCTGCAACGGATTCAGGTGGAAGAAACGCCCGGGTGTCACCATTGTGTGGACCGCCCGGAGGACACAGTGGAGCATACGGTGGAAGCGTGCCCCGCCTGGGCGGAGCACCGCCGTGTCCTCGTGGAGGCAATCGGCAGCAGCGACCTCTCGTGCCGGGCCCTGGTTCGTATGGTCCGAAGCGAGGCGGAATGACAGGCGGTGGCCTCCTTCTGCGAAACAGTAATGCTGGCAAAGGCGCGTAAGGGAACGAATGTCCTCACGCCCAAGCCCCTGAGATTCTGACCCCGACTACCAGCCATGATAAACGCGGACGTGCGGACGTCGACCAATGGGTAGCTCGCCGTCCGGCCGTCGGGTAATTGACCGGACCGAGCCCAGTCGTCAACAGCGCGTAGTGATCCCCCGTAGTCCTAGAACGCAAAGGGCAACTGAAGGGCACAGGTGTGGTTTTAGTCAGTAAATGTCTGACAAGCCCTCACGCTCCACCCAGAGCGCGAGAAGTCATTGGTCAGTATCAGTAGCGTAGAACAGTCATCAGTAGCGTAGCTAGGCGTGAAACATGTGACATCCACCAACCCGCACTGAGCCCGCGTGGTGGATTACGGCCCATTCCCTCTCCCAGAGAAGAGGCCTGAGTTCCAACAATAGGAACATTATAAGGCCGACTATGCTATGCTATGGGCTTTAAAAGGCCCATCCATGTCGGGAACCAACCTTAAGATTCATTATAAAGTCTTGATTTCAATACGTCATAGAAATTCTAAGTAAGTTTATATAAAAAACAATTTCTCATGATTTTAATTCATTAATCCACATAATTATCTCTGGTTTTAATTAATGCAATAAAAAATAATTAATTGGATTGTATTGTCTTAGGCTTCAACTGTCTTTGGTATTTGTTTTTTTTTTTATTGTAGTACTCTACGCTTGTAATTCTTGATCTCGTGTCAATCTGGAGCGTGACTAACCATGGTGGAACTGATCCAATGGACACGCCAACTTGTATCGTGTCCGCATCAAAATGGAATTTGACACGTTCGCTGTCAGTTAGCACTTACCTTAGACCGACGCACACGTGTTACACGTCTGATTTGTACGTAGAATAACGTCGCGTGGCGTGGATCTAATGCAGCTCTACAAGTCTAGTTGCCATATAAAATGTATGGAGACCGACGCGCCCAGATCCACGTACGTGGCACACGTGTGTGCAGTGTAGTTCTACCTTAATCACATTAAGACAGTAGAATTTTACATATTAAATTACCTGTAAACGTTTCGACGACGTAGTGTCATGTTGGTCAAGTTTGCCTGTCGAAATTCGACACTACGTCTATGGACGTCGACGATTAACACACAAAATGACACCGGCCGCACTACCCCCCTAGCCAAGTTACAACCGTTTCGTTTCGATTTCCTTTCGTCAATCGCCTCGAGTCAGCCACGTCTCCTATTCCTTTAGAGTACCTACGCCTGTTTGATATAGAGCACAACACTCTATTTAAAAGTACGGTTGGCAATCCTATGTACGACTATGTCGTGGTGAAACTCCGCTGCCGCGACAAGTCGCAGCATGGCGGACAGAGCTCTGGCGGGTTCTCATGGTGAAATGGCGACAGCGACTGTCGCGACCTAGTGTGCTGGGCACGCCACAATTATGACGGTAAGGCCCCTCTTTGAGGCGTGGTTGGAAAGACCTCACGGCGTCCTTAACTTACGCATGACGCAGGTTCTCACCGAACACGATAAGTTCGGGAAGTTCCTGCACCGGATTCGTGTGGAAGCGACGCCCGGGTGTCGCCGCTGTGTGGACCGCCCGAAGGACACGGTGGAGGTGTGCCCCACTTGGGATGAGCAAAGCCGTGTCCTCGTGGGAGCGGTCGGCGGCGGCAATCTCTCGCGCCGGGCCTTAGCACAGTAATTTTTTGGAAATAAATAAACGTTTTGCGCCGCCGGGATTCCGATCCCGATATCCGGCCACCGTAGGCGCGGGCTTGCGGACGGCGAGCAATGGGTGGTTCACCGTCCGACCTTCCGGTAACCGTCCGGACCGAGCCCAAGTCGTCGACGGCGCGTACTGTTCCACACGGGTAGTGTGAAAGTGAAACCGGCCCTAGGACGAAGGCAAAGAAGGAACAGGAGTGGGTTTTTAGTCAGTAAAAGTCTGACACTATCTCGTGCTCCGCCCAAGAACGGGATTTGTCATAAGATGATTTTCCCACCAAAAAAAAACCCGCGTGTAATTAGTACATTCTCCTTTCACAAATAGCCTATGTGTTGGAATAGAATAGAATAGAATAAACTCTATTGTACACCAAAATAGTAACAAAAACTTTAAAACGAACTTAATCTATGGGTACAATGGCGGTCTTATCGCTGACAGCGATATCTACCAGACAACCTTAGGAAGGACTGTAAGAACTTGAAATAAAAAAGGGTAGGGTGTTCATTTGGGATATAAGCTATCCTTGCACTAAATTTAATCCAAATCCACTCAGCTATTAGAGTGGGAAGGTATTAAACAAAAACACTCATTGACAAAAACTTTCACTTTTATAATATTAGTGTAACATTCGATATTGTTGCTAGTAAACTGAGGTAGGCACGGAACAGTTCCTGAGTGTCCTCTAGAAGTTCAATGCTTACCGTCTGATAATCCCCAGAGCGAGATAAGTATTTTCATGACTTTCCAACCTCATTAAAATGTACTGAATAATTATTACAGCTTATTTTCGTCGAGATCGCGTGCGCCGCTGAAAAATGTAATAGCAAAGTTATATCTTATATTTAACAAGAGAATTACATCAGGCGCTCAATTTATTCTTTTCGAATTTAGAACTGTAAAAATAGGATCGATTGCCATGTTGTGACGTCATTTCATACTATCAAATCGAAGAATTATTATGGTGAACAAATCGAGAAATTTTATAAATTTAATTTATTTACGAAATGTGAACGTAAAAAGTTTAATCAGAATCCAGTTCTTTAATTTTGCTCATCTCTGAGTTCTTCAATTTTGTCCAATTTCCTGCGATTTGACAGTATGACGTGACGTCACAACATGGCAATCGATCCTATTCTTATTTGGATCGCATTGTACTGCATACCTCCATCAAGCTGGAACGGTTGGTCACTATAATTAGTCTGACTACTAAAATATAACTCTGTAAAAGTTACCTTAATAACATATTAAAAAATCAGATATGTAAAAATAAGTAGTTCATTTTTTTTAAAGCTTTTTAAAGTGTCTGACAGAAGTTTTGGTCCATGGGAAGTGTCTGACACTTATGATACTGCTGAAGGATTCTACAAAACATCTATAAAAATCAGCCATAAAAAATTAAGTTAAGTAACTCTTATTTTTAGTTGGTTCCCTTTCTCACCTGGTACCTGCCAAGGGGCTCCAAGGAGGAGCTCCACAAGTACACAGGTATTCAAAGCACATGAGACGCGACTGAGAACCTAAGGTTTCATCCATGTGAAAATAAGTTATGTCAGACAGCTCTGGGATCTTGGTCTATAAGTAAAGAAGGAACCTCCTCAATAACAATTTTACCATCCTTGGTTGAGAATAAAATCGTGTTACGTGACGAACAAATGTAAAACTAAATAAAAAAACTGTTTAATATAATATTCCACAACTATCACACAACGCCGTCTAGTCCCAAGTTAAGCAGAGCTTGTGTTATGAGTACTAGACAACTGATAAACATACTTAGGTATATATTTCTAAATACATACATATATAGATAAATTACACCCAGACACAGAACAATGATCGTGCTCAACACATTTGTCCTGGGTGGGAATCGAACCCACGACCTCCGGCATAGCAGTCAGGGCCACTAACCACTAGACCAACAGGACAGTCAAAGTTTTATATTGTTGAACATTAGAATAAGTTTATTATCTACGAGTACATTATCTTGTATTCTCATGGAAGTTGCTCTTTTATCTTTATGAGAATAAACTATTTAAACCATATGTGCAGTTTTAGTCAGTAAATGTCTGACACGCCCTCCTGCCCGGCCTAGAGCGGGAGAAGTCAACGCATGATTTCTTAACCTAATAAAAAAAAACTGGGCAAGTGCGAGTCGGACACGCGCCCAGAGTGTTCCGTACAAACTTCCCTATGTTTTTAGATTTGGAAGATTTATCCGAATCGTAAAAAAAAAAAATTATGAGGGTTCCGAACAAACTTACATATGTAAATAGTTCAATTCCGGAATGCAGTCTCGGAAGATTTTTCCGAATCGCAAAAAAAAAATTGTGACGTAACAACAAATTTACAGTTTTCAGATTTATTCATATACTTCTGTTACAAGACCTTGCTTTATGAATTTCAGGATTCTGATGTTAGCGATACCTACATTTCATAAATAATTTTAAGTCCATATTATTATTGTTGATTCTGACAGATATTCGAAGGTAGATGGATAGCGACGGCGACCATTGTGAATTGGAACGTTAGGCCTAACAGTTGTGATATTTATGTAAAAGTAGAAATAGTACTATAACGTAATTAAAAGATTTCAGGAAATTGAAGGCTCTGTATAATTTTACCTGACACCGCTCACACTGGGTCAACGGGAAGTACCCAATGAATTTTGATTTCCTCGAGAGTGTCAAAATGTACGTTTTTTTGCCACATAAGTCGAAGTATCTTTTTTGTCGTTAACTTACAAGATTGATTTTTTTACAGCTTCAAGAATCCGCAGATTTGAGTATATGGTTTTATTTTCAACTCGATACCTCCACGCGTTCCCGAGATAAAGGGTCTTGACAGACAGACAGACGGATTGACAACAAAGTGATCCTATAAGGGTTCCGTTTTTTCCTTTTGAGGTACGGAACCCTAAGAGGTTCATCTTATCAAAAATTAAAGTAATTTACGTACCTATTACTTCACTGAAAAAACTTTGAGCTATCCCTACAACGACGAGCAGTGGTGGCCGAGAGGTAACGGCCCCGACTTACGGAGTAGTAGGTCGCGGGTTCAAACCCAGCGAGGCGCATTACTTTGTGTAATTTATTTCATCACCACTGCTCTCGAAACGGTGAAAGAAAACATCGTGAGGAAACCGGCATGTCCTAGAACCAAAAATTGGAAGATATGTGACATCCACCAACCCGCACTGGGCCCGCGTGGTGGATTACGGCCCATTCCCTCTCGTAGAGAAGAGACCTGAGTCCCAACAGTGGGAACATTATAAGGCCGACTATGCTATGCTATCCCTACAATGTATTAATCACATGATACTTACCAGTATTTCATACAAGACATGACACTTAGCAGCTCTATCCGGAATTCCGGCCACAAATCACCTAGTGTAGACAAATCGATTAGCGCACGACTGTCTAGTTTTCCGGACAAAGTGATTAATTAATCATCAATAATTAATCATTTGTTTAAAAAATGTAGTAGATCTCAAATTAAAGTTCATAGGTCGCTATGTTATGCCTAGAGGCGTACAAATATGGTTGCAAGCAATAGCGTAGCTAGGCGTGGGTGAACTAGGTCCTCGCCCATGGCCTCGCACCCAAAAGGGCCTCGCACAGGCGAGGGCTCTTTAAGAACGAGGGCTATTTTATATTTGATAGGTTCGCGTTTGATCACTATTTCACCTGATGGTAAGCGACGATGTGGAAGAACACTGGAAAGAAAAAGGCCTCACTGATATGCCTTCGCCCACGTCTTAATTAGCCCATTCTACGACTCTGGTTGCAAGCAAAAATAAAAAGTACAATATTAATCACGCGAGAAATAAACTCGAATTATTTGCCAGGCTGCAGAGGGTGCCCTCTGCAGCTATTACATTACTCTAGATGATTGGAAAGTCGTACCGTGATATTTCAATGAAAAAGTATGTTAACACACTGTCCCATCGCATTTGACCTAATTCGTAAGGGGAGCGACTGACATTTGAAAATATCAGCTATCAATAAGTTTCTCACCGATTGCACAGACCAGAGGGGCCTACCACGAGCTTATATATTGAAACTTGTGTTTCTTGGGGTTCAGCACCTGCTGAACCCCTTTAGTTTCACTGACATCAACAACTGGAACGGTCATAGAATGTACAGGTTTCCTTTAACCATACTTCACTCCATTACTTACAATTACAATCGGGTATTGAACCCCATTACACATCCTTCTATCCACTGAACCATACCAAACTAATTAAAAATACACAACCCCTATAATTCCACCCTCTATGAGACACTACTAACCTTTTGAAGACCACCCTACCGTCACAGTTAAAAGATCACCCGAGCATCGAACTTGTACATACAAGGCGCTTACTCAACTATAGTGACGCTGACTGCGGGCCTGTTGGGTCGGTGATTAGTGGTCCTGACTACTATGCCGGAGGTCGTAGGTTCGATTCCCACCCAAGACAAATGTTTGTGTAATGAGCACGATCATTTGTTTTGATTCTGTTTTATTTTAATTTATCTATAAAATGGAGCTGAGAATTTAATTGTAGTGTCTTTATTTCTAAAGACCAATCTTTATTAATATTTAAATACATCATAACTATTAAATATTATAACTTAATAGGTATTTAAACAAACAGAATATAATAATATGTACAAACAGGTAGAAAAAGTACTCACAGGGTATCAAAAAGTTCGTCCGCATTGATGACAATGGGAAAAGTGCCCAGAACGCTGGCAGCATTGCCACGCTGGATGGCAATGCTGATTCGTTGACCGAAGAAAAGCCCAGCCCTCTGGTCACGCGAAGAGTCGACCAGCTGTTTGCAGATATCCTTAACAACTCGATGAGTGCTCGGACCCCATGGCCCTAGTTTATCTATATTATGCATGTATGTATGTATTTAGAAATACATAAGTATGTTTAACAGTTGTCTAGTAATAGCACAAGCGCTGCTTAGTTTGGGACTGGATGGTGTTGTGTTTGCGGGATCTAATGGTGAAATGGCGACAGCGACTGTCGCAACCCAGGGTTAAAATATTATCATCTTCGGAAATAACACTATAATATCATTTAATATTCCACAACTTTCAAACAACACCATATTTTTTTTCGGTGGTAAAATCATCCAACGGCATCCCCCGCTCTTGGGCGGAGCGTTAGGATGTGTCAGACTTTTACTGACTAAAAACCCAGTCCTGTTCCTTCTTTGCCTTTCATACCAGGGCCGAGTCTTCCTTTCAGAAGCAGATCCTTGGCCCGAGTAGACTTCGAGCCTGCTGGGCCCCTACGGTTTGGTGACATCTCCTTGAGGCGCGCGTGGAACAGTACGTGCCGTCGACGACTTGGGCTTGGTCCAGACGGTTACCGGACGATCGGACGGCGAGCCCGTGCCTACGTTGGCCAGAAATCGGGATCGGGATCCCGGCGGCTGGGGCGTGAGGCCCGCGCCCTCGCGCGTGCCTGTGTGGCCTCAGTAATCGAGGGTTAGACTCCAAATATATTGGTTTAAGAAGCTGACCCTCATTTACAACAAACGGGCATCGAACCCGTGTGTCAGACTACTACTCACTGAACCATAGTGTGTCGTGAACCGTGCTAGACTGGTAGTACATCACAAGTGTGTGGGATGCCATGCGTGCAGTCCTGCCGGTGTGAGAAGTACGGGCGGACAGGTGCTCCACTTGAGGTGATGCTCTAATGCGTTGGTTTGACTCATCAACACTTTTTTTTAATGATATAAAATATTATAGTGCTTGACTGTGATCCCACGTAATGGTAAGCAGTGATGCAATAATTGATGGTGAATCGCACTAATTTTGAAAGAGCCTATTCATTTTTGTCGGCGTTTGATTTTAATAATCTAGTACGAAACCCTTCGTCTGCGAGTCTGGCTCGCACTTGGAGGTTAGGAAATTAACTTCTCCTGCTCTAAGTGGACTGAGACGGAGTGTCAAACCTTTATTGACTAAAATCCATCTGTTTTCTTTCTGTTCTCCAAGAGCGATCGTAATCGGGAGAAGGATTTATAATCCAATAAGATGCTAGTAGGGAACTTGACCGTACTTCCGGGATTAGCATAGTCTGCCTTTTAATGTTCCCACTGTTGGGACTCAGGCCTCCTCTCTAGGAGAGGGAATGGGCCGTAATCCACCACGCGGGCCCAGTGCGGGTTGGTGGATGTCACATGTCTTTGAATTTTTGGTTCTAGGACATGCCGGTTTCCTCACGATGTTTTCCTTCACCGTTTTGAGAGCAGCGGTGATGAAATAAATTACACAAAGTAATGCGCCTGGCTGGGTTTGAACCCGCGACCTACAACTCGTAAGTCGGGGCCTGTAGCGACATCTATGGCGTCACATAAGAACTAATCCTGCATCGCGCAATCAGAGTTCTCCGCGCGTTTAGAACATAAAGAACAGCCCGAAATCATCTATCGGGCAGTAGTAGCCCACCAGACATAACACCCGTCTGGTCGGAGGATCCTCCCTTTTCAATGGAGGTTTGCGGGACTTTACTCTCTGTTCCGTCTACCCCCAAACTGGTGACCCTCGACAATGAACGTCAGCGCAGCCTACGTGCAGCCACTACTTCGTGACGTCATCATCATTACCTCAAGCTTTCGAGCAGCGAGCCATACAGCCAGCACCCACGGCTTTAAAAGGGTATCCTGACCACCAGCATGCCTACCTGGTCATACCTGGTCATCACCCTCAGCCTCATCAGCGACCTTGGCGAAGCACACTGCACCTTCGGCCAGTCACATGAAGAGCCACGAAGAACCTCTCCTGGTCGACGCAAACAGTCAAGCCACTACATCGCACAGCACCGCTCCGACTCACTGGAGCCTGCAGCATCATCCCGACTCACTGGGACATCATCACCCCGACTCACTGGGGCAACATCCCAACTCACTGGGACATCATCACCCCGACACACTGGGGCATCATCCCGACTCACTGGGACAGCAACACCCCGACTCACTGGGGCATCACCGCAGACAGTTCCGACTCACCGAGAACTATGCGGCATTCGGTTCCGACCCACTGGAACCAACCTAACTGACCTGGCACGCATCAAGAAGCATCAAGAACCATCGATCTCCGATCTCCGGAGGGGAGTGATGTAGCGACATCTATGGCGTCACATAAGAACTAATCCTGCATCGCGCAATCAGAGTTCTCCGCGCGTTTAGAACATAAAGAACAGCCCGAAATCATCTATCGGGCAGTAGTAGCCCACCAGACATAACACCCGTCTGGTCGGAGGATCCTCCCTTTTCAATGGAGGTTTGCGGGACTTTACTCTCTGTTCCGTCTACCCCCAAAGGCCGTTACCACTCGGCCACCACTGCTCTTCCGGGATTATCTTGATATATTATTCTCCTGTTGGAGGCCTATTTATTGAGTGTGCAAATCAGTCCCTCCTTTTTTTATCAATGAATAAAAACCCCCTTAATTTTTTTATTTTGTTTTTTTTTTTTCTGTTATAGCAACAATAGAAATACACATTCTGTGAAAACTCCCTACCTCTTTCGGTTTATGAGATACAGCCCGACAGACGGACAGCGGAAGCTTAATAAAAAAGTGAACCCCAAAAAAAAGGATATATCAATGATTATTGTAGACATTATTATGTCTGAGGGATATCCGTAGTACTATGAGTCTACAACGGTATATTTTAAATCACATTTCAATTGTGTTCATTAAGTATGCAGCTCACGCTCTTTACTGTCTGTTGTGGGAACTTGGGAAGTAGGCTTCTATAGTATTTGGGCATACAAAATAATGGGAATGTAATATTTTTTAAATTAAATAACACGCGAACAAAAGAATGCTTTAAATTGAGATTGATAGAGAAAGTTGTTTCTAACTTCTGCTATGATAAAAAGTATCTTTATAGTCTACTAATATTATAAAGAGGTAAAGTTTATAATTTGGTTTGTAGGAATTAATCCCTGGAACTACTGAACTGATTTTCAAAATTGATAGACTGATGGTAAGCGGTAATGTGGCTGACAATGGAGCACGCTTGGTTATTACCTATTCAATCTTGATTTAAAGATCTGTCAT
Organism: Mythimna pallens; assembly: GCA_961205895.1. NCBI lineage: Eukaryota > Metazoa > Arthropoda > Insecta > Lepidoptera > Noctuidae > Mythimna > Mythimna pallens. Next base: position 1,900,212 of record OY540852.1, read on the forward strand.
AGCTATCAGAAAACACAGACTCTGGCAGGGAATTCCATTCCTTAGCTGTACGCATAATGAATGTGTTCCGAAAACGCGACACATTTATTTAACCAAACCATCAATTGACCAAACAGAGCCACTTACCATCCATACCCACGCATGACCGCCCCCACTCAACATCCGTATGTTACACATGGGCTCACGCACACATGCAAACATTCACTCACACATGCATGAAGCTCAACAGGTGTGTATACGTGTGTTATACAGCGAGTTGTATTTTTTGTTTGTTTTAAAAAAACTTTGCCCCACCTAGACCCGAAACACCTATCTATAGCCAATACAAAATATTTGTTCCGTCATCATCATCATCATCATCATTTCAGCCGAATAGAGGCCTATTCGGCTGAAAGTGTTGCTATAACGACCGTATCAATCAGATTCCCGCGACCCTCATCAGGTCATCGTTCCACCTTGTGAAGGCCTTTGTCCTGTGCAAGGATCGAACCCGTGACCCGCCGCGCAGCAGCCAATTGCTCAATCACTATCGTCAACCGTGCCGTCCTTATTGTTAGATAGACCTGATTATTTATGTTTGTTAATTTGTTATCAATTTTCTTTATGTTGTGTAAGAATTCTTTGTCTTTGTAGCACAATTGTAGCTATTACTCAAAGTTTGAATTGACTAATTAGACATAATTAACTAGTTATTCTCTATTGGCTCTGCGATTTGAAATGCAGTTGGGGCGTACCGTAAAATATGTCATTTTTAAGTATCTTATACCAACTTTCTGGTGAAGCATTCAATTTAAAGCCCGTTGCCAGGGTTGTGGGATTGTTTGAAATAAACATCGCGGCTCAGGAAACTTTAGTCTGTAAAAGACACACCCACCCTCACGCTCCCGAGTCATCGACGACGCGTAGTATTCCACGCACGCCTCAAGGAAATGTCAGCAAAACCGTGGTGGCCCAGCAGGGTCGATGCCTACTGGGTTTGTGTGAAAGAGAACCCCGGGGCCCTGGAACGAAGGCAAAGAAGGAACACAGGAGTGGGTTTTAGTCAGTAAAAGTCATAAATGCCCTCTCGCACTGCCCTAGAGCGCGAGAAGTCATTGGATAATTTCCATAATTTTTAAATTTTTAAACAAATTTTACCGTGGCTCCGTAGGCTTTTACATAGGTAAAATGCCCATTTCATGATGAATTTAATACGACAGACAATTAAAAAATTGCCTTCGACACTCCTCAATTGTCTAGTTCTCTATTAGTAAAATAGATTTCGTAATTGTATTAGTACTGTCAGATTTCTCCTACAAAAAAATCTCTACAATAATAAGATAATAATGAGGGTTTAATTACTAAGCAGTAATACATTTATTATACTAAACTTAACTAAGTACATTCAAACGTCGAGGTACTCTTCCACTACACTGTCATCTTGAAACATACCCAGAAGGCTGGCAGCATTGCCACGTTGAATGGCAATACTAAAGCTTTGGGCAAAGAACTACTAGCCCTCTTTGGTCGAGAAATATCCTTGAAAAGGAAACCGTCTCGAACCCTACAATATTAGGTTAAAAAGTTAATAAAAACTCAGTACAATCGTTACCATAGAAACTCCTAAAAAAAATCTACTCAGACAACTCAATAAATATACTAATCGATGCGAAAATGTCAGCATTTTCTCCCCGAGTCCCCAGACATTTGTATGAAGGCCGCACGTACACCAGCCCCGGAGAATCCAATTTAGATAAGAATTCAGAGCATTTCCTTTCAAGAAAATAAATTAGATTACTGAGATAAATCGTCTGACAGTACTGGAGATATATAGATGTCTTCTTTCACCCTTATCTGAGAACTTCATTTAAAAAAAAAATTGATAATTTAAAATAGTATAATGTAATTTTGAGAGCCATCTTTGCTCATTTCCACTGAACGAGCAAAGATGGCCAACGGAGAAATTTCTAAATATGTAGCTACAAATACACTAGCTTCGGTCAGTGGCTTCGGCCACGTAAAAGTAGAAATTATTTATGCCCATGTTACTCAGAAATAAAGCACCATTTTACTAGTGAAAAAGATATTAAAATCGGTCGAATAGTTTTTGAGTTTATCTTTCCTCTTTATAAAATTATTATTAAAGTATTAATTGGACTGGCCTGTTGGTCTAGTGGTTAGTGACCCTAACTGCTATACCGGAGGTCGTGGGTTCGATTCCCACCCAGGACAAATATTTGTGTGATGAGCACAATCATTTGTTCTGTGTCTGGGTGTAATTTATCTATAATATGAATGTATTTAGAAATATTTAAGTATGTTTATCAGTTGTCTAGTACTCATAACACAAGCTCTGGCTTAGCTTGGGACTAGACGGCGTTGTGTGTGAATATTATATTAATTAATAATATACATTACTATTCAACATTATAGATATTTTTTAAATTTTTTTAATTAACAAATCCAATTTATAATTGTTGTCTGTTTGTGTCATTTTGTTAAAAGCAATCATATGAACCATTGTGTTTTATGAATCGAGATATTCCTTCAAAAATAAAAACGGTTTATAAAACGTTACTTATAAAAAAAGACAAACTTTTTTTTTTATTGACGTCGTATAATTTATTTTTAGTATTAAACATTACTTTGGTATCACGCTGTATATCTTATCACTACGTTACCTTACCATATGAGTAATCTACCAATTTGTATTTGCACTCTATGAATTCTAAAAACAGCGTTATTCCATTGTGATAAGGTATATTTTTTTACACCTGAATCGCTTATAAAACTTGGTAGGGACATGCATTAAAGCCAATCTAGTTTGACCTCCTTCGTCCCTCGCATTGGTTTAGAAACAGAAGTGTAAAGGTAAATCGCATAGAAGTTCACAGGTCAAGAAAACTTGGTCTTTTCGCGTTCCGATTTTGAAAACAGAATAAGTTATTCATTCGCGAGTTGGACGTCGCGCGCAGCGGCCATTTTGATTTTAATTTTTTTCTTTTTTATAAACAGTGAATTGGGAATTCGGTATAGTGCCAAATATTTTTTGGGAATTTTGTGATTTTTGGATGATTTTTCCTTGAAAACTCGAGTGTTTGTGATTTTTTTTTTTTGCATGTAAGTACAATTTTATTGTTGTTTTACTTGTGACCAAGTGTAGATAAAGTTTAAATCCATATATTAACGTGATAAATGATTTCCTACTGTATTTATCAATGTTAATTTTGTAGCCATCCTATCGATAATAATGTCGTCATCGTAGATAATATGTTTAACTCATTTTTAACGGTAAATTAACGTAGTTATCCGCATTCATCTGCAATTTATATTCATTATAATCCAAACGAATTTTATAGACGCATAATTATGATTGTTTGTTTAATTAAAATGCACTAAATCTCTAGAATATTTTGACATAGATATTCTTTGATGAAACTGACCATACTTTTACGATAATCCTTTCACTGATAAAAAAACTAGGCTGCGTGATTGTTTCGTCACCGAGGTCCAGGAATGCTTAGGGCAAGTCTAGGAACACGGGTAAATTTTAGCCAGTAAAAGTCTGACACTTGCGCTCGCTCCACGTAGAGCGGGAGAAGTTATTCGATGAATACACTAACCAAAAAAAAAAACGGATAAAAAACTACACTATCGTACTTACCTGTAAAAATCCTCGGTCTCTGTAATCTAGGCTACTGGCGCGAAACCACGGAAAAGGTAGTATCTACTAAAGCCATTTTTCAGGTATAGTTTTACAGTTGAAAACGATTTTTTTATTTTTAAGCATGTTTTAATTGTGTTTGTTAGCATGTAGTTTTGTAGTTTTTTTTTATGGTGGGAACTCATCCAATGACATCTCCTGCCCTTGGGCGAGGCGGGAGGGCGTGTCAGACTTTTACAGACTAAAACCCGCTCCTGTTTCTTCTTTGCCTTCGTTCCAGGGCCCCGGGGTTCTCTTCCACATCACCCATGGCCCCAGTAGGCCTACGGTTGTTGACATCTCCTTGAGGCGCGCGTGGAACACTACACGCCGTCGATGACTTGGGCTCGGTCCGGACAATTTCCGGACGGTCGGATGGCGAGCTACCCATTGCTCACCGTCCGCAAGCCTACGGTGGCCGGAATCCCGGCGGCTGCGACGTGAGGGCCATTTCCTCGCGCGTGCAGCCACCTCCTTTGCTAGCATTATTGCTTCGTAGAAGGAGGCGACCGCCTGCCACTCCTCCTCGCTCCGAACCATGGCCTGTACCAAGGCCTGGCGCCCCCACGAGGAGACGGCGGTGCTCTGCCCAAGCAGAGCACACCTCTACCGTATGCTCCACCGTGTCCTCCGGGCAGCCCACAAAATGGTGACACCTGGGCGCTTCTTCCGCACGAATCCGATGCAGGAATCTCCCGAACTGACCATGTCCGATGAGGATCTGCGTCATGCGGAAGGTAAGGACACCGTGTTGTCTTTCCAGCCACTCCTCGAAGAGGGGACTTACCGCCATAATTGTGGCGTGCCCGGCACTGGGTTGCGACAGTCGTTGCCATTCCAGCATAGCTTAAATTTTGTAGTGCTTTTAGTTAATCTCATGTGTAAAATTTATCTGCCCAGTGTCTTCAAGGCTAGAGTGAATAGGCTCTTAATAAACTAGTGCACCTCACCATCAACGATTGCATCACTGCTTACCATCAGGTGAGATCGCAGTCAAGCACTAGTTTAAATTAGATATGGAAAACGGCCAAGTGCGAGTCGCACTCCCACACGAAGGTTCCTTACCATTATCTATAAGCGGGCTTGCGGACGGCGGGCAACGGGTGGCCCGCCGTCCGACCGTCCGGACCAAGCCCAAGTCGTCGACGGCGCGTATTGTTCCACGCGCGCCTCAGGGAGATGTCAGCAAATCGTAGGGGCCCAGCAGGGTCGAACACTGGGGCCATGGGTAGTGTGAAAACGAAACCCGGGCCCTGGGACGAAGGCAACGTAGGAACAGGAGTGGGTTTTTAGTCAGTAAAATTCTGACATTATCTCTTGCTCCGCCCAAGAGCGGGATTTGTCATATGATGATTTTCCCACCTAAAAAAAAAACCATTATCTATAAAAACGCCAAAAAAATCATGACTGTTGTATGGGGGCCCCACTTAAATATTTATTTTATTCTGTTTTCTAGTATTTGGTGTTTTAGCGGCAACAGAAATACATCATATGTGAAAGTTTCAACTGCGTAACTATCACGGTTCATGAAAAATAGCCTGGTGACAGACGGACAGACAGACGGCCGGACAGCGGAGTTTTAGTAAAAGGGTACCGTTTTATCCTTTGGGTTATACCTACCCTAAAAAACAGGGCAAGTGCGGAAATCGGAATCGCGCACTGAGGGTTCCGTACAAACTTGAAAAGTAAATTGTGGTTTACGATTTATGACGTATTAAAAAAAAAACTACTACAAATTTTTGAGTCTCAGTTCTAAGTAACCCCCAAATTTTTTTTTTTCTATTTTTCTGTGAATATCTTAGTACGGTTCACAAAATACATCTACTTACAAAGTTTCAACACGATAGTTCTCATAGAAAAAAGTGGCTGTGACATACGGACGGACAGACAGACATAACGAATCCATAAGGGTTCCGTTTTTCTGCCATTTGGCTACGGAACCCTAAAAAGGGGTTGCTAAAATTTTAGTAATAGGGTCCCGTTTTTTACCTTTGGGGAAAACCTTCACTAAAATTGAAGCGTGTCGATAGTACCTAGGTACTTGAATTAAAATGCAACATAATTACGAGCTTGTATACGTCATATTAAACACATGGTTTTGTACTTAACGGAACGTGTAAACACTTAAAATGTAGTTAATTTTATCTTTTACTACATAACATATTATCACGCCCGTATTCCATCTGTAAGTGGTAGGTAGGGCCGTTTGAAAGAGTGACCGTGGCCCTGAAATGCGAAGGGCAAATGAAGGAACACAGAGTCTTAATAATAGTCCCAAACGCCCTTTCGCTCCACCTAGAACGAGAGAAGTTGACATAGTAGATCTCCCACCCATAAGTAGGTACAAAACGTTTTGGGAACAAATTCATTGTGCGTACTTACAGCTTTTTTTTTATTCTGGTGCGAAAATCATCTTATGACATCCCCCGCTCTTGGGCAGAGCAGGAGATAGCGTCAGACTTTTACTGATTAAAAACTCACTCCTGTCCCTTCGTTGCCTTTCGTACCAGGGCCGAGTCTTCCAGAAAAAGACCCTTGGCCCCAGTAGGCTTCGACGCGCGTCGACGACTTGGGCTCGGTCTGGACGGTTACCCGACGATCGGGATCGGAATCCCGGTGGCGGTTGGGGCGTGAGGACGGCTAAGAAGTGGAATTCTCTGCCGGAGTCTGTGTTTTCTGATTACTACAAGTTACAACCTAAAGATCTTTAAGTCAACGTAAAATAACTGAAACTTCAACAGTCCGGACTAAGCGTTTCGCTTCGTCGTTTATACCGCGTTCATCGAAGGACTGGAACAATTTGCCTGCTGCGGTCTTCCCGTCCAACTATAATTTAGGTGTCTTCAAGGCTAGAGTGAATAGGTTCTTAATAAACTAGTGCGTCTCACCATCAATGATTGCATCTCTGCTTACATCAGGTGGGATCGCAGTCAAGCACTGGTTTATTAAATAACAATTAAAAAAAAAACTTTTAATTTTTAATTATTGATTCCCACCCAGGACAAATGTTTGTGTGATGAGTACGATCATTTGTTCTGTGTCTGGGTGTAATTTATCTATAATATGTATGTATTTAGAAATATATAAGTATGTTTATCAGTTGTCTAGTACTCATAACACAAGCTCTGCTTAGCTTGGGATTAGATGGTGTTGTGTGATAGTTGTGGAATATTATTATTATTATTGATAGGATTGCTTTTAACCACTATCTCACCTGATGGTAAGCTGTCGGCCATGGAGCACGCTTGCCTAGAAGTAACCTATTCACTTCTAGAATCTTAAGATTTACCTAGTAATGGTGGTAAATGCTCGAAATAAACGTAGATTACAAAACTGTTTGAAGTTATCGTTAGGCAGTAAATCTTAGGATTTACCGAATAGTTTTTACACTAACATAGGTATATAGGTGCCTACTGTTTGTTGACTCATATGGAAAAACACATGTATCAAGGTATATAAGTACGTAAAATAATCACAAGTATCGTGAATATATGATCGATAAATACTCTACCAATAGATCAGTAAATAGAATGTGTAGCGACATCTATGGCGTCACATAAGAACTAATCCTGCATCGCGCAATCAAAGTTCTCCGCGCGATTAGAATATATACGACAGCCCGAAATCATCTAACGGGCAGTTGCCCACCAGACATAACACCCGTCTGGTCGGAGGATCCTCCCTTTTCAACGGAGGTTTGTGGGACTTTACTCTCTGTTCCGCCTACCTCCAAAAATGAAACAAAGTCGCTGACTACCTCTTTCTATTTCTCTGCTAAATTCTTCTTAATCACGCAACCAGGTTTACACGTAGATGAAATTATATCGATATGAATACATTTGTTTTGTTTGTGTTATATTATAAAAAACTTTTACAAAAAATATATACAACCGACTTCAAAGTAAAAAAACACTGACAAGTGCAAAATAACTTTAATTTCGGAAGTCGGTGTTTCTATAATAGTTTTGTCTCTTCGTTATTTAACACCGACTTCCGAAATTAAAGTTATTTTGCACTTTTCAGTGTTTTTTTTTACTTTGAAGTCGGTTGTATTTTTTTAATTTTGTAAAAGTTTTTTATTTTACATTTTTTAATTATGGTACCACCATTAAAAAGTACCACTCAGCCAAACTTAAATACCTTATAGCCAGAGTGCATCTCGTGACAATTCTAATAATCCCAAACACGGTTAGATTACATTAATTTATATATTCCCCCTCTACTTTCAGTCAGTCACTGACTACACGTATAAACAAAGCAATTTTACTTGTTACGACAGTTCTGCTGTGATCCTATGAGGAATTCTGTTCCATATCTTCGAAGTTCATGATCAGATCATAACAATATTTCTATGGGACCAACTCGGAAGCATAAACTTTCAATCAAAAAAAAAAAAAAGATTTCAATATCGGTCTACAATTGACCGAGAAATCGGTGAACATACATAAAAAAAAAACATACATTCAACCGAACATATAACCTACGAATAAAATATTTTTTTTTTTTAAATAAAATATATTAGTGGTTGATTGCGATCTCAGCTGATGGTAAGCAGTGATGCAATGTTGATGGTGAGACGCACTGGTTTATTAAGAGCCTATTCACTCTAGCCTTGAAGACACTTGAATTATAATCGGACGAGAACTTCACTAACTGAAACCCACCTTTGTTCCTTCAGGTACCCTTTCGCTTTCCGGGGCCACGGTAACACAGTCTATAATCCTTTCGGAAAATACAGATATAATAGTGTTTTGTCACAATTATCTATGACATAATCATAGTAAACAATTATCGATGACCATGGCTGATACATACCTATATGTTCACAATTAGAGTCATATTATTTACGTATATGATGTAACACATGCATGATTTGGGATCAAAATAATATAATGCTAATCGATGTTGTTTGGTAAGATAAATTAATACTGTAACATGAAAATATTGTAAACAATTACTTTTTTAAAAGAGTAACCATGGAGTTTCTTGCCGGTTCTTCTCCATAGGAAACGGCCAATTTGGAACCGTGCACTAGCTTCTGACGTTTTATAAGTGCCTATGTGAAATAAGAACTTTTAACTTTGACTTTGAAGAGGAAAAGACTCGATTAGAGTCACAGACATTGGAAAATTATGTAAATTAGGACCGACCAAACTGTAGGCATGGGCTTGCGGACCAAGATCAATGGGTAGCTCGCCGTCCGGCCGTCTGATAACCGTCCGGACCGAGCCTGAAACGTCGACAGCGCGTATTGTGAGGAGATGGCAGTAAACAGTAGAGGCCCAGCAGGGTCGAATGGGGCCACGGGTGTTTTGAAAGTGAAACCTAGGGCCCTGGGACGAAGGCAAGGAAGGAACAGGAGTGGGTTTTAGTCAGTAAAACTGACAGGCCCTCACGCTCCACTTAAGGGAGGGGGTGGTCATTGATTTTCCCACCAAAAAAAAGGACCACGTGTTTCCCTTTCGGAAGTCAACTCACTTGACTTCCGAAAGGGAACACGTGGTCTGCTGGCTTCGGCCCTACTGGTCCTTACGGCTTTGCTGACATCTCCTTGAGGCGTGCGTGGAACAATACGCGCCGATGACTTGGGCTCGGTCCGAACGATTACCGGATGGTCGGACGGCGAGACACCCATTGCTCGCCGTCCGCAAGCCCGTTCCTACGGTGGCCTGAAATCGAAATCGGGATCCCGGTGGCTGGGGCGTGAGGGCCACTCCCTCACGTGTGCACATACGGCTTCCTCCTTTGCTAGCATTACTGCTTCGCAGAAGGAGGCGACCGCCTGCCACTCCTTCTCGCTTCGGATGGCCTGTACCAAGGCGCGGTTCGAGAAATCGCTGCAGCGGATCGCCCCCACGAGGACACGGCGATGCTCTGCCCACCGTGACCTCCAGTCCACATAATGGTGATACTTCCGCACGAATCCGGTGCAGGAACTGCCCAAACTGACCATGTTTGGTGATAACCTGCCTCATACGGAAGATGATGACGCCGTGACGTCTTTCAATCCACTCCTCAAAGTGGGGACTTACGGCCATAATTATGGTATACCCAAGACCCTTGGTCTTGGAACGCAAGGGCGAAGAAAGAACATGGGTGTGGTTTGAGATGATTTTCCACCTAAACCAAAAAAAAATCGTTGACCTTATCATCGCTTGCCATCAGGTGACACAGTGGTTAAACACTAATACAATAATTCACAAGGCCGTCTAGTCCTAAGCTAAGCAGACCTTGTGTTATGAGTACTAGACAACTGATAAACACTTATGTATTTCTAAATACATACATATTATAGAGAAATTACACCCAGACACAGAAAAAATTATCGTGCTCATCGCACAAACATTTGTCCTGGGTGGGAATCGAACCCACGACCTCCGGCATAGCAGTCAGGGTCACTAATTACTAGACCAACAGGCCAGAAACTAGCCTTAGATATATATCAATAACTAGCTTAAGCCAGCGACTTCGCCTGCGTAAAAGTAGGGTTTTCCATACAAACTTTGGACCCCCATTTCATCCCTTTAGGAGGTAAGTTTTGGAAAATCCTCTCTTAGTGCTCATCTACGTCATAAAAGGAAACCTTGTGCAAAATTTCACGCTCCTAGTCCCAGTAGTTTCGGCTGTGCGTTGATATGTCAGTCAGTCAGTTTCTCCTTTTTTATATATAGATAATAAAAAATGTTCGCCCGGGTACATAAATTATAACTTATATGTCACTAAGGAATAAAACAGCTTTCTTTTGGTGAAAAAAAATTTGCGATCGGACCAGAACCAGTACTTTCATAAAAAATGAAGATGAAAAACTGTGATGTACAAATTCTACAATAACTATTATCATCAAGTACATAGTATGTGTCATTTTACCTATTCTATCCTCGGCTGATAACGCTATCACAACTGATATGTGATAAGATTGCAAAACACGGTAAAATTGTTTTAATAGCTTGGAACTCACTTTTTAGCGTTGTAAAGATATTTTCTGTTTTCTATATATATAAAATCTCCGTCGAATCTATTTGTATATATATATCTATATATATATATATATATATTATGGTGGTATATAAAAGGAGAAACTGACTGACTGACTGATATATCAACGCACAGCCAAAACTACTGGGACTAGGGACGTGAATCTCGGTTATATGTTTCTTAAAAATACAAAATTATATACAAAAACACTTAGTGAAGTGTTTTTGTATATAATTTGATTAAAACTATATATATATATATACACTAAAGGCTATTCCTAACTAAAATATGGCATCATAAAACTCCTCCGCATCGCTGTCGACTCGAAGCGCCAGAAAGGCTGGTGGCATCGCCACGTTGAATGGCTTAATCTGTGACCGAGGTAAAAGCCAGCCCTTGGGTCACGCGAAGTGTCAACTAAGCGTTTGCATAGTTCTTTAAAAAGCGTATGAGCACTCGGAACCCACGGCCCAAGAGTTTCAACCCCAAAAGGCTCAAAAATATAACTGCCGACAGCACCAGCAGCACCAGCGCAGCACGATAAGTTACGAAGATGGAATGGCGCAAGATTGTCGACACAGGTAGCGTCCCACACTAAAGGTCTACCCATCTTCCACGGAAATAAAGACATATCGTCCGGTCTCTTACCGTCGTCGCGTGCCAGGCCATGAGATTATTATTTGGTCCTAGACTCCAAGGAAAAGAGAAAAATAAACATCATTTTATCTAATTATGCTCGTATTTTTTCCAAATCGATTTTATACACATAACCAACGTAAGTTCTTTATCAAGTAATATTGAGTAATTAGTGTAAAGATTACAATCAATATTGTGTTCGTATGTTATATTTCGAGGAAATCGCTTGATCGTTTCATCTGTTAGCCGTCTCAGATAAATTACCAAACTGGACTTTGTAGGGTTTATTTATTTATTATGGTCACAAAGATGGACATAAGGTAGAACGTAGAACTACACTGCGCACACGTGTGCCACACACGCCGATCTGGGCGCGTCGGTCTCCATACATTTTATATGGCAACTAGACTTGCAGAGCTGCATTAGATCCACGCCACGCGACGTCACGCAACGCGCCGCTACGTTGGTCCCCGTGTGCGTCGGTCTAATTTAGTTCTAGCTTTAATGTCTTAGGCATTTTCTACCAGTAAACGTTTGGGTGATACAGAATAAAATAGGTAGTGGTAGGTGCAATAAAGGCAATTTCCCCATGACTTCTCCCGGTCTAGGGTGGAGCCAAAGGGCGTGTTAGACTTTTACTATTTTCCTTCTTTGTCATGAGCCCCAGTAGGCTTGGGTTCTGCTGGGCCTATACGGTTCTGATGACATCTCTTTGAGGCGCGCGTGGAACACTTCGCGCCGTCGATGACTCGGACTCGGTCCGGTCGGTTACCAGACGGCCGGATGGGAGTTACCCATTGCTCGTCGTCCACAAGCTCACGTCTAAGGTGGCTGGAAATCGGGGTCGGGATACCGGCGGCTGAGGCGTGTGGTGTACGTTTTCTCCGGGCGTTTCTCCTGCACGAATCAGGTGCAGGAACCTCCCGAACTTACCATGTCCGGTGAGAACCTACATCACGCGGAAGGTGAGAACGCCGGAACGTCTTTCCACCCACTCCTCAAAGAAGGGACTTACCGCCATAATTATGGCGTGCCCAAGCACCATTAGGGCTCAGGGATTGTTCAAAAGACTTGGTAACGTGAGAGGTGTTATCTGATGATTTTCCATTACACAAAAGCTTATTCAGACCAACGATTTCTAATCAAATGAAATCGTCGTTTATTAATCTAACAAAATATATTCGAATTTAAATTTATTTTAAATACTGACTGAATAATATTGTTATTATAATCTAATGCAATTTAATTAATTTAATTTTAATAACTTTAATTTTATGCAATTTAATTTATTTTACATAATTTCGTTTTAATTGAAATTGTATGTTTATGATGTAAATTCCTAGAATAATCCTGTTCATGCGCCACAAAGTAAGACGTTTGAGTGAGCAATCCCAACCACCATCCCAACAACCGCCAGATAGTAGATAATACTTTACCTTTGTACTAGTAATCAAAAATAGTAATGTAGAATGTAGTATTGTAGTACCTAATTCCATCGACAGCGCACAATATTCCACGCCCACGTCAAAGAGATGTCAGCAAGGGCCCAGCAGGACCCATACGCACTATGGCCATAGATTTTTTTTAAAGAGCTGCTTCGTCCCTGGAACGCAAAAGCAACTAAAGGAACACGGGTTAAAGTTTCCGTACAAACTTACCTATGAAAACAGTTCAGTTCCCGAATTGAGTTACGAAGATTTTTCCGAACCGCCAATTTTTTTTTTTTGTATCGTAACTACTTTACTGTTTTCATATTTTGACCCTATACTTGTGTTATTAGACCTCAGTTTCAACGGAAAGTAGGTACCCGAGTGGGTTTGAGCAGTTATTTGATGATATACCATATTCAAATTAAAAAAAAAAACAGACACAACATTAATTTACTCCCTTCTTGTACACCTACAACGAAAAATGCAAAATCATTTTCCCGAAAGACGTCCTTTTGATCTTTACACGTAATTTTGCAAACGATTCCTATCACTGCTATAAATATGTTCTAGGTAACAAGCACACTAAGTAAGGGTCAGTTCACACCAAGATGCGACGCGACGCGACGCGACGCTGGGCACACATTTTAAAAGAGCGACTCAAAATATAACGAAAATATACATTTCATTGTGAGAATTCAGAATACGCCGCACTACACAGCGTTGCGCCCCGAGTCGGCCACGCCTCCGATTCCTTTGTTCTGACGTCATCTCGACGCTCAGTCACGGGGTTAGAACAAAGGAATAGGAGGCGTGGCCGACTCGAGGCGATCAACGAAAAGAGAATCGAAACGATACGGTTGTAACTTGGCTAGGGGGGCTCAACCGTGTATCTTTTACTTTAATTCTTAATTGTATACAAAAACATAACGTATACAGACAGTTCATGTCCATGGGCGAACTTAACTCAGCAGTGAGTTTTCTCCCAGCGAACCTTTGAGTTATAAAGAGAGAATATATTCGAGGGTAGGATCCAGTGCACAATATATATCTTTTGTGTAATAAATCTATATATACTATAAAAGGAGAAACTGACTGACTGACATATCAACGCACAGCTGAAACTACTGGGACTAGGAACGTGAAATTTTGCACAAGGTTTCCTTTTATGACGTAGACGAGCACTAAGAGAGGATTTTCCAAAATTCAGCCCTTAAGGGGTTGAAGTGGTGTCTAAAGGTTGTATGGAGAAACTTTAACGCGGGCGAAACCGCTGGCAAAAACTAGTAAAGTTATATTTTGAATTGCCCTTCAAAAAAGCGCGCGCATTTCACATTCTTCATTTCACTTCATTTCACACCGAGAAGCATCGCGTTGCGTTGCGTCTCGGTGTGAAATGACCCTAACTATCCGACACGGTGATTAACAAAAGATAATTAATATTTATAAAGTGATAACCGTAATCGATCCAAGCTAATTTGCGAAAAAAAAAAAACTAAAATGTCAGATTGTTATGCAAGGAGTTTTTACATAACATAAATGTTTTGTAGCCTGAAGTGAATGTCAATATTTTGTTGTTTGTTAGACATTCTAAAGTTAATATGAGATTAGTACAGCACACACCGGAGAAGCTAGGTTACTGTCTAAGACCCACACGTGCTCCTTCAGTTGCCATTTGTGTTCCAGGGCCGGTGACGGTTGAAATGAGGCAGTAAGGCAGAGGTGTTGTATTCTAGGACCACCAGTATCCCTTTCAAACTTTTCCCCATGGGCCTCGCAGGCATCGACCCTGCTGAGCCCCTACAGTTTGCTGACATATCTTTGAGGCGCATGTGAAACACTACGCCCCGTCGACGACTTGAGCTCGGTCCGGAAAGTTACCGGACGGCGAGCTATCCATTGCTTGTCGTTCGCAAGTCCGCGCCTGAGGTGAACGTTCTGAGAACGCTCTGCTCTGATTCCGGACGCCTGGGGCATCTTCGGCCGCGGCGGCCGGAACGTGACAATGTACGTTTCCCTCACTCTTGCGGCCGCCTCCTTCGCTAGCTTCCATCATGTACGGGTAGTACAACGCTGTATATCTAGTGGTCCTATGATGGAACGTATTCCTTCAGCTATCCTTTGTGTTTCAGTGCCACGGTAAGTCTTGCGTACTATACCCTCAAGGTAGAACTACACTGCGTACACGTCTGCCATACTCGCTGATCTGGGCGCGTCGGTCTCCATACATTTTATATGGAAACTAGACTCTCACTCACTTGATCCACGCCACGCGAACGCCACGCGACGTCGTTCTACGTACAAATCAGATCCCTCAACCTTTTCGTGTCGAATTCCGTTCTTCAATCAGTAACTCCTCGGTGTCAGCAATTGTAGAAAACGATAAATTGGTAGCCATGTTGACGCGCCTGAGTCGGTCGCTCGTTCTACAATCTTCTTCTTTTCGAGTCGATGGTAAACTCGTCAAACTGTTTGGGCCCAATAGGTGGCTACATTAATAGCAGCAACGGTAGCACTCATCAAATCCTCCAGAGTGCAGGTGTATGGGCACTTGGGGCATTCTAGTATGTGGCTCATGCCACAACAACAATAATAAAGGATGTAGCGTTGAACATTGTGTGTGATCTTGGCTACGAATTTTCTATTCGTTTGTTCTGACCACGTGACTTAACGTTGAGATGGTGTCATTCACATACATTTGATTAGTTTTCGACTAGCGTTAACGATTGCAGATTATCAACTTGGCTAGGGGTGCAGGGAGTGTTACACGTGTTCATCGGTCTAATGTAGTTCTTCCCCAAGTGTTTGATCTCTATACAGCTACAACAATATAACAGCTTTCAATCCAAACTGCCTACCTATAGTACAGAGTAACCTTGGCATGTTGGCTACACATATGTTTCGGATGGGTGAGCGCATTCAATCCGTTTTTATTATTTTATTTTACGCCTCGCTTTCATTTCCGGTACGAGAGTCGGACTTTACGTGTTTCGTGTTAGATGAGCAATAAAATGAAGGTACTCTTTAATAGTACCAATTACAGTTTTTCAATACACTTACGCCATCATCAGAAGACTTAGGCGTCCATTACACGATAGGTTTTGCTGTCAGTTTTGCCACAGTCAAATATTTTGATTGACGAAAAACCTACGGTCTAATGCGATGACTGACGTTTGCATTACGAAAACACAATGGCGATAACATTCCGTCATTCAAACATCATTCATGAATGATTGATGGTTTTGATTGACGCTTGCATGACCGTGTAATGGACGCCATAAAGTCAGCCAAAAAGGGCAATGGAAAGGGTTATTGCTCCAAGTCTCGTTGCGTGATCACATCAGAAATGAAGAGCAGTGGGCAGAGCACATTGCTCGCAGAACAGAAGGTCGATAGGAATAAAAGGTTCTGGAGTGGCGACCACGTACCGGAAGACGAAGCGTTGAAGGACCTCCCACAAGGTGGTTTGACGGCCTGGTGAGGGTAGCGAGAATCCGATGGATGCGAGAAACCTATGTCCAACAGTGGACGTCTTTTAGCTAAAATGATGATGATGATAATGAAGAAAAAGAAACTTACTCGAAATCCCGTTCTTATCCCTATCGATTTTAGGCACGCAATTTATTGTTTTTCGCACTAGTGCGGAAAAGTGCGCGTAGTTGCCCCGCTACAACTTAACTACATTTGTCGTATCAGGCTGGGCGACTCCCACAAATAGGCCTTGCTGGGCCTCTACGGTTTTGGTGACATCTCTTTGAAATGCTCTTGGAACAATACGTGTCAATTACTCTGACGGTTATGCCCTAACGGCGATCTACCTATTGTTTGTCGTCCGCATGCCCATGCTTACGATGGCTGGAAATCGTGGTTCGGATCCCGGCGGCTGATGCGTGAAGAAGTCCGTTCCTGCACGCGTGCGGCCGCCTCCTTCGCTAGCATTACTGCATCGCAGGAGGAGGGAAGGAGGAAGGAGGTTCAGAACCTTGGCACAATACAGACGGATAAAAAAAACTAAACTAATGAGGCATAATCAGTCTTTTAATGTCAGGCCTATCCTCTAGGAGAGAGAATGGACCGTAATCCACCTCACGGGCCCAGTGCATTTTGGTGAATGTCACATGTCTTCGAATTTATTGTTCTAGGACCTGCCTGTTTACTCACGATGTTTTCCTTCACCGTTTTCAGAGCAGTGGTGATGAAATAAATTACACAAAGTAATGCGCCTGGCTTGATTTAAACCTGCGACCTTACAACTCGTAAGTCAGGACTGATGCCACTGGGCCACCATTACTTTAGCTAACGAGGCAATCTCATTAATTAAGACAAATTATTTTCATTAACGTTCTAATTGATATCTCTGAGAGCTGAGCAGCATCTAAACTAACCTACAATGATGTATTTTACACAGTTATTGTGAAAACGTACTATTCGTTCATCCAAGGTTACATTAAACTGTGCATTTAGTACTCATAGTGAACAATAAAATTTACACAAGTGTGTTTTATTTGCTGAACTCAAAACGTTCGTAATCAACAGTTTGACAGAGGCACAATTTTTTCGTATTACTTCCATTCTTGTCGTACAGGACGTTTTAGACCTCGTTTTATAGCTATCATTATTACGGTCTTATTAGACCCCGGAACGTTTTTGTTTTTTTTTAAGTGGGTAAATGATCTAATGACATCCCCCGCTCTTTGGCGGAGCGAGAGGGCGTGTAAGACTTTTACTGAAAGAAAGAAAGGAAAAAGAAGTTTATTTGCACAAACATGGCACTAAAAAAATAACAAATCAATACCAAAGAGCGATGTTACGCGACACATCCGCGCAAAACGGCCACTGACTAAAAACCCACTCCTGTTTCGTCGTTGCCTTTCATACCAGGGCCGAGTCTTCCTTTCAGAAGCAGATGGCCCATCTGGATGTCTTGTCTTGGGTCATGTGGACGGATGGAGATGGAGAGGGAAGCCAAAGAAAAGATGGATGAATTGTGTGAAGAGTGATTTGAAAGAAAAGAAAGTTAGTGATAGTATGACGAGTGACAGGGCAGAATGGAAGAAAAAAACGTGTTGCGCCGACCCCAAATAAAACGGGACAAGGGCAGGAAGATGGTAACAGTACTAGATAAATTACACTATGATATTAATATCATAAAAGCGAAAATGTTTTTCGACTATGTAACTTATTTTAAGTGAGTAAAAAGCTCTTTTATTATTATAGTTTTTAGAAAAAGTTATATTTTTAGTGTTGTTGCAATTGTATTGTTGTGTTGTAATAGTGGTTTAGTCTACTATACAAAAACTGGGCAAGCGCGAGTTTGACTCGCTCACTGAGGGTCCCGTACAAACTTGAAAGGTAAATTGCGGTTTACGAGCTATGACGTATTAAAAAAAAACTGCTTACTAGATCTCGTTCAAACGAATTTTCGGTGGAAGTTTGCATGGTAATGTACATCATGTATTTTTTTCAGTTTTATCATTCTCTTATTTTAGAAGTTACAAGGGGGGGGGGGGGACAAATTTTATCACTTTGTAAGAGTCTTGAGGAGAGAAAAATTGAGTTTCAGTTTTAAGTATGACGAACCCCCAAAATTTTTTGTTTTTTTTCTGCTTTTGTGTGAAAATATTAATGCGGTTTACAGAATACATCTACCAATACCAATTTTCAACAGTATAGTTCTTATAGTTTCGGAAAAAAAAGTGGCACGGACAGACAGACAGACAGACACGACGAATCTATAAGGGTTCCGTTTTTGCCATTTGGCTACGGAATCCTAAAAAGTAAACACTGGCAAGTATCCGTCCAATTTAGAAACAAACCATTCGTTAAAAAAAAATCTTTATAAACTTGATAGCCATCAAAATTTTTTGCTTAAACGCACCTGTTAGGTACAGAGGGTCCAAAATTAGGGGAACACAGATGTTTCGACCGTTACAAAATACACGACAGGTGAAAACACAATGAAAGTGCGTGTGCGCATGTTTGGTTGTCGTTCGTTTGAATATTCAAGCTTGTAGGGATAGTGGTGATTGCTATTAGCAGAAATTGTGATAGGTAAGGCCGGGTTCCCAGTATGCCAGACCGGCAAATCTGCCGGACCGGTAAAACTGCCGGAAGGGCTAGTGGTTGTACAAATTATATGAAGCTATTATCAGCTTATTATCCCGGATCCGGCATTTTTACCGAGCGTTTTGCCACTACGACGTGCCGGTAGAAATACCGGACCGGAGTAATGTGAACGAGTTTGTGCCGGATCGCTCGCTCCGCACGTGCTCCCCTCGCCCCGCCCATGCTCCCCTCACGTCACTCGGTTCGCATTTTCGATATAAAGGACGTCTCATGGACCACATGGATATTCAAGTAGAAACTTTAATTACGCTTGTACATGAGAGACCTGTTCTGTGGGATAAGAGCGAAGAAGTCTATAAAGACTGACTGAGGTGAGTACTTGACTGTCCAGGATCCGGTGTAATGTGAACACTTTGTTCCGGCAGCCGTCTTCCGGTAGATTTGCCGGCATAATGGGAACCCGGCCTAACGAATACCTATACTCCATTCGACATAAGATTAGACATAAACAAACCATTTTTTGATTGGATCTTGACTTCTATTCTGGCCCCCTAGCCAAGTTACAATTGAATCGTTCGCGCTGAACGCTTCGAGTAGGCCACGCCTCCGATTCCTTTGTTCTGACGTCATCTCAACGCTCAGTCACGTGGTCCGAACAAAGGAATTGGAGGCGTGGGCTACTCGAAGCGTTTGGCGTGAACGATACGATTGTAACTTGGCTAGGGGGGCTGATGGCTGGGAACGAAACTAGTATTGCAATAATATAAATAGAAAATAGCAATAAATAGTTTTATAATCTCCATTGTTTTTCGTAAGTTGGAATATGTTCCAACACGGTTTCTTTACTGACAGCCGCTGATAAGCGCGACCTTGGAAAAATGAGTGAAATGATTGTGTACTCATAAAATATTTATGTTAATATGAAACGCCGTGTAAGTGATCACGGTGATCCTCATATTATTTTAGTAAGATGTTGATAACATTATGACCTTGTCCTTATCTCAACATGTTTGTAGTCTACACAGCATCTGTCTTCTTGCATACATCTCAATCATCCATCATCTTAGTATTAAGCATCACGTGCTTTTTCTTCATCATAATCTTTCTTTCCTGCCCTTAGCCCATATTACTTGGGGTCGGTGCAACACGTTTTTTTCTTCCATTCTATCATGTCATCCGTCACACTATCACTAACTCCCTTTTCTTTCATATCACTCCTCCCACAATCCATCCATCTTTTCTTTGGCCTCTCCCTCTCCATCCGTCTACATGTATACTTATAAATATTTTATTAATATGCTTTTCATCCCTTCTTTTTTGGTTACTTCACGATAAACGATTCTCTTTCAACATTTGAATAAAATTAGATTTTATTCTGTAGGATTTGCTAGCCGTTCAACGTCTCATCGACGTCAGCTGGCGCTGAAAATCAGCAATGTGGCTCTATTCAATACATGAGCTCTAGCATTTTGCTGAGCGCTGGTCGTTTTGCACGGATGTGTCGCATAACTCACTCTTTTACATAGATTTGTTATAATGTTATATTTTTTAAGTTATGTGCCATGTCTGTCGTAAATAAACTCTTTTTCTTTCTTAAAATCAGATAATTCCTTTCGCTCTACCCAGAGCAGGAGAAGTTATACATAGGGTGAATCAGGGATATAGGTACCTATTATACCTACAGTGATTTTTGCTTTGCTCTCGCGACTGTTGAGCGTGGGGTCTCTTCTTCTTCTTGCCCTTATCCCATATTACTGGAGGTCGGCCGAACCCGTTTTTTTCTTTCATTCTATACTGACACCCGTCACACTATCACTAACTCCCTTTTCTTTCATATCACTCTTCACACAATCCATCCATCTTTTATTTGGCCTCCCTCTCCCTCTCCATATATCTACATGTATACTCAGAACTCTTTTAGTAGCATGTGTTTCATCCCTCCTCTTCACATGACCATACCAAGACAAACGACTTCCTTTTTCAGTTACTGGCGCCACTTTCAAACTTCCCCTAATATACTCATTTCTCACTTTATCCATTCTCGTCACACCACACATCCATCTCAGCATTGTCATCTCCACTACATGCAATATTTCATCTATCTTTTTCACAGCCCAACATTCTGATCCATACAGTATGATAGGTCTTATCACGGACTTGTACATTTTACCCTTCAACTTGACTGTTGAGCGTGGGGTCGTGAATTAAATTCCCGGGTCAGGAAAAAGGGTTTATGGAACGAATAAGATACACTTTAAAATTAAAATAAAAACTGGACAAGTGCGAGTCAGACTCGCGCACTGAGGGTTCCGTACAAACTTACCTATGTAAATAGTTCAGTTCCCGAACGGAATTTCGAAGATTTTTCCGAATTGCAAAAAAAGTTTTTTTTTTGTGACGTAACGACATATTTACTGTTTTCAGATTTATTGCTATACCTGTGCTATAAGACCTTGCTTCATGCCAAATTTTATGATTCTGGGTCAATGGGAATTTTGATTCCCATGAGAGTGTCGAAATATACGTTTTTTACGTAATTTTTTTTATATAAAGGCTCACGTTTGACCACTATCTCACCTGATGGGAAAAACGACATAATAAATGGCCGTATCTCTTTTTTCGTTACAAACTCAACGATAAGTTTGATTTTTTTACTGTTTCGACTTTCGAGGACCTGCAGACCTGAGTATATAGTTTTAACTTCAACTCGATACCTCGCGCATTCCCGAGATAATGGGTCTTGACAGACAGACAGACGGACAACAAGGTGATCGGGACAATAAGGTTACCGTTTTTTCCTTTTAAAGTACGGAAGCCTAAAAAGTAGAGATCTTTTCTAAATGAGACTGTGACGAGAAATTCCACCACTGAGGCGTGCGGGGGCGCGCGGACAGCGAGCAATGGGTAGCTCGCCGTCCAACCGTCTGGTAACCGTCTAGACCGAGCCCAAGTCGTCGACGGCGCATAGCGTTCCACGCGCGCCTCAAGGAGATTTCAGCAAACCGTAGGGGCCCAGCAGGGCCGAAGCCTGGGGCCAAGGATCTGATTCTGAAAGGAAGACTCGCTCTGGTATGAAAGGCAACGAAGGAACAGGAGTGGGTTTTTAATCAGTAAAAGTCTGACACTATCTCAAGCTCAGCCCAAGAGCGGGGGATGTCATTGGATGATTTTCACACCGAAAAAAAAAAGAAAAAACCACTGGAGTGTCCAAAATCATGTACTGGATCTATGTTACACGTTCATGCGTCAATACCAGAGACACCGTGTCTCTGGTATTGACGCACGAACGTATATAAACATACTTAAAGTATATAAATAAACACTAATTTAAATACCGTTTTCTCAAAATTACAGGTAAAAACGATATGAAAATTCAAGATTGTGAAGATCCAAACAATCAAGACTGAAAAAGTAATGTAAAAGAAAACAAAATGTCGGAAAAGGAAGACAAAAAAGAGGGCCCTGTCACCGCTGATGACTTGCCTATGACGTTTCAAGTAAGTTATTGCTGTTTGAAGCAATCATAAATGTCATAGACCCTGATTGCAACGCCATCTACCGTAAGGGTCACCACACACGGGCCACGGCCACACCAAAAAACGCCGCCACCGGCATATTTCCTGTAGGTTTCATACATTTTAGGTTTCGCTACAGGCTTCAAATTGCCGCTGCTTGCTTCTTGTGGCCCGAACCGGCCACTAAACGACGAACAAAACGCCGTCACACGCCATTCGTGCATTTAAACCTTCTTCGTGAGAGTCCATTATGATACTGCGCGTATGGGTTAAAAAAGTAGCAGCCACCGGCCACAAGTGGCTGTCGCGCGCTTCAGCTTCCTTTGTGACCGCCTCTAGCTTCTCGTGGCGGCGTTTGTAGCTGTGGCATGTGGCCCATTTGCGGCGACGCTTACACCGCCTATAGTTCCAATTTGGAATCAATTTCATCGAGGAATGATGGGGAAGCAATGAAAACAGTATAAGATTTAATTGTTGAACTCTGACGTCAAAATCATTATGTTCAGCTTTTTAGCAGAACCCTTTTTTTGAAGTAGGAAATTTTTATAGTACATATTGACACAAGTGCAGAATGTTTGACATTGCGACCGAGGCAGAATTCGCATGAGCCGAAGGCGACTGTGTTATGGAGCCGAGGGCTGCAGTGACAAATTTGCACGTGTATCAAACGAGATTTTTTAAAACATTTACAAAATGAATAAACGGGAGTTGAACGGCGACTGGAGGGGGTCGACACACGCCCAGCCTGATACGATAAATGTAATAAAATTGTGGCGGGGAGAGCACGCGCATTTTTCTGCACTAGTGCGGAAAACAGTCTTTTACGTGCCTAAAATCGGTGGGATAAGAGCGGATTTTCGATTAAGTGTATTGAATAATGTTTCTCCTGCTCTGAGTAGAGCGAAAGGGACTGCCATACTTTTAGTGACTAAAACACACCTGTATTCCTTATGTTGTCCTATTAATAAAATAAAATTAAAAATAATTTAATTCGAAAAACAGTGACCGAAATTTTGTTAGTATTACAAATAGCTTATATTGTAGTCTTAGTAACAGTGATGTAATAAAACAATGATGAGCAGGCAGGAAAATATGTTTTCTACCTAATCCTCCGCACAAAATGGCTAAAAGTTGGAGTACCGCTCTCAGGATATAGAAGTTGGGGCTACTCCGTACTCTGCATAGCAGCGAAGCCGTTTTTTTACGTATTGTGAAAGGTTTGAAAGCCGCTTGTGTGGGATTCAACAAACATTACCAAAGCGTTACAGACACGGGGCAGTCACAACGATATTCCGAAAACATTTCGGTGGCAACGACCTCTCGCGTTGGGCCCTGGTACAGGCTATGGTCCGGAGTGAGGAGGAATGGCAGGC
The DNA here is from genome assembly GCA_961205895.1 of Mythimna pallens. Taxonomy (NCBI): domain Eukaryota; kingdom Metazoa; phylum Arthropoda; class Insecta; order Lepidoptera; family Noctuidae; genus Mythimna; species Mythimna pallens. The sequence continues at coordinate 1,923,886 of OY540852.1, forward strand.
GGTCGCCTGTTTCTGCGGACCAGTAATTCTAGCGAAGGAGGCGGACGTACGCGTGAGGGAATGGCCTTCCTCACGCCCCAACCGCCAGGATCCCGACCCTAATTTCCAGCCACCGTAGGCATGGGCTTGCGGACGGCGATCAATGGGTGGGTGAGACCGAGCTCGAGTTGATGACTTTAGGCGCGTAGTGTTCTACGCGCACCTAAAGTCAGCATAGTAGGGGCAAAGAAAAAACAGTTGGCAAAGAAGAAACATAGAAATGGATTTTAGTCAGTAAAAGTCTGACACGCCCTCTCACCCCGCCCTAGAGCTGGAGAAGTTATTGGATGTTTACCCACCTAAAAAAAAACCTAAAAGCATTATTATACTGAATACGTAGGACTTCCAGCAATCTCTTGAAGTATTAGACCCATAGATGCTCGTGTAAAAACTCTGACAATAGGCCTTGAAAAGAGTAACCATGGAGTTTCTTGCCGGTTCTTCTCCATAGGAAACGACCAATTTGGAACCGTGCACTAGCTTCTGACGTTTTATAAGTGCCCATGTAGGCCTATGTGAAATAAAAACTTTTGACTTTGACTTTGACTTTATTTTTACCAGGTCAGAGCAATCCCACGTCCATGGTGACTCTTTGTAACCACCCTGATGCCCTTCTAGCTGAACACTACCGGTGATAAAGATGATAGATAGAAATTTACCAGATGACTAACCAGTTTCGTACGACACACTGAATCATGAGCTGAGATATAAGACAGTTGTGAACCTAGGGTCAAATCCATTAACACAATTAACATCAGAAATATCATCTGGCATGCGACATGCGTGCTTCTTGACCACCAGCGTGCCTATCGGGTCATACCTGGGGCCCAAGTCTGCTATTTTTATAAATTCGTCATTCCAACACGATCCCATTGTCATTTTGCTAAAAGTTCGTAATCTGCTAATTCATAATGATCGATCATTGATCCGTCAATGGTTTCGTGGTAGAATGACAATATCGAGCTGCCTCGCAACAAATTAAAAGCAATGACTGCACAATGACATTATAATGGTAAGTCACTGATCAAAGGAACTGTCAAAATTTTAACAGATTTCCGAATACGTCAAGCATTCATTTGTCATTATGTACGAGATTACCATTCTATGCCATTTCTTTCAATGGAGTGTCAGTGGTTGACCATTGGAAAGTCATAATGACGCCATTATATTAGTAGATTACCAAACTTGTCAAAATCAACAGTTATGAAATCAATGATAGACCATTCTGACACTATTGTAATAGCAGACTTGAGGTCGTCACTGTCTGCCTCATCAGCAGCCTTGGCTAAACAAACCGACAAGGACTGAAATCTAAAATACAGTTGAGTAAACCCATCCTAAATTCACTAACCGTGACGTTCCTAGATGTACATATATACAGACAGACTAATTTACCGCTAATCATTATGCATAAGCTACATACTTGTGTACCATTGTGACGTCACTTCCGCCGGCAACAATATGGCGCCTGCTCTAATTGAGGCGGATTGAGTATAGTGCAACTGATTTTGTATATTTAATGTGTGTAGGCACGTTGATTCTTTTATGAAATCTTCCTGTCTGGACATAGGACATAGGCCTCCCCTAAGTGTCACCAAAATGAACGGTCCTGTGCGTCTTGCATCCACTGGTACCACCGGTCCACCTTGTGCGAGGCCTTCCAACACTGCGTCTACCGGTGCGCGGTCGCCGCTCTAGAACCTTTCGACCCCACCGACCATCCGTTCTACGAGCAATGTACCCTAACCACTGCCACGTTATGGCAACACTTAGGGGTGAACTATGTCCAACAGTGGATGTCTTCCGCGAGCGGGAGAACTTATTTCATGATTCCCAAAACGCAAAATAAAAAAAAAAATAACAAAAAAAATCTTTCTCTCATGCTTTCAATTCGGGAATTTAACTGTTTTCATACGTAAGTTTATACGGAACCTTCAGTGCGCGAGTCCGAGTCGCACTTGCCCGGTTTTTATTTTTATATTGATATAATCTAGTGCTTGACTGCGATCCCACCTGTTGGTAAGCAGTGATGCAATCGTTGATGGTGAGGCGCACTAGTTTATTAAGAGCCTATTCACTCTAGCCTTGAAGAGCTCTAGCCTTGTTCCAGTCCTTCGATGTACGCGGTATAAACGACGAGGTGAAACGCTTAGTCCGGATCGTAGAGGTGTTAACAATGTAAGGGTGGATACTCGCCGTGTGATTGTATGCCAGTGATGCGATAGTAAACACCGCACTATTTAATACCGAATTGAACACGTGGTGTTTGTGACGTTGACGTCCTGTTGTCGGCCGTTCGCGGTACGGTTGCCGCACTGCTCGCTTTGTATGATAAATACGATCGTCCGTATGCAGTACGACTAACGCACCGCATCGACAACGCAGCAGGCCGTCAAAAAACGCATAAATTATAATAATAATAATGCCCAACTATCACACAACGCCATCTAGTTCCAAACTAAGCAGAGCTTGTGGTATGAGTACTAGACAACTGATAAACATACTTACATATATCTAAATACATACATACTACAGATAAATTACACCCAGACTCAGAACAAATGATCGTGCTCATCACACAAACATTTGTCCTGGGTGGGAATCGAACCTACGATCTCCGGCATAGCAGTCAGGGCCACTAACCACAAGACCAACAGCCTAGCCACGCCTGTGCTCCAGGCTTTAGGTATAGATTGGACCCCTTTTGGTCCTAATGTCCTTTCACCTGGCTGCTGTCCTATTAGCAAACTTAACACGGTGTAGGAAGGTCCAGTAAAAGTAAAACGTTTTGGAATCGTGATTGATTTCTTAATTACAAATGAAAGTGAACTTGTCACTTTATTTGGTACCAAAGTAGAGTCAATTAGATAGTTTCCATTAGATAAGTATAGATTAGTTATACAACGGAAGTGGCTTCACTCTAGACTTAAAGGACTTGGTCTAAGCTATTGGAAAAAACCGGGCAAGTGCGAGTCGGACTCACGCACTGAGGGTTCCGTAAAAACTTACCTATTATAAAAACTCTTTACAAAAAAAAAAATAACCGACTTCACTAAAGAAAAAACACTAAAAGGAAGTCAGTGTTTCTCGGTATTGTTTGTATCTTATTTAACACCGACTTCCAAAATTAAAGTTATTTTGATCCTTTTAGTGTTTTTTCTTTAGTGAAGTCGGTTTTTTGTTTGTAACAAATAAATAAATAAACACTTTGGAGAAGCCTGTGTTCAGGAGTGAACGTCTTTCGGTTAAAATGATGATGTTAATGACAAGCATTTTTAAATATTCCGTTTTCTTGATTCCAGGTTAAATACCTAGGACAGAGCGACGCCCGAGGACTATGGGGTATCAAGCACACGAGAAAACCTGTCGACCTGATGGTGGCTGCTGCAAAGGCGTTACCTCCAGGTTTGTGCCCATCATTATATTATCAGCTTAAACTGTTAAATTTGGCGAAAAGTTTGTAGCGACATCTATGGCGTCACATAATCCTCTCCGTGCGATTGGAACAAATAGAATAGCCCGAAATCATCTATCGGGCAGTTGCCTACCAGACATAACACCCGTCTGGTCAGAAGATCCTCCCTTTTCAACGTAGGTTTGCGGGACTTTACTCACTGTTCCGCCTACCTCTAAACTGGTGACCCTCGACAATGAGCGTCAGCGCAGCCTTCGTGCAGCCACTACTTCGTGACGTCATCATCACTTCCTCAAGCCTTCGAGCAGCGAGCCATACAGCCAACACCCACGGCTATAAAAGGGTATCCTGGCCACCAGCATGCCTTCCTGGTCATACCTGGTCATCACCCTCAGCCTCATCAGCGACATTGGCTAAGCACACCGCACCTTCGGCCAGTCACATGAAAAGCCATGAAGAACCTCTCCTGGTCGACAGCAGCAGTCAAACACTACGTCGCTCTGATTCACTGGAGCCAGCAGCACTACTCCGACTCACTGGAGCCTGCAGCATCATCCCGACTCACTGGGGCATCATCACCTCGACTCACTGAGGCATCATCCCGACTCACTGGGATAACACCACCCAGACTCACTAAGGCACACCGTAGAAAGTTCCGACTCACCGAAAAGTATGCGGCATTCGGTTCCGACCCACTGGAACCAATCTACCACTAGCCTGGCACGCATCAAGAAGTGTAACCATCGATCTCCGATCTCCGATCTCCGGAGGGGAGTGATGTAGCGATGTGTGTGTTTATGGCGTCACATAAGAACCAATCCTGCATCGCGCAATTAAAGTTCTTCGCGCGATTAGAACTTACAGAACAGCCCGAAATCATCTATCGGGCAGTTGCCCACAAGATATTGCACCCGTTTGGTCCTCCAAAAGCTTTTATAATTTTCCCACTTCTGGGACTTAGGCCTCCTATATAGGAGAAGGGATGGACCATAACACACGAATCTTCACTATTAATTATCTTCGAATTTTTTCTTCGTGTTTTGAAAATCTATTTTTATTTAGTGGACATAATGGTAGTTAATTGTTTTTTCTCCATCTTTTCCAGGCCAAATCCTTCCAATAGTGAAATTAAAAATCGCCCTAGACGGCGTGCATCTGGAAACCTTGGACCACGGCACAAAAGGATCAAACGAGTTCGAGCACATGACGGTGTTTTTCAACATAGAGTCCATATCCTATGGAGTCCAGGACCTGGTGTACACCAGGGTGTTCTCCATGATCATTGTAAAGGATAACGCTGATGTTAAAGGGTTGAACCCCTTTGAGTGCCATGGTTTTGTTTGTGAGTCAAGGTAAGAATACTATTTAATTTTTAGGGTTCCGTATCTCAAAAGGGAAAAACGGAATCTTTTTAGGATCACTTTGTTGTCCGTCTGCCTGTCTCCCTGTCAAGATCCTTTATCTCGAGAACGCGTGGAGGTATCGAGTTGAAATTAAAACCTTTTACTCAGGTCTGCGATCCCTTGAAGCTGTGAAAAAACCAAACTTCTAAGTTAACGAAAAAAAACGGCTGTTTATGTCGCAAAAAACGTACATTTCGACACTCTAAAGGGAATTAAAATTCATAGTGTACTTCCCGTTGACCTAGAATCCTGAAATTTGGCATGAAGTAAGGTCATAGCACCACTATAAGAAAAAAAAACTGAAAACTGTAAATTTGTCGTTACATCACAAAGAAGAGAAGTTTTTTTGAGTTTCGGAAAATTATCGTAACTCAATTTGGGAATTGAACTGTTTTCAAGTTTGTAAGGAACCCTCAGTGCGCGAGTTTAACTTGTGTCTACTTACCGGTTTTTACTGCAAAGCATAGCATTACTGATTAGGTTTTTACTGATTTCTGCTAATGGTTGCGCGTTTGTTTATGTAGGAAAGGAATGAAAACTAGTATTTTTTTATGGTGGGTAATCATCTAATAACTTTTCCCGCTCTGGGTGGAGCGAGAGAACGTGTCAGATTTTTTCTCGTTAAAACTCACCCGCAATAATCCCACATACCCAATACTCAATACTCAATACTCAATACTCAATACTTTATTGCATTCCATATTATGTACATAGGTTGTATAAAATATAGTCAAGATCAATATGGACCCTGTCGGGCACAGCAAAGTTAGGAGAGAGGATGAAGGCCAAGTAACAATTCATGGAATTAATTATTGTAGGTAGATCTAATAGATGTATATTATTATGTATGTGTATTGGTAGATTGTGTCCGATTATTTTATTTTTGTTTTTGTCATCTTTATTATTAAATTATGTATGTATATATGTAGGTTTTTTTGGCGGTAGGAAATCATCTAATGACTTCTCCCCCTCTGGATGGGGGATGCTTTTACTACCCACCTTAGTTTCTCCCTTTGCGTTCGAGGACCACAGGTTTCCTTTTCCGACATTCTCCATGACCCTAGCGGGCATCGGCCCTGCTGGAACCCTGCCGTTTTGCTGACATCTCTGAAACACACGTGGAACACTACACGCCGTCAATGACTGGGCTCGGCCCTTACCGGACGGCCGGACGGCGAGCTACCCATTGCTCGTCGTCCGCAAGCTCGCGCCTTCGGTAGCCGGAGATCGTCCACCGAAGGCGCGTCGACGTTTCCTGTCTCCTTCACTAACAATCGCTATTCGCTTCGCTATCTATCTTCTTCTTCGTATTTGTGTGTACATACATTATAAAATAAATAAATAAACAATACTGCCCCCCTAGCCAAGTTACAACCATTTCATCACGATGTCAGAATAAACGAATCGGAGGCGTGGCCTACTCGAGGTGATCGACGAAAAGAGAATCGAAACGAAACGGTTGTAACTTGGCTAGGGGGGCTCCTTCGCAGAAGGAAGCGGGCCGCTTCTCATTACCTCTTACTTCGTACCATGCCATGGTCTTAATCAAGGCTGGGCGAGAGGTCGCCGTTTCATCTGTTTTGACTGGCCTGTTGGTCTAGTGGTTAGTGGCCCTGACTGCCATGCCGGAGGTCGTGGGTTCGATTCTCACCCAGGACAAATGTTTGTGTGATGAGCACGATCATTTGTTCTGTGTCTGGATGTAATTTATCTATATATGTATGTATTTAGAAATATATAAGTATGTTTATCAGTTATCTAGTACCCATAAAACAAGCTCTGCTTAGCTTGGGACTAGAAGGCGTTGTGTGATAGTTGTGGAATATTATTATTAATCTATGATATTTATTTGATTTTATATTAGAAGTTGTTTATACGAATCATGACTTGTATTTAATTGACTTACATCACCAATTGCTTAACATCTAAACACAAAAATGTCAAGATTCTTTATCGTGTACCAAATACCACAAAATGTCAAAATTAAGAAATATTTCGTAATACCAACTATCTATGTTATCAAATTCTTCACATTTTACAAGATTGGAAGGAATCAGGTCAACGAAACTATTGATAAATGAAATAAGAATTACGAAAAATATTTGTTCGTTGAGTAACTCAATACCCAGTTTTGATAACGAATCTTATGATTATAATAGTGTGTACTAATGTTTATTTTTTGATAAATCTCGGATTCCGAAAGCATGGGAATTTTATGTCCTAAAAAATGTATGTCACCATAAAGTATTTAATCAGTCTTATAATGTTCCCACTGTTAGGACTTAGGCTTCCTCTCTAGAGGAGGGACTGAGACGTAATCTATCGCGTGGGACCAATGCGGATTGGTAGATGTAACATATCTTCGATTTTTAGGGTTCCGTACCTCAAAAGAAAAAAACGGAACCCTTATAGGATCACTTTGTTGTCCGTCTGTCTGTCTCTCTGTCGAGACCCTTTATCTCGGGAACGAGGTATCGATTTGAAATTAAAACGATTTACTCAGGTCTGCTGTCTCTTGAAGCTGTGAAAAAATCAAACTTCTAAGTTAATGAATAAAAAACGGCCGTTTATGTCGCAAAAAACATAAATTTTGACACTCTCAAGGGAATTAACCTACCCGTACTACTTTTTTTAAGGTTCCGTACCGCAAAAGAAAAAAAACGGAACCCTTACTGGATCACTTTGTTGTCCGTCCGTCTGTCTGTCTTTATGTCAAGACCCTTTATTTCATAAACGCGTGGAGGCATCGAGTTGAAATTAAAACCATATAATCAGGTCTGCAGTCCCTTGATACCGTGAAAAAATCAAACTTAAAAAAAGATACGGCAGTTTATGTCGCAAAAAACGTATATTTCGACACTCTCAAGGGAATCAAAATTCATAGGATACTTCCCGTTGACCTAGAATCCTGAAATTTAGCATGAAGCAAGGTCTCATAGCACAAGTATAGGAAAAAATCGGAAAACTGTAAAAAAAAAAACTTTTTTTGCCATTCGGAAAAATCTTCGTAACTCAAATTCGGGAATTGAACTGTTTTCATATATGTAAGTTTGTACGGAACGGCTTTTGGTAGCCAGTTGAGCTCTTGCCTCGATGAACCTATTCGCTCTGGACTTGTAGACTCCTATATTACAGCTATGAAATTTACATGTTTCAGAAATGCAGCGAGACGTCTAACATATAGCTTGGCAGCTGCCTTCCAAGATTACTCCAGAAGAGTCAAAGCCATGCAAGCCAACGCAGGTTAGTTTACTATTTACTGTTCAATTACTAACTGAGAGTAATGGTGGCCGACTCAAGAGTTGTACGTCGTGGGTTCGAGCTCTGACTGGCACTTTCATGATCACCATCATTTCAGCCGACAGACGTACGCTGTTGGACATAAGCTACCCCAAGTGTCGCCACAACGAACGGTCCTATACATTTCACATCCATTTAATTTCCGCGGCTCTCACCAGGTCATCGCTCCACCTTGTTGGAGGCCTTCCAATGCTGCTCTTCCGGTTCGCGGTCGTCACTCGAACACCTTTCGCCCCATCGGCCATATTATGTTCTACGAGCAATGTGCCCCACCCACTGCCACTTAAGTTTGGCGATTCTTCGGGTTACGTCGGTGACCTTAGTTCTCCTACGGATATCTTCATTCCTGATGCGATCACGCAAGGAAACTCCGAGCATAGCCTTTTCCATTGCCCTACTATGCTAGTGTATTTCTTTGTGTAAGTTATTTCATCACCACTGCTCTGCACTGCACTGCTCTCAAAGTTGTGAAGGAAAACATCGTGAGGAAACCGCCATGTCCTAGAAACAAAAAAATCGAAGACATGTGATATCCACCAACCGCTCTGGGTCCGCGTGGTGGATTACTGCCCATGCCCTCTCCTAGAGAGGAGGCCTGAGTTCCTTCAGTGAGAATATTTTATGGCTGATTAATTATGCTATTTATTTAGTCTGGCGGTGACCAGTTCAAATCTCAAAACAAAAGATGGAAAATTTGTCAAATTAATAGTAAATTTCAAACCACGTTTTCGATGTGTGTATCGCTCCATGGTTTGGAGGGATGCAGAACAGAGCATAGGTACCACACGCCTACGTTGTAAAGGGAGGACCCTTCGAACAGACGTGATATTTCTGGTCTGGGCAACTGCGCGAGAGATGATTTCGGGATCAGAATGATTGCATGTATATTATTGATTTTTAGAGGCATCTTCGTGTTTTTTTTCTATCGTACTTAATGAGATGTATTATATTTTAAACACGCTATATAACTAGGTTTTATCCTGAAGAATAACATATATTTTTCTGATTCTATTTACTGCTATGGATCATATAGTACTCATAACACAAGCTCTGCTTAGCTTGGGACTAGGCGGCGTAGTGTGTTATTATATTATGTTATATTATATTATATTATATTATATTATATTATATTATATTATATTATATTATATTATATTATATTATATTATATTATATTATATTATATTATATTATATTATATTATATTATATTATATTATATTATATTATATTATGGTTTTTGAAGTGTTTTCTCCCGGTGGTTTTTCCTTGCTCCCGCCCTGAGACCCTCAGGGAAAAGGAGGTTCGGATCCCCTGCTAATTAGTTACAAATATTGTGTCCCCCAGTACTTTACTTAAAATATTAACTGTATGGATTGCTGCTTGCTTTTGTATTATATGAATGTTTATACCTGAATCTAATTTATCACAATATCTATGTATGCTCTTTGCTACTATGCCGGTCGCTCCTATTACTATCGGTATTACTTCTGTAGGTGTGTGCCACAACCGCGTTATTTCAGTTTTAAGCAGATGGTATTTGCTTAATTTTTCAATTTCTTTAGGCCCTATGTTATAATCTGATGGTACTGTTATGTCTATTAAATACGTTTTATTTTCTGTTTTATTTACATATATTATATCTGGTCTATTGTGTGTAACTGTGACATCTGTCTGAACTGGGATATCCCACGTTAACTTTGCTGTTTCATTTTCTTTTATTTGTGGTTGTATTAGGGCTTCCTGCCACCAGAGACTAGCAACTTCAAATTTGTGTTTTTTTTGCTAATGCCCAGAAAATATACTGTACAATGTTATTGTGGCGTTTGGTGTAGTAAGTGCCAGCAAGTTTCTCACACCCTGAGATAATATGTTGTGTGGTCTCGTCTTTCGACAAACATAGCCGACACTTGCCGTCAATAGGTCTTTTCAAAATATCTCTTTCGAACTGTTTAGTCATAATAGCTTGATCTTGTATTGCAAAAACTGAAGATTCTAATGATGATGAAATGGGTTGTTTTTTTAGCCAATCGAAAGAGTATTTTCTATCTTTATTTTCTTTTTCTAATACTGCTTTACAAAACTGCCCATGTAGTGGCTTGGTCCTCCATTCCTCTATTGCTTTTTGTGTAGTTGCCGCTTTTATCTCTTTATCTGTGTATTTATTACTTTGTGCCAATCCTATTTCTACTGCATTTGTTCTAGATTCTTTATATATTGAGTATTTCTCTTTATCTCTATCATGCCTAACTATAATTTTAACTATGTCATTCTGCTCATTATCTAAGTATTGCTTGTATTTTATTATTTGTGTTTTATGTAGTGTTTCTACATTTGTTAGGCCTCTCCCACCCTCTTCTATCGGTAGATACAATCTAATTATATCTGCTTTTTGTTTCTGTGCTTTATTAATTGCTAAAAGTTTCCTAGTTTTAACATCTATATTCTTTAAGTCACTATTTTTGTAATTAATTATACCAAATGAATAGAGTAGAACCGGCACCGCATATGTATTAATCGCTTTTATTTGATTCCTAGCATTTAATTGTGTAGTTACTATTGATTTTATTCGTTTAAAGTATTCTTTTTTCAGTTGTTCTCTTATTTTGTTATGATCTATTTTACCTGCCTCATTAATACCTAAATATTTATACACTTCGTCTTTTTTCAGGTGTTCGAATTTCAATCCACTTAATAGTATGTGTCCTTCTCTATGCTGTTCACTGACTCTACCGGCTGTTATATGTAGAACGTTACATTTATTTAATCCAAACTGCATTCCTATGTCCCGCGTAAATATTTCGGTACTATCCAACAAAATTTTTAAACTATTTTTATTATTTGCATAAATTTTCAGATCGTCCATATATATTGGGTGATTAACAGATAAATTACTCTTTAGTTTATAGCCTTTTAATATGTATTTGTTAAGTATAGTTGAAATAGGGTTTATACCTAAACAAAAAAGTATTATATTATATTATATTATATTATATTATATTATATTATATTATATTATATTATATTATATTATATTATATTATATTATATTATATTATATTATATTATATTATATTATATTATATTATATTATATTATATTATATTATATTATATTATATTATATTATATTATATTATATTATATTATATTACATTATATTATATTATTATAACTTTTGCTCATTAAAGAACTCGCGATTAGCTCCTGCTAATTAAATAACTTTAAGAGGACTTCTCTTAAGGTTGAACTAATCGCAGGGTCGAATTTCCCGATGGGTGAGGCCAAAAAGTACGCTGTCTCATCTGGCATCGTGTCCGACAGCGATATTATCAAGTAAAAGCAGTTAGACGCTAGTCTAATGCACAAGGTACTTTGCACGCACACAAACACCGTTCCGAACTGAAACGGCAAAAACTTGATAGTAGTGCTTTGGAAAATCGAGTAGAACTGAAAACATGATATCGATAGCATGTTTTGAAATAATACCCCTATCCTTAATAAAAATGTCGGGGGGGAGGCCCCCGACATTTTTATGGAAAAAGTATCGAGTAGTGTAACCTTAAGGTTAATTTTCCTTACCAATTGTTTTTTAACAATAGTAATAACTGCATGATGCTTTACAGATGAGAGCTGGCCACTACCCTGGCACATCCTACAGAGGAAGTTGACAGGGTGACTCTTCATCTCATGGATCCAGCTCCTTTCCCAAGTAATTCAGACTTCAATCGGGTTTACAATGTGGTCTTCTGAAATTGTAGTTTTTGTTTCTTTTTCTTGATGTTTGGCATAAGGCTATGTTTGGAGCAGTTGTTATTTCTTCTAAATGTGTAACCGTCACATTTCTCTCTACTATTTGTAATAATTATGTGTCGAAAGTTCTAAATGTGTTTCTGTGCCTCGTAGCGACATCTAGTACGCTATATAGGAACTAAAATTCTAAATCTTGCATTGCGGCATTAGAAATCTACTATCGGACAGTTGCCCAGACCATCCAAAAAACCGAAGGAAAGATATAGGCATGCGGAACAGGGTGTAAACTCCTGTAGCACTTTCTCTGTTCCGTTCCGTTCTGTTCTTCAAAACTCAAAGCATAATTTCATTGAAACATTTGCAGGCACTTTTAAATTTTTGAGAAGTCGGTCAGTCAGAAAAATTGAACTAATTGTTTTATATTTTTTCGGATTTTATTTGATATACTTAACATGTCGTGATGGTCCAGTGGTCAAGGCCTTCAAGTCTGACTACCTGTAACCACTGTTAAAGATTTACTAATAACTACCCCGGGACCAACGCCTTTATGTGGTAACACGTGAATGTAGAAAATTTTCCCAAGGGAAGATACTCCTGGGATAAAATTGCTAATCCAGAACATCATCTATTTGTGTGCCAAATTCCAGCCAAAACCGTTCAGCCATTTGAACGTAAAGAAGTAACAAACATATAACACACAACAACAGCAACAACAGCAGCAGCAACAGTTTTTGTTACTATTTTGGTGTACAATAAAGTTTTATTCTATTCTATTCTATTCTATAAACACACACACTCAAAGTTAGTACGATTACAAAAAATCGCCTTTATAATGTTAGTGTGATTATAAAAATTCGCCTTTATAATGTTAGTGGGATTACAAAACTTTGCCTTTATAATGTTAGTGGGATTACAAAAAATCGCCTTTATAATGTTAGTAGGATTACAAAAATTCGCTTTTATAATGTTAGTGGGATTACAAAAAATCGCCTTTATAATGTTAGTGTGATTATAAAAAATTGCCTTTATAATGTTAATGGGATTAAAAAAAAATGCCATTATAATGTTAGTGTGATTACAAAAATTCGCCTTTATAATGTTAGTAGGATTACAAAAATTCGCTTTTATAATGTTAGTGGGATTACAAAAAATCGCCTTTATAATATTAGTGTGATTATAAAAAATTGCCTTTATAATGTTAATGGGATTACAAAAATTCGCCATTAAAATGTTAGTGTGATTACAAAAATTCGCCTTTATAATGTTAGTGTGATTATTATAAATCGCCTATATAATGTTAGTGTGATTACAAAAATTCGCCTTTATAATGTTAATGTGATTAAAAAAATTCGCCTTTATAATGTTAATGTGATTACAAAAAATTGCCTTTATAATGTTAATGGGATTACAAAAATTCGCCATTAAAATGTTAGTGTGATTACAAAAATTCGCCTTTATAATGTTAATGTGATTAAAAAAATTCGCCTTTATAATGTTAATGTGATTACAAAAAATCGCCTTTATAATGTTAGTGTGATTACAAAAATCCTGGTTACATTATTCTTGATGCTTTATAGGTATAAGTGAGAAAAAGATAAGCAAACGACAATTCAAAATATAAAGATTAAAATAATCCAGTGGCAGTCTCGGATGTATGTACTTTTGTTTGTCTAGATATTGACTTAACATATAAAGCTCTTGTTTTTCCTAATTTAGTTGACAGTAATATAGTTATCATGTTTGTCCTATCGATAATCTCATGGGGGTTAATATGAATGAAGTGTGGAATTCAAGCCGCCCAAGACAAAGATAGCTTTATCCCCGTGTTGGATCCTCTAGTTTTTACACCTTCTGTGAGATAATTAAAAGAAAATTTAGTAAAACAAATCATTTAATCGAGAAATATAAGTATTATTTACAAGTTAATCTTATCTGTTACTTAACATGTTTTGTATGACTCTAAGATTCTATAATTTTAAATTTCTCTATCGCTCCCACACTTTCATTACTTTGAAATTCGTCAGTTACCACGTTATATTCTGTTTTTATTTTTTTGTTAGTGGCCAGTTTGAATTTTGAATAAACTTGTTTGACGCACGTATCTACATTTTAATTCACGTGTTGACGGTTTTTGACGTTCCAAATTCAAATCTCATTATTCCCTAGGGATCGCCCATAATCAAAAATCGGAATAGACCAATCACAGGCACTTTTGAATTGTCAAAATGTCGGTCAGTCAAAAAAAATACAAGTAAAGCTAAATTGCCATTATCTCCCTAGGGATGGAATGACTAACTTTAAGTGATGGTAATATGACATATAAAGGGGCAGGTGGTGTAAAAGTAAAAAAATATAATATACTGCCTTAAAAATACATACATACATAACCTCCTCTTCTTTGGAATCGGTTGAAATTTTGTATGGATGTCCGACATTTATCATCATTTATATCATGCAAATAGATCTATTTGACTCTTTCAATGCGAGTAAAATCACAGGCAAGAGCTTGTATAAGTACCAATATTAATAAATACTCCATCTCTTTTCCAGATCTCGAAGAGGCACCCACAAGGAAAAGATTTGCTATTGACCTTCGAACACCTGAAGAGATTGAAGCAGATCTAGAAACTGAAGCGTGATTACTTCTGGATTGTTCTACTATCATCATCATTACAGTTGAAAGACGTCCGCTTCTGGACTTAGGCCTTCCCCAAGTGTCACCACAATGACCGGTCTATTGCATCTGCTAAAATCTCGCAGTCCCTTATTTACGTGGTCGTAGCCAAGTTAAAACCGTTAAATTACGATTTTCTTTTCGTTGATCGCCTCGAGTCGGCCACGCCTCCAATTCCTTTGTTCTGACCACGTGACTGAGCGTTGAGATGACGTCAGAATAAAGGAATCGGAGGCGTGGCCTACTCGAGGCGATCGACGAAAAGAGAATCGAAACGAAACGGTTGTAACTTGGCTAGGGGGGCTGAACGTTTCAGGACGGTAGATTTCCTATCGCAATATTTCTTTCATTTAATTATAACCATTCCAATATTTAAGTATAAATAATTTTAGTTTAGTTAGTATAGATATTGATGACCAAGAAGGAGATGGCGGGAAGACTTAGATGTCTTCCATTCTTCCTTGGAAATTGCCCAGAGCCGGGAACAATGGAACAGTTTGCCCAGTCGCGGGACAGTATAAATAATAATAATATAATAAATATATATTTATAAATTAAAATAAAAACACAATGTATATTTTGCACAAGAGAGGCTTTATTTTTTACTTGGGATATTATCAAATGACTTACCCGCTCTTTGTGGAGGGAGCGAGTGTCTTAAAAAAAAATGGTAGGTAATAATGACTTATAATATTTTTTATTTTTGTGGGGATGAGACTACGGCCTTAATTTTTTGAGGTTGACTGCCTCTCTGTGTGGAGCGGCGAGCGGCGCGGCATCGGTAGGTACACGGGCGCGCGGCGCTATGAGCGGCGTCTCGTGGCGTGTTTTAAACATTTTCATACTTTTTATCTGTTTTCTTTCTTTCTTTTTTTTTCCTTTCATTTTACCGCTCGCCGCCCCACGCTTAGCTACCGCTCACAGTGGCAAGGTCGTGAACGGGTCGTAAAGGAGTGTCAAACTTTTACTCACTAAAACCTACAGTGTTCCTTCAGATACGGTTTGCGACAGCCACAGTTACTCTTTCGAACTCTCGGCTCTGACCAGCCACGTTAATTTTGCTGACATCTCTTTGAGGTGCGCGTGGAACACAACGCGCTGTCGACTTGGTCCTTACCAGACGACTGGACGGCGAGCTAGCCATTGCTCGCCGTCTGCAAGCCTGCGAACTGATCACGTCTGTTTAGCCTGATGGTTGGATTATTTTGGGGTTGGTTTTCAGGCTGACTAAATGGAACTGAGTCAGAGTATTTTACAGAATGCGTCTAGTTATCCTCTCCATCATCGGCCATATCATCGCTTACCATCAGGTAAGATAGTGGTCAAACGCGAGCCTTGTACATAATTAAAAAAATATATTTTCAATACACTTACTCGAATAACCGCTCTTATCCTACCGCTTTTAAGCACACAATAGTATGTTTTCCGCACTAGTGCAGAAAAGTGCGCGTGCTCTTCCCTGCCAAAATGTTATTACATTTATCGTATCAGGCTGGGCGTGTGTCGACCACCGCAAGTCGCCGGTCAACCTCCGTTTATTCTTTTCTTCGTAAGTGTATTGAAAAAAGTCGTTTGATACACGTGCAAATTTGTCACTGCAGCCCTCGGCTCCATAACACACTCGCCTGCGACTCGTGCGAATTCCGGTACTATTTTAACTACATCTAAAAAATTATTCAAAATAATTTTATTTCACATAGGCCTACATGAGCACTTATAAAACGTCGAAAGTGTAGTGCACGGTTCCAATTAGTCGTTTTCTATGAAGAAGAACCGGCAAAAATGTCCATGGTTAGCATAGCATAGCATAGTCGACCCTATAATGTTCCCACTGTTGGGACTCAGGCCTCCTCTCTAGGAGAGGGAATGGGCCGTAATCAACCACGCGGGCCCAGTGCGGGTTGGTGGTCGCATGTCTTCGAATTTTTGGTTTTAAGACACGCCGGTTTTTCTTCACAACTCCATGATTACTCTTTTTTATATATTTTTAGTCTAATTATTTAATATAATTATGGTATAATACAGAGTGCGAGGGATATCGACGCTGAATTTATTTCCGTGAATTCAGCATACAATTCTAGATCCAGGATGGATCCATTTTTCGTTGGTTTTTTTCTTAATTTACACTTTTTTTTTTGCAGTTAGTTTATTTTTATTTTTATTGGACGTGTGCAAAATTGTGAACTGAATTCTCGAAAACAGCCCCCCTAGCCAAGTTACGACCGTTTCGTTTCGATTCTCTTGTGTCGAACGCTTCGAGTAGGCCACGCTTCCGATTCCTTTGTTCTGACGTCATCTCAACGCTCAGTCACCTGATCAGAACATTGGAATCGGAGGCGTGGCTTACTCGAGGCGTTCAACGCAAGAGAATCGAAACGAAACGGTTGTAACTTTGGTAGGGGGGCAGATTCTGTATCGAATCTTTGTTGCAATACGTCTATACTTGTATTTATTATTTGAGATAATTTGAAACCATCTCCCAATATTGACAAAAAGGCAATATTGTTTTTTGTGCATTGTGTTTTTTAAAGTAACTAGTTTTATTAAATGCCCCATAAAAATATGGTTTACAATGGTATTTGAACTTTGTTTATTACACATTAGAGTTGATTGTTTCAAAATTTAATCATTATCTCGAACTATGAATTCAAATGTTTTTTAGTTGGCGTTAAAAATTTAAATCCGAGGCATGATACTAAAAAAGATCTTTTATAAAACAATTTTAGTCCATGACTCTGAAAACACTTCAAAGAAAAGAGAATTCTCTAGTTTTCCACTGTTATGGACTGAATCAAAACTATTTTACTTGAAATCCAGGTTTCAAAAGTTATAAATTCGAAACCCATCAAATATATTTATAATAATAATATTCCACAACTTCTACACAGCGCCATCTAGTCCCAAACTAAGCAGAGCTTGTGCAATAAGTATTATATTTCTAAATACGTACATATTACACCCAGACACAGAACAAATAACCGAGCTCATCACGCAAATAAATGTCTTGGGTTGGAATTGAATCAAAGACCTCCAACATAGCAGGCAAGGCCATTAACCACTAGACCAACAGGCCAGTCAAATCAGTCTGTATAGCCTACAAATAGTTGTTTTCGGGAGTTTGGAGTCTTTTACAATTATGTGAGTTTTCATATTTGTGAAAGAACTCGATTTTTATTGAAAAATCTGGGTAAATGGGACTCGCGCATCAGTGGGTTCCGTACAAACTTACCTATGAAAACAGTTCAGTTCCCGAATTGAGTTACGAAGATTTTTCCGAATCGAAAAAGTTTTTTTTTAATGACGTAACTACAAATTTACAGTTTTCAGATTTTTTCCTATACTTGTGTTATAAAACCTTCTTTTATGCTAAATTTCAGGATTCTAGGTCAACAGGAAGTACCCTATGAATTTTGATTCACTTGAGAGTGTCGATATACACGTTTTTTTCGACATAAACGGCCGTATATTTTTTTTCCGTTAACTCAGATATTTGATTTTTTCACAGCATAAAGGGACCGCAGACCTGAGTATATGGCTTTAATTTTAGACTCTTGAGGTCTTGACAGACAGACAGACAGACAGACGGACGGACAACAAAGTGATCCTATAAGGGTTCCGTCTTTTTCCCTATTGACGTACGGAAACCTAAAAACAAAAAAAAAATTTAAGGGGAAATATTGTAGAAAACCTTCACAGCTCCAAACCAGTTAAAATTGTTCTATTAACTTGACTTATCAGTTTGACACAAATATTGCTAACATTAATTATATCGACGAGACTAGACTATAATCAGTCTTTTATTTATGAAGATTGGGGTCGTAAAATTCCTCCGCATCGCTGTCGACTGGAAGTGTGCCCAAAAGGCTGGCGGCATTGCCACGTTGTATGGCAATGCTTAATCTCTGACCGAGGTAAAAGCCAGCCCTTGGGTCACGCGAAGTGTCAACTAAGCGTCTGGATAGTTCTTTGAAAAGCTTATGAGCACTTGGACCCCACGGCCCAAGAGTTTCAACGCCAAACGGCTCAAAAATATAACTTCCGACGAGGTTGTTATATTTCCGCCGTTTGAGGTTCTCCGCAGCCGCAGCGGCAGCACCAGCACAACACGAAGGGCTAGGAAGATGGATATAAGATTGTAAATAATTCTGTATTTATTTTTAATTTGTTTCTTTATTTATAACATTCCTATGTACTTTATACACCATCATCATCTTCCTGCCCTTGTCCCGTGTTATTTGGGGTCGGCGCAATACGTTTTTTTTCTTCCATTCTGCCCTGTCACTCGTCATGCTATCACTAACTTCCTTTTCTTTCATATCACTCTTCACACAATCCATCCATCTTTCCTTTGGTCTCCCTCTCCCTCTCCATCCATCCACATGTAAACTCTTTTACTTACTTACTTTTACGTACTATAAACACCAAAATTAATTATTAATAAATAAATAAGGAACCAAAATATATGTTGTAAGTACTATTATTTTTTTTTCGTAACAGTTCGTAAGCCTGGATATTGATTTCCGAAAATAATAATTTAATTTTGGGTGTTATTACCTATTTTAAATAAACAATGCAATAATGTAACTTTTGCAAAATCATACGGACTATACTCCATATAATTTTTTTTTTTTATACCGTCCGTTCAACCGATTTTGACCTTTATTGCATTGGAAGCATGATTGATGGCGGCTGCAGTAAATTGTTGGCGTTGTCACCACATAATGCCATCCATATGTCTACGGAATAGAAATCAAAATCTGGACAGTAAAAAAGTTTTTTAAGAGGGTCCTTTTCCACTCGCCTATCGTCAACATCGAGCATGGTTTAAAAGCTTGTTCCTTCATCTAACGCAATCCAACGCGATGTTTAACGAAAAGGTAACACGAAAAAAGAGAGATAACGCCTGAAAACTCTGTTAGCATTCGATAATTCCGTGATTAACTCGAATATTTTACAAAACTTGTTCCAGGAAATACGTGTTTTTTTTAAAACCCATAAAAGGTTTTGAAAAAAAATTGTCGTTTCTCAGAATCTTGAATAAATTTGCAAGGCTTCTGTTGTTATACTTTTTTGACTTTTTTAATTTTTGAATAAATTATGCAGTGTCAATGTTCATGCAAAATATCAGATTTTCAGAGGTCTTTACTGGATTAGTTTTACACAAATTTATAAATAAATTTCAATAGAAGCCTAGATAATGTCCACAAGATTCTGTGTTTCCAAAATATCTAATCAAAAATGTGTAATAACGTCATAATCGCGTAAGAGCGATGGTATGAAAAACAGTGAAAATGTATGTCGAGTTGGATGCCCTTAAATGTCTAATTTAATTTGGAATGGAGTAATAAGTACTAAATTTTTAGTACCTATCAAAATATCGTTACCTCAAGAGTTTTGATATAATATTTTAATATGTAAAAGTAGTATACCAAAATAATAATTATGTGATTTTAGTATAGTTATAAAATAAGTATAAGAATTGTTTTTAAATAAAAGTTTGTTGTGAAAGTTTTTTTTTTTAATTTGATATAAACTAGTGCTTGACTGTGTTCCCACCAGATGGTAAGCAGTGATGCAATCGTTGATGGTGAGGCGCACTAGTTTATTAAGAGCTTATTCACTCTAGCCTTGAAGACACTCAAATTATAATCAGATGGGAAGACCTCAGCCAGCAAATTGTTCCATTCCTTCGATGTAAGCGGTATAAAGGACGAGACGAAACGCTTAGTGCGGACCGTAGAGGTTTCAACAACGTAAGGGTGGATACTCGCCGTACGTCGATTTTTAATTTTTATCGACTTTATGAACAGGAGGAAACTTGAAACTATTTGTATTAAATGATTTAATTTTCCTAAAAAATCAACTTCATTCAATAGGACTTGATCTGAACCTCTCAAAATGTGAACTTTTCTTATCCGACTGTACCGACAGACAACTGACTCTTTCCAAATTTAACACAATAGCCCCAGAAATTAAAATTATTGAAAAAAGCTCTCTTCGTCTCCTAGGATCTCCTATTTTCGAGGATTCCTTTCCCAATTTTGTTGAGGAAAAAATTCAAAATTTTAATGATATTTCGGAAAGATTACTACAAATTAATATGCATTCGGCCATCACCATAATTCGTTTCTGCTGTTTCGGCCCTAAATTAACATATTTCCTTCGCGCTTCTCATTTATGGAAACATCCATCTTTTGGAAAAAATGGACCAAATTATCCGGCATACTCTCACGTTAATTTTAAACGTGGCCATGGATGACCGAGCTTGGGCTCAAGCTTCCCTTCCTATCCGAATGGGTGGCCTCGGCGTCCGCAAAATTACTAGTATTAGTTTACCAGCCTTTATATCCTCGGTTCACGGCACTGAGAAATTAATCAGGAATATCCTATCTCCCTCACTGAGTGATTTCAATGTGCCGTGCTTCGTCGAGGCTATAGATACCTGGAGACTCGCTTGCCCGAATTCTAATCCGCCCGATGAACCATCTTCCCAAAGACGGTGGGATGAGCCGCTCTGCAAAGAAGTTCAAAAAAACTTGATTGAAACATCTACTGCTCCTGCGGAGCGTGCGCGCCTGCTGGCTGTGGGAGAGTGGGAGTCGGGTCTCTGGCTTCACGCACTACCATCATCGAACATAGGCACCTTGCTCGATGATAATACTTTCCGCCTCGCTGCTTCCTTACGTCTAGGCGCTCCCTGTTGTTCTCCTCATCGCTGTCACTGTGGCGAAGTCGTCAACAGCCTCGGACACCACGGTCTGTCATGCAGCCGAAGTGCGGGTCGCATAGCACGACACGCGAATATCAACGACATCATCAGACGTGCTCTTGTCTCCGTCGGCGTTCCAGCCGTATTGGAACCCCATGGCCTGGCACGCGACGATGGCAAGAGACCGGACGGCATGTCGTTATTCCCATGGAAGATGGGTAGGCCTTTAGTATGGGACGCTACTTGTGTCGATACTCTTGCGCCATCCCATCTTCCTAGCTCGTCGTGTTGTGCTGGTGCTGCCGCTGCGGCTGCGGAGAACCTCAAGCGGCGAAAATATAATAACCTTGTTGGAAGTTATATTTTCGAACCGTTTGGGGTTGAAACTCTCGGTTCGTGGGGTCCGAGTGCTCACAAGTTGTATAAAGATCTGTCAAAACGTCTAGTTGACACTTCGCGTGACCCAAGGGCTGGCTTTTACCTCGGACAGAGGATAAGCATTGCCATACAGCGTGGCAATGCCGCCAGTCTTTTGGGCACATTACCAGTCGACAGCGATGTGGAAGAGTTTTTTGACGCCATATTTTAGTTTTAGTTAGTTGTAATTAGTTTAGGGTTTTTATTATTATTTATTTTATTTTATTGTAATGAAATAAAATAAAATACCCGTTGCCTCTCCGAGCCTATGGCCCAAATCTCCCACAAAACACTTTGCCTCCGTACTCCAACTGCCCAGAGTCTCTACAGCAACCGGCACAAAATGGTAAAGCTGACCCAAGGAAGCGTACTTCAGCCTTTTTTAGAGCAGGGGTCTTCAGCGGCGGCAGAGGCAGTGTGCATGGTGCGACTCAAGTGACTGGCGGCGACAGTGCTGACGCGTCCAGTTGCGTCCCAGATCAGGCACTTCCCGTTTTTCCATGGCACCAGAGTCTGCCCATCCGGCCTCTTACCATCACACCCGCAAAGGCCTGGAAGCTCAAGCACACAGGGGTTTTTTTATATTTTAATTATTATAAATTATTGCACACGAAGTGAAGGCGGCAGCGTCGAGTTTCACTGCGAGGTCGGTATCCTTCCACGAAATTGTCGATACACAATAACCTTCGGCGAAAACTCTCCTTTGAAGAAAGTCTTCAAATCGTCGGGTTAAGTCGTTTGTGGTCGGGTAACCGCACCACAAATGACTTAAAATTTAGAGCTAGCGTACACTGGTGACTTTAGTCGCCGTGACTTTTCACTGTGCTTATGAACCCAACATGTGGTGTGCGCACTTGAACACGTGACAGATGGGTAATAAATTACAAAAAACAATATTGTCACCCTGACAAAAGTCACCAATGAGCGCTAGCTCTAAGACATAGCGCGCACCGAACCGGCGAACAAGCCCGTGACAAAACTGTCACCGCGTCGTTAGGTTTACATAGCGGTGCGCGCACTGGTGACAAAATTGTCACTCTCGTCTTTGGTCGTTCTCCATTTGTACTACTACACCGACTTTAGCACGCGCAAAATGGCGTCACCGTCAACGGTCTACCGTAGACGGTGACGCCATTTTGTGAAGACGATATTGACGTTCCTAAAGAAGAAATGAAAAGGAGACCAGCCCTTTAGAAAAATATATTTGGATTTTCTCGAAGTTTATTTCATTTCAATTTATTTTATTTATTAGAGACAAAAAAAAACAGTTACATATTAAGGAGATGCAAAGGAATGATTAGATAAATAAATAAACATATAGCCCACACTATTGTCCTCGGATTAATCAATTTATAATTAGTTTTTAATACATAGTATAAAGCTTTGCACGTAGTAGCCTATGCCACTCCTTAAGGGTTGTACCCAGCATTCTCTTCGCTTTCTTTTTCTCCTGAATCTCATGAGTTCACAGAGAACGACCACCTCTTCGAAATCCTTATCGGCAAATGACGCTTCGATTTCAAAAAAGTTTTGTCTTTCTTTTTTTTTTTATTATTGGTAGGCTCGCGTTTGACCACTATCTCACCTGATGGTAAACGATGATGTGGCCGACGATGGAGCACGCTTGCCTAGAAGTAACCTATTCACTCTTGACTTAAAGACCCCTAGGTTGTAGCTATCAGGGAACACAAACCCCGGCAGGAAATTCCACTCCTTAGCTGTACGCAATATGAATGTGTTCCCAAAACGCTTTTTACGTATGGGTGGAATGTCCACCATGTACCGATGGCGCAACGCCGTACGTCTAGTGGTCCGATGATGGAACGGTGCAATTCCAACGCACACTCCCCGAAGTGTAATCGATAGAAAACCGACAGGCCAGCAACTCGGCGTCGATGCTCAAGGCTTTGGAGTTTTGCTTCGATAAGTGCATCATCACCGATGATCCTCTTGGCTCGCCTCTCAATCGACTCCAGAGCATCAAGCTGGTATTTGGCAGACCCATCCCAAAGATGAGAGCAGTATTCCATACACGATCGAACTTGCGCTTGATAAAGTTTGAGCAGCTGTTCCGGCGTGAAGCACTGTCTCACCTTGGCTAAGATCCCCAATTTTTTGGCAGCTTGTTGAGCTTTAGCCTCGATGTAAGAGCCAAAATTGAGGGTAGACGACAACGTTCGTAAGCGCACTCCACTTTGGAAACGTAACGTGACAATGACAAACACTTTAGACAGGTGACAAAAGTCACCAGTGCTCGCTAGCTCCTAGTGTTATGACACGGCTCCAACTGCACGACTCTCGAAGTCCAGTTCGTCTTCACATGCTTCACATGCATGTACATATTCCGCGATCTCCTCAACCTTCCTTGTATATGGGGTGGTATATGAATGAAAAGTTGATTCATCAATTCTGAATTGTTTTTGAGGGTTCCTAAGTCGGCCAAAACTGAACCCTTATAGGATTGGGCACGCTACAATTATGGCGGTAAGTCCCCTCTTTAAGGTGTGGCTGGAAAGACCTCACGGCGTCCTTACCTTCCGCATGACACAGGTCCTCACTGGACATGGTAATTTCGGGAGGTTCCTGCACCGGATTCGTGCGGAAGAAACGCCCGGGTGTCACCATTATGTGGACCACCCGGAGGACACGGTGGACCACACAGTGGAGGTTCCCCGCTTGGGCAGAGCAACGCCGTGTACTCGTGGGAGCGATCGGCGGCGGCAATTTCTCGCGCCAGGCCTTGGTAC
Source organism: Mythimna pallens (assembly GCA_961205895.1). NCBI lineage: Eukaryota > Metazoa > Arthropoda > Insecta > Lepidoptera > Noctuidae > Mythimna > Mythimna pallens. The sequence continues at coordinate 1,948,341 of OY540852.1, forward strand.
AGACCATGGTCTGGAGCGAGGAGTGGCAGGCGGTCGCCTACTTCAGCGAAGCAGTAATGCTAGCAAAGGAGGCGGCCGACGGCACGTACTGTTCCACGCGCGCCTACAGGAGATGTCAGCAACTGTAGGGGCACAGCAGGGTCGAAGCCTACTGGGGCCAAGGGTCTGATTCTGAAAGGAAGACTCGGCCCTGGTACGAAAGGCAACAAAGTAACAGGAGTGGGTTTTTAGTCGGTAAAAGTCTGACTCTATCTCTCGCTCCCCCCAAGAGCGTGGGAAGTCATAAGATGATTTTCCCACCAAAAAAAAAACCGTTTTTCTCAGGAATGCATGGAAGTATGAAGTATGAAGCTGTAGTCTGCTACCACAAGCAGCAGTGAAATAATCAAACATCTAAATCAATGCAATTTAATGACAAGTTTGTTTATGCTCCGTTTAGGAGTTTATATTAAGTAGAGTAATATTTTGATATTCGCTAGGAAATCTGGATAGGAAATCACATCAGCCCCCCTAGCCAAGTTACAACCGTTTCGTGTCGAATTCCGTTCTCCAATCGGTAACGCCTCGGTGTCAGCAATTGTAGAAAACAATAAGTTGGTAGCCATGTTGACGCGCCTGAGTCGGTCGCTCGTTCTACAACGTCGTTTTACAATAACAAAGGATGTAGCGTTGAACATTGTAGAAACGATAACAACTCATTCTATCATTTTGAACGATGTTAATTTGGCTACCTACTAATTTTCTAGTCTTTTGTTCTGACGACGTGACTTAACGTTGAGATGATGTTATTCCCATACATTTGATTAGTTTTCGACCAGCGTTAACGATTGCAGATGATCAACTTGGCTAGGGGTGCAGGTACACGGCTAGACACCACACGTCATAGACGACACTAAGATAGGCACCAGATAAACATGGAATAACGGTCATTGACCCTCCTACATTTATTGACATTCTTAATTTCTAAAAAGGAAATAAAGACGTAATAATATAATATAGCATAGCTCAAAACGGTGAAGGAAAACATCGTGAGGAAACCGGCAATGTCTTAGAACCAAAAATTCGAAGACATGTGACATTCACCAACCCGCACTGGGCCCGCGTGGTGGATTACGGCCCATTCCCTCTCCTAGAGAGGAGGCCTGAGTCCCTGCAGTGGGAACATTAAAAGGCTGATTATGCTTATGCTTATGCTTAATATAATATAATATTCCACAACTATCACACAACGCCGTCTAATCCCAAGCTAAGCAGAGCTTGTATTATGGGTACTAGACAACTGATAAACATACTTATATATTTCTAAATACAAACATATATAGATAAATTACACCCAGACAGAACAAATGATTGTGCTCATCACATAAACATTTGTCCTGGGTGGGAATCAAACCCACGACCTCCGGCATAGCAGTCAGGGCCACTAACCACTAGACCAACAGGCCAGTCAAACATAAATCTGTCTTGAATCAACATATATCTCGATCATTTAGATTTTCTAGTAATGATGAACTTTATTCTAAGTTCATCTGACGCCTTGTATAGTCCGCGATTTCGTTGAAATTTCGTGAAGATATAGTCCTAAAATTTAAACAAAACTGGAAACATAAGCTCTGTGACATGTGACGTCACGGTTAGTGGGCAGTATTTAACTGTTTCTCAATTTATTCCTGTTTTCTACTTCAAAATTCTTCAAAATTAACAAAATATTTATTTAATTTTTTTTTTGTTGCACGACTATAAATTTACAGTTTTCGGTTTTTTTCCTATACTTGTTTCCTATACCTACTATGAGACCCTACTTCATGTCAAATTTCAGGATTGTAGGTCAAAGGGAAGTACCTACCCTATGAATTAAAATGCTCTTGAGAGTGTCAACATACGTTTGCCACTCTCAAGGGAATCAAAATTCATGCGTTTTTTGCGGCCGTATCTTTCTTTTCGTAAACTCAAAAGTTTAATTTATTCACATCTTCAATGGGTCGCAGACCTGAGTATATGACGGACAACAAAGTGATCCTATAAGGTTTCCGTTTTTTCCTTTTGAGGTACGGAATCCTAAAAAGAAGAAGGGAATAGCGGGGTCTAGTGAGTGAGCGAAGCGAGCAAATATAGACCCCACCATCCCCTTCTAATCTAACCTGTCTAAGTCGTGGTCCTCCCAATTTCCTTAATGTAAAAAGTACATTAATATTGGGTTATTAGTATTTTTAGTGAAAAGAAAGATTTTTTACAGTTTAAAATATTCCAAAAACTAGTGAAGTCCAAGGCGGACTCGCTTAGTTCCGTACCATTCTCTGTCTGTGCAACTTTTTTTACACAATTTATTTTATTCTGTTTTTATTAGTTATTGTTATAGCGGCAATAGAAATTTACAGAAAATTTCAACTGTCTAGCTATCACATTCCGACAGACGGACAGTGCAATCTTAGTAATAAGGCCCTGTTTTTCCTCTTTGATTACGGAAACCTAAAAAAAACAACATACTATTCTACAAATTTATTATATTCTTCCAACAATTCCATAATGAACATCATTTCAGAAAGCGTTTGCTTACAGTGTCTCCTATTCTGCTTCATATATTCTACATAGTCATCTTCTAGACCGTCCTTGGCACTCTCTTCTATCAAAGAGAAGAGTCTTAATGCTGACATATGCAGTAGCAACTCCAGGAGATGCTTTTCATCTGTGTCAATGTACAAGTCTTTCAGGTTCTGATACCAATGTTGGTTCTTGTATTTCGTTATTTTTGCTATGTTCTTTATTGCGTCGTGTAACTGAAAACCAATTTTTTTTTTTTAATTATAATCATTGTCTTAATTTATCTTTATCGTCATTGATTATAACGCGTATTATATCACCATCAATGATTGCATCACTGCTTGCTATCAGGTGGGATCGCAGTCAAGCCTAGCCCCCCAAGCCAAGTTACAACCGTTTCGTTTCGATTCTCTTTTCGTTGATCGCCTCGAGTTGGACACGCCTCCGATTCCTTTGTTCTGACCACGAGACTGAGCGTTGAGATGACGACAGAACAAAGGAATCGGAGGCATGGCTGACTCAAGGTGATCGACGAAATGAGAATCGAAATGAAACGGTGGTAACTTGACTAGGGGGGCTGATTTATATCAATAACGTCAAGAACAATAACATAACATGTCATAGGTAAAGCAAGCAAACTACAAAACAACACTGTCACAGTCTCCGCCAGTTAAGCACTAGTTTATATATATTTTTTTAAAAAAAACGGCGTTAACGTCGTCGTCGTCGTCGCCGTCATCATCGTCGTTATCATCGTCGTCATCGTTGTCGTCGTCGTTGTCATTGATATTTTTATCGTTATCGTATAATAACATTATCGATAACAACGACCACAACGACTACAGCGATGACAATACTTTGATTGTACATCAATACAGTTATACAGCTCTTATAATGGCTACAAACTGGAGTAGTTAAATTAATTTTCTTTGGACTTCTTCTTCTTTTTCCTGCCCTTATCCCATATTACATGGGTGCAACACGTTTTTTTTTCCATTCTGTCCTGTTACCCGTCACACTATCACTAACTCCCTTTTATTTCATATCAGTCCTAACACAATCCATCTATCTTTTCTTTGGCCTCCCTCTTTTTAAATTATACACCCTACCCATATATATATATATCATAAAATAAACAACAGCATTTTTGCGAATTCACTCGAATTACATGTAAAACAAAATAGATAGAAACAGAATTCAATCTCATGTATGTACTTCACTTTTCATACCTACGCTCGGCGATCGCACTAGGGTCAGCGAGTGGCGCCGAACTGTCCGAGTGCGTCGTTAACGTCGTCGTTGTCTTCGTCACCGTCGTTATCATCGTCGTCATCGTCGTTATCACCGTCGTCATCGTCGTTGTCGTCATAGTCGTTGATATTTTTATCGTTATCATAAATAGTAACGATGACAACGACAACCACGACTACGACAACAACAACCACTACCACAACAACGACAACGATCAATACAGTTGTAATGGCTACAAACTGAAGTAGTTAAATTAATTATCTTTGGTCTTCTTCTTCTTCTTCCTGCCCTTATCCCATATTACATGTGGTCGGTGTAACACGTTTTTTTCTTCCATTCTGTCCTATTACCCGTCACACTATCACTAACTCCCTTTTCTTTCATATCACTCCTTCCACAATCACTAGGGTCAGCGCGTGGCGCCGAATTGTCCGAGTGCGTCATTGCGTCGTTGTCGTTATCATCATCGTCGTTATCATCGTCGTCATCCTCGTTGTCGTCATAGTCGTTGATATTTTTATCGTTACCGTAAACAGTAACGATAACAACGACAACCACTACCACAACAACGACGACGACGACGATCAATACAATTGTAATGGCTACAAACTGAAGTAGTTAAATTAATTATCTTTGGTCTTCTTCTTCTTCTTCTTCTTCCTGCCCTTATCCCATATTACATGGGGTCGGTGTTACACGTTTTCTTCTTCCATTCTGTCCTATTACCCGTCACACTATCACTAACTCCCTTTTCTTTCATATCACTCCTCACACAATCCATCCATCTTATCTTTGGCCTCCCTCTCCCTCTCCATCCATCTTCATGTATACTCAGAAATCTTTTAGTAGCATGCTTTTCATCCTTCCTCTTCATATGTCCTTATCAAGACAAACGATTTCCTTTCAACTTTCCAGACACTGGCGCCACTTTCAAACTTTAATATGTGTATATTAAAGTTTAATTTCTCACATATACAAATACATTACTATACAAATTTTCTGTGGTCTTAAAAACAAATAAACGTTTATTAGGCTTAGCGCAGACTTGAAGTCACGACAGTTTTAAGACAACAAAAAATATGCACACTTCAAACAAAACGTCTCATAGACAAAGTTGTCTAATACCTACAAAAACTGCACAGCGACAAGTCTGGCTAAATTTTATCACCATGACTTTGGACAAAAAGTCACCGTACATATTAACCCAACATGTGGTGCGCGCACTTGAACTCATATGAGACAGTTGGGTAAAAAATGACAAAAACTATATTGTCACTCTAATAACAGTAACCAGTACGCGCTAGCTCAAAGGCGTCCAGTACACAGTCATGCACGCGTCAATCAAATCCATCAATCATGAATGATGTTTAAATGACGGAATTTTAACGCTTTAGGTTTTCGTCATGCTAACGTCAATCATCGCATTAGATGGTAGGTTTTTCGTCAATCAAAACATTGACTATGGCAAAACTGACAGTAAATCCTATCGTGTAATGGACGCTTCACGATTGTCGGCTTCCCTTTTGTATGTATGCGGGTGAGCACATCAACGACAAAACTCTCTAGTAGTCTCGTCCGAGATTTTTAGAGAGTTTTATTAATTATCTCCCTTACAACTATCATTACAGGTAAATACCTAATGTGATAGTGCGGTCTTACAATTAACTTACATACAATTATAAAACTTAAAAAGAAATATAATCTAGTTGTAGGTACTAACCTACATCATAATGAGTTAGTAGAGTAATAGGTAAGGTATTATTAATACCTTACTTTTATTAAGCACAATAAATATAAAAACACAGTAGGTACTTAATATATACACCCTACCCTATAACATAAAATAAATAACAGTATTTTTGCGAATTCACTCGAATTGCATGTAAAACAAAATAGATAGGAACAGAAGTCAATCTCATGTATGTACTTCACTTTTCATACCTACGCTCGGCAATCGCACTAGGGTCAGCGCGTGGCGCCGAAATGTCCGTCTGCGTCGTTAATGTCGTCGTCGTCTTCGTCATCGTCGTTATCACCGTCGTCATCGTCGTTGTCGTCATAGTCGTTGATATTGTTATCGTTATCATGAACAGTAACGATAACAACAACAACCACGACAACGACGACGACGACGATCAATTCAGTTGTAATGGCTACAAACTGGAGTAGTTAAATTAATTATCTTTGGTCTTCTTCTTCTTCTTCTTCCTGCCCTTATCCCATATTACATGGGGTCGGCGCAACACGTTTTTTTCTTCTATTATGTCCTATTACCCGTCATACTATCACTGACTCCCTTTTCTTTCATTTCACTCTTCACACAACCCATCCATCTTTTCTTTGGCCTCCCTCTCCCTCTCCATCCATCTACATGTATACTCAGAAATCTTTTAGTAGCATGCTTTTCATCTTTCCTCTTCACATGACCATACTAAGACAAACGATTTCCTTTCAACTTTTTAGTCACTGGCGCCACTTTCAAACTTTAATATACTCATTTTTCATAGATACAGATACATACCTACACAAATTTTCTGTGGTCTTAAAAACAAATAAACGTTTATTAGGCTTAGCGCAGACTTGAAGTCAAGACAGTTTTAAGACAGACTATTGCTTTACAAAAAATATGCACACTTCAAACAAAACATCTCATAGACAAAGTTGTCTAATACCTACAAAAACTGCACAGCGACAAGTCTGGCTAAGAGCTAGCGCACAATGGTGACTTAAATTTTGTCACCATGACTTTTGACAAAAATTCACCGTGCTTATGAACCTAACATGTGGTGCGCACACTTGAACTCATATGAAACAGTTAGGTAAAAAATGACAAAAATTATATTCTCACCCTGACAAATTCACCAGTGCGCGCTAGCTCAAAGGCGTCCACCGCCCGGAGGACACGGTGGAGGTGTGCCCCGCTCGGGCAGAGCAGCCCCGTGTCTTCGTGGGGGCGATTGGCGGCGGCTATCTCTCGCGCCGGATCTTGGTACAGACCATGGTGCGAAGCGAGGAGGAGTGGCAGGCGGTCGCCTCCTTCTGCGAAGCAGTAATGCTAGCAAAGGAGGCGGCCGTTCGCATGAGGCAACGGTCCTCACGCCCCAACTGTCGCCAGGATTCCGATCCCGATTTCCGGCCATCGTAGGCGCGGACTTGCGAATAGCGAGCAATGGGTGGCTAGCCGTCCGACCGTCCGGTAACCGTCCGGACCGAGCCCAAGTCGTCGACGGCGCGTGCTGTTCCACGCGCGCCTCAAGGAGATGTCAGCAACTGTAGGGGCCTAGCAGGGTCGAAGTCTACTGGGGCCAAGGGTCTGATTCTGAAAGGAAGACTCGGCCCTGGTACGAAAGGCAACGCAGGAACAGGAGTGGGTTTTTAGTTAGTAAAAGTCTGACACTATCTCCCGCCTCGCCCAAGAGTGGGGGATGTCATAAGACGATTGATATGACGGAAGATTTTCGGTAGGTTTTTCGTCAATCAAAACATTGACTATGGCAAAACTGACAGTAAACACTATCGTGTAATGGACGCTTAACGATTGTCGGCTTCCCTTTTGTATGTATGCGGGTGCGCACATCAACGATAAAACTCTCTAGTAGTCTCGTCCGAGATTTCAGAGAGTTTTATTTATTATCTCCCTTACAACTATCATTACAGGTAAATACCTAATGCGATAGTCCGGTCTTAAAATTAACTTACTTAAAATTATAAAACTTAAAAAGAAAAATAATCTAGTTGTACTTAACTACATCGTAATGATAATAATCCCTTACCTTTACTACGCTCAATAAATATAAAAACACAACGGGTACTTAAAATATACACCCTACCCTATAACATAAAATAAACAACGGTATTTTTGCGAATTCACTCGAATTATATGTAAAACAAAATAGATAGGAACAGAATTCAATCTCATGTATGTACTTCACTTTTCATACTTAAGCTCGGCGATCGCACTAGGGTCAGCGCGTGGCGCCGAACTGTCCGAGTGCGTCGTTAATGTCGTCGTCGTCTTCGTCGCCGTCGTTATCATCGTCGTCATCGTCGTTATCACCGTCGCCATCGTCGTTGTCGTCATAGTCGTTGATATTGTTATCGTTATCGTAAACAGTAACGATAACCACGATAACAACAACCACGACAACGACGACGACGACGATCAATTCAGTTGTAATGGCTACAACCTGGAGTAGTTAAATTAATTATCTTTGGTCTTCTTCTTCTTCATCTTCCTGCCCTTATCCCATATTGCTACTATGATGATTGCTTTCTTTTTTCCTTTTCAGTAATTTTAACGTATGTCTGGCAATTTGAGTATTTTCTGCGGCCTACCCAAATGTCCTTTCTTTGGTATTGTTCGTCAAGTCGTTGAGCTCCTTAGTAGTCCTGAGTTGAACTTTACGAATACTGACAAATGCTTGCACTGACTGGACAGGTCCACTCAAATTTCTATGGTTCTTTCTTCAAAAGACCATTTCAGACAAATCTGCATGGTTCTCATGTGATTTGACCATTACATATTTACTGTACATGTTTTGTTTGACTTTAAAAGAGACTTTGACCCCTGAGTTTGTTTCGGTGTTTCTTCTCAGGGTAATCAGCTAGGAAACACCGGCCTCATCTACTTTAAAAATGACGAAAAAATAAAATGGACGTGTAAAAGTGTTTTTTTAAACCTATTTACAAAATAAATATCATTTATCATTAAATAAAGTCGGCGCACTACGTTTTTTTCTTCCATTCTGTCCTATTACCCATCACACTATAACTGACTCCCTTTTCTTTCATATCACTCCTCACACAATCCATCCATCTTTTCTTTGGCCTCCCTCTCCCTCTCCATCCATCTACATGTATACTCAGAAATCTTTTAGTAGCATGCTTTTCATCCTTCTTCTTTACATGCCAATACCAAGACAAACGATTTCCTTTCAACTTTTCAGTCACTGGCGTCACTTTGAAACTTTCTCTAATATACTCATTTCTGACATACAAATTTTCTGTGGTCTTAAAAACCAATAAACGTTTATTATGTTTAGCGTAAACTTGAAGTCATGTCAGTTTTAAGACAAACATTCGTCACATAGACAAGTCTGCCTCAAAACTAAAGGGTGAGCGCAGACTTGAAGTCACGGCAGTTTTAAGAAAAACTATTGCTTTACAAAAAATATGCACACTTCAAACAAAACGTCTCGTAGACAAAATTGTCTAATACCTATAAAAACTGCACAGCGACAAATCTGTCTAAGAGCTAGCGCGCACTGGTGACTTTTATCACCATAACTTTTGACAAAAAGTCACCGTGCTTATTTACCCAACATATTGTGGTGCGCGCACTATAACATGACAGTTGGGTAAAAAATGACAAAAACTATATTGTCACCCTGACAAAATCACCAGTGCGCGCTAGCTCAAAGGCGTCCAGTACACGGTCATTCAGGCTTCAATCAATTCTATCAATCATGAATGAAGTTTGAATGACGGAATTGTATCGCCATTAGGTTTTCGCTATGCAAACGTCAATCATCGCATTAGACGGTGGGTTTTTCGGAAATCAAAACAATGACTGTAGCAAAACTGACAGCAAAACCTATCGTGTGATGGACGCCTAACGACAGAGGCGTAACTAAACTATCTAAGGCCCGTGGCAAAATCATTGGATGGGGCCCCAGAAAAATCGACAACTTTGTAATTTAATTTGGATAAATCTCTGAAATAAAGACATAAAATATACTTTATTATTAATAAATCAGCAAGTTCTATAATACACGATGACTATTATATTTCGTCTTTAAAGGTGGGTTTCCCAGTGGCGTATCTATAAGGTGGTATGGCTCGCAACATTCTGCGGGAAATCGATCCTTTTCTTATGAATGCGTTTAATAAATCTTAATAATTTACTTGAATTTGTATATTTTGTGGTTGTTCTGAGCTCAAAGCCTCTTGTACCGGGGGCCCCCCCAGGCCAGGGGCCCATTTTGCCAGCCTTGCCATCCTATAGTTACGCCACTGCCTAACGATTGTCTTCGTGTGTATGAAGGTGCGCACATCAACGACAAAACAGTCTAGCGGCTTGCCTCCTCTCTTTATGAGTGTTTATTATTTAATTTGTATCTCTCTTAAAACTATATACTTTTTTTTTTTGCTGTAGGGGGCCCTGGTGACCTGTCCCATAGGTTTTTTTCAAGAACCTATTTCAGGCACCAGACTCTTACAATAGTGGAATTACAGTCTTTAAGTACCATTGTTAACTGTCAAAAAAACCAATTGTGAAGAGAGAATAAAAATAAATTAATAAATTAAAAAATTAATGAACTATCATTACAGTCAAATAGCTAATGCGTTATTGCGGTCTTAAAATTAACTTACATACAATTATAAACCTTAAAAAGAAAAAAATAATTTATAGTTGTACTTACCTACATTATTATGATAATAATACCTTACCTTTACTACGCTCAATAAATATAAAAATACAATACCTATTTAAAATATACAGCCTACCCTATAACATAAAATAAACAACAGCATATTTGCGAATTTTTACATGTAAATTACATGTAAATACAAAATAGGTACAGAAGTTAATCTCGTTTATGTACTTCACTTTTCATACCTACGCTCAGCGATCGCGCTAGGGTCAGCGCGTGGCGCCGAACTGTCAGACAGTGCGACCGGGCGCGGTGTTATATGCCTACCTAATCTGAAATGTAAAAATATATATGGCCACAAAATCATCTTGTCTTTCTCGGCACGGGGTCTGTTCTGTGTTACGTTAAAACAAACCATCAAAATACAAGCAAATATCTACTTACCTCTCTGAAACAACTGGTAGCCTAAAAAACGTCAATTTACTGTTTAATGTTGAATTTAAACATCCACTGAACCAGTTAGAATAAGGTTTTTTTCAGTTGGTCCATTTTTCCACAAAAAAGTTTAAAGACGCGTGTCAGACGGATAGCACTCGAGCTCGCATTGAGCTGAATTGAGTCGAGATATCATGTCCGTGAGCGGTGTCTATGTGTGCGTTGCTCGAGCGCGCTTTGTATGTAGATTGACTTATGTACCTATGTTTTGTGCTCGATACTTTTGTATCGCCATCGTCCTAGTTACTCGTGTAAAAACGATGCACACGTAAATGTTGGCTGTATCCCATATAATCCCATATGATTATAGTCAATGCTTAGCGGACAGAGTTCCAGCGGGATCTCATGGTGGAATGGCGACAGCGACTGTCGCAACCCAATGCTGGCACGCCACTATTATGGCAGGAAAACCCTCTTTGAGGAGTGGCTGGAAAGACAACACGGCGTCCTTACCTTCCGCATGACGCAGGTCCTTACCGGACATGGTCAGTTCGGGAAGTTCCTGCACCAGATTCGAGCCGAAGAAACGCCAGGGTGTTATCATTGTGTGGATCGCCCGGAAGACACGGTGGAGCACACGGTAGAGGTGTGCTCCGCCTGGGCAGAGCACCGTCATGTCTTCGTGGGGGCGATCGGTGGCAGCGATCTCTTGCGCCGGGCCTTGGTCCGGTCATGGTCACGCTCGCCTCCTTCTGCGAAGCAATAATACTAGCAAAAGAGGCGGCCGCACGCGCGAGGGAACGACAGTCACGCCCCAGCTGCCATTCCACTTCTAGCCACTGCAGGAGCAGGCTTGCGGACGGCGAGCAAGTACCCGTCCGGACCGATCCAAAGTCCTCAACGGCGCGTAGTGTTCCACGCGCTAGGAGATGTCAGCAAACCATAGGGGCCCAGCAGGGTCGTAGCCTACTGAGGGCATGGGTTGTGCAAAAGTGAAACCCGGGGCCCTGGAACGAAGGCAGAAAAGGAACAGGAGTGGGTTTTAGTCAATAAAAGTATGACACGCCCTCTCACTCCACATATATAGACTCCACATATAATCCCATGTATAGACTGATACTATATACTAGAGATATACTATGGAGGAGGTACGCCGATAGTCTGTTTCGTCGTTGATGTGCGTGCCCGCATACATACAAAGAAAAGCCGACAATCGTTAGACTGTTCGCTGTTCAGTTTTTGTAGATAGTTTAAAGCAATAATCTCTGAAAGTCTGTCTGTCTGACTGTCGTGACTCAAGTATGCGCTCAGCCTTATATGGCTCTTATCTGACGGTAGTAGCCCAAACCCTCATGCATGAGGTTACAGGTTCAAAACCGAGCAGGAAGCTACCAATGTGAATTTTTCAATTCATACGTACTTTGCTAAGTTTATTTAGGGCAGTACTGATAGCCTGCGCCTTAGAAAGCACGTTAAACCGTTGGCCATTCATAGATCTTTGACAGTCGTTACAGGTAGTCAGATGTCAGAAAGTCTGACCAAGGTCTATCCAAGGAATACCGTCTTGCTCAGTACTTGGGTTGTGGCGGTCTGATAGGTATTCAGCCACCAGAAAAGGCTAGGGAAATAATATAGGCTCGCGCTTGACCATTATCTCACCTGAGGGTTAGCGATCATGTGGTCGACGATGGCGCAAGCTTGCCTAGAAGTAACCTATTCACTAGAAAGGGCTATGTTCGGAGTTTCCTTGCGTGATCACATCAAAAATGAAGATATCCGCAGGAGAACGAAGTTTACCGTTGTAGCCCGAAGATTCGGCAATGTTTAGGGCACATTGCTCGCAGAACAGATGGTCGATGGGCAGGAAAAGTTCTGAAGTACCGGAAGACGCAGCGTTGGAAGGCCTACCACAAGGTGGACCGATGACTTGGTAAGGGTCGCGGGAATCTAATGGATGCGAGACGCATAGGACCGGTCGTTATGGCGACATTTGGGGTAGGCCTATGTCCAACAGTGGACTGAAATGATGATGATGATGATGAAACTCTTGAGTTAAAGAACCCCAAGTTATAGCTATGTAAATGTAGGATACTTACGTCATATAAACCATCTTCAACATTCATCAAAAATTTATTCAACTGATTCAAGGCTCCGTGCTCATCTACTTCAGGAACTTCTCTCCTCAAATACAGCCAAACCTTGTTAATCAGTCCCTTCTCCTTCTGCATATAGGCCTTCTTCTGTTTCTTCTTGTTCCTTGGTACAGCTAGCTTATTTCTTATTTGAGCACCGAAATTGTTGGCTTCAATGATCTCAGAAGCTAGTTTGTGTAGGAAAAGCACGTATTTTAAGATTTCCATGTCTGCTGGATGTACGTCTTCTTCATTAGCAACTAGGGAACTGAAAATTTGATGAAATAAATACATTATCATAATCAGCCTTATGATTTTCCCACTGCCGAAACACAGGCCTTCCCCTAAGGAAAGAGAATGGGATGTAACACACCACGCGGGCCCCATGCGAATTGGTTGATGTCACATGTGTTCGAATTTTAGTTCTAGGACATGCCAGTTTCCTCACAATGTTTTCCTTCACCATTTTGAGAGCAGTGGTGATGAAATAAATTACATATGCGCTTGGTTAGGTTTGAACCTTCCTTTTGGCTACCAGTGTTTTCAATTTTATATAATATTAATTGTCTGTATCTTGTATGTTGTTGTTTGGTGTTGTGACTGTTTGTAAGGTCTGCTGGGACAAAACTCATTGCTGAGTTAAGCTCGCATTTTCACATGAACTGTCTGTATCTTCATATATTATGTTATGTTTCTCCTAGTAGTCTCCTAAACGGAAGAAGTCATTGAATCCTCTAACGCAAATTAGGAACCAGGGTTCACATTTAGTCATTTTAACAGTACTTTGTCAATAAAGAATTTGTACGAGAAACAAAAAGGCAGCAAAATTACTTCTACTCGTGTATAATCGTCCCGACCGAATTTTGATCAATATCCTCAATCTAGATTACCCTAGTGCCTAGGAGATATTATAATGCACAAGTATGTACGCTTTCAGGGGCACTCTCTATTTCTTGGCTCTCATATTCCGATGGGACGGCAATCAAATACGATGACAGAGAGAGAGAGATAGATCAAGTGCAGAATCAACGGCTTTACATGCTTTTTGAAGTAAGGGTGCCAAACCATCAACTTTCAAAGTCCGGACAGCAACAGATTACGTAATTCCAAATGGAAAAACTCAACCAACCAACCCCAAAGTGCGAAAGCGATGCCCGGGTGGTCGCCACTGTGCGGACCGCCCGGAGGACATGGTGGAGTACACGGTGGAGGTGCGCCCCGCTTGGGCAGAGCAACGAAGTGTCCTCGTGGAGGCGACCGTCGGCGGCGATCTCTCGCGCCGGGCCTTGGTACAAGCCATGGTCCAGAGCGATGAGGAGTGGCAGGCGGTCGCCTCCTTCTGGGAAGCAGTAATGCTAGCAAAGGAGGCGGCCGATCCCGTGAGGCAACGGTCCTCACGCCCCAACCGCCGTCGGGATTCCGATCCCGATTTCCGGCCACCGTAGGCGTGGGCTTGCGGACGGCGAGCAATGGGTGGCTCGCCGTCCGACCGTCCGGTAACCGTCTGGACCAAGCCCAAGTCGTCGACGGCGCGTATTGTTCCACACGTGCCTCAAGGAGATGTCAGCAAATCGTAGGGGCCCAGCAGGGTCGAAGCCTGCTGGGGATATGGGTAGTGTGAAAACGAAACCCGGGGCCCTGGGACGAAAGCAACGAAGGAACAGGAGTGAGTTTTTTGGCAGTAAAAATCTTACACTATCTCTCGCTCCGCCCCAGAGCGAGATTTGTCATAAGATGATTTTCCCACCTAAAAAAAAACCAACCAACCCATTAGAACCTTTGTTCGACCTGGACATTGACTCCACACTCAGCAGTCGCTCTTGCGACTATGACACCTCCGGGGTATATCTATGATATGTCATGATTAGCGTAAAAAATGTTGCGAAAAACTGGTATCAAATCTAAACTATTATTCTTTTACTCCATTCGGCGGCATTCGGCGTTCGTCTAAGGGAGTATGGTCATTGCATTCCACTTCCTTCTAGAATCGTGGTGTATTAATTGAAAGGGTAAAAGCCTCACACACAATATCCGCAAACATCACGTACAAAACTCAATATACATACGTGACGTTGCAACGTTAGCTAGTATTCCACAACTTGGCTCCAGACATTTTACAATACATTCCCGTGACGCTAGACATGTTGTTGCACAAGTTGTTTAGGTTGGGGATCATTATGTCGCCTAGTTTAATTATGGCTTTTGATTAAATTATGATTGGTTTATGGACGTCTCATCTGATGGATAGTAGATCCCAGATAAGGCCATCTTTGGTAATATTAATTATCTATACCCAACAATAAAACAATACAAAACCTACTAAACCTCGAACTACACATATTACACCTGCATTCTCATGAAAAAAATCACCATGAATTCTGTACAATCAAACATTCAACTACGTAAAAAGACAACAACATACAATACTAGAAGTGAAAACAAGTTTCAACTAATGACTGCACGCGCACGAACTAACTACGGCAAAAAAACAATACTGTTTGAAGGAGCACGGCTATTTAACGATTTATAACATATAACCTCAACAACACACCAGATGTGAATATTGCAATACTTCTATGCTGTTAATTGTATCTCATTTTAAGTTAATTGTAATTGTTCTTATGAGAATAAATTCTTTTTATAAACCTAATAATATCAAGGGTAACAACGAGCAACGAGTCTACTACTTTGAGAATATTTAAAGACTTACAAGTCATAACTTACGTTAGCTCAAACAATTTTTGCAATGACGCCTGTATATCGACCGTGGTACCCAGCCAGTCATATTGTACCAACGCTTTGTTATCCAGAGTTACCATATCATTTAGAACTTGCAAATAAACACTGACTTTAACAACATCGTTCCGTCTTACATTTACTTTCAAATCTATTACTTCTGCAGAAGTAGTTTCAGCTGTTTTATCTTTCTTACTTGGTGCTGCATTCGTGGTTTCAGTATCTATTTGAATCGCATTCATTAAATTTTTTTCAGTTTTATGTTTTCTCTCTTCCATCCTTAAATAAGCGACGATTTCCTTCCCTTTATTTAAAACTGTGGGTTTTGTTGCCTCCTCTGAAAGCGGTGTAGGTGGTGGAGGAAGAATTGTAGCTGGTGTAAAACTTTTCTCTTGGATATATTTCTCAACATTGTCTTTAAATATATCATCCATCACATATAACGCCTTAGTATCGTTCTGTTTTTTTAAATAGCCAATCTTTTGAAATGGGCTATCGGTTTGTCCATCTTGATCTACATCAGTCACGATAGTTGGTTTCTCTCTACCAAAATAATAGTCAATAGCGATATTGTTTTCAGTGTCGGTAACTTTATTTTTCTTTTTATCATCAGTTGTAGTTATCATATCTTCTTTTGGGCCTTTCCGTAAAACGGTTTTATCTTCTTTGGCTTCGCTTCGTTTACGTCCCATTCTCAATTCTCGTTCAATGCTTTCATATTTATCTTTTTCGAGTAATCCAAAAGATTTCTGATGGAAAAGTATATTTCTGACTGCTCTAACGTGATCTTTTAAACTTCCTTCTTGTATACTGTGAGCAGGGTGATCAGTTTCATCGGAGTTAGGGAATTTATTAAAATCTTCATTAGCTTTTCTTAATAATAATTTTCTAACTCTTCCAAAATAGTAATCTGAATCTAAATAATCTTCAGGATTGACGTGACCTTTAGTTACCTTTGGTTCTTTATTCTGCAACGGTTGTAGGTTAACAGTATGGACAAGTTTCTGTTTACCACCAAACTTTTTTCTTTTGCTGTCAAAAATGTTTGACAGTGAATCGTACTCCATTTTAACATTCAGAGTTTCTGTTCTGTCGAGATGATTTAAATTATCGTCATCATTGAATATATTTTCTGTACTGGAGTCACCAGGGTTGGGTCCTAAACGGTTTTTTGGATTATAGTAAGCGTTGTTTGGAGAATAGTTGTATATGGGAACGAAATACGGTTGTTCGGCCATAGGTTCTTTATCTCTGATGAATGGCGATTGGCCAGGGGCTGTGAAAAGATAAAAATTTAATAATTAAAGAAATTAACAAAAAAAATATTGAAGCTTCCGTTTTCTCATTAGTTATGTATTTTTTCTTTGCCGTTTTTGAAAGCAGTGGTATTGAATTAATTTACACAAAGTAAAGCGTCTACCTGGTTTGAACCCATGACCTACAACACGCAGGTCGGGGCAGTGCAGCAACCTCTGGGTTATCACTGCTCTCACTAAACTAGTGAGAGCACCACGACGTACCCATCCATAGTAAAATAAAGGATTTAATTACTTACGGACTTCAAATACATGATATTCCTTTCCAACTTTTAATTTATTTTTATCATTATAATAAACTTTTTCCAAATCAATAAAGTTCTGATTCTGTACTTCATCTTTTTCAGCTTTTTCAGCGAGTTTCTTTGCTTTTGGACCTACGATACGTTTTGATGCTTTCTGTACAAATATTTTATGATTGTTTGTTTTTTTCGTAGTTGCTTCTATAGATTGGTCCAATTGTGGAGCCGCTGTGGTTACTTCTTGTGATAATTTATTTATTTTTATAGGTTTTTTAGGTGTCAAAATTTTAGATTCCACTATTGTTGACATAGTTGACGCTGATGGGAACTCTTCAACGATGATTTTCGTTTCTTTTGTCTTAACAACAGGTACTATACTTTCAATAGTTTGTTCAGTTGTTATGAAAGTAGTAGAGTCTGTTGTTGTCTCTGTTTTTAAAATTTTTGTGTCAATTGGTGTTTCTGAGACGTTTTTTATCATTTCTGGCACTGATGCTGTTGTTTCTGGGATGGTTGTTATAGTTTCTTGATCGTCTGAAGTGCTTGTTCGAACACTCTTTGTTATTTCAGCTTCATTTTTTATGTCTTTTGAAGTGTCTACTCTAGATTTCATAATAGGTTCATTATTTTTATTTGTTGCCATTTCTGTCGTACTGTCAACTACAGGACCTTCTGTAGTTATAGCCATTGAGTCGTTATCTTTTGCAGAACTAACTTCAAAAGGATAAGTTACAGTGGTGAAATCTTCATCAGCGAGTGAAACGTTATTGTACTCATCTGACTTAATTTCCGTAGGTTTTACGGTTTTCACTGCAGAAACTGTAGTACTTTCTGTTACATTTCCTGCTAGTATGCTGTCTTCATTATTTGATCTGCGTGATCCTTCATGAATACCTTTAACTGACACGTTTCGTGCATCGCTCTTATTCAAATCGTTTTTATGTCCTTCCACTGGTTTAACTCCATTTTCTATATCTCCTGCATTTTTAGGTTCAACTACCTGTGAACCAGTCACAGACAAGATTTTTGCATCAGAATTAATATTTTCTGATTTTTCATTTCCAACTTTTACTTTAGTAATTTTTTCAGATGTAATGTTTGTTTGTGATACTCTATTTAATTTTTCAGAAGTTGCTTCATCGCTTCCATTACTTCTATTGGTAATGTCATCTTGCACTGATCTTTTTATTATCGGTGCATTGTCTCTTATGACTTCAATTGTTAAATTATTAGTAGAGTCTTTGTTAGAAGCACCGTCCCTGCTTTCTTTTCGTAGAGTTAAATCTTGACGTTCATTAAATAAGGACACTTTTAAAGATGCCAATGGTTGAACACCAAGGTCTTTCTCTTCAGATGCTGGTTTCTCTTCTTTTTCTTTATCATCGCCTTTACTTCTTCTGATGTTTTCTTGTTCTTCTTTTAAAACCAATTTGACATAATCAGTATGTTTTTTCAACTGTTCATCATTTAATTCTCCGCTCTGAGCGTCCCTCACATCTTCTTGACTCTCAACATCTTTAAGTATTCTTCGCGCTACCTTTTCTAGAAACTGCTGTTTTTCTTCATCTGGTAATAGATCAACATATTTATCTTCTTCACTGTCAGCCTGAACTGTCGTGAATAAAATTAAAAATAGCAGCAGCATTTTTTATAACATTTTTGTTGTTTTATATCTAGGTAATTTCCTTTGGATACTAATTCAAGATTATAAAGGCAGCTATTTTATTGAAATCAAGCATGGAAATGTTAATTGGGTAGATGATAAGAAATAATTAGTTTTTTCCTATAGTTGCGCGGCCATGTTAGTTTTTAAATCATTCGGATTTATTACTCAAATCTTCGTTTCATTTTTATTCGGTTACCAATCGTTAGAAACTCAAGTTTTATACGGAATGTCAACTATCAATTACAAGATTTTAATTGAAATGCTACGCAAATTCAATTACTGTAAATTCTAATCTATGATTGTTTTCGTGAGTGTGTGTGTGTGTAATTTTGCAGTTTACTGTGACTTCGAATCAGTTTCGCGTGGTAGATCCTCACTTATTTGGAACTGACGGATTTTCATTAACGACAGCTTTGGTACTCTTCACTCAAAATTCAAAATCTTTTTATTTCACATAGGTTTACCAAGGGCACTCATAAAACGTCAGAAGCTAGTGCACGGTTCCAAATGGTCGTTTCCTACGGAGAAGAACCGGCAAGTAACCTCATGGTTAGGTATTCTTGGTATCATGGTCATTCGTGGCATTGACACAGCACTTGATAAGGAAAGTTATTATAGCTAGTAAGCAAGAGTCTTTGGTGAAAGTCAGAGAACCAGGGTCGCAATGATTGTGCAGTCCTAGGCCTCAAGTCTGCTATTACAATTGTGTCAGAATGGTCTATCATTGATTTCATAATTGTTGATTTTGATAAGTTTGGTAATCTACTAATATAATGGCGTCATTATGACTTTCCAATGATCCACAACTGACACTCCATTGAAAGAAGTGGCATAGAATGGTAATCTCGTACATATTGACAAATTAATATCTGACTACAGATGCGGTAATCTGCTAAAATTTAGACAGTTCCTTTGATTAGTGACCTGCCATTAGAACGTTATTGTGCAGTCATTGCTTTTAATAAGCTCGATATTTTCATTCTACCCAAAATATTATGAGACCATTGACCGATCAATGATCGATCATTATGAATTAGCAGATTACGAACTTTTAGCAAAATGACAATGGGATCGTGTTGGAATGACGAATTTATAAAAATTGACTTGGGCCCCAGATATCACATGATATATCGTTAAGTCTCATAAGTCCTTTTTTTTCTATCACACAACGCCGTCTAGTCTCAAGCTAAGCAGAGCTTGTGTTATGAGTACTAGACAACTGATAAACATACTTTTTATATTTTTAAATACATACGTATTATAGATAAATTACACCCAGACACAACAAATGATCGTGCTCATCACACAAACATTTGTCCTGGGTGGGAATCGAACCCACGACCTGCGGCATAGCAGTCAGGGCCACTAACACACTTCTTTACTTTCGTTCTAGGGCCCTGGGGTTCTCTTACGCACAACCCATGGCCCCAGTAGACTTCGACCCTACTACCCAGTAGGGTAGAAGTAGCAAAATCATAGGGATTTTCCTACGATTTTCCTGACCTTACCTAGTTACCTACCTTTTTAAAATGGTTGTATTTTTACTCCACTGTGCCAGAAAGGGTTGTTTGTATGTATGTACATTCCTTTTGCACGCCCTAGAGCCTATATGGATTATATATTAATGCATTTTAGCTTGTGATGTGCTTATTTTTTACCCGACTACGGCAAAGCCAAAGGAGGGTTATGATTTTGACAGGCTATGTATGTATGTGTGTGAGTATGTTCATCATCCCTCATAGCTCCTAATCTACTTATCGGAACTCGACATATGAGGTATCGTTAGAACCATCTTAATTATCCACTGAACATAGGCTACGTGACGTGTCACAAAACTCGATCTGGCGCCCTCTAGCGGACAAAAAGTAATGTGTTAAACAATAAAAACGGATGTAAATACATCATATTTGATATCATTTGAAAGGGCTTTACTGGTATTTATCGAAAAATATCTAACTTGATTTTGAATTTGAAAATTTCTTTCCTTTTGCGATTTTGGATAAAGTTACTTTTGGATACAAACAATAAAAAACCGGGCAAGTGCGAGTCGGACTCGCGCACTGAGGGTTCTGAACAAACTTACCTATGAAAACAGTTCAATTCCCAAATTGTGTTAGGAAGATTATTCCGAATCGCAAAAAAAGTTTTTCTGTGACGTAAAAATAAATTTACAGTTTTCAGATTTTTTTTCCTATATTTGTGCTATGAGACCTTGCTTCATGCCAATTTTCAGGATTCTAGGTCAACGGGAAGTACCCTAAGAATTTTGATTCCCTTGAGAGAATTCCATTCCATAAACGGCCGTATCTTTTTTTTCGATTACTCAGAAGTTTGATTTTTCACAGCTTCAAGGGACCGCAGACTTGAGTATATGGTTTTAATTTCAACTCGATACCTCGACGCGTTCCCGAGATAAATGGTCTTGACAGACAGACAGACGGACGGACAACAAAGTGATCCTATAAGGGTTCCGTTTTTCCTTTTAAGGTACAGAACCCTAAAAATTAAGTCAAGTACCCTGTAGCCACGGGTAAAAACTAGTAAATAATAAAAACACAAGAGTACGAAATGATCATTTCCATATATTTATATATTTTTCAAATCTCTATTTACAATAACTTAATGACTAACTTATTGTAACTTAGTAGTTGGCCACTGCGATACTTAAAGATAAGGCAAACGCTTTGTCGTTTTAATTTCATAATTTCGTCGATTTTTGGTCTACCAATATGTTTTTTTTTTAGACTTATTCAAATATTTTATGAAAAAAACCTCTAAAAAAATATTTTTACATAAAATAAGGCTGATATAAGCTTATCGACAGGCCAAAATTCAATCGAAATAAAAACAAAATTTTAAAACATGAATCAATTCTTAAATTCATTGAATCAATCATTAAATTAATTAATCAATCATTAAATTCATTGAATCAAACATAAAATTCACTAAATAAATCGCTAAACGTCTCCCTTAAACCTAAACAAGCCACGTCTCATTTGCCTCTCATTCCTCATATTCCTTTCCATAACTATTCTGTCCATCTCTTCTTCATTCTTCTCTTCTTGTTCCAAATCTTCTATATCATCAGGATCTACACTCTCTATGACTGATTCAATCAGAACTGGATCGTTTTCTCCTCTTGTGATCATCTCTATAGGTTCCAAATGTCCTCTAAACTCATCGTTCATAATGTCATTTACTTCGTTTGCCATTACTATATTTTCTTTTCTCTTATCCTGCTTTCTTTTCTGTGTCTTTCGGTTATCTTTTTTATCTTTTACCTCTTCAGTTTTGTTCGGTTCTTTGCCCATTTCCATGTTTAAGTGATAGAATTCGGGTGAATCTTGGCAGTCGATTGAATCTGCTTCTCTTGTGCACGTTAGGACTGCCTAAAAGTGAATTAATTATTTAGTTACGGAGATATTAATATAATGGAAATGGAATATACGAATGCGTTGTAGCCAATGGTATTGATATCAACAGAATTTTTGGTAGGTATTTTAATATTAATAATAATATTCCACAACTATCACACATTGCCATACATTCCTAAAATAAGCAGAGTTAGTGCTATGAGTACTAGACAACTGATAAACGTACTTATATATTTTTAGAATTATAGATAAATTACACCCATTTTACAGATATTTGTCTTGGGTGGGAATTGAACTCCGGCATAGCAGTCAGGGCCACTAACCAATAGACTAACAGGCCAATCATTTATATTGAGACAACAAAATAATCTAACATTCTTATTTAATATTTGGGACTTCGTGAAACGCAAACATAAATGCAACCAAAATGCAAAAACAAAAACTTGAATCAATCAAACGATTACTATTTGAATCCATCAACCGATTACTATTTGAATCAATCACCACATTAACTATTGAATCAATCATACCTGATTGAAGACAGTCTCCTTGGGGCAGATGAAGCTCCAGCGGTAGGTAACATTGCGACCTGATGGTGTTTGTGAAGGTAGGCAGACGTGGAACACTTGGCAATCGTTGTCCACGTCAGCGTAATAGCCGTAGGTGCGGTTTTCACAGCTGTATGAAAACAAGGGCAAATTAAAAAAAAAAGCGTACAAAAATTATGAAGAAACAATGAATGCAAAACGGTACTGCCCACCTAGCCAAGTTACAACAGTTTCGTTTCGATTCTCTTTTCGTCGATCGCCTCGAGTAGGGCACGCCTTCGATTCCTTTATTTTGACGTCATCCCAACGGTCAGTCACGTGGTCAGAACAGAGGAATATGAGGCGTGGCCAACTAGAGGCGATCAACAAAAAAAAATCGAAACGAAACGGTTGTAACTTGGCCAGGGGGGCTGTTAGCGTAGAAATTGAGAGATTGGCTGCTGTGACGACCATCTTCAAAGTTCCGGGTTGGAACAGAATAATTCTTAATAGAAAAAAAAACCGATAAGACTTATTGCCCGACCCGGTAATCGAATTGACCACAAGACATGAAACAACATAAAACAAACGAAACACGATAAAATGAAACCGTTCTAGGCAAGCGCGCTCCATCGTCGCCCACTTCAGGCACGAAACTTGCGCCAGCCGAGCGATGGCGACAGCGGAGCGACGGTGACGTATACAAAAGCATTGCACAATATCGCGACGCGCACGAGACGGGCGACAGCGTAGAGGGGCGATCAAGCGAAGCACGGGCGACGGCGACGCGGCAGCGACAAGAACAAACTAGTTTGGTTTAGTCGCTTGTGCAGGTATACAGTGTTGTATTGAATTATTATTTTAGTAATGGAAATTGATGTTGAATTGAAAATATAATCAAATGTGTATATACTCATTCTTGTATAGTTGTAAAATTCCATTGAATGACGCCTTAACTCGTAATATAAGCGTAGAAAATTCTCCCAAATTGCGTATTCGTCGATTTATAGGATGAACACCATCTCTAGGTAATAATAATTCCCCCATTAGGAGACTAGGCTCTAATAGTTCTCTTCGACGTAAACTCATGTTTCTCACAACACTGCTCGAACGACTCGACTGCCCGTCAGTTTGTTTCGTGCCCACGCCAGATATCGCTATCTGATCGCGTCGCATCGCTGTCGCCTTACCATCAGCGCCCTCTAGCCAAGTTATGACCGTTTCGTTTCAATTCTCCTGAATCGAACGCCTCGAGTAGGCCACGCATCCAATTCCTTTGTTCTGACGTCTTCTCAACGTTCAGTCACGTGGTCAGAACAAAGGAATCGGAGGCGTGGCCTACTCGAGGCGTTCGACATAATAGAATCGAAACGAAACGGTTGTAACTTGGCTAGGGGGGCAGGTGAGATTGTGCGATAGTCAAACGCGAGTCTATCAATAGGTAATAAAAAACTGTTCAGATCATAAAAAAATACCTAATTGTAGATATGGTAATGTATGTAGGTACATAATATGATTTACCTGAATGTATCGGTGATATTTTCTCGAATGGATGAGGCGTTAGCTGGTAGATTCAATGTGTCCGCTGTCGTTTGATTTGAAGCATCCTAAAAAAAAAAAAAAAATATCAACAACAGTTTATAAAGCTTTTTTAAATAATTTGTAACATTTGGCATCGGCCCTTTTAGTTTTGTTGACATCGCCTTGAGACGTGCGAACAACACAAGGCGCGGTCGACTCAGGTTTGGCCTTCCTCATCAGACAGCCGGACACCAAGCTGAGTGTACACATTATCATAATTTCAGCCGAAAGGCGTCCACTATTGGACATATGCCTCCCCCAAGTGTCGCCACAACGACCGGTCTGGACCTATCAGAGTCCCGCGACCTTCACCAAGGTATTGTTCCACCTTGTGGTAGACCTTTCTATACTGCGTCTTCCGGTACGCTGTCGCGACTCCAGAACCTTTCCGCCCCATCGACCATCCGTTCTGCGAGCAATGTGCCCTGCCCATTGCCACTTAAGTTTGGTGATTCTTCAGGCTATGTCGGTAACCTTGGTTCTGACTGGATGTATACATACCCTTGAAGCATTAAGAACGGCAGTGTCAGCGGATTCTGGCTTCCTAACACGATCAGACTTCACTAATGACACCAGCAGTAGTATTAGCAGATGTCTAACCCTCACCGACGCCATATTAGTTCTGCTGAAAGAGAAAATTTAACTATATAAAATCGTAATGAGTTGGCTGTGTTTTTTTTTTTTTTGGGCTCTTAATAATTTTCGGGACAAGTTTTATAGATAAAGATTTATTTACAGAAAGCCCATTGTAAACAGATAAAACCGGGACCAATCAGTAGTTTTAAAAATGAAATCAATTTTTGACGACACGTGGCGCAGAAACGTGGTTTGAATCTCGAACGGAATAAATAGGTATTTGTATCACCTAAACGCACCAACTACAGGTATAATTCCTAGCCTATTTCAGGCTACAGTTCGGAGTAAAAGAGAATGGGAAGCGGTAGCCTCCTTCTGCAAACCAATAACGCGAGTGTAGGAGACGGCCTCACGCGTGAGGACTCGGACATCCCTATGCCCCAGCCACCGCCGTAGGAGAAGCCCTCTACCTCCGAGGAATTACTCCTCTATAGTTGGTGCGTTCGGGAAGCTGCGTAGTATCTTCTCGTTCAATATAACATTGTCTCAAAACCATGACCAGTGTGTGTTACCAGTGATGACATATGGCACTGAAACGTTATCGCTCACAATGGGCCTCATCAAGAGGCTTAAAGTCACTCAAAGGGCAATGGAAAGGGCTATGCTTGAAGTTTCCTTGCGCGATCGCATCAGAAATGAAGATATCCGCAGGAGAACCAAAGTTGCCGACATAGCGCGAAGAATTGCGAAACATAAGTGGCAGTGGGCAGGGCACATTGCTCGTAGAACGGATGGTCGATGGGGACGAAAGGTTCTAGAGTGGCGACCACGCACCGGTAGACGCAGCGTTGGAAAGTCTCCCGCAAGGTGGATGCGATAAATGAAAGACGCACAAGACCGTTCGTTGTCGCCTATGTCCAACAACGGATGTCCTTCGGCTGAAATGATGATGAGTTGATGCGTTTTATCAACATTTAAATTTCAAAAATATATAATAATATAATCGTCCAGCAAAACTGAATGTAAATTTTAAAGAGCTCAATGACCTGACGACTTGTCTCCTGGTTAATGTTTCCAAGATGAATGATCGAAGACTGCTTTTAAATAAAGTATCAAACAGGATATCGTAAAGTGTATGTGAGATACTAAATACTGTTAAGAACATGGGAATTAAAACAAAGAAACTAGACAAGGACTGTTCAATAGAAAAATTGTCGCTCTATAAAAATAATAATGGTGGACACTTCCATTAGAATAGTCTCATAATAAAATTAGATGACATGATTGGATTGGAGAGCAGTGGTGGCCGAGTGGTAACGGCTTTGTTTCATCACCACTGCTCTCAAAACGGTGAAGGAAAACATCGTGAGGAAACCGGCATGTCCTAGAACCAAAAATTCGAGGACATGTGACATTTACCAACTCGCTCTGGACCCGCGTGGTGGATTATGGTCCATTCCCTCTCCTAGAAAGGAGGCCTGAGTCCCAGCAGTGGGAACATTAAAAGGCTGATTATGCTATTATGCTATGCTATGCCATGATTGATGCAGTAGTTGAGAAATCGGCTGCTGCGCTACGGGTCGCGGGTTCGATTCCCGCACGAAGCAAATATTGGTATGGCCTACAAACAGGTGTTCCAGGTCTTGTATATATGTGAGTTTACGTGTTTGGGAACGCACCCACGATACAGGAGTAGTTTAAAAAAAAAACTGGGCAAGTGCGAGTCGGACTCGCGCACTGAGGGTTCCGTACAAATTTACCTATGAAAACAGTTCAATTCCCGAATCTCGAAGATTTTTCCGAATTGCAAAATTTTTATTTTTTGGGACGTAACTACGAATTGACAGTTTTCAGATTTTTTCCTATACTTGTGCTATAAGACCTTGCTTTATGCCGAATTTCTGAATTCTGAGTCAACGGAAAGTACCCTATGAATTTTGATTCCCTTGAAAGTGTCGAAATATACGTTTTTTGCGACATAAACGGCCATTTCTTTTTTTTTTTTTGTTAACTTAGAAGTTACATTGTTTCACAGCTACAAGGAACCACAGACATGGGAATAGAGTATATGGTTTAACTCGATACCTCTACGCATTCCCGAGATAAATGGTCTTGACAGACAGACAGGCAAACGGACAACAAAGTGATCCTATAAGGGTCCCTTTTTTTCCTTTTCAGGTACGGAATCCTAAAAATAAAAAAGTGAAGTGTCGTGATGGCCCACTGGTTAAGGCGGGTGCCTTAACCAGTGGGCATCTCATGGATGAGGTTGCGTGTTCGAAACACTAAGTAAGTTCAACAAGTAAATCTATTGGTCCCGTTTGACATTCGTATATCTTTGACACTAGTTACTGGTAGTCAGATGCCAGGAAGTCTGACCATCATCTATCCAAGTAGTATCGTAAGGTTAAGGAGATGATGAATCTCATAATAAGATGTGAACAGTCAAACCAGTCAAGCATTACTTTTTGTAATTTATTTCTTCACCACTGCTCTCAAAACGGTGAAGTTAAACATTGCTAGAAAACTGACATGTCCATGTGACATCCGCAAACCCTCGCCCGCGTGGTGGATTACCCATTCCCCTTTCAGAAAGGAAGCCTGAATCCCAGCAGTGGGAACATTAAAAGGCTAATTATTCCATCTTCTTCTTAGCGTATCGATGGCAAAACTAGTTAAGTTCGGCCACGGCAATGCTGTCATTAGGTCCCTACGTGAACAAGTAACAGGGCACGTGATGCAGAACGGAAGGTGGGACATGGTCTGTGAAGATAGTAAATGGCCATAGTAAAAAGGTGCACAGAAAAGGCTGAGGCACAAAGTTTTACAGATTCGATTTTCGATTCGAAACAATTTGAAACAAAATTTTTAGATTTTGACGGCAGAGTTGGTTGAACGATCAGCGGCTGCGCTAAGTGTCACGGGTTCGGTTTCCATGTGAAAAAAATATTTTTATGGCTTAACTTTCCGTAGGTTACACGTTACGGTTTACAGGTATGTGAACACTGTCACTATACAATGAGGAGTAATTCCTGAAGTGGAGCAAGGTCTATTTAAAAAAAAAAAAGTAATTATGCATAAGTTACGTCATAATATCATCTCGATAACCAAAATGTCAGAAACTTATGAAAATATGGAGAAATTAAAAATAAGTCTTGACAAATAGCGATAACGATGCGAAAATTCCATAAAAATACGGAAATTCACCCTAAAAAATTAATCTTATAATATATAGAACCAAATCTAATAAGACACAACAAATCTACCGATGCTTACTAGACCCCCGGGGGGTCAGCGAGCATTAACACCATTCTACTCACATGCCTAACTTACAAAAATTCCAAAAAGAAAAATCTCACAAAAAATCTTAAGTACTTTTACCTACTTACTTTTTATTTTCGAAATAAAAATTACTTTGTCACACAGGCACTTTTCAAATACACTATTGTCACTTTGGTTAAGTACTCCTAGTTCAATGTACTAGTGTAGACACCCGGATTGTCTCGAGAACACGCCTCTATAGACAATGCAGGTGATGAGGACGTCTTTTATAAATGTCTGATGTGTACCTTAGCTGAGGAATTCGCAATCACTCTGTAGGGTCAGCAGAAAAACTGCGGACGGCGCGGTGGCGTTTGAAAATATATTAATTGGCCTGTTGGTATGGTCATGTGAAGAAGAGGGATGAAACGCGTGTTACTAAAAGAGTTATGAGTTTACATGTGGATGGATGGAGAGGGAGACCAAAGAAAAGATGGATGGATTGTGTGAGAAGTGCGTGACGAGTGACAGGACAGAATGGAAGAAAAAAAAGTGTTGCGCTGAACTCACGTAACACGGGACAAGGGCAGGATGATGATGATTAATTAGCCTGTTGGTCTAGTAGTTAGTGGTACTGACTGCTATGATAGTGGGTTCAGTTCCCACCCAAGACAAATATTTGTCATATGAGCACGATCATTTATTCTGAGGTTGGTTGTAATTTATATATAATATGTATGTATTTGTATATAATGTGAGCAGGGCACATTGCTCGCAGAATAGATGGCCGATGGGGACGAAAGGTTCTGGAGTGGCGACCATCGTAAAGACGCAGCATTGGAAAGCCTCCCACAAGGTGGACTGATGACCTGATGAGGGTCGCGGGAATCCGATGGATGCGAGACGCAAAGGACCGGTCGTTGTGGCGACACTGTGGAGGCCCAAGTCCAACAGTGGACGTCTTTCGGCTGAAATGATGATGATATAGATTTATAAATATATAGGTCAGTATGATTATCAGTTGTCTAGTACTCATAGCACAAGCTCTGCTTAGTTTGGGACTAGACGGCGTTGTGTGATAGTTTTGGAATATTATATTATTATGTTATATGCGTAACATAATTTTACTGATGTCACCATATCATTGTATATTTACTTTAAGCTGTATGTACTACCATGTATTTAATGTAAAATGTAAAACTTGATGCAAATAAACGATTATTATTATTATAATTTATTCTGTTGTTCTGTACCCGAAGGGTACCAACGCTGTCTCTCCGTCTGTCAGCGGGCTGGATATCATAAACTGTAAGAGGTCGACAGCCGAAATTTTCACAGAATGTAAATTTCTATTGCCGCTACAACAACTAATAAAATTTAAAAAAAGGTTAAAATTAAAGCGGGTTCCCATTTTTTTTTTTTTGCTCGATTTCAATATTGTAGTACGGCCCTTATGTCCCTTTGTGAACGAGTCCGACTCGCATTTGATCACAAAATGTTCTTATCTATATAGCTTTTTCCCCATGACTATTAACCCACTTTTGCTCCCTCTTTTACCCATCCCACCCACAATTATTTTATGTTTTATTTTCTGCGTTATTTTATTTTTTGTTAAATATCGCAGCATATGTTAAGATAAGAGCCTATTTGGCCTCGCACAGGTCTTTTATTGTTATCTTTTAATGTTTTATTTATTTTATTTTATGTTAAGTATTTATAAATTAAGTAGTTACTTTCGATTTTATTGTTTTTTGTCCAGTGCGAGTCACAAATAAATGTTTACTTTCTTTCTTTGTTTCAAAAATTAATCCATAATACATGAAAAGTAAAAATAAATCAAACATCAACTTTTTTTGCAAACCATACTAAGTTGATCTTGGCTTTGGCAGTATCAAACATATGTGACATGAAATCACAATGTGCTTACAAAAAACGTCGCCAAACGGTCAAGCGGGAACCATTGACCATAGACATCACACATTCTATAGAATCCTGCACGTACCTATGGTATTTTTTTATCAATAAATCCCACGTTATATTTTTAGGTCATCAAGGTCCTTTTTTTAGGACTTACAACGGTATTTTTTTTACGTGTTTTTGACTAAGTTTTTGTGAATCGATTTCAGCGAATGTCTGTAGGTATTTTTTTTTAACTTCGTCTCTAACTAAGAATTTTATTAGATTTACGACTTCCTTAAAAGACAGCGCAGAGTGCAAAAGATGCGCGCAGTGGAAGCAGAAACACCCAACTCCTCCACCCTTCAACACCCCACTAGAACATCTTCCCCCTGGACCTGAACTGCAGTGGCCAATCTAGGAGTCTCTTAACCGACAGCGGACCCAGGTTGGCCGCTGGACAAACAATCTGGCCTAGTGAGGCTTCCTCGAGCCATCTCTAACACAGTGTACATGTGGAGCCGCTGCACAGGACATGCGTCACCTGCTACGCTACCCGTCCACAACCACCTGCACCTTCTGAAATCTATACGAGGCCAATGACAGAGCTATACAGGTTGCCATATACTGGTCAGAAAGAAAAACTTGAAGTCCATCGACACGAAAAGAAGAAGACTAAGATTTACTCCTTTATTTTTATTTTTTAAGGTGGGAAATCATCCAAATGACTTCTCGCGTTCTGGGTAGACTTTTACTGACTAAAACCACACCTGTATCCTTCAATTACCCTTTGCGTTCTAGGACTACGGGTTTCCGTTTCAGAAATTCTCCGCGGTCCTAGCTAGCGGGCATCGGCCCTGCTGGGCGCCTACGTTTTGCTGACATCTCTTTGAGGAGCGCGAGGATCACAACGCGCTGTTGACGACTGGGCTCAGTCCGGTTAATTACCGAACAGCCGGACGGCAAGCTACTCAGTGCTTGACGTCCGCAAGTCCGCGTCTACCGTGGCTGGTGGTCGGGGTCGGAATTACGGCGGCTAGGGCGTGAGGACCTTCGTTCCCTCACGCGTGCAGCCTCCTCTTTCGCTAGCATTACTGCTTCGCAGAAGGAGGCGACAGCCTGCCATTCCTCCTCGAAGATACAAACTCACGTACCTGGATAACTATATCTGTAAGCCATACTAAATATACTCGTAATTTGACTGGCTTGTTGGTCTAGTGGTTAGTGGCCCTGACTGCTATACCGTAGGTCGTGGGTTCGATTCCCACCCAGGGCAAATGTTTGTGTGATGAACACGATCATTTGTTCTGTGTCTGGGTGTAATTTAGAAAGAGTATGTATGTATTTAGAAATATATAAGTATGTTTATCAGTTGTCTAGTACTCATAACACAAGCTCTGCTTATCTTGGGACTAGACGGCGTTGTGTGATAGTTGTGGAATATTATTTTTATTATTTATACAATATTTGTTCCGTGCGGAAATCGAATCCGCGACACACAACGCAGCAACCAATCGCTTAGCCACTGTGCCAACCGAGCCATCCTTTCATTCTATAAGCCTCCTGCTGGTAGGTAAACTGCTTTAACCTATAATGAACCGGATATGAGCGATATTTTTCGTCCAAAAAAAACTGGGTTTCTTTTTCTTTGATAATGTAATTATTCCTCGTACTAAGTGTTATGGCGGGCTGCCTGATATGTTTTGAAGAGTCACCACAACCCTGTAACGTAAAGGGCAACTGAAGGAACGCGGGTCTTAGTCAGTGAAAATCTGACACTCCCTCTCGCTGTGATGATTTTCTACCCAAAAAGAAAATGGTAGGTGTATAATAAGTATAAAATAAGTCGATATTGTTATTTGTTTTATTTTTAAGGTATGCGCCATGTTTGACATAAATAAAGTCTATTATTTTCTTTCTTTTCTTTCTTTTCTTTCTTTTCTTTCTTTTCTTTCTTTTCTTTCTTTTCTTTCTTTTCTTTCTTTTCATTCTTTTCTTTCTTTTCTTTCTTTTCTTTCTTAACTTTCTTTTCTTTCTTTTCTTTCTTTTCTTTCATTTCTTTCTTTTCTTTCTTTTCTTTCTTTTCTTTCTTTTCTTTCTTTTCTTTTTTTTTTCTTTCTTTTCCTTCTTTTCTTTCTTTTCTTTCTTTTCTTTCTTTTCTTTCTTTTCTTTCTCTTTCTTTTCTTTCTTTTCTTTCTTTTCTTTCTTTTCTTTCTTTTCTTTCTCTTTCTTTTCTTTCTTTTTCTTTTCTTTCTTGTCTTTCTTTTCTTTCTTTTCTTTCTTTTCTTTCTTTTCTTTCATTTCTTTCTTTTCTTTCTTTTCTTTCATTTCTTTTATTTCTTTCTTTTCTTTCTTTTCTTTCTTTTCTTTCTTTTCTTTCTTTTCTTTCTTTTCTTTCTTTCATTTCTTTCTTTCTTTCTAGGTGTAATGAATGACTTTGAGTTCAGTAGTTGTATTAGCCGCAGCCAAGCGTAGTTCGCGTGATCCGGGTTTGATTCCTAGTACAAGCACGCACGTGCTATCAACTGGTCTACTGCGTTTTCTCGGAAAATGCTACAACTCAAGGCCGTATTTTAAATGTATGACTTTTTTATTTTAGTTTAATCATATTATCTATAAGTAATATAGGTACTATTATAAAATTATACAAATAAAAATAATTCCTTATTTCACGGTCACGTCACGTCATCACGCGTAAACGGCTAGACCAGTTTCGCTAATTGCTTTTTTTGGTAAGGCATAGAAAAAAAAATCTGTAAAATAATTCAACATTATAATAACACAATGAGAATTTCTCATAAATCAAGTTTATTTATTCAAAATGCACTACAATTTCCATGCTACACTAATGTACATCGCTATAAATTGTTGCATCTAAAATGTATGTTTGTTATGGTCGATAAAAGGTTCGTAAATGTAAATAGTTCAATTCCCGAATGGAGTCTAGAAGATTTTTCTGACTTAACAACCAATTTATGCCAAATTTCAGGATTCTGTGTCAACGGGAAGTACCCTAAGAATTTTGATACCCTTGACATAAACGTTTTTTGCGACATAAATGGCCGTATTTTTTTTTTTCGTTAATTTAGAAGTTCGATTTTTTCACAGCTTCAGGGGACTGCAGACCAGAGTATAACGGTTTTAAATTCAAGTCGATACCACCACGCGTTCCAACAGACAGACATCAAAGTGATCCTTTATGGGTTCCGTTTTTTTCCTTTTGAGGTACGGAATCTTACAAATTTAAGATTACGCAGAAAACTAGAACATTTCAGAAAACTAAGATGACTGACGAATATATCTTCGCACATTTGACAGTTCGTAGAGCTGAGACCAGACAACACAGCGTTGGAAGGCCTCCCACAAGATGGACCGACGACCTGGTGAGAGTCGCGGGAATGCGGTGGAAGCGAGACGTACAAGATCGGTCGTTGTGGAGACGCTTGGGGGAGGCCTATGTCCAACAGTGGACGTCTTTCGGCTGAAATGATGATGATGATGAGAGCTGAGACAAGACTACGTGTGTCAGGTCAGCTATTCAGCCAATATCAGCCAATAAGTCGGTAATGTCATAGATAAACTCAGAAAAGTACATATGAATTGAAAAACTCGCATCAGTACTTGCCAGGTTTCGAACCTTCAACCTCATGCATGGGAAGCGGATACCTTAATCATCACGACACTCTTTACTGCTTACTAAACTATATCGTCGACGGTGCGTACTGTTCCACGCGCACCTCAAGGATATGTCAGCAAACCGTAGGGGCACAGCAGGGTTGAAGCCTACTGGGGCCATGGGTGATGCAAAAGAGATCCCCGGGGCCCTGGAAAAAAAATGGCAAAGAAGGAACAGAAGTGGGTTTTTAGTCAGTAAAAGTCTGACACTGTCTCGCGCTCCGCCCAAGAGCGGGGGATGTCATGAGATGATTATCCCACCCGAAAAAAAAAAAAGCTGCCAGTGGCTTATTTTAATAATTATCTATAATTAGAATTTGTTTTTTTTTACTTCTGCTACATTGTTCTCTATGTGAGATACACAGATAATAGTAGTGGCAAGAAACATGTAACCAAGATATTTGTAATACATAACAATGACATGTTTGAAAAGTGTGCAGTGCCCCATGGAGTTTCTTGCATATTCTTCTCCATAGAGATCTAGGTAAGCTTTATAATGTACAATTAACTTTTTTTTCTGACTTCTTGACATTTCAAAAGTGCACTGTAAAAGTGATTTATTTGAAATAAAATGTTTTGAATCTTTGAAAAAAATGTGGTTCTACAACTCTCTAAAGTTTTTCATGAAAAAAAAAAAACTCAAAAAAAGAATAAAAACGCACTATTTACCGTAAAACTTTTAATCCAGATATCGTGAGAGTGATAAATTAAAGTGAACAGTTCACAGTACTGTTAGAAGCGTCGGCGCAAAAAAATCGCGGCCCGCATGCGCGTGCGCAGCATACGAGAACAACTTATTTTAGTTAAATTTACGGGATTTCTTTTATTGTTTTCGCGATCGGGGTCTGTAGGTTTTAACCCTACTGAGAATTTATGGGCCTTTTGGCAGTTCGTGTTTTGAATTTAATAAAAAGGATTAATCATTTTAAAAGGCTTTGGTTCAGGTTTTCCCCGGAGAAAACTTTCTCTTTCTTATTTTTACTGACATAAATAAAAAAAAAGGAAAGAAAAACGTTTATTCGCACCTTACACATAGGTACAGTAGAAATAAAATAGGTACGGAAAAATAATAAACAAAAAAAAGATATAGTGTGTTTCTAGTTAAAGTCTGATACTTCCTTTCGCACCACTAGGATTAGGAGAAATTATTTGATGGCATTCCAGGATGAAGGTATCAAGTCAGTGAGAACTGATGGACATAGAAAATTGAAGGGAAACGGAGTCACTCTGCGAGACCATGATGGTCCGGTAGAACCCCGCTGAGCGGATCATGAGAGGGCTGACCCCATTCGGATACAGGTGGGTTTTAGTCAGTGAGATAGTCTGACACTCCCTCTCGCACCACCTAGAGTGAGAGAAGTTATTTTGATGATCTCCTAACCGCAAAAAGTAGGCACAAATCTTGTCTCCATGCCGATACTGAGAAATTAAAGATGGTTAAACAAAAAAATCTTCGCCACTATAATCTAGGAGTCTAGGTTAATAAACATTTTTTTTAAAGTAACTGTCTCGTTGGGCGACTGTTGAAGTTGCGTCCACGGACTCACTAAAATATACCACACACAAAGTTTAATCCAAATCGGTCCAGCTCTTTAGAAGTTAAGTGACAAACACACGAACAGCCCCCCTAGCCAAGTTACAATCGTATCGTTCGCGCTGAACGCTTCGAGTAGGCCACGCCTCCGATTTCTTTGTTCTGACGTCATCTCAACGCTCAGTCACGTGGTCCGAACAAAGGAATTGGAGGCGTGGCCTACTCGAAGCGTTTGGCGTGAACGATACAATTGTAACTTGGCTAGGGGGGCTGTATAGAATAACATATTATTATATACACCGTGTCTTTGATATCGACACACAAACGAATACCATGGATCCAGTTCATGTTTCTGGAGCCCCAGTGGTGGAATTTTTTGTCGACTTTTTCTTAATTAAAAAAAAAAAATATTCTGTACTTTTTAAAATTTAAACTGTTTATATTCGTTACCCTAACCAACCCCGATGATGTTTGTTAATGTAAATTATTAATTAAAAAGTCATTAGGGAACAAGTAGTAGGCCAAGTGGTAACTGCCCCGACTTATGGGTCGCGGGTAACCCAGCCAGGCGCCAACCCGCGCTGGGCCCGCGTGGTGAATTACGGAACATTCTCTCTCCTAGAGAAGAGGCCGGAGTCCCAGCAGTGGGAAAATTAGAAAGGCTGATTATGCTATGCTATGCTAGGGTCGATAAAATCGTTATTCTAATAAACCCCGATGAATTTTTAATTTTAAAAGTAATTCATTCAATATTTTTCACTAAAAAGGCTAATAACGATTATAAACAGTTTTTTTTTTTTAAAGAAATGGTTCTTTTTTTTTTAATTGAACAAACCAACGAAATATTCCGCTACCGGGGGGTTCAGAATCATGTACTTGATCCGTGGTATTCGTTTGTGCTTCGATGTCAATGACATACTGTATAAAGATATATTTACCAGCTACCACTATGGAAACACCACCTCTCCTCACTTGTAGATTGAAACGCACTTTTCAACACGCTTACTAACTGAATGTTTTCCATTTCAGGTCCTAGTCAAATTTTCTTACTTATGTTTTGTCTGCCGAAAACCTATTGTTGCAGTGAGATTAATCTAACATTAGGGTGCTTCTAGATGGCGGCGACTTCTCACGTCCGATCCTAGTTCGAAAGGGAATGTGAAGCAGACACTTTCTTCTGCGAAGCAGTATTGCAAGCGAAGGAAGTGACTGAAACCGTGATGGAGACAACATCTTTACGCCCCCACCGCCGTCGCCTTGGTAGCTCGGACTTGTAGACGGTGAGCTTTGTGTAGCTCGCCGTCTGGATGTCCGGTGAGGACCAAACCCGAATCGATGTCACCAAAATAAACGGGGTCTACTAGGGCCGTTGCCTGCAAGAGCTGATGGTTTGTGCCCTGGAAAGTCTAACCCTCCCTCTCGCTACACTCGGAGTGGAGAGATAATCTAATTAATGATTTTCCGCCTCAAAAAAAGGGGTGCAACTATACATATAGACATTCGCTCCACGTGCAATACTGATAGTTGTATTAGGTTACATTTTTTTTTTTCGGTGTGAAAATCATCCAATGACATTCCAGCTCTGGGTGGAGCGGAAAGATGTGTTGGACTTTTACTGTCTAAAAACCCACTCCTGTTCCTTCGTTGCCTTTCATACCAGAGCCGAGTCTTTCAGAATCAGACCCTTGGCCCCAGTAGGCTTCGACCCTGCTGGGCCCCTACGGTTACCGGAAATTGGGATTTGAATCTCGGCGGCTGGGGCGCGAGGGTCATTGCCTCGCGCGTGCACGGGCGGCATCCTCCTTTGCTGAGCATTACTGCTTCGTAGAAGGAGGCGACCATCTGCCACTCCTCCTCGCTCCGGACCATGGCCTGTAACGCGCGGCCCGGCGCGAGAAATCGCCGCCGCCGATCGCCCCCACGAGGACACAGCGGTGCTCTGCCCAGGCGGGGCACACCTCCACCGTATGCTCCACCTTGTCTTGCATTAGGTTAGGCTAGAAACCGACCGCAATATAGATGGGAAAAGGCTGGACAGATAATGGTGAGATATAAAAAGAAGTAGAGAGTGAGTTTTCGTTATAGAATCAACACTTACGTACTATTCTTTTTGTTTTATAGGCTATTTGGAGTCCCACTGCTAGATAAAGGCCTCCCTTTTCTCCTTCTAATTTTTTCTGTCTGGGGCGATTTCTGGCCAAGTTTTCTCTGCGAAAATCGTCACACTGTGGGCTGGCCATGTCACACAAATACACCAACCCCCCTAACCAAGTTACAACCGATTTTTTCGATTCTCTTTTCGTCGATCGCCTCGAGTCGACCACGCCTCAGATTCCTTTGTTCTGACGTCATCTCAACGCTTAGTCACGTGGTCAGAACAAAGGAACAGGAGGCGTGGTCGACTCGAGGCGATCAACGAAAAGATAATCGAAACGAAACGATTGTAACTTGGCTAGGGGGGCTGGACAGAAGGGCGTGGATTGTAAGTCACTGGACGCTTATGAGACTTCGACCGTGACGAAAGTAAATTATGTTAGAGAGATGAGATGTTGAGTTGTGAGTATTCAAGTATGGAGAGGGATGATGATGGAGGATAACAAGGATGGAGAGGGAGAGAAAGGCCAAACAAAAGGGAGTTAGTGATAACGTGACGGTTGATAGAACAGAATGGAAGAAAAAAAACGTGTTGCGCCGATCACAAATAACATGGGACAAGGGCAGAAAAATAATTGCTTACTGCAGGGGCGCCGACTCCGTGGGTGCTCGGAGGCTCCCCTGAGAATAGATATCAAGAAACAGATCAGTAATCGCCGTTTAGGTTACGTATAAATTATAACATTTCTTGATACTAAAAACTAGTTTCATTTTTATAGAATGGTTTCATTTTAATTTTTATCAAACATAATTAGTAATTAAGTACGCAGTATGTAAGTAGAACATTTATTTATTTGTCGGTCGATCAGTGTGCATTTCTGTTCTCACACTTCGTCACTTTTTCGAGTCCATCAAATGCGCATGAGCACCCATGAGGTTTTATAAAAGCTGGCGCTCCTGACTGCCAGAAATTATCCTCTACACAATGCTAGCATAGATTTAACTGCCATATCAATCGAAGTCAACCGTCCACAGTCTGGGCACACCCTTACTTGGGAAACAAAATATTATTATGTAAATAATTTCAAATATCTATTGTTTTGATCTAGAAACGGATGTTTTAAAGTAACCAATAACTTGGTTATCAAGGTCAATAGAAGTCACTCTCGAATCATCAGAGCAGCAGTTTGGCTGGCCTATTGGTCTAGTGGTTAGTGGCCCTGACTGCTATGCCGGAAGTCGTGGGTTCAATTCCCACTCAAGACAAAATGTTTGTGTGATGAGCACGATCATTTGTTCTATGTATGGGTGTAATGTATTTCTATATAAATATGTTTATCAGTTGTCTAGAACTCGTAGCACAAGCTCTGCTTAGTTTGGGACTAGATGACGTTGTGTAAAAAATGTGGAATAATATTATTTTTTGCCATCTGCACCCAGTACATTCAGAGCCAGCTCGGGGTGGTTCATCTAATAAATTAGTTAACCTAGGGAAGTGTTGCATTTTGATCTTACTGTTTCCCTTCCCTTTGTGGAAATGGTATTGATTTTTACGGATCTGCCGACTCTTTTTCGAGTTGGTTTTCTGCATACTTACTCTAGGGATTTCTACCTATACTTTTTTTTTTTTTTTTCGGTGGGAAATTCATCTTATGACATCCCCCGCTCTTGGGTGGGGCGGGCGGGAGATAGTGTCAGACTTTTACTGACTAAAAACCCACTCCTGTTCCTTCGTTGCCTTTCGTACCAGGGCCGAGTCTTCCTTTCAGAATCAGACCCTTGGCCCCAGTAGGCTTCGACCCTGCTGGGCCCCTACAGTTGCTGACATCTCCTTGAGGCGCGCGTGGAACAGCACGCGCCGTTGACGACTTGGGCTTGGTCCGGACGGTTACCGGACGGTCGGACGGCAAGTCACCCATTGCTCGCCGTCCGCAAGCCCGCGCCTACGGTGGCCGGAAATCGGGTTTCTACTTATACTAGTGATTGGTTCTCACTTGTAGGGTCCCGATCACAATATGCGATCTTTATTTTTTTAACTTAGACTATCCTGTATTCTTTTGTATTAATAATAAATAAATGAAAAAAAAAAACCATGGAGTGACTGACCATCTGACTCTATCATTCGACCCAAATAGGATAGATTAGGTTAAAATCTAAAGTTATTACACAATTTTTATATCATAACAAAAAAAAAAACAGTTCACATTAATGTCACATTTTAGTCGCAAAGTTTGCATCTTTAAAACTTTTGCGAGCCAGTGGTCCGCGGACCTTGGTTTGAGAATCACTTGTATACTAGACGACACAGCCGCATCCCGCATCTGTCCTTAAAAATGCTTAGAAAAACGGCTAGACAGATACAAAAATATGCACCAGACATCAAAAAAAATCTTTAGATCTTTCTTTTTACCGTGTTCTTCCAAAAATCTAGACACGTTTCATTCTAGATCTAGCGTCTAGATCTGAAAAGTCAAGACCCCTAAAACGATGAGTCATTTCTTGAACTATAATACTGATGTAATCTATTTAGGACAATGCCATGGAGTCGTCATTTGTTTACATTTCTTGGGTCTATGTGAAAAGTAGGTTCGAATATCCTGTACTAGAGAGGTTATTATAAATATCGGTTTGTATTGTGCTTCTTGAGTAGAACGATGAAGAAAAACATTGTGAGGGTTCCTCACATGATCGTAGAACCTTTGGGGGTATGTGGAACAGAGAGTAAAGTCCCGCAAACCTCCGTTGAAAAGGGAGGATCCTCCGACCAGACGGGATGTTATGTCTGGTGGGCAGCTGCCCGATAGATGATTTCGGGCTGTACTATATGTTCTAATCGCGCGGAGAGGATTATGTGACGCGATGTAGGATTAGTTCTTATGTGACGCCATAGATGTACCTACAAACCAAAACATTTGAAGACATCAACCAACCGGTATACATCAACCGGCATATACCGGTATACCAATATTGACTGGTCTACACTGCCCTTACATAATATCTACGTTGTTGAAACTTCAACGGTCCGGACTCATCACTTCAAAATCATCGTCGTTTATACCGCGTACATCGATGGACTGGAACAATTTGCCTCCTGCGGTCTTCCCGTCCAACTATAATTTAGGTGTCTTCATGGCTAGAGTGAATAGGCTCTTAATAAACTAGTGCGCCTCAACATCAATTATTGCATATCTGCTTACCATCAGGTGGGATCGCAGTCAAGCACTGGTTTATATACTTAAATAAAAAATAAAAAAACTGTATTATGTAAATATTGTAAGAAAAACATTTTTTTTTAAAGAGTAACCATGGAGTTTCTTGCCGGTTCTTCTCCATAGGAAACGACCAATTTGGAACCTGTGCACTAACTTCTGACGTTTTATAAGTGCCCAAGTAGGCGTATGTGAAATAAAAACTTTTGAATTTTGAAAAATAAAACAGCTTTCTCTTCTTCTCTTCAGTCTTTTATTCCTGGTGTGTTTAAAAGGCTTAAATGACTAAAGCCACCTATGTTCCTTTATTTGCCCTTTGCTAGAGCTGTGGCAGTGTTCAAAAGAGTTACTGTTTCAGGGCACACAGCTCTAACAATTATCGATTCTAATGGGCTTCTTCAGATTTGGCAACACTTAGAAGCTTCGGGTATTGAAGATATCTGTCTATCTGTTTCATAGCATAAGCGTAGTTTAATGAGGCTTATAATTAACCTACTGCTGGGACTCAGGTCTTCTCTCTAGAAGATGGCATAGGCTGTAATCTATCACGCGGGCCCAGTGAAGATAGGTGTATGTTACATGACAATTTTTTATTCTAGATATATGTCCGTTTCGTCATGATGTTTTCCTTCACCGTATTGAGAAAAGGGGTGATCAAATAATTGAATTTTGAGAAAGAGATCAATCGTCGAAGCTGACTCGGCTGGGCAGCGTCCGGGAAGACATTGTGGACATCGTGGTGTGCTTCAGAACGAAAGTCTATGACCAGTGCGTGTTGCCAGTGATGACATATGACTCTGAAACGTGGTCGCTCACAATGAGCCTCTTCGGAAGGTTTAAAGTCACCCAAAGGGAAATGGAAAAGTCTATGCTCGGAGTTTCCTTTCGTGATCGAATCAAGAATGAAGATATCCGTAGGAGAACCAAGGACACGGATATAACCGTTATAATATGTTATTATATACTTTATAATAATCGCCAAACTTAAGTTGCAGTATGCAGGGCAGAACATTGCTCGCAGAACAGATGGTCGATGGGGCCGAAAGGATCTGTAGTGGCGACCGTGTACCTGAAGATACAGTGTTAGAAGGCCTTCCAAAAACTTGGACCGATGACCTGATGAGGGTGGCCAGAATTCATTGGACGCAAGACGCACAGGACCGGCCGTTATGGCGACATTTAGGGGAGGCAAATATCCAGCATAAGACGTCTTTCGGCTGAAATGATGATGATAATGACTCCTTTATTAGACTAGCCTGTTGGTCTAGTGGTTAGTGGCCCTAACTGCTATGCCGGAGGTCGTGGGTTTGATTCCCTCCCAGGACAAATGTTTGTGTGATGAGCATGATTATTTGTTCTGTGTCTGGGTGGAATTTATCTATATATGTATGTATTTAGAAATATATAAGTATGTTTATCAGTTGTCTAGTACTCATAACACAAGCTCTGCTTAGCTTGGGACTAGATGGCGTTGTGTGATAGTTGTGGACTGTTATTATTATTTATAAAGTCATAGAAAAACTTTCTTTTGACTTTGTCTATGTCTACTCCATAGCATTTTTGTCTATTGTAAAGGTTTCTGACCCCGTGTGAATTTAAATCGCATACTCTACGCATAACTCCAGTTTTCACCGTGTTTAGAATAAAATAAATATTAAATATGTCATTATAGTAATAGTCAATAATGTATCGGCAGTGCGTTGTTTGTAATGCCCAATGCTGGGCGTAGACCTCGTCGAAAACCGCTACAGTGAGTAATTTGATGGTATTTTTGTTTCCGACGATTGATGCAAATGGCAAAGGAATACATCTGACAATAATCTCCTTCGATTTTCCTTCTCAAGAAATAAATTAACGTGATAGTGGAATTTATCTTAGTTCAATTGTAGATTTGACGCCATCAACTGTATCAGACTGCTTAAAGTTACTCGTTTCTAACTTTAATACTTGTGTTTTGCGATCAAATATTTTGACGCTGTCAACTATTTTATTTTTTGAATAGTAGCTACTTAGTACTTTTAAAATCTTCTTCTAAAGTCCAAAGACGAAGGCAACGAAGGAACAGGACTGGGATTTTAGTCAGTAAAAGTCTAACTCTTGGGTGAAGCGAGAGATATCTCGCTCCGCCCAAGAGTGGGATTTGTCATAAGATGATTTTCCCACCCAATAAAAAAAAATATGTCTTCGAATTTTTTGGTTCTAGGACGTGCCGGTTTCCTCGCGATGTTTTCCTTCACCGTTTTGACACCGTTCTGGAAAAGTTAAAACTTAATTATAGTTATACTTTTCAGGTTACAGCAACAACTGTAATCATCATCATCATCATTTCAGCCGATAGATGTCCACTGCTGGACATAGGCCTCCCCCAAATGTCGCCACAACGAACGATCCTGTGCGTCTCGCATCCATCGGATTCCCGCAACCTTCACCAGGTCATCGGTCCACCTTGTAGGGGGCCTTCCAACACTGCGTCTTCCGGTACGCGGTCGCCTTTCGGCCCCAACGGCCATCCGTTCTGCGAGCAATGTGCCCTGCCCATTGCCACTTTAGTTTGGCGATTCATCGTGCTATGTCGGCAACCTTGGTTCACCTGCGGACAACTGTAATAGTACAATGCAAAGGTAGAAGAACAGTTTCTAATTTAAAGATAGATGTTTCACGCCTAATATTGCAACCACCATAAGCAAAGGAGTTTAATTACCTGCTTGAGTCTGTTTCCTGGTAGCTATAAAACCTAGGGGTCTTTAAGTCAAGAGTGAATAGGTTACTTCTAGGCAAGCGTGCTCCATTGTGGACCACATCATCGCCTACCATTCGTACAACCATAAGCTAAGGAGTTGAATTCCCTGCTTGAGTCTGTTTCCTTATTGCTAGAACCTAGGAGTCTTTAAAGTCAAGAGTGAATAGGTTACTTCTAGACAAGCGTGCTTTATCGTTGGCCACATCATCGCGTACCATTTGTACCACCAACCGTAAACAAAGGATTTGAATTAACTGCTTGAGTCTGTATACTGATAGCTACAATCTAGGGGTCTTTAAGCCAAGATTGAATAGGTTACTTCTAGGCAAGCGTGCTCCATTGTGGACCACATCATCGCCTACCATTCGTACCACCATAAGCTAAGGAGTTGAATTCCCTGGTTGCGTCTGTTTCCTGATTGCTACAATATGGGAGTCTTTAAGTCAAGAGTGAATAGGTTACTTCTATGCAAGCGTACTTCATTGTGCACCACATCATCGCCTACCATTCGTACCACCATAAGCTAAGGAGTTGAATTCCCTGGTTGCGTCTGTTTCCTGATTGCTACAATATGGGAGTCTTTAAGTCAAGAGTGAATAGGTTACTTCTATGCAAGCGTATCAAGCTAGGCTCCATTCTCAACAACATCGTCGCTTATAATCAAATAAGATAGCGGTCAAGCGTGAGCTGAAAAATAGAGCCTAAAATCATCAAGCTCAAACATAAAATTTTACCAAG
Organism: Mythimna pallens; assembly: GCA_961205895.1. Classification (NCBI taxonomy): domain Eukaryota; kingdom Metazoa; phylum Arthropoda; class Insecta; order Lepidoptera; family Noctuidae; genus Mythimna; species Mythimna pallens. Next base: position 1,992,239 of record OY540852.1, read on the forward strand.
ATCAATTCTGTTTACGCACTTGAAGTCAAACTAATAAAAATGCCTTCACGAAATTCCTCAACAATTTACTCACATTTGTCCTGATAATGGAAGATACCGTTACTCTGAGAACTGTCAATAATGTAGTCAAATATACATATATGAAGATATGTGTTTGCATACGTGTACGTTAAATGGCTTGGTGTTATGAAACCTCGTTGTTTTTCCTGCAAATCATCAATGACGTGCCTATATTATACGAATATTGCTAGGTACCATTCTGAGGCCGCGGCGAATTCATTGGACAGAACTTGCCTCTGCCTTAATAAGTAAAGATGATGGTAATTTTTTTAAACCTATACAAGATTTTGTAATTATACCATATATATAACTGAGTTCTGTTATAAAGTTTGCGGAACCAGAAACGGAAACGGAAGTGAAAAAGCTTGCGGAACTTCTGCAGAAGCGGAAACGGAAGCAAAGTTCTGTTGCAACACTAATCTGTTATACCATCTATGTACATATAAATATACTCTCCGGTCCTATGCCCTTAGCTCTCGCTGGAACGCCCATACCAACCTGCTCCGACTCTCGGTACCTCGGGTCGCTTATCCAAGGAGATGGCGAGGTAGAACGAGACATATCACATCGGATCAATTCAGGATGGATGAAATGGCGACAGGTCACTGGAACAATTTGTGACCCACGGATGCCCCCGGATCGGAATCCCGGCGGCGATTGGGGCGTGAGGACCGTTGCCTCACGCGATCGGCCGCCTCCTTTGCTAGCATTACTGCTTCGCAGAAGGAGGCGACCGCCTGCCACTCCTCCTCACTCCGGACCATGGCCTGTACCAAGGCCCGGCGCGAGAGATCGCCGCCGCCAATCGCCCCCACGAGGACACGGCGTTGCTCTGCCCAAGCGGGGCACACCTCCACCGTGTGCTCCACCGTGTCTTCCGGGCCGTCCGCACAATTGTGGCACCCGGGCGTTTCTTCCGCACGAATCCGGTGCAGGAACCTCCCGAACTTACCATGTCCGGTGAGGACCTGCGTCATGCGGAAGGTAAGGACGCCGTGTTGCCTTTCCAATGTATCACCACTTGTGAAGGCAATTTTAATTCCCTTCTTGCAGATTGATATTATGATAAATGTAAATGTCGTTCGCACATAAATCCTTTACCAAAGTGAATAAATATCAACTATGTTAAAATGTAACTATTTCAATTTAAAACAGTACCAGATGTTTTGTATTTGAACTCGTGACTAGGTTTGCAAGTTAAGAATTATAATGTCGGAGCTTTGAAAGAAGTTTTTATTCAAGACAATGATATTTTTAATATTTATTAGGTTGATTTAATGGTAGCAAGTTCGTAGCTGTGCTTTTTAGAGCTGGCTAATTTTATTTCAGATAACAATGATCCATAATGGTTAGTAACAATTTGAACTTATAAACTATGTTAGTAGGTACAAAATACAATCACAACATTACATACATACATTTTATTTTTCAATTTTTAATAAGTATGTTTAAAATTGAATAATTGAATGGTTTAAAATTAGACAATTAATAATTTAATAGTTTAAAATTAGATAATTTAAAATTTAATATAATAAAATTGAATAATTGAATAATTTAAAATAATTAATAATAATAATTTTAATCTAAGATCTATGACAATTTTATTTATTTTAGTTTCCTTGTGTGATCACATCAGAAATGCCGGCATCCGCAGGAGAACCAAGGTTACCGACATAGCTCGAAGAATCGCCAAACTTAAGTGGCAAGGCACATTGCTCGCAGAACAGATGGTCAAAGGAGATGAAAGGTTCTGAGTGATAAACACGTACCGGATGCCGCAGCGTTGGAAGACCTCCCACAAGGTGGACCGATGACCTGCTGAGGGTTGCGGGAATCCGATGGCTGCGAGACGCACAGGACCGGTCGTTATGACGACACTTGGGGGAGGCCTATGTCCAACAGTGGACGTCTTTCGGCTGAAATGATGATGATGAATTTCATTTTTTTAAGTGACCAACAGCGATACACTAAATATGTTACAGAGTAAGTGCTTTACAGTACTCTATGGCTAATAACAGGTTTCCTTTTCTATCTGGGATAATATACAACATTATATTTAGTATATGCGAAACCTGAATATAGTTTGTTCAGAATCAGTCATCATCATCATCATCATCATCATTTCAGCCGAAAGACGTCCACTGTTGGACACAGGCCTCCCCCAAGCGTAGCCACAACGACCGATCCTGTGCTTCTCGCATCCACCGCACTCCCGCGACCCTCACCAGGTCGTCGGTTCACCTTGTGGGAGGCCTTCCAACGCTGCGTCTTCCGGTGCGCGGTCGCCACTCTAGAACCTTTCGGACCATCCGTTCTACGAGCAATGTGCCCTGCCCACTACCATTTTAGTTTGGCGATTCTTCGGGCTATGTCGGCGACCTTGGTTCTCCTGCGTATATCTTCATTCTTTATGCGATCACGCAAGGAAACTCCGATCATAGCCCTTTCCTTCAGAATCAGTAACTGAATCGATTGCAATAATTTTTACACCATGGTATATTTTTTACCAAAAATATTTAAAATATGTGACAAGTTAGACACCACCGACATAAGTATAACACATGTCACGACAGGTCGTAGCGCGCCAGCGTACAGCTAGGTGCGGGAGCAAAACAACCCCTTAGTCGCTCGGATGTCCCGGTGACCATGTATTTGTGCGGACTACCAGGTTATAACTTTGTGGTTTTTCATGATAAAGTTATGAAATTTTGTACATAAGTAGATTCTTTACAAGGTATCTATCAATGCGTTGTGCACAAATAGAAACAAATCTGTAATGTCGCCATCATCTTTCTACCATCAGACAACCGAACGTGCGGCATCCACCCTTACACTGTTTTTTTTTTTTTTTTTTTCGGGTGGGAAAATCATCTCATGACATCCCCCGCTCTTGTGCGGAGCGCGAGATAGTGTCAGACTTTTACTGACTAAAAAACCACTCCTGTTCCTTCTTTGCCATTTGTTTTCCAGGGCCCCGGGGATATCTTTCGCATCACCCATGGCCCCAGTAGGGTTGCTGACATCTCCTTGAGGCGCGCGTGGAACACTACGCGCCGTCGACGACTGTTAAAACCTCAACGATCCGGACTAATCGTTTCACCTTGTTGTTTATACCGCGTACATCGAAGGACTGGAATAATTTGCCTGCTGTGGTCTTCTTGTCCGATTATAATTTAGGTGTCTTCAAGGCTAGAGTGAATATGAATAGGCTCTTAATAAACAAGTACGCTTCACCATCAACGATTGCATCACTGCTTATCATTATGTGGGATCGCAGTCAAGCACTAGTTTATATCATTTAAATAAAAATTGGGCAATTGTGAGTCGGACTCGCACCCTGAGGGTTCCGTACAAACTTACCTATGTAAACAGTTCAATTCCCGAATGAAGTCGAAGATGTTTTTCGAATCGCAAAAATTCTTTTTTTGTTGTGACTCAACAACAAATTTACAATTTTTAGATTTATTCCTATATTTTTTTTTTTAAGGTGGGAAAATCATCTAATGACAAATCTCGCTCTTGGGTGGAGCGAGAGATAGTGTCAGACTTTTACTGACTAAAAACCCACTCCTGTTCCCTCTTTGCCTTCATTCCGGGGCCCCGGGCTTCGCTTTCACACTACCCGTGGCCCCAGTAGGCTTCGACCCTGCTGGGCCCCAACGATGAGCCACCCATCGTTCGCCGTCCGCAAGCCCGCGCCTGCGGTGGCCGGAAATCGGGATCGGAATCCCGGCGGCGGTTGGGGCGTGAGGACCGTTGCTGTTGCCTCACGCGATCTTCCGCCTTCTTTGCTAGCATTACTGCTTCGCTGAAGGAGGCGACCGCCTGCCACTCCTCCTCGCTCCGGACCATGGCCTGTACCAATGCCCGGCGCGAGAGATTACTGCCGCCGATCGCCCCCACGAGGACACGGCGTTGCTCTGCCCAAGCGGGGCACACCTCCACCGTATGCTCCATGCGACTTTGCTTTACGCGAAATTACAGGATTCTGGGTCAACGGGAATGGTCCCTATTAATTTTGATTTCCTTAAAAGCGCCGAAATATAAATATTTTGAGACATAAACGGCCGTATCTTTTTTTTCGTTAGAAATTTGATTTTTTCACAGACTCAAGAGACCGCAGACTTGAGTATATGATTTTAATTTCAACTTAATACCTCCACGCATTTCCGAGATTAAGGGTCTTGGCAGACAGGCAGACAGACAGACGGACAGACAAGAAATTTATCCTATAAGGGTTTTTTCTTTTTGAGGTACGGAACCATAAAAAGATGTTATATGTGTGTAAAAAGCCCTGTAGCTGATTCTGAATCTTCTATTCTTGGTTAACAATGTTTTTCTGTAACTATTGTTTTTATGAGTACTGAAATAATCACTAGTCATTTTAAAGTCTTAGTGATGGGTACTTCGACCTCCTATTTGCAAGATAACTGTACTTTGTACTCATTTACATAAATCTAGGTAGAATATTAGTGTCATTGGTTGGCTGCGCTGTGTTTACATGCTCAATGTACCTACGGCAAGGAAATTGGAAGAAAATACTATTTTCTTCGAAAATTATTACAGGATAACTCAATTCAACTCAAAATCATTTTATTGCACATAGGCCTACACGGGCACGTCACGTCGTAAAACGTCAGAAGTTTTTTTCGTTGGGAAAATCACCCAATGACATCCCCCGCTCTTGGGCGGAGCTCGAGATAGTGTCAGACTTTTACTGACTAAAAACCCACTCCTGTTCCTTCTATTCTTCTATTGGGTCATTCAGTTCCCTTCAAAATGGTTGAGCTGAGTGGGGCTGATGCACGCGTCATGCTCGTGAACGGATGCCGTCAGTTGAGACTGGTCATCTCTTTGCTGCCAGTGACTTAATTTCAATTTCTATTTTTTTAAATTAGTTTTTATTTTATTTTAATTATTATTACTTATCTATTTTGTGCTCACATATTAGAAGCGACAAGAAATATGTAACCAAGATTTATGTAACTCATAATATGATTTAAAAGTGTCCATGGAGTTTCTTGCACGTTCTTCTCCATAGAGATGTACGCTTTGGAACGTGCAATTTAGCTTCACTTGTATTTTTTTTTTTTTTTGACTGACCGACATTCTGACAATTCAAAAGTGCCTGTAATTGGGCTATTTGAAATAAACGTTTCTGATTTCTGATTTCTGATTTCTTCTTTGCCTTCATCCCGGGGCCTCGGGCTTCGCTTTCACACTACCCGTGGCCCCAGTAGGCTTCGACCCTGCTGGGCCCCTACGATTTTCTGACATCTCCCTGAGGCGCGCGTGGAACAATACGCGCCGGTTACTTACCCTTTGGTATACAGAACCCATAAAAACATTATTGGTTTGAATTTGGTAGGTTAGTACGATCCGGATACCCTTTCGGTAGGCACAGAACCCTAAAAATATATCTGGTGGAGATTTCCTTTTTTTTCGGTCGTAAAATTATCTTATGACATCCCTCGTTCTTAGGCGGAACGGGAAATAGTGTCAGACTTTTACTGACTAAAAACCCACTTCTGTTCCTTCGTTGCCTTTCGTACCGGAGCCGTGTCTTCCTTTCAGACCCTTGACCCCAGTAGGCTTCGACCCTGCTGGGCCCCTACGGTGGCTGACATCTGCTTGAGGCGCGCGTGAAACACTACGCGCCGTCGACGACTTGGGCTCGGTCCGGTCGGTTACCGGATGGTTACCGGACTGTCGGACGGCGAGCTACCCATTGCTCGCCATCCGCAAGCCCGCGCGATTGGAATCCCGGCTTCAAGGGACCGCAGACCTTAGTCTATGGTTTTAATTTCAACTCGATACCTTCACGCGTTCTCGAGGTAAAGGGTCTTGACAGGCGACAGACAGACGGACAACAAAGTGATCATATTATTATAAGGGTTCCATTTTTTCCTTTTGAGGTACGGAAGCCTAAAAAGGAAAAAGAAGTTGTTTGTTAATTTCCCAACACAAAACAAAAGATACGCCGCGGTGATTCTTTGAATTTGAAATCATCAAATTTCAATCCTGCAGCATCAGTCCACTTCTTCACACTAAGAAGAAGTCGGTGTCCCAGCTGTGCCTGTGGGAATGTTATACTAATCGCCCACGATCCTTGAAAATTACAGATTAAGAGCAGTGGTGGCCAAGTGGCAACGGACCCGACTTACGAGTTGTAGGTCGTGGGTTCAAAGTTTCAAACCCAACCAGGCGCATTACTTTGTGTAATTTATTTCATCACCACTGCTCTCAAAATGGTGAAGGAAAACATCGTGAAGAAACTAGTCCTAGAACCATTCGAAGACATGTGATGTGACATCCATCAACCCGCATTGGGCCCGCGTGGTGGATTACGGCCCATTCCCTCTTCTAGAGAGGAGGCCTGAGTCCCAGCAATTGAAAATGAAAAACAAAATGTCCTCCTTCCGTTCGTTGGTAATAATAGGCTATTTATATGCCAAGACATCAATGGTAAATGGTTATGAATAACCTTGAAATAAAATTGTTTTATATAGGCAGTTGGTACCTGATGACGTACATACACCATAAAAGTTTTTTTTCAATACATTTACTCGAAAACACGCTCTTATCCCACCGCTTTTAGGCACGCAATAGACTGTTTTCCGCACTAGTGCAGAAAAGAGCGCGTGCTCTCTCCGCCACAATTTTATTACATGGGCCTATTACACTATTCGATATTCAGACAGTCTTAGTCGATGTCGCGTAGTGTAATAGGCCCTTTATCGTATCAGACTGGGCGCGCGCCGACCCCCGCTATTCGCCGGTCAACCCCCGTTTATTAATTTTTTAGTAAATGTATTGAAAAAAGTCGTTTGATACACGTGCAGATTTGTCACTGCAGCCCTCGGCTCCATAACACACTTACCCACGGCTCGTGCGAATTCCGCCTCGGTCGCAATGACAAACTTTCTGCACTTGTCTTTTTGCATTTTTATTGAGATGGGAAATCATCAATTGTCATCATTCTCTCTCCGACTCTTTTTTTTTGTGTCGCAGGCCTGACCATAAAAAGAGCTCGGTCAGTCGGTATTGTTGTTATAACGGCAAAAGAAATACACATTGTCGAAAGGTTCTGGAGTGGCGACCGTGTACTGGAATAGGTAACGTTGGAAGGCCTCCCACAACACCTTAGGGGAGGCCTTCCCGACCGATGACCTGAAGAGGGCAGCGGGAATCCGATGGATGCCATGATGTCCAGCAGTGGTCGTCTTTCAGCTGAAAGGAAAGGATGATGATAATGATGATTCCATAGGATTACCGACGACACGGTTTCCGCCATAAGCCGAAGACCGGATGGGGACAAAAGGTTCTAAAATAGTCATTGATATACCTATCGGCACGGGCGTAGCCAGAGGGGGGTTTTTGGTGTTCAACCTCCCCCCCCCCCCCCCCCCCACGAAATATTCAAAATTGAATTAGAGCCCGACACACAATATTTTACGAGTATTAATATGGATATTTTGAATTTTTTCACAAAAATATAACACATTTTTTTTTTGTTTTATTTTCTTGAACACCAACCGATATTAGGACTTGCTACGTCCATGCCTGGCGTTAAAAGAAATATTTACACATACTGTACATATTTTGAACTGTCTGCCTATTACGACTTAGGAAATACGGCCCACTGATAGAAAGACGAACATACAGACGGAAGGACAGCGTAGTTAGTAACGTGGTACCCTTTGGTATACAGATAAATTTCCACGTGTATCAAACTACTTTTTTCAATACACTTACGAAATGAATAAACGGGGGTTGACCGGCGATACGTGGGGATCGACACGCGCCCAGCCTGATACGATACATGTAATAACATTGTGGCGGGGGAGAACACACGCAGTTTTCTGCACTAGTGCGGAAAACAGTCTATTGCGTGCCTTAAAGCGGTGGGATAAGAGCGGGTTTTCGAGTAAGTGTAATGAAAGAATAACTGGTTTGAATTAGGTAGGTTAGTAATATCCGGATACCCTTTGGATAGGTACAGAACCCTAAAAATATCTCTGGTAGGGCTAGATAAGTATCTAAGCACTAATATTAGGTACCTATACTTTGAAAAAGGCTAGGCCACGCATATTTTAGCTAAATGTTATGTAAAAGCTTACAGGTCATTCACTTGAAGGCCCTGCTCAGTATTCCGAGATCGTCAATATTTGTTATTCGTCCTACACACTGAATCTAAATAGATTGATACTATGTTATACGATAGTATCACATAGTCTGATACGCAGAAGCTTTATTGGTTTAGCTGTGCCCAAGTTTTGTCTTATTTTCTGAATAATTCCGGGGTAAACATAGTTCTTCGTGAGTTTGGATCAACTAATAATTAGTAATTCCTCTATGGCATGTTCAGGCGAGTGACTCACATTAAGTTACAGGTTCAGAAGGTGGAAATGTACAAGGATTCTTAGCTACAAATAATTGGTATAATAATATACATGACCACCTCAGAGGGAAAGCCATTCTTGAAAATTATTATCAACTAAAATAATGAAAACTATACTTTAAGTTACTGCCATCTAGTGATACTTATAGTAAGTAAATAAGCTGTTAAAATGCTTTGATAATATGCGTATAATCCTGTAGATGGCGCTATAAATAGAAATTTTGTGTTGCCATTTTAGTAGGTAAATAGTGGAAAAATAAATTAATTTAATGTAATTTTGGTCAAGCATTGCAAAACTAACAATTAATTATTTAATGAATATAATAATTATGTATATTCTTACTATTTGCTTATAAAACTAGTATCCAGATTTTTATGTCAGTGTAGTGGCAATACAGACGCGTCTATTGTCAAAATGGTTGTTTATCATTGATAGTATTCACAATTGTTCCGAAAAAAAAAACATTTTACAATCAAATGTTACGTAAATTCAGTTGATAATTAACAATGTGTGACGAAGATGAAGCGTACTGCCGCTTATGCGCTGAACCAACAACTAAAGAAACGCTAATATCACCAGACGAAGATGTAGGACTTAACTCCAAGATAGCCACAAAATTGTTGTGGATAAATATCGATATAAAGGCCTCAGATGCTCTTCCTAATAGCATTTGCTTCTCATGCTTTGATTTACTAGAACGTACGTGGTCCTTTCTACACAACGTCAGGACGGCACAGATAAAATTGAACGAGATATTCCTGAAGAAAGATGACAAGGAGAATTCGTGTTCTGATATCAAAATAAACCCTGATGAAGATGGGAAACCGGTGAATATCGACTGGGAAGACTTTGAGGACACTAAAAGAGAGGTAAAACCGGAAATAATCAATGAAGAACTGCAAATAGTGACTGTAGACCCTAATTCTTTATTAGACCTGGCTGCTGCAGCGGTAAAGGTTGAAAGGTTGAGTGGTGATGAAATTCTTCCAAATTCCGATGGTTTCAACAGCACCGATAGTGATGCTCCTCTATATATGACTCAGATCAAGAAGAAAAAACTTAAAAAGAAAAAAAAGAAGTATATTTCTGATTTAGGTATTGAAAGTAATGAAAAAGGGACGGAAATGACTTGGGACGATTACATGTGCCGTTGTGCTGATTGCGACGCTCAATGCAAGAATGTCATGTCGCTACGCTTACACGCATTGCAAATACACACTCACTGTTGTACATTCAAGTGTTCAGACTGCGGTAAAGTGTTAAGTAACTTCAAATCATTTGTCAATCATGTACGGTCACATAAAAAATGGCTTAGATACTGCTGTGAGTTCTGCAACAAGCGTTTCACGATGGCATCTACCTTGAAGAAACATAGAACCACTTGTCATTTCAAAGATCGAACGATGTGTCAGAACTGTGGTTCAACATTTGAAAATGAAGAACAATTACAAGACCACATCATAGTATACACTAAAAGTTATAGGAAACGAGTGAAATGTGAAACGATAGAAGATAAATTGAAATGTGAACATTGCCACAAGGAATTCAAGTCCCGAAGTAACTTACTGCAACATAGACTTATACATACAGAACGAAGCAGAGACTTCTCATGTCACGTATGCGGTAAGATGTTCTTTACAAAAGGAACGTTGAGTACTCATATGATGACACATGATGACACAAAACCTTACAAATGTGAATTCTGTCCGATGGCCTTCCGGGCCCGAGGAAATCTTCAATCCCACTTCAGCCTCCACTCCGGAGCCAAACCATTTGTTTGCGAGCAATGTGGTAAAAGTTTCCGAGTTAAAAGACACTTGAAATCACATTCTATAGTGCATACGGATTTAATGCCGTACGTTTGTGAATATTGTAACAAGACTTTTAGGTTTAAAACCCGTTTGAACTTACATTTGAGGCAACACACTGGTGCTAAACCATATAAGTGTATTTACTGTCAACGTGATTTCACGAATGGGTCTAATTTTAAGAAACATATGAAACGGAGACATAACATTGATACTTCTAGTAGAAAACGGTATACGGCGCCTGTACTGGAATGTAATGAACAGAGTCTGGAAGGAAGTGATGTTGAAGCAAATCAAACGTAGGCTAATATTCTAGACTTTCTCCCCTTGTCTCAGTCACCAGGATATTAAGTGTTTGACCAAACTGGAAGAGCGGGTGCGGGGCGAGCGCGGCGCGGCAATTTTAAACATAAGAACTTTATTTGAGTGTCCATAGTGGGCATGCAGGCGCATGCAGGTTGCTCAATGCGGGCTGTGCGCGGGCAACTCAATTGGTTACAGTGAGTGCGCGGGCGGCGAGCGGGAACCCTGTCCCTGAACCCGCACCGCTCCCCGCACCGTGTTGCCAGTCTGGCCGAGCACTAAGGGTTTTCAGGAAAATCCACACCACCTGCTGGCACCACTTAGCTGAGAGGTCTTCTAATTTTGAAAACGTATACCTGACGTTGACGTCAATTTAACTAATGTTATCAACATAAGCGTTTTGACAGGTCCCTGGACCTGACGACTCAGTGCTGCCACCTGGTGGACGTTATTTTTATAAAAATCCTCAATTTATTTAATAAATATCGAGCAATAACTTTAAATTTGAGGAAACGATTGGGAATATGAGTTGTAGAATGTATATACCACAGAGCACTAAGAAGTTTTTTTTGGCGGGTACAAAATTACTACCAGCTCTGGTTGGCCCGACGAGAAGGGAGCGTTTAACTTTTACTGAAAAAAACGCACCAGTGTTCCTTTAGTGCCCTTTGCATTCCAGGGCCATGGTAACTCTTTCTAACTATCGACAATCGAGACACTTGTGCAGTAGCGTAATTAGGCGTGGGCAAAGTGGACTCTCGACCACGGCTTCGCACCCATAGGGGCTTCGCAAAAACGAGGGTTTTTTTTTTATAATAGGTAGGCTCGTGTTTGACCACTATTTCACCTGATGGTAAGCAACGAGGTGGTCGAACACTGGGTTGCGACAGTCACTGTCTCGTTTTCGAATTTATGAAAGAAAAAGGCCTCGCGGATGTGCCTTCGCCCACGTCTAAATTAGTTCACGCTACGCCTCTGCTTTGTGGGCGTTGCTAAAGGGGTGATCAGACGGTTGCAAATTAGCATTTCAACCAGGGTAACCAAACCAAGGTCACCTTGGTTTGTGTAGCGGCTACATGGATGTAAACCACGCGCCAACACGTTCAGTGGTTGGAAAAACGCGCCTCCCAACCAAGCGCGTTGAAGGTCGTGGATTACAACTGCTTTTTACACGGATTGAAACTAGCAAGGTCACCTTGGTTGGGACGTTGGTTTGCAACCATCTGATCACCCCTATAAGGTGGCATTGGCCAACCATTCACATATCAAGAGGGTCTGTGAGCGTCACCAGCACTCATAGATATTGTCGTATCAATACTATGACATGATAGCAGGACTTCGGAGCTCAGCATAAGCGGGCTGATTGTTCGAAAGAGTCATGACCCTGGAAAGCTAACGGTAACTGACGGAACACATGTGGGTTTTAGTCAGTTAAAGCTTGACACTCGCTCACTCTCCGCCCAGGGTGGGAGGGGTGATTTGTAGATTTACTACAAAAAAAACCATCAGCATTCACAAATATTATATACCGTGTCTTTGACATCGATTTACAAACGAATACAATGGATCCAGTATATGTTTCTGGACCCGCTAGTGGTAGAATTTTTTAATTAGTTCTTACCATATTTAAAAAACTACTTTTTTCGGTCGGTATTTACCTAACATATTTTTTTTAATCTTTATGTTCTTAAACTTAAACTGTATAAAATCGTTATTTTAACTAACCCCGATGATAATTTTAGTAAAATATAAATAATTACTTTTTAATAATAAAAAAAAAATATTAAAAAGTCATCAGGGTTGATAAAATCGCTATTCTAATCAACCCCGATGACATTTTTAATTTTAAAAGTAATTCATTCATTTTTTTCATCTAAAAAAATGTTAAACAAGTGCGAGTCGGACCCGCCCGTCGAAATACACGTTTCTTGCGACATAAACGGCCGTATCTTTTATTTTTCGTTAACTTAGAAGTTCGATTTTTTCACAGCTCTAAGGGACCTTAGACATGAGTACATAAATGGTTTTAACTTCAACTCGATACCTCCATGCGTTCCCGAGTTAAAGGGTCTTGACAGACAGACGAACGGACAACAAAGTGATCCTATAAGGGTTCCGTTTTTTTTCTTTTGAGGTACGGAACCCGAAATACGTAATTTTTTTTTTAAATTCCACCACTGGGGGGTCCAGAATCAAGTACTGGATCCGTGGTATTCGTTTGTGCGTCGATGTCAATGACACCCTGCATATCAGCAGTGTCAATTATTCTGTCTTGACGATTTCGTGTTCTGTGGTATTGTTATTATAGTAATTTTATCATGTCTTTATCTTCAAGCTCGATTATAAATACGGGATGAACAAGTTAAGAATTCTGTTAAATGCTCATTACCTAATGTTTTTTGTTTGTTATGCTTAGGCCACGTTTTTACTTGCATTCACTTCCAATTAGATTGTGGGCATAAGCATTATCAGCTTTATAATATTCCCACTGCTGGGACTCAGGCCTCCTCTCTAGAAGAGAGAATGGGCCGTAATCCGCCACGCGGGCTCACTGCGGAATGTCATATTGTCTTCGAATTTTTTTGGTTCTAGGACATGCTGATTGCCTCACGATCTTTTCCTTCACCATTTTGAGAACAGTGATGATGTAATAAATTTCACAAAGTAACGTTAGTCGGGCCCGTTATTGAGGATCAGTCATGATTTTTGTGGAATGTGCAGACTTATAGCGTTAAAAAAAAAAACAGTAAATACTGCGAAGACATTATTTTAATCGGACCAAAAATGACGAAGATACAGCAATTATAGTGTATTAGTTCCAGAAACGCGTCCGAGAATGAAGCGACTCGCTGTGACGTCATCTGTCATGATCGGTCTCCACCGGCGAATGAATAGGATCAAGCCGTTCGTTGCAATGATCATGACAGATGACGTCATCGTAAACAGTCCAGCGAGAGCGCACGTTTCCAAGTAGCCGTTCAGAAAAACTCGTTCTTAGTAAAAATCGGATTTGCTGTTATGTGATTGATCCTCATTCTCTCATTGCTGTCTCATTATCATTTCACCCGAAAGACGTTCACTTCTGTACTAAGGCCACCAAGTGTCACCACAGCAACCGGTCCTAAACGTCTCGCATCCATCAGATTCCCCCGACCCTCACCACGTGTCACTCCACTTTGTGGGAAGCCTACCAACGTTGCGTCTTCTAGTACACGGTAGCCAATCCAGAACCTTTCGGCCCCAACGACCACTTGTTCTGCGAGCAATGTGCTCTGCCCACTGCCACTTAAGGCGTATAGTCACGTGAACACCTGGCCGTATAGAACCCCGCTGACCTTTAAATCCATTTTCTTTGAGAAATATTGATTGATTTACATATATGTACATTCTGAAGAACTTAACCAGTTTTTTTTTTTGTGTAAACATATTTCTAACGATCAAAGTCGTTTTAAAGGAGTAGGGAAAACCAGCGAAAAAATCATATTTATGTTGATAATGTTGTACAGGAATCTATAATAAACATATATTTTTTTCAAACCTATTGACCCAGCCGTTACCGAGGAGTAGGCTTCAGAAAGTCACTGGTTTTATAGCACTGCTCGGGAGTTAGGGCCTTAAGGGGTGACCAAACGGTTGCTAACCAACGTTCCAACCAAGGAGACATTGCTAGTTTCAATCTGTGTAGACAGCAGTTGTAATCCATGACCTTCAACGCCCTTGGTTGGAGTCGCGTTTTCCCAACCACCGAACGTGTTGGCGCGTGGTTTACATCCATGTAGCTGCAAAAAAACCAAACACATAAACCAAGGTCACCTTGGTTGGCACGCTAGTTTGCAACAGTCTGGTCACCCCTTTAAGTTTGGCAATTTTTCGGCCTATGTCGGTAATTATGGGTTGACGATGTAGAATGTGATCAGCCGTGGCCCGCTAAGTAATTGAACTTAGATAAGAATTGCTCGCAGGTAGAAACGCGGCCATAGCAGTATTTTTTGCACCTGTTACTCTTTATAATATCAGCTATCTATCAATAAAAGTGTGACAGACAAAAAAATTTAAAATCGAATTTTATTTTTGGTTATTTTAACCATCGAATATACTTTCAAATGCATTTATTAAAAAAAAACTTAATTTTATTTATATGTATAGATTTATTAGTTTAGATTACAACTGAAAGAAATAAATACACATTTTTTGTATGGAATCACATTTGGGTTTTTTTTTTGGTGGATAATCATATAAGGGCCAACGCGGAGTTAAGCGGGCGCAAGCGCGGGCATCCGTCGCGTGTGTCGTGTGCGACGGTCCCCGTAGCGGAAACCGGATTATTACCTGCGCAGTATCGCTATTTCAACTTTAACGGTGTGCATGTAGTCGTGTCGATGAAGAACTTTAATGTATTATTACGTAGCAAAACGGTGCCCGCGCGGGTCAGCGCGACGGAGCACTTTTAACGCAGCGTCGGCCCTAATGCCTTCTCTCGCTCTATGGCGGAACGAAAGGGCGTGTCAGACTTTTACTGACTAAAACCACACCTATGTTCCTTCTTTGTCCTTGCGTTCCAGGACCACGGGTTTCCCTTTTAGAAGTCAACCCTCATGGTCCCAGTAGGCTTCGACCCTGCTGGGCCCCTACGGTTTTACTGATCACTGTTTGAGGCGCGCGTGGAACTCTACGCGCCGTGGACGACTCAACCATATTTGGGTGTGTTATGATGTTCCCCTTCAACGCGATACGCACGAATGACCACAATGACGTAAATGGCCCAACTAGCAAAATGTCTCTTATAACACCCTTCTAAACGTCTGTAAGTATGGAATTGGGCGCACCTTGTAAGATTATTTGCACTTATAGTAGTTGTATGATGGTTTCATTAAGTGCTTTTTCATCTTACATTAATCTTGATAATGCTGTTGTAAGAACGAATACACTTACAAGTGTCTTTTAACACAATCATCTTATAAGGTGCCTTTATAAGTTACACAATCTTTGCCAAGACAGATGTAAACCTTTTATAAGGTCTAAGCTCTTATTACGGATTATTCTTATGGCTATTTTGCTAGTTGGGGGCTGTGTTACTGTGTATGATACCTCTGTTCCATAATTATCATTGTAAATCGTTTCGGTGAGTATGTTCGGAAAAAAATCTCTCATTCCAACCCGCGAACTGTAGCTTGAAAGCTGATCCTTTAGTCACTGCGCCTTCTGAAAAGTATTTTTAGGGTACCGGTAAAAATGGGACCCTCCCCTATATATTACTATACTCTTTGGGTACCCTATTACTAAGATTCCTCTGTCCGTCTGTCACCAGGTTGTATCTCATGAACCGTGGTAGTTGGAAATTTGACAGATTATGTTTTCTGTTGCCGCTATAACAAATACTGGAAACATTTTGGAGTTATGCGGAACAGAGAGTAAAGTCCCACATACCTCCGTTGAAAAGGGAGGATCCTCCGACCAGACAGGTGTTATGTCTGGTAAGCTACTGCCCGATAAATAATTTCGGGCTGTTCTATATGTTCCAATCGCGCGGAGAACTTTAATTGCACGATGCAGGATTAGTTCTTATGTGACGCCATAGATGTCGCTAAAACATAATAAAATTAACGTGGATACAAGGAAAAAGGCATTAAAGCACATTTACCAAAAAAAAAATGTACCTATTTCATTTGTGGTCCCAAAATAGGTCCTACTAAAAAATAAGTATAGGTGGAAGTTTGGACCGCGACACTACCTAAATGATCCGATTTGACAGCTATGACGTCACAACACTGCGCTAATTCAGTTCTATTCTTATTTAAAATGCATATTATGTACCTAGGGGCCGTTCAAGTATTACTTATGCAGATTTTTTGCAAATATTTACCCCCTCCTCTCCCTCGTCAGCAAAAGTAAGAAAAGCTCTCACCCCCCCCCCCCCATGCTTACGTAAACGTTGGTACGTGCATTTGTCAATGTGTTAATTTAGTTATTAATTTATGAGCAGTAGTTGTAAGTCTAGAAAAAAGGAATACTTGAAATAAAGGAAAAATCCCGAGTTAATTAAAAAATTTGACATTATTTAAATTAACAGTGCTCAGTCCATGACACACTATCCTTGACACTGTCTTCAATGACATTAGATGTATGCTGCTTAATGATGTGTGTCTGCTCATTTTCTTGTGACTTTGAAACACCGACATTGTTCTCTTAAAAACCTAAAAAAAATTGCTCTGCTGACGTAATCACCATCTAGGCCCCCCCATCCATGTCATCAAAAATAAGCAAAGCAAAGGCCCCCCCCCTCACCTCCCTGTAATGATCACGTAATACTTGAATGGCCCCCTACCTATAGTATGCTTACTCAACTATCCTCAAAGTCAAATTTAAAGTCAAAAGTTTTTATTTCACATAGGCCTACTTGGGCACTTATAAAACGTCAGAAGCTAGTGCACGGTTCCAAATTGGTCGTTTCCTATGGAGAAGAACCGGCAAGAAACTCCATGGTTACTCTTTTAAAAAAGTGATTGTTAAAATATTTACATATTACAGTATTAATAGACATTATGTAAGAACAGTGTAGACCAGTCGATATTGTACCCAAAAGCACAATAAAAATAATCATATCAAAAAATAAAAGTTAGTCGTAATAGGAAGTAACCTAAGAATTCGCATAATCCAAAGTGTTCTCACATTCACATTAAAAAAAAAAAGAAAAGAAACTATATAAAAAAAAAACAAGAACAATCAATAATTATGAATAAATGACATGTCAATAAAAAGAAAATTACTAACGAATTTATGGTGGTTGGCGTCTAATAATATATAAATCTAATACTCAAAATTCTCTAATAATATACTAATCTTGGGATTGGCTTCCAGTCTTAACTAGAAGCATCCTAATAGCGAATCCTTTGATGCATTAGGGGGATACCCAATCATGACGCGTAAATCTGCGAGACGCTACAAGCAACGTAGCCCAGTGTCCCGCAACTTGCTCTCCAATATTTTACGATGCATTCTCGTGACGCGGAACATGTTGGACAATTTGACAGCGTTGCGCGTCAAGTTGGGGGACGTTTTGTCCCCTAAAGGTATACAAATAAGTATAAGTAAATACTATGTCAGTTAATTATTGTAATCTTAGATCATACAGTTCTCATGTATGCAAGCAAATAAAGCAATATTTTATTATTCACTGTGGTTGTTTTTGTGAAAAAATTAAATAAGTCCTCCTATTCTGGGTGGAGAAGAGCGGGAGAGTCAGACTTTTATTAACTAAAACCCACCTGAGTCTCTTCAGTTGCCTAGGAGGCCTCGGCCCTGCTGGGTGCTATGGTTTACTGACATCACTGCGGCGCGCGTGGAACACTTCGCGTCATTGATGACTCAGGCTCGGTATTTACCTATAGGACGAGCGCACGGCAAGCTATTCATTATGTAGGTACTCGTCGGCCGCAAGACATGAGAAATATTCAACTTCAAATGCTCTAGCAAAGGAGCCGGCCGATCGATAAGGCAATGAACCGCCGCTGGGATTCCGATCCTAATTTCCGGCCACCATAGGCGCGGGCTTGTGGACGGCGAACAATGGGTAACTTGCCGTCCGACCGTCCGGTAACCGTCCAGACCGAGCCCAAGTCGTCGACGGCGCGTATTGTTCCACGCGCGCCTCAGGGAGATGTCAGAAAATCGTAGGGGCAGCATGGTCGAAGCCTACTGGGGCCACGGGTAGTGTGAAAGCAAATCCCGTGGCCCTGGGACGAAGGCAAAGAAGGAACAGGAGTGGGTTTTTAGTCAGTAAAAGTCTGACACTATCTCCCGCTCCGCCCAAGAGCGTGGGATGTCATAAGATGATTTTCTCACCGAAAAAAAAAACTTCAAATGTTTAAATCAAAAATCGGGGATAAGTCTACCTTGGGTAGACTAAAAATGATCATGGTACAGTGGACATCATTTTTATGTTCTTTTCTCATTTAACCCATGAACCGATGGCGTAAGATTCGTATGACGACTGTCTTCGTCGTGTGCTTGCGACTGGTTACTCCACCTCGTTTAGCTCTTCAATCCCCATAGCTGACAGAAGAGCCGACGAGATAGAGTATTTGATCGTGGATGTGCGACCCTGGCGGTTTCTCGGATATATCGACAAACATGCGAGCGCGTTGGCGGTGAGATGTAATATATTGATACGGAGGTTCACGGGTTCACACCTGTGAGGTCACGCTGCACGGGTTCAGTTAAAATAACCCTTTTCAGAGCATACTGTCAAGTATTTTACACGTGTAGCCTTTGTACTAACTACACTCTGAAGGCCGTTAATGCTCTTCTCGTCCAATACAACAACAATTCAGGATGCTGTTGGGGCTGCCTCGCTTCTGTAGTACCTCAGGGATGTTCACGGCACGGCTTCGCTGCTTTCAGGCGCAAGCGAGCAGCATCTTTGTTGCGCAGGGTGCGAGCCAGTACCATCGGCCACCTGAGTGTCATTGCCAATAAGCTGGATTGTCCTATTATCTGGTCTAAGGACCAAATTCAAATTCAAAGCATTTATTTCAAATAAACCTTTTACAGGCACTTTTGAAATGTCAAGAAGTCAGTCAGTCAGAAAAAATGATGCTAATTGCACATTCCAAAGCGTAGATCTCTATGGAGAAGAATGTGCAAGAAACTCCATGGACACTCTTTTCAATCGTGTTTTGCAATTACAAATATGTCTGTTACATGTTTCTTGTCGCTATCATGTGAGAACAATGTCAAGTAAAAATAAAAACTAAATATAGATATTAAAATAGCAACTGGCAGCTAAGAGATGACCAGTCTCAACTGACAGCGCCCGTTCACGGACCTGACGCGAATATTAGCACCACTCAGCTCAACCATTTTAAAGGGAACCGAATGATCCAACTAATAGGACAATACAGCTTATATATAGCCAACTACATGCTCCTGTAAATTCTGCATACTAACATAGTTGTTAAGTATTAGTGTTACTAATATGTGGTATTTCTGTTGCGTGTTGTTTTTAATATTGTTGTATAAATGCTGCAAGTGTTACTTATGGACGAAAAGGTCCGAAATGAACGTTCATTATTTAATTATTTTATTTATACTATATCTAATAAAGGTATAATGGTTAAAACTACCGTTTTTCCTTCAAAACAAACACCGCTACAGTAAATCCCATCATACGGTCAGCGTAAACAAAAGACTAGCGGCGCGACTCGAGTACTCGACGCCATCTCAACAATATAAGCCTGCAGACCGTAGCGGCTCACGTTTCTAGCTATTGTGCTCATAGTTTTATTAGAGCGAGAATTTTAAAGTAACATCACATAAGTAAAATATAATATCAGTACTGTAGAGTTAGGTACTCAAATGAATCCTGCGGTAATAACTAATAACGAAAGAGTTAGCGTGGCCCCGCAACACATAGGGCAACTGAATTAACATAAATATGTACCTACCTAGGTTTTTTGGGTGGGAAATCATCTAATGACTTCTCACGCTCTGGGGTGGAGCGTAACCCATGGCTCCAATAGGTTTCGATCTTAATGGGACCCTACGGTTTTGCTGGCATCTCATTGAGGCGCGCATCAACGACTTGGATTTTCTATGGCCCGGACGGTTACCGGACGACTGGAGGGCAAGCTATGGCTGGACGTTTATGTATGTATGGTCGGGGTCCCAGCGGCTGGGGCTGATCGGCTGGGGATGTCCATTTCCTCGCGCGTGCGGCCGCCTCCTTCACTAGCATTACTGCTTCGCAGAAGGAGCCGACGGCCCACCTATTCCCCCTCGCTCTGGACCATGGCAAGCCTGGAACGAAAAAGGTAACTGACACTTCCTCTCGCTTCACCTTACAACGATAAAAAATTACTTATCTAACGATTTCCAACCTAAAAGAAAATCTAAACTTCCTGAAGCGAATTTATTTATTTATTTAAACTTCATGTATAGTAGTGGTACATAGGCGGACTTAATGCAACAAGGCATACTCTACCAGTCAACCTTTGGGTTTAAAGATACAACACTGTGGTAGGTGTGCACAATAAATAATAAAAAATCGCTCGAATTAAATCGCTCGTTCCACTAAGATTCTCTTTGCTCTGGATTTTTAAAGAACTAATAATGTACTATTCCTTTTTAATCTTAAATAAAAAAGCCATCTACAAAATAACAATCTGCCAATATTTGCGAGCTCACTTTGCTTGCATTTGCAACTAGAAGAAAGAAAATTTGCACGTATTTTTTTAATAACACTAATTTAAAAAAAAGACGTTTATTAGTGTGTATTTTTGTAATTCTTCACACTTGGACAGTCAAACAGATTTTTAAAGAAATTTGGCACATAGGTAAAACATATCCTGGCATTGCACTAAGGATAGTTTTTACCCCGGGAGCATTTTCTCTTGGGTCAATTTTCTACTTTCACAGGGCGAAGCCACTGGCAGCAGTTTTTTTTTTCATACCTCCGTTGAACAGGGACGATTTTCCGACTAGGGACCTTACCATGACCTGTTACAATGTCAGTCGTGCGAGTGAGGAAGTGAGATGGAGCCACAGAAGTTATGTAACACTCTTTATAGGGTGATTCTTTGGAATCGAGAGGGTGTCTCATTCGTCTGGCCTAGTTTTTTCTTTGCAATTTGATTTCTTTGCAATTTTTATCTGCATATTGCAGTGTCTCAAGACGAAAGTCTATGACCAGTGCGTGTTGTCAGTGATGACATATGGCTCCGAAACGTGGTCACTTACAATGGGCCTCATCAGAAGATTTAAAGTCACCCAAAGGGCAATGAAAGGGCTATGGTCGGAGTTTCCTTGCGTGATCGAATCAGGAATGAGGATATCCGCAGGAGAACCAAGGTTACCGACATAGCACGAAGAATCGCCGAACTTAAGTGGCAATGGGCAAGTCATATTGCTCGCAGAACGGATGCCCGTGCCCGTGCCCGGGGCCGAAATGTTCTGGAATGGCGACCATGTACCGGAAGACGTAGCGTTGGAAGGCCTCCTACAAGGTGGACCGATGACTTGGTAACGGTTGCGGGAGTCCGATGGCTGCGAAACGCACAGGACCGTTCATTGTGGCGTCGCTTGGGGGAGGCCTATGTCCAGCAGTGGACGTCTTTCGGCTGAAATGATGATCTGCATATTAGTTTTCCCCGATCACTAAATGTATCAAAGGCACTCATTTGCGCCCAGTGGCTTACGACACAAAATAGATAGATACGAAAGCTAGGCCAGATGAATGAGACGTTCATTCGGTTTCAAAAAATCATCCGGCTCCATCCCTTTAACAGTTCAGTTTAGGTCGTAAAAAGGATCGCGTTATAAAGCTCACGGTAACAGTACAAGTCTCCAGTTTGCAGTATTGCTATTCTATCGTGCCATGACAATTCTTATTCATCTCTAGTTTTAATTGCATGTCTGTCAATCGATCAGTACAGCTGCATTACAAACAGAAGTCATTGCCAGCAGATGATCGCGCGATATCGCGTGCCACAAATAATTTAATCAAACATTGCTTCTCGTACTGTTATTAGCTATATATCAAACCATTAAGCTCTCTCCATCTTGTGACGGACCCACATAAATATATACAAAGAGTAGTGAGTAGTAGACAGGACATATTGTTCAACTCTCTGACTAGCTTCAGGATCCACCGTAACGACTAGAGTAGTTTTTTTTTTAAGGTGGGAAATCATCTAACTGACTACTACTGACTAAAAACACACCTGTATCCTGCAATTACCTTTTGCATTCTAGGACTACGGGTTTCCCTTTCAGAAATTCTCCGCGGTCCTAGCTAGCGGGCATCGGCCTTGCTGTGCCCCTACGGTTTGGTGACATCTCTTTGAGGAGCGCGAGGATCACTACGCGCTGTTGACGACTGGGCTCGGTCCGGTTAATTACCGAACAGCCGGAGGACGAGCTACCCAGTGCTCGACGTCCGCAAGCCCGCGTCTACCGTGGCTGGTAGTTGGGGTCAGAATTAAGGCGGCTAGGGCGTGAGGACCTTCGTTCCCTCACGCGTGCAGCCTCCTCCTTCGCTAGCATTAAACGACTTGAGTAGTGGGGAGGGTAACAAAGCAGAAGAGAGGATGATGAGCAGTAAAAACAAAATACTCAGAGTGTTCCCGTGAAAAGGGGAAGTTAGGATAGTAGAGAACAGAAAAAAGAAAAGAAAGAATGTGAGTATCCCGACCAGTGGCGTAGCTAGCCCTAATGGGGCCCTATATCAAATATTTTTGCAGTTATTTTTGTACAAAGTAGGTGTTATTAGCATAGAACTAGTGCCTTGAAAGGCTTTGAAAATGAAAATGAACTCATTAATTGTTGGATAATTCTGAAGGTACTTGAATAGGTTGAGCTTTTATTGTCGCCTTACGTAGAAAAAGCTATTACGAGCAGAGCGAGCTAAAAACTATTAGTACAGCCTATTATTCACACACTACTGGCCTTCTGTCAATAAGTGAATTTAAGATTGTGGATAAATGAACCTATTACGAATAGGGTATTACACTAATTTTTCAAAAGTGTCTCAATTAGATTCTACAGAGCTAAAATAAACCACAAAATTTTTATTTAGTCGTTAAGTACCCTAAATGCATTTAAAATTTACATTTTCAAATTTTGTGCGTATTTGACGAAAATCTAGAAGGCAGTGGACGCCATGTTTACTCTGTGGTCGTGACGTCAGTTGGCTGTGTAAACAAATGCGCTTTGTATGGCAGATCAGTTGACAGTTGATAGCTGTCACTTTAGTTTACACATCCGAATGACGTAATAACATGGTGGCTACTATTTTAAGGTGAAAAGATAATAAAAACAGAAAAGTTTGAATTGAATTTTAAAATGTATTTCTTTGTTTTATGAACTAATACTAACACTTGCTGACTGCATTTTACGTAATAATAATATAGCATAGCATAGCATAGTCGGCCTTATAATGTTCCCACTGTTGGGACTCAGGCCTCCTCTCTAGGAGAGGGAATGGGCCGTAATCCACCACGCGGGCCCAGTGCGGGTTGGTGGATGTCACATGTCTTCGAATTTTTGGTTCTAGGACATGCCGGTTTCCTCACGGTGTTTTCCTTCACCGTTTTGAGAGCAGTGGTGATGAAATAAATTACACAAAGTAATGCGCCTGGCTGGGTTTGAACCCGCGACCTACAACTCCGTAAGTCAGGGCCGTTACCACCGTAATAATAATATAATAATAATTTATTTCAGATTTCTCCATTTAAATTGTTAGTAACACGAAAATACTTAAGAGCTAACTAATGCTAGTAAACAAAACAAATGACATAAAACAAAATAGACAAAACAAAATAAAACAAATTTTTGGGAGAATCCGACACCAGAACGCATACAACATGCTATTTCACTGCGTGCAGTCGTATCCAGCGCTCAAGCATCAGAGAATCCCACCGGTCCGTCAATACGCTCAAGATGCTGTTGGAACTAGTTCGCATGCGAGTTAAGGTCGAGATGCAACGTTTACGCATGATTGTCGCAAAACTATCAACGTTGGCCTCGGCAAACATGCCGGAGGCACTGCAATACCGCGGCAGTCCCATCAGCATCCTGAACGCATTGTTATATACCTAAGCTATCGACTTAACAATATATTTTTAGATTTTTTCTCATATAGAGTAAAATACCCTATTATGGCACATGTCGGGGCCCCTGTAGCTCGGGGGGCTCGTATCATAGATACGGCAGATACGGCGGTAGCTACGCTTCTGATCCCGAAGCTACCGAATAGGCTGCCACTTCAACTGCAACAATTAAGAGCGTCTAACTTGCTCCGTGGTTCAAACCGAGATACAACCCGGCTCTTACGTGATTATGACGAATATAGATAACTATATATATAAAAGGTAAAACTGACTGACATATCAACGCACAGCCGAAACTACTGGGACTAGAAGTGTGAAATTTTGCACAAGGTTCCCTTTTATGACGTAGGCGAGCACTAAGAAAGGATTTCCCAAAATTCACTCCCTAAGGGGATGAAGCGGGGGTCCAAAGTTTGTATGGAGAAACCTACGTTTACGCGAGCGAAGCCACTGGCTGAAGCTAGTTACACATATTTCTCTAGATATTTTGGAAACACAGATATGTTGTGGATGTTATCTAGGTTTTTATTGAAATCAAAACATAAATTTATGAAAAGCTAATCCAGTAAAGACTTCTGAAAATCTGCTATTTTTAAATTGCATGGACTTTGGACTTTCATAATGTACTCATAAATAAATGAAGCATACAAAATATATTCATAGAATCCTTGCACATTAAATCAAGATTGTGTATGACGAATTTTTTTTTCCTTTTTAAAAACGCGTACTGGAATAAGTTTTGTGAAATACTCGGGTAAGTGACGGAATTACCGAATGCCTTCAGTACGTTCAGGCGTTGCCCCCATATCAAGCATTGCGTTTAAATAATCATTGATTTCATTGGATTAATAAATTTTTTATAACAACAAGCTTTTAAGGCATTTTGGGGGTATGTGGAACAAAGAGTAAAGCCCCCACATACCTCCATTGAAAAGGGAGGATCCTCCGGCCAGACGGGTGTTATGTCTGGCGGGCTACTGCCCGTAGATGATTTCGGGCTGTTCTATATGTTCTAAACGCGCGGAGAACTTTGATTGCGCGATGCAGGATTAGTTCTTATGTGACGCCATAGATGTCGCTACAGCATATAGTCCTTTAAACATCGGGCCGGATAGAGCCCTGCTGACCTTTAAATCCATTTTCTTTGCGAAATATTGAGAGATTTACTTAAGCTATGTACAATCAGGGGTCAAAAGAGCAGTTGCACTTTACCAATGCTTTAATAAAGCGCCAAAAATTTCTGTATAGTAGACGTTCAATGATCCAAAAGTCGTTTATTCAATACCTTAGATAATACGCTACAAATTAAATCATTCATAAACCACCCTTCCCCTCTCCCCTGACCCTCTTCTACAAAGTAATGTTAGTCACTTTAGCATTAGTAGAGTGCAACTGCATTTTTGACCCCTGACTGTACCTACATTCTGAAGAACACTTAACCAGCATTTTTTTTTTGTATAAAAATATTTCTAAAGATCAAAGCCGTTTGAAAGGAATAGAGAAAACAAGGAAAAAATATCATATTGTTCATTTTTTTTTTTACTATAGTATTAGCCTTACGAAAAAATCATTTGTCGATAATGTTGTACATGAATCTATAATAAACATATATTGTTTTCAAACATATTGACCAAGCCGTTACCGAGGAGTAGGCTTCAGAAAGTCACTGTTTTCATCATTCGATTTTCATATCACTGCTCGGGATTTAGGGCCTTAAACCATATTTACGTTGACGATAGACGGATCGGCTAAAATATAGAAAGAAAGAAAACACGTTTATTTGGCACACAGGCAAAAAATGAGATAAATTTTTTATAGAAACTTAAATACTTAAACTTAAACAAATACATCAATATTGTGTGTCTCACGGCTCCGCCAAATAGGCCTAATATCGTGTTCTGCGTGTTGTTTCCTACTGATTACAGGACTTGATGGAGTGTCAGACTTTTACTGACTAAAACCTGTATTCCTTCAGTTGCCCTTTGCGTACCAGGACCACATCCATCAGGTGGGATCGCTGTCAAGCACTGGTTTATATAAATTAAAAAAATAAAATAATATTGACAAATTCCATAATGATAAAATAATTGTAAGCTATTTGACATTGATTTTATTTAATTTTGACATTATATTATTATTTTTAGTATAGTGAGTTACTTAACATTGATATTTATTTAATTTTGCTTTGTTATTCTAATTTCTATTCATTGAGTGATGTTGTGTTTTGTTATAATTATCGTATTATAATTATGTTGATTAATTCTCTTTTAAACTAATTATTAACTATGAGAAAGAGTGTACACCTTTAAGATAGATTTTTGAGGAACTAATTAATTTATTATTAAGATCTCATGTAAAATGTAACAAAAAACAAAACAATAAATGAATTTTGAATTTCGAACAATCCCCCAGGATGATACCCACCATGTCTCGTCTACAATGCATTAGTCTTGGTCAAGTATGTCGCATAAGGCACGCGATGGCGCGGCGCATGCGCAGCCGCAGAAGTGAAAACTAGCTTGAGATATATCTGATGCAGTGTAAGATGTGTCTTGCTACGTATAGGTATAAGTTTTTTTTTCTAAGCTGAGTTATAACGATAATTTATTTGATCTTGAAAAGAAAAATGTAAGTAATTTATATCTTTACAAAAATATGGGTATTTATAGTTAGATACTATACCTACAAACAACTATAATTATTTGTGCAACAAGAGAGCAAAGTTGTTTTTTGCTGCGACTGCTAATTTTGAGTCCCGAGCAAGCGAAGGATTCTTTGATTGAATCACGAGCGTTAGCGAGTGATTCTAAAGTAGAATCCTGAGCGAGGGGAGGGATTCAAAGGCACGAGATGCAAAAAGTTTTGCTCTCGTGTTACACACATAATGTTTCACTTCAGCAGCGAGAACACATATTACTTGGAAAATAAAATAATTAACAGTAATAGATTTAATAATGATTTCAATTAAAATAAATACTATCTCTGTCGCTAGTTTTGCTCCTATTTTACAATTATTTTAACATTCTTAATCTTATTTGCCACTATTTTATTTCCGCTGTTTTTTTAAAGCACGTTCTAAAACAGTCAATGTTGAAACTAGAAATAATTATTTAAAGGTTAAATGCCAGTTTTATCTGCTGCTATAAGTATTCAGGTACTCTTATTTTTGTTCAAATACAATAATAAATTTATAATTCAATAATTTATTTATAAAAAAAAAAACAATTTTATATTTTACAAATATTTTCTATTTATTACGCATTTCCGAACGTGTTTCTCTTTGTGGTGGAATTTCAAAATCGGAATAAACTTCGAAATGGCATGTTTCTCACTCGCTTTTTTATAAGGGCGAGAAATAAGTACAGTGCAGTTCGAATGTTTCGAATTGTAAGGCTAAAAAAATACATTAATAAAAAAACCTACTTGTTTGAGTTGCTGTAGTGAAAAATAACTTTTTTAAATGATATACTTAACCAATTTTTTTTAAATACTTTACTGCGATTCCATATTTATACTGTGGCTGCGATCCCACTTGATGGTAAACAGCGATGCAATCGTTGATGGTGAAGCGCATATTCACTTTAGCCTTGAAGACACCTAAATTATAATCTGACGGGCAGACCTCAGCAAGAAAATTGTTCCAATGTTTCGATGTACGCGGTGTAAACGACGAGACGTAACGCTTAGTCCGGACCGTCCAGATAAGCTTCCAATCTACGGCATTTCCTTAATAGATATAATAATATATCTATATATGTAAAAGGAGAAACTGACTGACTGACATATCAACGCACAGCCGAAACTACTGGGAATAGGAGCTTGAAATTTTGCATAATGGTTTAATGACGTAGGCGAGCACTAAGAGAGGATTTTTCAAAATTCACCCCCTAAGGGGATGAAATGAGGGTCCAAAGTTTGCATGAAGAAATCAATTTTCACGCGGGCGAAGCCGCTGGCAGAAGCTAGTAAACACTAAAGCAAAAGTATATACAAAGAGAATGTACAAAAAGAATTCAATGGACATCAAAAAATTCATCCACGTCGCAGTCAACGGGAACAGGGGCAATGTCAGGAGCTAAAAACCCACTATAGCTCCATCCCTTGAACAGTTCAGTTAATCACGTCGTTAAATGAATCACGTTAAGAGCTCGTGGTAGGACTTCAGTCCCGCTTGGGCATAGCACCGTCGTGTCCTCGTGGGGGCGATCGGCGGCAGCGATCACTCGCGCCGGGCCGCGCGTACAGGTCATGGTCCGGAGCGACGAGGAATGGCAGGCGGTCGCCTCCTTCTGCGAAGCAGTAATGTTAGCAAAGGAGGACGCCGCACGTACTCGCACAAGGGCGCGGCCCTCATGCCTCAGCTTGGAGGATCCCGATCACGATTTCCGGTCACCGTAGGCACGGGCTTGTGGACGACGAGCAATGGGTAGCTCGCCGTTCGACCGTCCGGTAACCTTCCAGACAGAGCCCAAGTCATCGACGGCGCGTACTGATCCACACGCCCCTCAAGGAGATGTCAGCAAAACGTAGGGGCCCCGCAGGATCAAAGCCTACTGGGGCCATGGGTGATGCGAAAGAGAAACCCGGGGCTCTGAAACGATGGCAAAAAAAGGAACAGGAGTGGGTTTTTAGTAAGTAAAAGTCTTTATAAGTATTGTATAATGTAGAAGCATTTATTTTCAAAGTTTGTAAATGTGAGTACCATGGAGCTATTTTATGGTTTTTTATGTTACTATTGGACTTGTTTGACATAAATGAGCACGGCAGTTGGCAGTTTGTCATGCTCACTTAAATGTCTCACTGATGGTGGCGCATGTGTTGAATCATTCGGTTCCCTTCAAAATGGTTGAGCTGAGTGGTGCTAATATTAGTGTCATGTTCGTGAACGGGCGCTGTCAGTTGAGACTGGTCATCTCTTAGCTGCCAGTTGCTATTTTAATATCTATATTTAGATTTTATTTTTACTGTATTTACATTGTTCTCACATGATAACGACAAGAAACATGTAACAGAGATATTTGTAATTACAGAACATGATTGAAAAGAGTGTCCATGGAGTTTCTTGCACATTCTTCTCCATAGAGATCTACGCTTTGGAATGTGCAATTAGCATCAACTTTTTTTTCTGACTAACTGACTTCTTGACATTTCAAAAGTTCCTGTAAATGGTTTATTTGAAATAAATGCTGTTGAATCTTTGAATCTTTGACACTATCTCGCGCTCCGCCCAAGAGCGAGGGCTGTTATTAGATGATTTTCCACCGAAAAAAAAAGACAGGACGCAGAAATGACTGTCTGGGTTTTGGAGGAGATCATATTTATTCTTATTCTTATTGAGTTGATAAATATTAAAGTCCAAAACAGCTTATTGAGAAAGTATACAATCGTTAACAATCATTTGGTGATTAGTGATTTAGTGATTACTATAATAATAATTACTAATGAGTCGACTTTGAGCTTTATACTATGAGAACAATAAAGCTAGAACTACACTGCGCACACGTGTGCCACACACGCCGATCTGGGCGCGTCGGTCTCCATACATTTTATATGGAAACTAGACTTGTAGAGCTACACTTGATCCACGCCACGCGACATCGTTCTACGAACAAATCAGGTGTGTTACATGTGTGCGTCGGTCTAATGTAGTTCTAGCTTTAACATCGTTACTTAGGGACTTAAAAATATCTAACATTACAACGAAGATTTATTTTCTCATTTTCTTTATTAATTTATTTATTGAATGAGTACTGCCACATCACATACTTACTGTAAACATTAAAGAAAAAAATAACAATTTCTACATAAGTGGGACTTACCTTACCATCATTATTTTTTACCCGACTTCGGCAAAGCCAAAGGAGGGTTATGATTTTGACATGCTATGTATGTATGTATGTGAGTATGTTCATCTGTTCCCTCTTAGCTCCTAATCTCGACATATGAGGTATCGTTAGAACCGTCTTAATTATCCGCTGAACATAGGCTACGTCACGTGTCATAAAACTCGATATGGTAAACCAGAAAACGCAGCGATGGAAGACTTGTGCGAGCAAGGGGGACCGATCACCTAGTGAGGGTCGCGGGAATTCGACGGATGCAAGACACACAGTACCTGTCATTACGGCGACACTTGGAAAAGGCCTATGTCCAGCAGTGGACGTCTTTCGGCTGAACTCATTTTTAAGATGATGACGATGAGGCAATTTTAAATTTTCAAGAAATCAGTTAGTCAGAAAAATTAAGCCAATTAATTGCACCTTTCAAAACGTAGATCTCTACGGAGAAGAATGTGTGAAAAACTCCGTGGACCATTCTTTTAAATCATGTTTTAAGTTACAAATATCTCGGTTACATATTTCTTGTTGCTTTTATTATGTGAAAACAATAAAAACAAATAAGGTAAAAAAAAACAAGTGCTTTTTCTCCTCTCTGGGATTTGTCATTGGGTACTTTTAATTTACGTTGCATGAAATATTTAAATCTGCATACGTAGGTAAAGTACTCTGATCTTTTGAAAATCCAAACTAAATTATGAAGTAAAAGACTAGAAATCAATCTCAAGATAAATAAATGAGTCTTGGCTCGTGCCGCTCCCTCGCAAGTCACGCCGTGCTCATCAAAGCATGCAGAAAACAAAAGCAACGGAAATATTACTCCAGTCGACGACAAGAAAGCCCAGAGGACACTCTATACAGAACACTTAATCATAACCCTAAAATAATCCAAATAAAACCTCGGCTGTGTGCTCGCTTACCATTGCCTAATAGAAGTAAAATTTAAAAAACATAACCTGTCAAAATATTACCGCCAAAATATTTATGCAAATCAAATTACTTTTTAATTTCAAAGTTGTTAAATAAAATGAATATTCATGAAAATGTTTTACGTTAATTACATAATACGTTCATCAGTTAATTAAAAGTTTAAGAACAGTTGTTTTGTTAAATAAGTGTTTGAATTGATGTTGTAATTGACAGTTGGGAGTTATATTTTTTTTAAGATGGACGCTGGCAAAGGCGCGGCTGTGCGTCTAATATTTTTTGCTTTCTTCACACGGTATGCACTATCTCAGGAGTACTTTAGAATGGTAAGTGTACCAATTAATACCATTTTCAATTTAAATTAGCAACGTCTTCTATGTAAATTGTATGCAGTAAAGTTTTTATCTCGTAAAATCTACGTTCGAGTGCATTGTGATGCAGAAATCAGAATCTTTAGTTTATGTAACATTGTGTGCAAGACAGTACTTGCAAAAGAAACATTATGTATGCATATTCTATTGTGTTGTTATATTTAAGATCTTACCTAAGAAGTTTTCACTACTTAAGTTTGTACTTACCATTGTAAACTCGACATCCAAACGTTAGGGCCAGAGTTCGGTTCCCAAGTCAGTGACATAGAAATAGATAATCATGCTCTTCCCTTATCTATCTATAATCAGCCTTTGTAATGTTCCCACTGCTGGGACTCAGGCCTCCTCTCTACGAGAGGGAATGGGCCGTAATCCACCACACGGGCCCAGTGCGGGTTGGTGGATGTCACATGTCTTCAAATTTTTGGTTCTAGGACATGCCGGTTTTCTCACGATGTTTTCCTTTACCGTTTTGAGAGCAGTGGTGATGAAATAAATTACACAAAGTACTACTTACGCCTGGCTGGGTTTGAAACCGCGACCTAGTCGAAAATCGAGGCCGTTACCACTTGGCCACCACTGTTCTCACCCCTGTCTCTTCCCTTTATCTTAATATATCTTTATGTTTCATACTTCTCTGTTAGTTAATATGATCTCTGTTGTCACCTGTCACCCTAATATCATCTGTGTTTAGGGTTTTCATCCCTCCCGAGCTCGCCTGCAATAATTCCTCAATAAGAAATTGACTTCGATCCAGATAAACTGTATGCATTTCAAGTGAGATAGCATGTCAGACTTTTATAGACCACTGGTCCTTCAGTTGTACTTTTCGTTCCAGAGCCTAACTCTTTCAATTGTTCTCACAGCCCACTATGAGATAGGTGGTATTTCAAGCAAAGTGCAACAACATCTCATTTTTAGTTCTTTCATCCACATTTATCCTGAAAAACTTGACTGCGATCCCACGTGATGGTAAACAGTGATGCAATCGTTGATGGTGAGGCGCACTAGTTTATTAAGAGCCTATTCACTCTAGCCTTGAAGACACCCAAATTATAATCGGATGGGAAGACCTCAACAGGCAAATTATTCCAATCATTTGTAGACACTGGAGCGTAGAGCTGTCAACAATCTAAAGAAGAACACACGCCGTACGGGTACATCGGGTTGTTCGATAGTAGAAAGTCATTCTGTTTGAAAGCGTCCCCGATCCTGGAACGAAAAGAGCAACTGAAAAGGGCTTAATCAGTGAAAGTCCGACACTCCCTGTGACTCCACCTAGAGAGGCAGAATTTGTTTAGTAAATTCACACCGTCAAAAAAAAAAACAATCTGAAAATACCTACATTATACATTTTCTATAGGGAAAAATCATATTAGGTTCTCTTATTGAATTGATCAATTGCACCATTGCCCTACGGGTGGTCCCATCTCTGTTCTACATCTTTTAGAAATGAAGTTTAACCTTCGTGCGATGCATGCATAAACTGCATTGTTTGCATTGAAATTACTTCTTTAGGCAACATCTCCAGTGTTTATTTTCCATCTCATAAAATACTACATCACATAAAATACGACCTGTAAGGGTTCGGACACATGGTTTTCTTCTCTACATCTGAATTTCGGTGGTTCCTGCTCCGGATTCAAGCAGAAGAAGCGTCCGAGTCACATTGTGCGTACCGCCCGGAGGTCACGGTGGAGCTGAGCCCCGCCTGGGCAGAGCATCGCTGTCTCTTCTTAGAGGCGATCGGCGGCGACGACCTCTCTCGCCGTCCCTGGTTCAAGCCATGGTCTGAAGCTAGGGGGAAATGGGAGGTGGTCGCCTTTTTCTGCGCAGCAGGAATGCTAACATAGGAGACGGCCCCACACATGAAGGAACGGACCTTCTCGCAATCCAACCGCCTTGACTGTGACTCCGGCTACCAGCCACGGTAAGCGAGACTTGCAGACGACGAGGGATGGGTAGGTGCGGGGATTTTTTTAAAAGGAAACCCGCGGTTCTAGAACGCAAACGATAACTGAAGGAGATATAGTCAGTAAAAGTCTGACACGCCGTCTCGCTCCGCCCTAGAGCGGGAGAAGTCATTGGGTGATTTTCCAAATTAAAAAAAAACCCAGTCTGCTATCTCTCCACTTAGCGATTACTGTCCCATTTAAAAACAGTTACGTTATGTGCACTCTACACAACTACAGAGTCAAACGTATGACATAGTCGATGCAGAATTGTGTATGTGGTCATAATGATAAACAGTAATACACCTTTACCGATACAACCATAGAAGCGTGACGATTTATACAACTGTACATATAAATAAACTAGCATATGCCAGCGGCATCGCCCGCATACAAGTCGGTTTCTCCATATAAACTTTGGAACCCCGTTTTATCCCCTTAGGAAGTGAATTTCAGAAAATCCTCTGTTAGTGCTCGCCTACGTCATAAAAGGAAGCTTTGTGCAAAATTTCACGCTCCTAGTCCCAGTAGTTTTAGTAGATATGTCAGTCAGTCAGTCAGTTTCTCCTTTTATATAAATATATATACTTTATTTTATACCAAAATATATATGAGCAGGGCACTGGGGTGGTGTCCGCGTACGAAGACACAGCGTTGGAAGGCCTCTTACAAGGTGGACTGATGACCTGGTAAGGGTTGCGGGAATCCAATGGATGCGAGACCTATGTCCAACAGTGGACGTAGACGTTCGTTAGTAATTTTCTTTTGTTGACATGTAATCTATATATATAAAAGAAAGTCGTGTTAGTTACACTGTTTATAACTCAAGAACGGCTGAACCGATTTGGCTGAAAATTGGTGGGGAGGTAGCTTAGAACCAGGAGACGGACATAGGGTACTTTTTAACGAGTAGGGTAGAGTAGGGTAGAGTAGGGTAGAGTAGGGTAGAGTAGGGTAGAGTAGGGTAGAGTAGGGTAGAGTAGGGTAGAGTAGGGTAGAGTAGGGTAGAGTAGGGTAGAGTAGGGTAGAGTAGGGTAGAGTAGGGTAGAGTAGGGTGAAGTAGGGTAATTTTTTTTTTTTACTAAATCCCGCTTTTGGGCAGAACAACGTCTGCCGGGACCGCTAGTTTATTGATAATTGTAATTATTTATTTTTCTTGATTTTTTTTTATAGCCTCTTTTTTTTTAATGTGTATGTGAGAACACTGTGGATTTCGCGAATTCTTAGGTTACTTCCTATTACGACTCACTTTTTTTTTTTGATATGATTATTTTTATTGTGCTTTTGGGTACAATATATACTGGTCTACACTGTTCTTACATAATGTCTGTTAATACTGTAATATGAAAATTTGTAAACAATCACTTTTTTAAAAGAGTAACCATGGAGTTTCTTGCCGATTCTTCTCCATAGGAAACGACCAATTTGGAACCGTGCACTAGCTTCTGACGTTTTATAAGTGCCCATGTAGGCCTATGTGAAATAAAAACTTTTGACTTTGACTTTAACTTTAGACGTCTTTCGGCTGATATGGTGATAATATAAATTTAGGGATCTACATTTTTATTCAACATAATTGTAACATCTCTTTTTTCCAAGTTAGTTTTACCGAGCATCAGAAGGCTCATCAGGACCTGATTTACCCACAGCGTAATTAGGTAAGAGCCTGTTTACGAGGGTAGGAAATCATCAAAATTCTTCTCCTGCTTTCGGTGGAGCGAGAGGTAGCGTCAGACTTGCCAGCCTAGTAGCCGACCAGGGTCCCAAGTCTACTATTTTTATAAATTCGTTATTCCAACATGATCCCGTTGTTATTTTGGTAAAACTTCGTAATCTGCTAATTCATAATGATCGATCATTGATCGGTCAATGATCTCGTAATTGAGTTGTGGTAGAATGACAATATCGAGCTTATTATTAGGTCACTGATCAATGGATCTGTCAAAATTTTTGCAGATTGCCGCATACGTCAGACATTCATTTGGCAATATTTAAGTACGAGATTACCATTCTTTCAATGAAGTGTCAGTGGTTGATCATTGGAAAGTCATAATAACGCCATTATATTAGTAGATTACCAAACTTGTCAAAATCAATAGTTATGAAATCAATGATAGACCATTCTGACACTATTGTAATAGCAGACTTGAGGGTCTGCACAATCAAAGAAGGAACAGAGGTATTGCTTTAGTCAGTAAAAGTCTGACACGCCCTCCAGCTCCGCCCTAAAGTAGAACAAGACATTAGATAATTTCCCACATTAATAAAAACCCAATATACAAGAGTAATTCCTAGTCAGGGGCTACGTTTCAAATAAACCGGGCAAGTGTGAGTCGGACTCGTGCACTGAGGGTTCCGTACAAACTTACCTATGAAAACAGTTTGAATTGTGCTACGAAGATTATTCCGAATCGCAAAAAATGTTTTTTTTATTGAGACAACTACAAATTTACAGCTTACAGATTTTTTCCTATACTTACTTGCTTCATGAAATACAAGTTTTTTGCGACATAAACCACCGTATATTTTTTTTCGTTAACTTAGTAGTTTGATTTTTTCACATCTTCAAGGGACCACAAACCTGAGTAAATGGTTTTAATTTCAACTCGATACCTCCATGCGATCCCGAGATAAATGGTCTTGACAGACAGTCGAACGGACAACAAAGTCATCCTATAAGGGTTCCGTTTTTTCCTTTTAACTTACGGAACCCTAAAAAAGAAAAGAATACATTATAAAAAGATTACGAAAAAGCGTATGCAATAGCTACAACAAGCACCTGAACATCTGCCTACCCAATGGAAACCCGCCGTAAACATGACCCAGATAGTCTCATTGTGTTTAGTCACGCTTATGAACTTACTTACATATACCAGCGTATGCCCACGTCATTAAAATGTGACATTTTTTGTGTTCCAACCTTCATGGTCCAACTCCGCATAAGACATGACCAAAATGACAAATTGGTCGGAAGATACCTACATAAAAAGTCATTTTGGTCAATTGCTTTTAAGATTAACCTTAAAAAAGTGTATTTCGAAGCTTTGGAATTAGTTTTCCGTCATGGCATGTGGTCCTGTGCTTTAAATCGGCGGCCATCTAATTATTTATAATGTGTTTTGGTTTTAAAATAGTGTTGATTATTGAAACATGTTTCGAAATTTTGCAGATTGCCAAAAATCAGCAAGAAATCACTATTAAACTAAGTAACCTTAACGAAATCTATAATTTTAAAGTTACAGTAGCTGCTACCAACAGAAAATTATCCCGAACATACTCCCGGAACAAAAAGAAAAATATGCTATTCCAGGACATGATTTAACTGTGTTCTAAGTTTCTTCGAAGTCCGTTTAGCCGTTTGAACGTAACAAACATACACATACATACTCACAAACTATCGCCTTTGTAATATTTGTTAGTGTGATAGGCCTACATGGTACTAATAAAATTTCAGCTAGTACATGGTTCTCGTACATAAAAATATAAAATGGTGACAGGTCACGGGAACCACTTGTGACCCACGGATGCCCCTCAAGTTGAAGAGTAAAATCTACAAGTCCGTGATAAGACCTGTCATACTGTATGGATCAGAATGTTGGGCTGTGAAAAAGACGGATGAAAAAAGATTGCACGTAGCGGAGATGAGAATGTTAAGATGGATGTGTGGTGTGACGAGAATGGATAAAGTGAGAAATGAGTATATTAGGGGAAGTTTGAAAGTGGCACCAGTGACTGAAAAATTGAACGGGAATCGTTTGTCTTGGTATGGTCTGTGAAGAGGAGGGATGTAACGCATGTTACTAAAAGAGTTATGAGTTTACATGTGGATGGATGGAGAGGGAGAGGGAGACCAAAGAAAAGATGGATGGATTGTGTGAAGAGTGATATGAAAGAAAAGGAAGTTAGTGATAGCATGACGAATGACAGGGCAGAATAGAAGGAAAAAGCATGTTGCGCCGACCCCAAATAACACGGGACAAGGGCAGGAAGATGATGATGACATGGTTCTCGTACACCTTAATCAACAATTTCGTACACTCATATTTATTCAATTATTCTGCTTAACGACATAATATTGTAAACACTAACAAAAATGGAATCAATGTTTGACATTTATTCGCATGTTGCCATACGTGAAAAATAGTTTTTTGTTTTTTTTTTTTCTTTGGGAACTGAGCCGGTGTCGACTATTCTGCCAGTGTCATGTGGTGACGGCAGCGCCGTAAGGTGAGCCGTCGAACTTTGCCCAAAAATAGTTAAGCTCATAGAAGGTTTTTGTAGCTGTCACATTTGTACGAATTTCTGTCAATAACATTTACCCATATAATACTAGCTTCTACCAGCGACTTCGCCCCCGTGAAAGTAGGTTTTCCATACGAACTTTGGACTCCTGTTTCGTCCCTTTAGGGGGTGAATTTTAGGAAATCCTCTCTTAGTGATCGCCTACGTCATAAAAGGAAACCTCGTGCAAAATTCCACACTCCTAGTCCTAGAAGTTTCGGCTGTGCGTTAATGTGTCAGTCAGTCAGTTTCTCCTTTTAATTATATATAAATTCATATTACTTATTTCATTTTATTACATTATTTTTAAATATTTTTTATACCAACTAAACTATACTAAAACCTAACCATGTACATAAATATAATACAAAAACACAAAATACACTCAGGCGTCGAAATACTCCTCCACATCGCTGTCATCCGGGAATGTGCCCAGAAGACTGGCCGCATTGCCACGTTGAATGGCAATGCTAATTCTTTGGGCAAAGAACGAGCCAGCCCGCTGGTAAATAATATATAAATAAAAGCGAAATACCACTCACTGATTAATCACGACATTTCAGAAACTATAACACCTACAAACTTAAAATTTTATGAAACTCTACCCCTGAGGGGATGAAACAGGGTCCAAACTTTGTATGGAAAAACCTACTTTTACGCTGGCGAAACCTCTGTCAGAAGCTAGTATCTATATATTTTTCACAGTCAAGCTTCGGTTAACAAAAGAAAATATACCTCCGAAATTCTTGAAAAACCTCCTAAATATTCTATTAATTTAGTCTCAAATCTAAACAATCCAATTATAATAAAAGCATAGTAACCTTATAATATTCCCACTGCTGGGACTCAGGCCTCCTCTCAATGGGCCGTAATCTACCTCGCGTGGGTCCAGCGTCACATATCTTCGGATTTTTGGTCCTAGGACATGCCGGTTTCCTCACAATGTTTTCCTTTATCTTTTTGAGAGCAGTGGTGATGAAATAATTGACACTAAACGCCTACCTAGGTCCTAGCCAGCGCGTAGCCTATAGTAAATTCTACCAAGGGCTAACTAAATCTTTGTTAAATAAAAACGAATTATAACTCTACCCACCTCAAACTCATTAACATTCGTTGGCAAGTTGGCAGTAGTATGTTTTCGAATTGTCGATATGAACCAATTGTTTGACTTTATTAGTGTAGTTATATGTAGATAGTTTATTAATTTGTGTATATATTGTTTAATTGTATGATATTTATGGTTTATTAGTATATCTTTTCTTGTACCTATTCGCCTTTTCTCTCTCTTTTATTGCACCTAACGTTATTTATCTTTGCATGAAGGTTGACTGGTAAAAAATGCCTAAGGCATTAAGTCCGCCGCTGTACTTTTGTGCGTAGTGTTTAATAATCAATAAATAGTACTCTTACAAATTATTTTCTTCACATGCGGCAGGAATCTGAGGTCTGATAGGCAGTCGCTCTACGTAAAAGAGGTATGCAGCCGCAACGGAGTAAATTGGAAGGCGACGCCAAGCTAGCTGGGTAAAAGGCTAGGGAGATGAAGCGGGATTGCGAACGGCGAGCAAAACCCGGGGCCCTAGAACGAAGGCAAAGAGCAGGACTGGGTTTTTAGTCAGTAAAAGTCTGACACACCCTTACACTCCGCCCAAGAGCGAGATATGTAATTGGAATTCCACAAAAAAAAAAGAAAAAGGGTAATGAAGTCAGACCGCAGGGCTCCCAGGTAGCGATAGCCCTATAGGCAGTTGCTTACATTGCCTTTATGAATAATACAATCTGTAATCGATTATATTTCATATGGTATAGATACCCTAACTTTTTGTACGTCCAAGCGGGGCTCCCCGATGTTCGGGCCCCCAATGCGGGGTCCTCCATTGTGCGGGGCCCCTCGATGCGATTGTGCTGGGCCCGTAACATTAGCTACTCTTAATATGAAGCTAATCCGACACTGCAAACTCTCAAAAAAACTTACTTCAACATAATTTTCGGTAACAAACTGACCAAACGAACGGTATACTAATAAAGCCACGTGGTCGAAGTGATCACTTTCATTGACCCATTGTTTCAAGTTGTGATAGACAGACGGATGTTCAGACAATAGGGAGACACTTTCGCTTCTTTTATAAACGATAAACAAGTAAATTGTAGAATTGGGTTAAGCTAGCTAGAACCATGAACCATTACATAACACTACTCAATAAAGAAACTTTTATAATTATCTCAGTTTTTTTATTTTTATTATTTCTTACTGTAAACACAAACCGAGTTCATAAAATAATATTTATTTATGTCAATAATTTACAATGCCCTTACAGGCTAGACCTAATGCGATATTGTAGTTTCCTTATTTTAAATAGTTTTTTTTTTAATTATTGATAGGCTCGCCTTTGACCACTATCTCACCTGGTGGTAAGCGATGATGTGGCCGACGATGGAGCACGCTAGCCTAGAAGTAACCTATTCACTCTTGACTTAAATACCCCTAGGTTGTAGCTATCAGGAATCACAGACTCCGACAGGGAATTCCACTCCACTAGTGCCACTGTTTATACTGTAGCTAATTATATATTATGTATATCTAGCTGTCCTAGTGAATGTACTTAAAGCACAATAAAATATGTCGTCCCTGTTCCCGATACTAGTAGGCTACTATTTTTTTTATTGACTTTCAATAAAGAAGGATCAGTCATGTTATTTTTTTTCTTGTTATTATTTCTTAATGATTTTTTTAGAAATATTTTTAAATGTAGTAAATAAGTAAGAATTATAAATAAACGATATAATCTTCGTTTATTGATTGATTTCACCCAGTTAACACCTCAAGTTTAATAAAAAAAACTAATTAATCGACGTCGATTTTATCGATATCAATATTATTGTTGCAAACTGACTTGTTCATCACTATGTTTGCTGACATTGTTGCATCAACCAATCACAACCGCTGCATTTCACCCCGTCCCCGGCCCGCAATGGTGAATCGTGTGCCTATTCGAAATCCGTCTATCAGCTCTCTATTGGTAATTCTCTTTGACCAACTCGGAAGAATAAGCTTTCAATCAAAAAAAATTTTTTCAAAATCGGTCCACAATTGACCGAGAAATCGGTGAAAGCATATAAAAAAAAATACATTCAGCCGAACATAGAACTCTTTTTTGAAGTCGGTTCAAAACACTAGCAACGGTCATTTAATTAAAAAGATCAGTGATTAAATTATTGTAACTTAATTTTATAATTGGGCCGTATAAGACTGTGCATTATTCGAGCTTTATTATTTAGTGCAGACGCAGTCCACGATCACAACCCTTTCAACCACAACACAGCTATTTTCGACACAAGAGAAAATCTATTTCCCGCCACGCAAGGCTTGTAGAACAAACCCATCGTTGTGCACTACACAAAGACATTGTTCCCACCTCAAGGTCACCAGTCATCATAATACTGTAACGCTGGCAATTCATCTAATAACTTGTAAGGATTTCCGCCGATTTTGTAACAATCATCTCGTGCATTATGGCCTTTTTTCTAAGTAATGTTACAAAG
This sequence comes from Mythimna pallens, assembly GCA_961205895.1. NCBI lineage: Eukaryota > Metazoa > Arthropoda > Insecta > Lepidoptera > Noctuidae > Mythimna > Mythimna pallens. Next base: position 2,033,327 of record OY540852.1, read on the forward strand.
TCTGAAAATGTCAGGGATTTCCGAAGGTCTGGTGGATAGAGCAGAAAGATTTAAGTAGCTTACCAAGGTTTTTTTAAGCGAAGAAGATGACGGGACGACTTAGATGTCTTAAATGAATTGGCTAGATGTAGCTCAGTAGACTTTGACAAATTAGCATAGCATAGTCGGCCTTTTAATGTTCCCACTTTTGGGACTCAGACCTTCTCTCTAGGAGAGGGAATGGGCCGTCATCCACCACGCGGGCCCAGTGCGGGTTGGTGAATGTCGCATGTCTTAGGGCATACTTTTAGACAAATTACTTTTATTTATTTATTAAAACTTTATGCACTAGTAAATAACACGGTAACCTTGTTTCTCCTGCGGATATCTTCATTTCTGATCCGTTCCTTTGGGTGACTTTAAGCCTTCTGATGAGGCCCATTGTGAGCTACCACGTTTCAGAGCCATATTTTAACCTGTAATTAACCTAATCTATAAAATTTTAATTTTTAGGCTGTCAACACAAATACTGCAGAGGCATCGCAATTCCTTCGAGAGTATGACAGAGAAGCGTCAGGAATGTGCTACAGGTAGGATTTAGTGAATATTCCCAGCTCCATAAAGCTTAACCATTTTGTTCCTGTCTTCATGATCCAGGACATGCTGTACCTTCGGCAACAGGTTTAAGTTAGCTGACACTCCTAATCGCCAGAGCACAAACCTTCCTCTTCAGCGACTGTCTCAAACCAGCGCTGGATACGCCACAATCATGGCGATATAAGTTTTTTAAGCAGTGGATAGAAGAGCGTCGTGGGATGTTCCTGTTTTGAATTCGGCGGGAAGAAACGCCCAGATGTCACAATTGTGCAGATCGCCCGCAGGACAAGGTGGAGGTCTACCCTGCTTGGACGGAGTAATACCTTGTCCTCGTGGAGACCATCGGTGGCGGCCTATCGCGTCCGGCCCTGAGTCAGGTCATGGTACGGAGTGAAAGAGAATAGGGAGTAGTTACCTCCTTTTGCCAAGCAGTAATGCGACCGAAGGAGGTGTTGGAAAGTTTGAGGGAATGGACATCCTCATGCTCCAGCCACTGCTGAAGACACCCTGGGTGTCGGGAGTCGCAGAGCCATACCTAAAATTAGTAGGTGCGGGCTTGCAAACGACGCAATGGATAACTTACCTTCCAATAAGACAAGGTCCAGGTGATCGGGGCGTTGTTCCACGCGTGCCTCAAAGGTGTCTGCATAAGTGAAGAGTATGAAAGCATAAACCATAGTAGGCCCGCTAGGGTCGACACCTGCCAGTGTTGTCGGATTGTACGAAAAATTTACCGTGGTCCAGAACCCCAAACGCCACCGTTATTCCCCAACCGCCGCCAGGATACCGATCCCGATTTCCAGACTCGATTCGGCAATTGAACTATTTACATAAGTTAGTTTGTACGGAACCCTCTGTATGCGAATCCGACTCGCTCTTGCCCAGTTTTTGAACTAAGTATCCTAAATTTCCACTTTATCAAGACCGCGAAGGACATGGCGGGACGACCTGGATGACCTGGATATCTTCCTTAAGAATTGGAAAGAAATTTTCTGATGTTTTCTGATAGCTACAACCTGAGTATCTTTAAGTCATGAGTGCATGCAAGCAAAGGAGGCGGCCGATCGCATGAGGCAACGGTCCTCACGCCCCAACCGCCGCCGGGATTCCGATCCCGATTTCCGGCCACCGTAAGCGCGGGCTTGCAGACGGCGAGCAATGGGTAGCTCGCCGTCTGACAGTCCGGTAACCGTCCGGACCGAGCCCTAGTCGTCGACGGTGCGTACTGTTCCTCGCGCGCCTCAAGGAGATGTCAGCAACTGTAGGGGCCCATCAGGGTCGAAGCCTGCTGGGGCCAAGTGTCTGATTCTGAAAGGAAGACTCGGCCCTGGTACGATAGGCAACGAAGGAATAGGAGCGGGTTTTTAGTCAGTAAAACTCTGACACTATCTGCCGCTCCGCCCAAAAGCGGGGGATATCACAAGATGATTTTCCCACCGAAAAAAAAACCGTGGTCCAGAAACGCAAAGGGCAACTGAAGGAACACAGGTGCGTTTAAATCAGTAAAAGACTGACACTCCTTCTTGCTCCACTCTGAGCGGGAGAAGTCATGTAATGATTTCCCATCACAATGACCCAAAACCTTTTCTTGTTACTTTTGATAAGCTCGCGCTTGACCACTATCTCACCTGAGGAAAAGTGATGATGTGGCACACTTGCCTAGAAGTAACCTTTTCACTCATAACTTTTTTTTTTCGGTAGGAAAATCATCTTATGACATCCCCCGCCCTTGGGCGGCGGGAGATAGTGTCAGACTTTTATTAGTGACTAATGACACACTCCTGTTCCTTCGCTGCCTTTGTCCCAGGGCTCCAGGTTTCGTTTTTACACTACCCATGGCCCAGTAACCCTACTGGGCCCCTACGATTTGCTGACATCTCCCTGAGGCGCGCGTAGAACAATACTCGCCGTCGACGACCCTAGCTCGGTCCGGACAGTTACCGGACGGTCGGACGGTAAGCTACCCATTGCTCGCCGTCCGCCAACCCGCGCCTACGGAGGCCGGAAATCGGGATCAGAATCCCGGCGGCGGTTGGGGCGTGAGGACCGTTGCCTCATGCGATCGGCCGCCTCCTTTGCTTGCATTCACTCATGACTTAAAGATATTCAGGTTGTAGCTATCAGAAAACATCAGAAAATCTCTTTCCGATTCTTAAGGAATATATCTAGGTTATCCAGGTCGTCCCGCCATGTCCTTTGTGGTCTTGATAAAGTGGAAATTTAGGATACTTAGTTCAAAAAACTGGGCAAGAGCGAGTCGGATTCGCACACAGAGGGTTCCGTACAAACTAACTTATGTAAATAGTTCAATTGCCGAATCGTCTCGAAGATTTTTTCGATTAGAAAAAAGTATGACGTAATTACAAATGTTCGGTTTTCAGATTTATTCCTATACTTGTGCTATACTCCCTTGCTTCATGCCAAATTTCAGGGTTCTAGATCAACGGGAAGTACCCTATGAATTTTTATTTCCTTAGGAGTATCAAATTTACGTTTTTTGCGACATAAACGGCCACATCTTTTTTTTTTCGTTTACTTTAAGAAGTTTAATTTTTTCACAGCTTCAAGGGATCGCAGAACTGAGTATATGGTTTTAATTGTAACTCAATACCTCCACGCGACAGGACTGTCAAGACCCTTTATCTGGAGAACGTCGTTTAGTGACTGTCTCACAAACAGACAGACAGACGGACGGACAACAAAGTGATCTTATAAGGGTTCCGTTTTTTCCTTTTGTACGTAACCCTAAAAAACACAACAGGTTTAGTAGATAATATAGACACAGTATAACTTTATTCAATATCCTACAACCATGTTCCAGAGTTACCATGTCACAGTGGAAGTTCGTGACCAACATAACGGAGTACAACCGCCGACGTATGCTGGAAGAACTGGCACTCAGCTCCAAGTTCGAGAGGCTCTCCTGGAGGAAGGCAGCTGCCTACGACTCCTCGAGACTGTCCGACCCTCAGGGCAGACGCCAGCTGATGAAGATCGTGCAGGCTAGCAGGGCGGCCCTACCTGATGATAAGTATTCTGAGGTGGGTCTTTTAAACTTGACTGCTACGCAGCGTGTAGCGGGTTCGATTCTCGCACGGAACAAATATTTGTATGGCGTATAGATAGGTGTTCCGGATCTTGGAGTCTTGTGTTTGTGAGTTTATGTGTTTTTGAAAGCATCCACAGAAGTAATTCCTAGAATAGAACAAAGTTAAAAAGAAAAAAAAACTGGCCAAGTGCGAATCAAAACGTTTTGGGAACACATTCATTGTGCGTACAGCTAAGGAGTGGAATTCCTTGCCAGAATCTGTGTTTCCTGAAGGCTACAACCCGGGAATCTTTAAGTCAAGAGTGAATAGGTTACTTCTAGGTAAGCGCGCTCCATCATCAACCGCATCGTCGCTTTCCATCAGGTGAGATGGCGGTCAAGCGCGAACCTATCAAGAATAAAAAAATTTAAAAAGCCGGACTCGCTCACGAAGAGTTTCATACCATTTCATATATAATATAATAATAATAATAATAATGCTTTATTGAGACTCAGAAATATCAGATAAGACATTACAAAATATCTTAGGTCTATTTAAAATTGCTTTCGACACAGAATATAGCGCAACTGGCATCTTAGCTAAGTTACATAGTAACCTGTGTTAAAGATACCAGTTCCATTTCCCACAGGGTTACATTATATTAGATTATTTCTTATATCAGATTTAATAGTATTTATAATTTAAAATATCAATAAACGGAACATAATTAATTTGATTTAAGTAGGTAATACAAATAATTTTGAATTTAATAAATTAATAAAGCATATGCAATGCATATATAATAACGGTAAAGTCATGTCTGTTGTATGGGAGCCCTTTTAAATATTTATTTTATTATGTTTTTTTATTTTTTGTTGATATAGAGGCAACAGAAATACATAATCTGTGAAAATTTCAACTGTGTAGCTATCACGGGTCATGAGATACAACCTGGAACCGCTTGACAGTCGGACAGCGGAGTCTTAGCAATAGGGTTTTTTTTAGGTGGGAAAATCATCTAATGACAAATTCCGCTCTTGGGCAGAGCAGGAGACAGTGTCAGACTTTTACTGACTAAAACCATACTCCTTTTCCTTCTTTGCCTTCAATTCAATTCAATTCATTTACCTATTAACTTTGTGAACAAAGAGTACAATGATCTTATAATATATGTTTGGTCCATCCAATGTTCCGCCGAAAGGCATACAAAATAGCGATGGTAATGCCAATATATTTATACCTACTATCAAAATTAAATTAATTGTAAATACAAGGTCCGCAAATGATAATTCACAAAAAAATAGAACAGTATAAAAAATCATGCAAAAAATTAAAAAAAAAACAAAAAACGTAAAAGCAATGACAGCAATACTAGAGTTGTCAAAACTAAATCAATTAAAATATTACAAAATGTACTTCGTCCAGGGCCCCGTATTTCACTTTTACACTACCCGTGGCCCCAGTAAGCTTCGACCCTGCTGGGCTCCTACGATAAAGGGTCCCGTTTTTACCGTTTGAGTACGGAACCCTAAAAGTAACTAACCCAAACCTTTCTTTCCAGCTCCAGCAACTCATCTCCGAAATGAAGGAGATCTACAACTCCGCCAAAATCTGCCCTTACGGGCAAAAACCTTACGATCCTCATATACCTCGGATTCCATACAGCAATGAATACCAGGACATGAATCAGGGCTACCAACTTGCCAACCAGCCGTACCAGCACTACCAACCTTATACAGAATCTACTGAGTCTAACTACTGTGACATGCAGTTAGATCCTGAGATATCGAGGATATTGGCTCACTCGAGGATTGAGAGTGAGCTGCTGTATGTGTGGAAGAGTTTCAGAGACCAGACGGGGCCAAAGTTGAGGAATCGGTTCATGAGATATGTTACGTTAGCTAATCAGGCGGCTGTGGCTACTGGTGAGTAGTTCTGTTCAAATATATATTTAAAACAGGAAGATGAGGATTGCCATACAGCATGGCAATGCCACCAGTCTTTTCAACGCATTTATTGTACGTACAGCTAAGGAGTAAAATTCCCTGCTGTAGTCTGTGTTTCCTGATAGCTACAAGCTAGCGGTCTTTAAGTCAAGAGTGAATAGGTTACTTCTAAGCAAGCGTGCTCCATCGTCGATCACATTATCGCTTACCATCAGCCCCCTTAGCCAAGTTACAACCGTTTCATTTCAATTCTCTTTTCGTTGATCGCCTCGAGTCGGCCACGCCTCCTATTCCTTTGTTCTGACGTTATCTCAACGCTCAATCACGTGGTCAAATCGAAACGAAATAGATGTAACTTGGCTAGTGGGGCTGGTGAGATAGTGGTCAAACGCGACTACACGAGCGTATCAATAATACAAAAGGCACATTACCTTTATGAATTACTATCTTCTGCCAGTGGCTTCGCCCGCGTGAGAGTCGGTTTATCCATACAAACTTTAAACCCCCGTTTCATCCTCTTAGGGGGTGGATTTCGGCAAATCCATTCTTAGCGGGATGTGGAAGCCTATGAGCAACCTTGCAAAATTTTAAGTTTATAGGTGTTATAGTTTCTGAGATTTTGTGATTATTAAGTGAGTGGAATTTCGCTTTTATACAAATATACTCGTATAAAGATTAGTTAGATTTCTTACAATTAGTTAAGGTTTTTTAATTTTAGTTTAGGTACCCATATAAAATTATAGTGTCATAAATATATTTTTATATGTATATTTTTTTAAGCTTTATACTTTTTGAAAGTGATACCTGAAGTCACACAAAGAAAAACAAAAAGAATCTCTCCGGCGGGGAATCGAACCCCGGTCTCCCGCGTGACAGGCGGGGATACTTACCACTATACTACCGAAGACGTGAACAATGCGCTGAAATTGCGATATGCTTGGTAGCAAAATAAAATTACACAACTATTATCTTTGTATGCAAAAGAAGACAAAACCTAATTTCAAGATCTATAAATGTTTTTAGGGTTCCGTTCCTCAAAAGGAAAAAAAAGAAACCCTTATAGGATCACTTTTTTGTCCGTCTGTCTGTCTTGTCAAGACCCTTTATCTCGGGAACGTGTTGAGGTATCGAGTTGAAATTAAAACCATATACTAAGGGTCTGCGGTCCCTTGAAGCAGTAAAAAAATCAAACTTCTGAGTTAACGAAAAAAAAAGATACGGCCTTTTATGTTGCAAAAAAAACGTGTAGTTCGATATTTAAAAAAAAAAAAAACAAAATTCAAATATCTCAAATCAAAATTCACAGGGTACTTCCCGTTGACCTAGAATTCTGATACTTGGCATGAAGCAAGGTCTCATAGCACAAGTATAGGAAAAAATCTGAAAACTGTAAATTAGTAGTTAGGTACGTCACAAAAAAAAACTTTTTTTGCGAATCGGCAAAATCTTCGTAACTCAATTCGGGAATTGAACTGTTTTCATAGGTAAGTTTATACGGGCGCGAGCCCGACTAGCACTAACCCAGTTTTTTTTTTTTTTTAACTAAGGTTAAGTTGAGATGTATTTTTTTATTTTTATTTTTACTATTTTTATTATAGGTTCGCGTCCGACCACTTTCTGATCTAATGACAGGCAATGATGTGGCCGAGGATGGAGCATACTTGCCTAGAAGTAACCTTGCCTCAAAGACTCCAGGTTGAAGCTGTCAGGAAACACAGACTCCGCTCCGGTAGGAAATTCCATTCCTTAGCTGTATGCACAATAAACGTGTTCCGAAAGCTTTTTGTACTCTGGCACTCGTATTGACAAAGGCCTTTCAAAGATCTGCTATCCTAGTCCTCATAATTTTTAAACCCACCCCTACCCTTCAATTAAAGTTTACCCAGTAACAGAAGCTCTTTTAACCAATCAATAGGGTATTTTACTCTATAATTATGAGAAAAAATCTAAAAATATATTATTATGATAACTTATACAAAAAGCAGTCAGTTGTAAGTTTTAGTTCATAAAACAACAAAATAAATTTAAAAATCCATTTCAAAGTTTTCAGTTTTTTGTATCTGATCACCATGAAATAGTAGCCACTATGTTTTCACGTCATTCGGCTGTGTAATCTAAAGTGACAGCTGTCATCTGTCAACTAGTCTGCCATACTGAGTGAATGTCAGCACATTTGTTTACACAGCCTACTGACGTCACGACCAGAGTAAAAAGCGTTTTGGGAACACATTCATAATGCGTCCAGCTAAGGAGTGGAATTTCCTGCCGGAGTCTGTGTTCCCTGATAGCTACAACCTAGGGGTCTTTAAGTCAAGAGTGAATAGGTTACTTCTAGACAAGCGTGCTCCATCGTCGGCCACATCATCGCTTACTATCAGGTGAAATGGTGGTCAAACGCGCCTATCAATAATAATAAAAAAATGAAAAAAAATGGCGTCCACTGCGTTCTGCATTTCGTCAAATTACGCGGTTTTTTTTAACGTCACCTATCTAAGAACACTTGGGTTATCAAGACGAATCTAACATTTTAATTATATAAATCCGTTCAGTGTTTTGGAAGTTATGAGGTAAAAAAGAATATTACATACATACACACATACAAGATACGCGCGAAAAACATATCCCTTCTTGCAGTAGGGTAAAAACATATTTGGAAAGTAAATATCTTTTATCAATCCCAGGCTACCGCGATGCTGGCGACCAAATGCGAGCAGCCTACGAAGATCCTTCCTTCAGAGCGAGCGTCGAGGAGATGTACAATCAAATTCAGCCTCTCTACAAGCAGCTGTTTACTTATGTCAGGAGGAAGCTGGTGCAACGGTACGGAGAGACCAGCGTCAGGTCTGATGGTCCCATTCCAGCTCATCTTCTAGGTAAGTACCTGCCCCCCTAGCCAAGTTACAACCGTTTCGTTACGATTCTCTTTTCGTCGATTCCTTTGAGTAGGCCACGCCTACGATTCTTTTATTCTGGCGGTCAGAACAAAGGAATAGGAGGCGTGGCCGACTCGAGGCGATAAACGAAAAGAGAATCGAAACGAAACGGTTGTAACTTGGCTAGGGGTGCTGTACAGTTTTTAGCTTTTTCAACAGGATTTAGGAATAGATGAGTATAGGCCTCGATTTCAAATTCCTTCTTGTTGAGGAGATATACAGCCAGCAAATAAACAGCTATTCCCCATGCGGGGAGAAGACTTATGCAGCAATACGCAGAGAGACTACCTTGAGGTCTGACGGACCCAAACTTCTGCATCATTTAGGTAGCCTACAGTGGCGGAATAGCCATATAGCGAGAGTAGCGACTGCTACAGAGCCCGTGAATTCGGGGGCCCCGCGTGTTCGAGGATCCTGCTTGAATTGAACGCAAAAAAAAAACCAAGTCAAACTATATAAATATATAGAAATCCGAATACAACTGATTATTATTTCATTGAATATGGTAGTCAATCTATTAGATTTCCCTCATTAACGTACTTTCCACGTACCTTACCCAATCTTAAAATCCACGGAGTTATTGATGATTGAGATAAGAATGAGAAGTGTTTAATAGATCTACACAGAGGCCCCTTGGTCGAATTTGCTGCAGGCCCCGCGCTGGATTAATCCAAAACCTAATTAATGTTACCTATTTATAATCTTACCTCTTAAGGTATCAATATAACAATAGCTTTCTGTAATCTACGGGTGAATTTGTTTTCCTTCTTTTTTTTAGGTGGGTAATCACCTAATGACATCTCCCGATCTTGGGTGGGGCGGGAGGGCGTGTCAGACTTTTACTAACTCAAACCCACTCCTGTTCCTTCTTTGCCTTCGTTCCAGGCCCAGGGGGTTCTCAACAGGTTATAAGTATTACTAAAAGTCACGTTATTTTACTCCAAGTCTTTGTCTCCAGGTAACATGTGGGCTCAGAACTGGAAGTCGATCATGGACCTGGTGATGCCGTTCCCACAGTCTCCCAACGTGGACGTCACCGCTGAGATGCTCAGACAAGGGTTCACTCCACTCAGGTAAATACAAAATTATATAACACTAGCTTTTGCTTGCGACTTTGTTCGTTTGAATGTCGGTTATTGCGGACGCGAAGTCGAAGCCGGGTAAAAAGCCAAAAAAGGCCTTTCTTTTTAGGCGGGTAAAAGGTCTTTCCTTGGGGTTTAAGGTCCATAACGAATTTCATCAAAATCAGCTCAGTGCTATAAACGTGAAAGCGTAACAGATAGACAGATTTACTTTAGGTACCTCACCAGATCGAGGATCTGGAAGAGGATCAGTCATGATTTTTGTGGAGCATGCAGACTTATAGCGTCAAAAAAAAAAATAGTAAATACTGTGTAGCTGCAATACATTGTTACGCATCCGTTCGCTGCCGCCGCTATCGGTGTACTGGCGCCTCGCTTTTTTTTTTTTTTTTTTTGTGTGGCCTCTCGCAGGTCAACCTAGGAGGTTGTCGGCTGCTTAACCGGACTTGCCTGTGGCGGCCTCAATTCGAGAATCAAAGCCTCCAGCCAGGGCTTATTTAACTAAACTTAAAAACTAAGCGACTACACGCTAAGGGCACCCCCTGTGGGGTACGGACCTCGGCTTAGGGCGTCGCTGGGGGGGGACAGCAAGGGACGGGCTGGATCGAACAAAGATTTTATTATTATTATCGGGGAATTTTAAAACTACGGCTCAGCGACGCGGGCTGGCTCGAGCAAGGGACGGGGAGGACGTTTACGGGAATGTCGCGGCGGGCCTCGGCGGCGAGGACGGAAGGACGGCGGTCTGTATTGTCTACGAACTGTACTTGTTTCCTTACGGCTCTCTTGGAGCAGGGTAGTGGGGTCATCTGGGGTGACGAGAGTATGCCTAGGACGGCGAACCTTAGAGATGCGGGAGGGTTCGTATCGGGCTGCCGATACTATGAGGGGGTTGCGGTGTTTTACAGCAGTATCGAAGAAACGCTTGCAAAGGCGTTTCATGAACTGCTGGATGGTGGGGATTTTGAGATCTAGATGTAGATTCTCATTTCGGACATAATATGGGGCACCGAGAATTTTACGGAGGGTCCTATTTTGAAGGGTCTGCATCCTATGGAGGAAGCGGGGCTTGGCGTGTGCGAAGATTGCACATGCATACGTCATGATCGGGCGGATTACTGCCGTATAGAGGCGCAGCTTGCACTTAAGTGACAGTTTGCTGCGGGCAGTCATGAGATAATGGAGCCTACCTTGAGCGAAAGCGGCTCGCGAGCGAGCCTGCTTTATGTGCTCGGCGAAGGACAAGTGCTGATCGAGGATCACTCCGAGGTACTTGGCTTGCTTCTCCCAGGGGATCGGCTTACCGTACATGGTGATCGGAGGGGGAGGGGGGACGGACTTCCGCTGTTTCGAGTAGAGAACAGCTTGACTCTTGTCAGGGTTAACCTCGATCCTCCATTTCCGGAACCATTTGCCCAAAATGTTTGCGGAGGTTTGGAGATTGCGAGCGATAACTCTGGGGTCACGACCGGTGTAGTAAATTGCCGTGTCGTCGGCGAATAGAGCCAACTGGGCCTTTTTACTTTTGGGAATGTCGCTGGTGAACAGCGTGAAAGCTAGGGGGGACACTACCGAGCCTTGAGGGACTCCAGCTCGAATGGGGTGGGGGGAGGAGAGGGCTCCCTCGATTCGATAGCGGAAGGTGCGATTCGACAGAAAGTCTCGCATGATGAGCACGAGACGGTCTGGCACACCGAGTTGATATAGCTTATATAATAAGCCATTGTGCCAGACCTTGTCGAATGCTTTCGCTATATCGAAATACAAGACACCCGTCATCGCATTACGCTGGAAGCCAGCGCTTAGGTGCTCTACGATGCGGTGGACTTGGTGGACGCATGAGTGTTCGGTACGGAACCCGAACTGCTCATCAGGAATGAGACCCTTGGATTCGGCAAAATCTTTGAGTCGCTTATAAATAAGCCTCTCGTAGATCTTACCGAGAACATTGAGGAGACTGATGGGGCGGTAACTGGTGGGGTCAGACTTGGGCTTGCCTGGTTTGGGGATACCGATAACGGTGGCCTGTTTCCACGCTTGGGGGAAGATATTATTGCTTAATGCGCCATTGAAGATAGCGGTCATTAGCATTATAAGTTGGGGGGGGAAGAGTTTGAACACTCTGTTCGTGATACCGTCGGCGCCGGGGGCTTTCCTTGGTTGAAGTTTTTTAATGATATCCTCCACCTCGTCGGGAGTGACGGGGGCCAGAGGGTTATCAGGGTCTTCAACGGGAGGGAGGGAGGCTCTACGTTCGACTTCAGCGTCCACCATGTCGATGTGGGCTTGGTCTACTAGTTGAGAGCTAGGCGAGCATTGGGCTTCGAGGCTGTCGGCTAGGCATTCCGCTTTTTCAGAGTTGTCGAAAGCGACACTCTTATCAGCATTGCTATTCTGAAAAGTTTATTTGCGAAATCACTTCTGAATCCGCTGTGAAATCATGTGAAATTAAAGTTTCGTATTCTTAAATGAAGTGAGTCGATGTAAATCATAACAAGACACAATTCAGCACTGCACTACTACCATAGAGCAATGTCACTTGGGTTCTCGGAACTCTTCTTCTATTCTCGGAACACTTGGCCTTGATCTTGACATAAGAATAACGAAACTTGTACAGGCGAGATGAGAAGCGAAGTGAGTGTGACTTTCGAGATGACTTTCGAAATGATTTACCATTTACAGAATAGCCCTGCAGGGCGGGTGAGCGGAGGCATAGAGGACTCTTCAGTGGAACGTAATTTCCTCTGAAGTTGCCAGAAGGCGAGATGGGTAGGCTCGAGTTCACTGAGCGTCTTGTCCCAGCGGGCGGAACGCAGCTCGGTCATGCGTTTCTTTACAGCACGCTGTAATCTACGCATGTGAGCCTTGTTAGCGTCGCAAGGAAAAGCGCTGTATGCACGGACGGCTGCGTTCTTCTCGGTCATCAGAGCCCGTATATCGTCCGGGATTTTCCAGCGAAGGTCCTCCTTCGCAGGAATCTCCCTTGAACATTCGTTCAGGACGGATTGTACGTGGTCTGTGAGCGAGTCGATTGCCGCCGTCGTGTCAGCGACTGAGACTATGTGGTCGGGAATAGAATCCAATTGAGGTGACGTGGTAGATTTCAGCTTTTCGCTTACTTTCTTCCAGTCAGTGATCAATTGGGAAGCGGGGGGCTGGCCCGGGTCGAGATTGCCCGAACGGGAGCCTAGGTGCATAATCACGGGTCGGTGATCGGAGTTAAGCTCGTGTATTGCTTCTATAGATTGCAACCGGAGGTTGACATTCTTAAGGAGCGCTACATCGAGGACGTCGGGGCTATGGTTGGGATCATGGGGGAAGTGAGTGTGACACATCGGGGCGATGATGTCAAAGTTAAGGGATGCACCAAGGTTGAACACGACCTTTCCCCTAGGGTTGGTCGTACTACTGTTCCAGGCGGGGTGTTTAGCATTGAGATCGCCCGCTATGATAACGGAGTCACTCAAGCCAAAGAGGGCAGAGAGGTCGCTAGTGAGCGCAATGGACTCGTCTGGCATACGAGACGAGGAAGTCGGAGGGGGATAGTAGGCAGAGACGACAGTGATCGGTTGATGACCAGTCATGCCTACTCGGCAGGCCGAGTATTCTAAGAAAGATCGGGGCGCGGGAGGAGCTAGAGGGATACAGTACAGTTCCTTTCTATAATAGATAAGGGTGCCACCACCGTGACAACGAGATCTATCGTTGCGAACTAGACGATAGTTGGCAATTCTAGGATCTTTACGGTGGGGTTTGAGGAATGTTTCCTGGATGAGGAGAAGGTCTAACTGATGGTCGCGGAGGAACGTGGCGATCTCATCTCTCTGATTGATAATGCCGTTGGCATTGAAGAAGCCTAACTTTAGGGATCGCGGTTTGGTACAACAAATTTTTGGTTGTCTATCCATTTAGGGGTACGGCAGGTAATTTGTCGAGTTCGACTGCGACCGACTCGTACTTAGTGAATAGCGCAGCGTGCTTGGCTAAGTCGAGTTGGCCAGTGACTTCCGCTAGGGTTAGCTCGTCAGCTAAGTCCCTAGCGTCCTGCGTCATAAAGATGCGATAGTTGTCCAGGATAATCTGGCCAACTGATCTGCGTGGGAACGCAGCTGAAACTTGGGGCGCGTTTCGGGGAGGTTTAGCGGCCACGGGGGCCACAGAAGCCGGGGGAGGCGCTGGGATGGGCTTAGCCATTAGCGCTGGAATTGGCTGGGAAGCCACCAAAGCCGGGAAGGCTTTCTGATGGTTTAGCTGATTCCAGGGGGATGGTCTCTGGGGTGCGAGACGTTCGGGGGGCTGGAAAGAGGGGACTTTCCCGGAGGGTGCTTCCCTCTGCTGGCGAGCGGCAGCACGCTTTGCCAGCTTGGGAGGGATTTTGGGGGCTTTGGGGCAGCCCCGGTAGTTAGCCGGGTGCCCGGCTTGGCCGCACAGCACACAGCTGGGAGGCTCTGTGCAGAGAGTGCGATCCTTGGGACGGGGGCAGTCAGAAGTGCCGTGCTCACCCAGACACTTAACGCATCTGGGTGTAGCGTAGCAGTTCTTCTGAGAGTGACCGTATAGTTGGCAGCGGTGACACTGCCCAACTATCGTGGGTCTGTAGGGCTTCTCGATGGAGATGCCGGAGAGGGAACAGATCGACTTGATCTTGAAGATGGGGTGGTGCCCGTCGGTCGGGTCGCACACGACAAGGATCATGTCGTATACTTCGTTACCTCTCGCCTTGTGAAGGCGATGGACAGCGGAAACGGGGATATTTTGGGCCAGGAGGTCGGCCTTAATGTCCTCGGCGGGGATTTCCTTCGGGACACGTCTAATGACCACTCGGGTCGGCGTGTCCTCAGGGAGGGAGTAGGTGTGAAAGGAGATTTTCCTTTCACGAAGGACTTTGGTAAGTTCCCGATAGTCAGTTGACGTCGGGACTTGGACTTTTATGCCTTGTTGGCAGGAGCGGGCGTTTGTATAGTTGATCTTGCGATCACTACACATTTTGGACACGTCGGTCCATTTACCCTTGTCCTGGATGTACAAGGGCGGAGGGGGGCGCTGCTTCTTCGTCTGAGTGACAGAAGCGGAAACGGAGGGGGAACAACTAGCCTGCGAGGCGGGGGCGGGCTGGGCAACAGGGGCGGGCTGGATAGCGGGGGCGGGAGAAGACGCAACGGTCTTCTTAGCTTTGGTGGCCTGAGCGGCCTTCCTGGCTTTCCTCTTGCCCCCTAGGACGACTTGGAAGTCGTCCTCGGAGGAGGAGGATTCAGGGGACTGTTCATAGTCCGATGATGCTTGCGACGCTGAGTCGCTGGCGGGGACGGTGGTGTCCATTGCCTCATTGGCGAACTGGGCTACCAATAGGGGAGGCATATCCGGGGGAGGGCGGGGGCAGGGGGTCGGACCGGAGTCCGGAAATGACAATACGTCGCTGAAGTCAGCGACGCTTGATGGGACGGTGGGGGGGGGGGCTCTAATTGAAGCGATTTTCTCGCCATACTTGGCGAGGAAATCGGGGTCCTTGAATAGGACCTCTTTGACGAACGCTAATATGATAGCGTCCGTCATGGTTAAAAGGGGGCTTGGGATTAGGTCACATGGGTTGGAAAAACCTCATGTGAAAAACTCCTAGCGGTCCCTACGTCCCCGGGTGGACGGGCCCGGGGGTGTGTGACCCTCCCAGTAAGGGTTGTGTACACTGGGAGGTGAGTACCTAATGGTGTGCCCTAAGCTTGTAAACCGATCGCCAGTCTTATTGTGCGATCGGGCCCTACCAGGGTCTGGTGCGAAGGGATAGACACCCCAACCGACACCAGGTGTGTAGCTGAAAGAGAACTCGGAGTATTAGATTTGACTAGGAGCTCCCCCAAGGCCAAAATCTAGCTCCCGACTCCAAATGACTGCCTAGCCCTGAAGGGGTTCGGCGGGTGTATTGGGGCAACACCCCCTTGACTTTGTTGTCACCGTGAGGTTTCCCGTCAAGGACCACGAAACTGTGGCTTTTCCCTGAAGGGGCACAACGTTTATCGACTATTTCCCGTTAAGGAAACGTATATCCTCCACTGCCTTGAGAAAGGCGGCTTCGGATCGCTGGTGCGGTCGGAGACCACTGATGACGTCACGGGGTGACGTAACGACACGGAGCACGGAGCGGGCGCGGAGCACAGAGCGGCACGACCGTTCGGGGCGAGCGTCGGGCGGAGAGTGTGAATTTTTTTGACTGGCGCCTCGCGCGCCGCTCGGAAATACTTATACGCGAACCACACTGGCCGCGCTTAGAGCGAGCGTTGAGCCCAATAGTGAGCGGTTTCGACAACAGCGATCCGCGCGCCCCCGCACGTATTTCCAAGGAACCATTCTTCGGAAATTAGATGGTTCAACTGTCCACTACTTGAGCCTATGTATTTAGTTATAAGTTCTGTACATATTTCTGTAAATTCATTCCCTTCTGATTACAACAATATAAATTTATCATTACATCTGGAGTATTATTACTGCACACCACCTAAGCGCTACAGTGGTGACGCCGACGTTTAACCCCGATAAATTAGAAGACCTCCAGATTCAAAATTCATCATGGCCAACAAGGAGGAACAGGAACTCTCCGGTGTCTCGACGTCGCTGCGCATCCCACCTATTTGGCGTGACAAAATACGGTTGTGGTTCGCGCAATTTGAAGCCATCATGAGCGCACAGAAGAAAGGAGATCAAACAATGTTTGAGCTCGTCATCGGGCAACTTGAGCGGCAAGATCTCGACGAAATCTCCGACATAATTCTCCATCCACCCGCAAATCAACGTTATGAGGCTCTGAAAAGTCGGTTATTCCAAGTCTACGAGGAATCAGAACAGCGTCAAGTACAGAGGTTACTTTCTGAAATGGAGCTCGGCGACATGAAGCCTTCACAGCTGCTACGTCGCATGAAGAACCTCGCCGCTGATAACATCTCCGACTCAGCGCTGCGAATAATGTGGACTAACCACCTACCACAATCAGTTCGAGCAGTCCTCGCCGTCAGCGATAACATCGCAAAAAAATCCGACATACACGAGCTTGCGATGATGGCAGACAAGATCCTCGAGCAGACGCAACCATACGGCGCAGTCGCGGCAGTTTGCTCCTCATCCACCACCCCAGCAGCACCGTCTTCAATTGAGGAGAAGATCGACGCGCTCACGAGAGAAATCGCAGAATTGAAAACGAGACAAAGTCATCAAAACTACCGACGTAGATCGTTCAACAGACGATATTCGAGATCGCGTTCTCATTCGTCGAGCCGGCCCAATCACGATCACGCTCGAAATGACCAATCAGCGATTTGTTTTTACCATCGTAAGTTTGGCAAAGAGGCGCGAAGATGTACCCGTCCGTGTAGTTACGAAGACAGCAGCGCCCCCTCGGGAAACTAAATCCTGCGTTGGCTGAGGCGGCAACCGGCGCAAGCAACACATCCTACCGCCTATTTATAACGGACAAAAATTCACGTTTGTCGTTCTTGATTGATACCGGCGCAAACGTCTCCGTGATACCAAAGAGAAAAGGCGGGAAAACGACACCTACAGATTTCTGCTTGTACGCGGCGAACAACACGGTGATCCCAACATACGGTGAGAAAACACTGCAACTGGATCTCAACCTACGCAGACCATACACCTGGAAATTCATCATCGCAGCAGTTAGCAAGCCCATCATCGGTGCCGACTTCCTAAAACACCATCAACTTCTTGTCGACATAGCCAGCCGATGTCTTGTCGACAAAGTAACCAACCTCACCGTAAAAGCACCAGTCACCTATTCTCCTGACCCTACAGTCAGAAGTATCGACGTTGATCAGCCGTATCACCAGCTACTCAGCAAGTATCCCGACATTCTTCGACCGTCATGCATGAAGAATACTCCTAAACACTGTGTGGAACACCACATCGAAACTACTGGCCCACCAGTATACAGCAAGACCAGACCCTTACCACCACATCGATATCTGGCCGTGAAAAAGGAGTTTGAGACGATGATGCAGCAAGGAATTTGCCGTCCAAGCAAAAGTCCATGGTCCAGCCCGCTACACGTCGTACCAAAGAAAAACGGTGACATACGCGTATGTGGCGACTACCGAAGGCTCAATGACGTCACTAAACCCGACCGCTATCCAGTACCTCGTCTCAAGGATTTCACCTACCTACTACACGGCAAGAAAATCTTTACTACACTAGACCTAAATCGTGCTTACCAACAATTGCCTGTACACGAACCAGATATCGAGAAGACTGCCATCACAACTCCATTCGGACTATTCGAATTTCCACGAATGTGTCCAGGTCTCAAAAATGCCGGGCAGACCTTCCAAAGATTCATCCATCAAGTACTCAATGGTTTGGATTACGCGTTTCCATTCCTTGATGACGTCATCGTCGCTTCGGACAATGAAGCACGCCATGTTGAAGACCTACAAGAAGTGCTACGCAGATTAGACGACTACGGCATAACAATAAATCCATCAAAATGCGTCTTCAACAAAGAAAATGTGAAGTTCCTGGGCTATGAAGTGTCAAGCAGGGGAATTAAGCCACCTCAAGATAAAATCACCGCTATCACTGCTTACCCCAAACCCGAGACGATACAAGACCTACGTCGATTTCTTGGAATGGTAAATTTTTACCGCGACAGTATTCCGAACGCAGCACACATGCAAGCACCTCTCAACGCATACCTACATAATTCCAAGAAACGTGATAAGACCAAAATCGACTGGAACACAGAAGCTTCACACGCATTCGAGTCATGCAAAGTTGGCATACAAAACGCTGCTTTGCTCGCTCATCCATCTCCATCACCAAATGACGCCATCTCCCTCATGTGTGACGCATCGAGTACCTGCGCAGGAGCCGTACTGCAACAACTTGTAAACAAGAAATGGATACCACTGGGTTATTTCTCGAAAAAGTTCTCCGACACACAGCAGCGATACAGTACATTCGACAGAGAACTATTATCAATCTACATGGCAATCAAACACTTCAGAAAAATGTTCGAAGGAAGAGAACTGATTGTTTATACTGACCACAAACCGCTGACTTACGCTATCCGCAAGCCACCGTCCGATAACGACACGCAACGACGCACGCGTCAGCTATTATTTATCAGCGAGTTCACGACGGACATACGACATGTGAGCGGAGTAAACAATGTTGTCGCCGACGCACTCTCTCGCATTGAAACAATAGAAACACCGTCACCAATCAGCTACGATGAGTTATCTCAGGCGCAAGAAAAGGACAGTAATATACAAAACTTATCAAAACAATCAAATATCCAACTCAAGAAAATCGTCATGCCCGGTACCAGCAAACCAATATTCTGCGAAACATCTACTTCACACATTAGACCATACCTACCAACTGACTTTCGTCGCATCGCATTCAACGCCGTGCACAATACAAGTCACCCGGGAATACGGACTACACGCAAAATGATGCAAGAACGGTACTTCTGGCCAGCAATGAATACCGACATTGGCGAGTGGGCAAAAACATGCACGTCATGCCAACTATCAAAAGTACAACGGCACAATCACAGTGAAATCGCAACTTACCCACCGAGCGAAAGATTTCAACATATACACGTAGATATCGTCGGAAAGTTACCCACATCTTCGTGCGGACATCGATACTTACTCACGATTATTGACCGCAGCACTCGATGGCCCGAAGCAGTACCTTTGCAAGAGATAACCGCTGACATTGTTGCAAGAAAGCTGTATGAAACCTGGATATCTCGTTACGGTTGTCCTTTGAGAATAACGACTGATCAAGGACGACAGTTCGAAAGTCGACTATTCCATGACCTCGCACAACTTCTTGGCATAGAACGAATCCGAACTACTGCCTACCACGCACAAAGCAACGGAGTTATTGAACGATTCCATCGAACGCTGAAAGCTGCACTCATGACCCGACTACAAAACAGCAACAAATGGATTTCCGAGCTGCCCACAGTGCTGATGGGATTACGAGCCGCCGTGCGCACAGACACCAATACTAGTGCCGCGCAACTCACCTACGGTCAAGCATTGCGACTACCCGGCGATTTCATATCACCATCACCAGCTGTTACAAAAATGGACAACAACTACGCTGATCACCTACATGACGTAATCACGAAGCTCACACCTACATTCAAACCGCATTCCAACAAGCGATGTATGTTCGTGCACAACGCCTTGCAAACATGCAGCCATGTGTTTGTACGCGATGACACCGTCCGAAAGCCACTGCAACATCCCTACAAAGGTCCGTACCAGGTCATCAATCGCAATAACAAATACTTCACTGTACAACTACCAGGAAGATCAAGCACTATATCGATCGATCGACTCAAGCCGGCGTTCACTGTCAACATCGAAGAACACGAACACACAAGTAGTGAGACACTCCAACCAGCTGCAGCTACTACCGAAGATCACTCCAGCATACTCCCAGCGAACACCAACGAACACCGGACCAGATCAGGAAGGATATCCAAGATGCCCGTACGCTTTCGCTAGGGGGGGAGTACTGTAGCTGCAATACATTGTTACGCATCCGTTCGCTGCCGCCGCCATCGGTGTACTGGCGCCTCGCGCGCCGCTCGGAAATACTTATACGCGAACCACACTGGCCGCGCTTAGAGCGAGCGTTGAGCCCAATAGTGAGCGGTTTCGACAACAGCGATCCGCGCGCCCCCGCACGTATTTCCAAGGAACCATTCTTCGGAAATTAGATGGTTCAACTGTCCACTACTTGAGCCTATGTATTTAGTTATAAGTTCTGTACATATTTCTGTAAATTCATTCCCTTCTGATTACAACAATATAAATTTATCATTACATCTGGAGTATTATTACTGCACACCACCTAAGCGCTACAACTGTGAAGAAATTATTTAAATCTGATGACGAAGATACAGCAATTATAGTGTATTAGTTCCAGAAACGCGCTCGAGAATGAAGCGACTCGCTGTGACGTCATCTGTCATGATCGGTCTCCACCGGCGAATGAATACGATCAAGCCGTGCGTTCGTCGCACGGATCATAACAGATGACGTCATCGTAAACAGTCCAGCGAGAGCGCGATTTTCCAAGTAGCCGTTCAGAAAAACTTTAATAAATCCAACATTTCTTGACGGATTTTAATCATTTAAAAATATTAATGCTGAGTAAATTATTACACATACGATGTGTTAGTAAAAATCGAATTTGCTATTATGTGATTGACCCTCACTGCTCACTGTCCATCTTTACCTATAGGACACACTAACTAAGAAGAGAAAAATAAAAATAAAAACCGTTTTTTACAAAATAATACAACCTCCTGTTTCTGGTTTTGTTTTCGTTTCTTGACAATGACTTCCGAAATTAAAGTTAGATAATTTTTATTGCTTTTTCTTTCTTATTTTTTTTTCCACAAAGATCACACTACGCCGTCTAATCCCAAGCTAAGCAGAGCTTGTGTTATGAGTACTAGACAACTAATAAACATACTTATATATTTCTAAATACATACATATTATGGATAAATAAATTACATCCAGATACAGAACAAATAATCGTGCTCATCACACAAACATTTGACCTGGGTGGGAATACTAACCACTAGACCAACAGGCCAGTTAAATTCAAAATACAAAAGGAGCATTTGAATAACTCTGAACGAACTAAGATTTAGAATATGGTGTCATAGCAACTTTTATACAGCTCAAAATTATCTATCCAACGATATTACGCACCTAGCTATTGGAAGGCGGGCCCAGATTTTATAGAAACCATAATTCTTCGATTCCCTTTCCCCACCACTAACTATTAGACCAACAGGCCAGTCAAAGTTCTTGAAGTCGATGTATTTTTTTGAAAAAAAAAATGTTTTTTTGACGCTATATTTTAAATAGTTTCTCTTAATAAATTAAGTGAGCATAATGAAGAATAAATTAGGTGAGCAGTGGCGGGCTAGTGGTAACCCAACTTACAAGTTATAGGTCGCAGGTTCAAACCCAGCCAGGCGCATTACTTTGTGTAATTTATTTCATCACCACTGCTCTCAAAACGGTTAAGGAAAACATCGTGAGGAAACCGGCATATCCTAGAAACAAAAATTCGAAGACATGTGACATTCACCAACCCGCACTGGGTCCGCGTGGTGGATTACGGCTCATTCCCTCTCCTAGAGAGGAGGCCTGAGTCCCAGCTGTTGGAACATTACAAGACCGATTTAATAAATTAAATTCAAAGCTCCATGCCATCTAGCGCCATCTAGCGCTCACGACCACGCTAGTGCCCGTACACGAGCGTGGTCGTGCTCGCTAGATGGCGCTGAACTCAACATTTTTAATTATTTTGTTTTTAGTGCATGGTAATGGTATTTGCTAAAATAGGATATGAAGTATGTGCTTCATCATCATTTCAGCCGAAAGAAGTCCACTGTTGGACATAGGCCTCCCCAAGCGTCGCCACAACGACCGATCCTGTGCATCTCACATCCACCGCACTCCCGCGACCCTCACCAGGTCGTCGGTCCACCTTGTGGGATGCCTACCAACGCTGCGTTTTCCGGTGCGCGGTCGTCACTCTAAAACCTTTCGGCCCCATCAACCATCCGTTCCACGAGCAATGTGCCGCCCACTGCCACTTTAGTTTGGCGATTCTTCGGGCTATGTCGGCGTCCTTGGTTCTCCTGCGGATATCTTCATTCTTTATGCGATCACGCAAGGAAACTCCGAGCATAGCCCTTTCCATTGCCTTTTGGGTGACTGTAAGCCTTCTGATGAGGCCCATTGTAAGCGACCACGTTTTAGTGCCATATGTCATCACTAGCAACACGCACTGGTCATAGACTTTCGTCTTGAGACACTGTAGTATGTTGGACGAGAAGATATTGCGCAGCTTCCCGAACGCTGCCCATCCGAGTCGGATTCGACGATTTATTTATTTATTTATTTAATGATTTATGCACACAAATGTACAGAGGTGGACTTAATGCCTTAGGCATTTTCTACCAGTCAACCTTTGGGTGATGCAGAGAAGAGTAGTGGTAGGTGCAATAAAAGAGAGAGAAAAGGCGAATACAGGAATAGATTTACTTATAGACCATAGAATAGATATACCAACTAATAAACCATAGAATAAATATAATACAATTATAAATTATATACTCAAATTAATACACTAGGTACATACATACACTATAAAATACTTCAATTGGTCCAAATCGACAATGGGAAAATATTAACGCTGTAATGATACTGCTGCCAACTTTTTACGAATTAGCTCGCGAACTTTGGTTTTGAATGATAATCGGGTTGTTGCCATCCTGATTTCCTGGGGGAGCGCATTCCACAGAGAAATCGCTTGAATAGAGAAGGAATAGTGAAGGAAGTCAGTACGATGAGTAGGACAATGGAGAAGGCGGTTATGAGATGAGCGCAGATTTCTATTGTGGTTGGCGCAAACGTGTTGAAAGTGAAAAATAACTAGGGGAATTAGGAGAATCAAGAAATGAAAATAAGGTGGTGAGCACCCTTTGCTCTCTTTGACCTCTTTCTCAAAGTATACGCTTACCAGTCAGAATTAAGTGGATTTTAAAGCAATAATTTATCTAAGTTTAATAAAGTGGAAGTAGTAAAGTCGATTATGACTTACCGTATGGTGTCCGGACGTAAAGAATAGCACCATCTCTTCCCGTGGGTGTCGTAAGAGGCGACTAAGGGACACACCAGAGAATGGGCTGCAGCGTTCCCTGTAGTTTGCAACAACCACACTGCGATCGCTTACCCCCTTGCCAAGCGTGGCGATTATGGCAAACCCCCCAAAAATAATCAGGATGATTAACTATCCCCTAGTGCCTGGCAGTTCGCCTACCCTTGACTCCGGTGAGGGTGGCGGGAATTAAATGGATGCGAGACGCACAGGGCCGGTCGTTATAGCGACACTTGAGGGAGGCCTATGCCCAATAGTGAACGTTTTTCAGCTGAAATGATGATAATAAATAAAGTGGAATATCGAGTTTTTTTTTTTTTTGTTTGTAAGAGGTCTCTGAAAGTACTGGTCCGATTACTAAATTTATTTCACCGATAGAAAGCTGCTTTATTCTTGAGTAACATAGCCTATACTTTAAGTACGCGGACGAAGCCGCGGGACAAAACTAGTGACTAATACAACAAAACTGTTAATCTCTTGATTCTTTCTAGAATGTTCCAAATGGCCGAAGAATTCTACACATCTATGGGCCTAAAACCCGTTCCTCCAGAGTTCTGGCGCGGGTCCATGCTAGTTCGACCTGCACAGCGCAGTGTGCAGTGCACAGCCAGCGCCTGGGATCTGTGCAACAGGATCGACTACAGGTAACAACATTATTAAGCCATTTCTGTCAAAGTGCGGGTCCATTGTCGATATGACCAGCACAGTGCGGTATGTAGTGCACAGCCAGCACCTGGAACCTGTGCAACAGGATTGATTACAGGCAACAACTGAATAAAATATATAAACAAACGTAACACTGTGAAGCCAGTTCAGCCATTTACTAACCTTCATCTTCTCCTGTCGTCAGAATAAAGCAGTGCACAGAAGTAACGATGCAAGACCTGGTGTCAACCCACCACGAGATGGCGCATGTTCAGTATTATCTGCAGTACTCCGAGCAGCCACAGCTGTTCAGGGATGGAGCGAACCCTGGTGAGTAACTGCAGACTGCTGAGTATCACCAGCATGCCTGCAGTACAGCTCTGAAGTGACTCAGCAAGACCTAGAGAGTGCGGATTTTTTAATGTATTAGAACTCGTTAACATCATCATCAGGGGCGGATCCATGACTTTTTTCTGGAGCACAAGGGGCGGAATCAAAAAATCATCAATCTTCTATATATATAAAAGGAGAAACTGACTGACTGACATATCAACGTACAGCCGAAACTACAGAGACTAAGATCGTGAAATTTTGCACAAGGTTTTCTTTTATGATGTAAGTGAGCACTAAGAGAGGATTTTTCAAAATTCACCCACATAGGGGATGAAACAGGGGTCCAAAGTTTGTATGGAGAAACCTTATCCGCGGGCGAAGCCGCTGGCTTCTGCCAGCGGCTTCGCCCGCATGATAAAAATAAACTTGAAATATCATACTTCAAGTTTATTTCTACAAGTTTTTATTCATATTTGAACAACTCTAATTTGCTTCTAAGTAAAAAAAAAAAAAAAAACTAAGACTAAGATCCCAGAGCTGTCAGACATAACTTATTTTCACATGGATGTAACCTTAGGTTCTCAGTAGCGTCTCATGTGCTTTGAATACCTGTGTACTTGTGGAGCTCCCCCTTGGGGAACTTTGGCAGGTACGAGGTGAGAAAAGGAATTAAAAATAACGAGTTACTTAACTTAATGTTTATGGCTGATTTCTATATTTCTTTACCACTCGCCTATCATCAACATCGAGTTATGGTTTAAAAGCTTGTTACTTCATCCAATGCAATCCAACGCGATGTTTGATAAAGAGGCAATACAAAAAAAGAGAGAGAACGCCTGAAAACTCTGTTAGCATTCGGTAATTCCGTGATTTACTCGAATATTTCACAAAACTTGATCCAGGAAATATGTTTTTTTTTTTTTCAGAAAAAAAAAAACATATTTCCTCAATTTGTCATTCAGAATCTCGATTAAATGTACAAGGCTTCTATTGATGTAATTTTTATGTTTTTAATATATGAGTACATTACGGAGGGCCAAAATTCACGTAAAATAGCAGATTTTCAGAGGTTTTTACTGGATTAGTTTTACATAAATTTATGTTTTAATTTCTATAGAAGCCTAGATAATATCCACAAGATATCTGTGTATCCAAAATATCCAGATAAAGATATATAATAACATCATAATCACGTAAGAGCGATTGTATGAAAATGTGCCTCGAAAAGGACGCTCTTAAAACTTAATGATCATATAGCGACATCTATGACGTTTTATAAGAACTAAAATTCATAATCTTACATCACGTTATTATAGTATTTAGTATTTTTGAAAGGGACACCGTGGTCTTAGGACGCAAAGGGCAACTGAAAGACACAGGAGGGCTTTAGTCAGTAAAAGTCTGACACTCCCTCTCGCCCACCATAGTGCGAGAGAGACCTAATTAGATGATTTCTTAACTCCCAAAAAAAAAACACTTGGTTATTCTTTGATATTTCATTTTGCGTAAATAAAATGTCCCGTGTACAAATGGTTCGGTAATTTCGCCATTGTCGATATATCTTCGGTAGTATAGTGGTAAGTATCCCCGCCTGTCACGCGGGAGACCGGGGTTCGATTCCCCGCCGGAGAGAATCTTTTTGTATTTTTACTAGAAGTATTTTCTTCTAACAATTAATTATTTTACTTTTTCATATCCAAAATGTTTTTTTTTACATTATTTCGGTAAGTTAAAGGATTTTTAGAGACTTGATAACTTTGCAACAATCGTCCCCCTAGCCTTGTCTTTTGTGGTCGGTTTAGTACGGTTTTTCTTCTATTCTTGTCGACCATTTTAACTTATGATTGATATAACTTTAGTGTGCTTTATTACAATTAAAATAGATAGAAAAAAAAAAAATAGATAGATAGATATATTCTTTATTGTACACCAAAAATACAAAACACATTAGGAACTTAATATTGACTGGCCCGTTGGTCTAGTGGTTAGTGGCCCTGACTACTATGCTGGAGGTCGTGGGTTCGATTCCCACCCAGGACAAATGTTTGTGTGATGAACACGATCATTTGTTCTGTGTCTGGGTGTAATTTATCTATAATATGTATGTATTTAGAAATATATAAGTATGTTTATCAGTTGTCTAGTACTCATAACACAAGCTCTGCTTAGCTTGAGACTAGACGGCGTTGTGTGATAGTTGTGGAATATTATATTATATTATATTATTAATATGGTGTCACAATGGGCGGTCTTATCGTTAAAAGCGATTTTTTCAGACAACCTTAGGAAATTGATTGAAAATTGTTGCTAGATTTATTGTAATCAACTTATATACCAACTTTTATACTAACTATTTAATACTTTTATAGTAAACGTAATTAAACTGGGTGTCAAAACATCGACGCACATACGAATACCATGGACCCAGTATCTACATGATTCTGGACCCCCAGTGGGGGAATTTTTTGTCGGTATTTTCCAATTTCTTTTTTCTTTTTGTTTTTTGAAACAGTATAAAATCAGTATTCTGACGTTTTTAGTGAAAAAAATTAATGAAATACTTTTAAAATTAAAAATGTCATCGGGGTTGATTAGAATAACGATTTCATCTACCACGATGACTTTTTAATTATTATTTTTTTTTGTTTTTTTTTTTTACTAAAAATATAATCGGGGTTGGTCAAAATAACGATTTTATCTACCCCGATGACTTTTTAATTAAAACGTTTTTTTTTTGTTGTTTTTTTATCAAAAATATCATCGGGTTTGGTCAGAATAACGATTTTACACAGCTTATATTTTTAAAAAAAGCAGATTTAAAAAGATAGGAAAACGCCGACGAAAAATTCCACCACTGAATCATATTATACTGGATCCGTGGTATTCGTTTGCGCGTCGATGGCAAAGACGTACATACTTATAATACAAAGACACAAAATACACTCAGGCGTGGAAGTACTCCTTCACAGTTTCAGTCACTGGCGCCACTTTCGTGCGCTAGTTTCTGACGTTTTATAAGTGCTCATGTAGGCCTATGTGAAATTAATAATTTTTGAGTTTAAGTTAAACTTTATAGGGAAAGAAAAGAAAGAAATAAAGAAAAACATTTTATTTGGCACGCCTGGATACACACACTGTAAAAGGGATATATAAAACAGTCATATCAGCTATGTGGTTTCAAGTAGATGTGTTTTGTTCCCAGCTTTCCACGAGGCGGTGGCGAATGCAGCCACTCTGTCAGTTTACAATCTACCTCACCTGCAAAGAGTTGGACTTTATCAGAATAAGTGAGTGTTTTTTTACATATTAAATACGCCTTTCATTGTTAGCATAGCAAGCGACAAAGTTACATATTGCTATTTTTATTATAGCTGGTCTGTATTGTTTCACAGCTGAGCAAATGCCTCCCTCCATTATTTCCAACGATCACGGTTCCTTGCTTTCTCATTCCAATTCTTCATCTTAGCGTATCGATGGCAAAACTAGTTAAATTCCTTGCCTGGCCCAGTATTCGGCCACGACAGTGCCGTCCGCTGATGCTGTCATTAAGTCCCTACGTGAACAGGTTACAGGGCACGTGATGCAGGATCGAAGGTGGGACATGGTCTGCGGAGAGATTCCGCACAAACACTGAAGATCAGAACCGTCCGAGAACCCCCATCTGTGGAGATTGTCTTTGCTGCGCCCAACTTGGGTGCGGAGTCTGTTTGTAGTTTTCCAGGTGGGCCCATTCCAGAAGAGCCCATTAAGAAAGACATCCTGCCCCCCAGCCAAGTTACGATCGTTTCGTTTGCGTTCAGTCACGTGGTCAGAACAAAGGAATTAGAGGCGTGGCCTACTCGAGGCGTTCGACGCAAACGAAACGATCGTAACTTGGCTAGGAGGGCCGGTCGTACCGACATCTCCTTCGTGGTCTGCCGCGGCCTCGCGTCTCTGTATCCGGGGACCAATCCTGTATTTTAAGGGCCCAAAGCTCGTTATACATACGACATATGCAACATATTGGTAATCTGGTTAAAATATTATTGGCAGCCGTAATATAATACATGTGTATTTAAGGTATTAAAGTTATCAATAGGTATATCTTGCGCAAGACGAATTAATTCGTCTATCAAATGGCTATTTCATGAAAAATGTCTTCTTTCGATTCGATTTTTCTGTTCTTTTTTGCGGTTTGGATTTAGACAACTATTTTATTTCCTACATTTTAATTAGTAATAATTTTGAAATAGTCACGAAAAAAAATTGAAACATAATTCGACGCCAAAAATCCGCCATTTTATTTTTTTTATAATTTTGATGTACGAAAAATCAAAAATCCATAGCACGAATAATCACCACACTTAAGTGGGAATAGGCAGGGCACATTGCGCGCAGAACAGATGGCCGTTGGGGCCGAAAGGTTCTGAAGTGGCGTTCACGTACCGGAAGACGAAGTATTGGAAGCCCCTACAAGGTAGACCGAAGACCTGGTGAAGGTTGCGGGAATCCGATGGATGCGAGACGCACAGGACCGTTCATTGTGGCGACATTTGGGGGAGGCCTATGTCCAGCAGTGGACGTCTATCGGCTGAAATGATGAATTTTGATGTAGATGAGATGTGTACCCAGTATCACTATCACAACTAAGATGAATCTAACGACACCTATCAAACTTAAATGCAACAAGCCATTTAGGATCTAGGGCATGCCAAAGAAATATACCTACATACTTTCATACACACAAAAAACCTAACTGTTCTTCTGGTGCAATCGACTATAACAATCGAATATCGACTGGTCTACACTGCTCTTAAATAATGTCTATTAATACTGTAATATGAAAATATTGTAAACAATCACTTTTTTAAAAGAGTAACCATGGAGTTTCTTACCGGTTCTTCTCCATAGGAAACGACCAATTTGGAACCGTGCACTAGCTTCTGACGTTTTATAAGTGCCCATGTAGGCCTATGTGAAATAAAAACTTTTGACTTTGACTTGACTTTGAAAAAAATCGGTTAAAAATGGTGTTAGGAAGCGAGGCAGATCGATTGAAACCAGCTAATGTGTCATAAATGTCTTTGTTTCAGGAGTCACGACCCCTACGAGGTGGGGATGAACTTCCTGATGACCATGGCGCTGGAGAAGGTGGCTTACTTACCATTCGCGTTCATGGTGGACCAGGTAACATCGTCTCCCTAGCTTTTTCCTAACTAGCTTGGGGCCGGTTTCCAGTCTAACTAAATGCGGCTGAATACCCGTGTTTTACGTGGAGCG
This sequence comes from Mythimna pallens, assembly GCA_961205895.1. Lineage (NCBI taxonomy): Eukaryota > Metazoa > Arthropoda > Insecta > Lepidoptera > Noctuidae > Mythimna > Mythimna pallens. The sequence continues at coordinate 2,062,840 of OY540852.1, forward strand.
ACTGTCTATCAGACCTCAACAAACCCAGTTACTGGGCAACATGATTTTCCTTGGATATATTGATGGTCAAACATTCTGGCGTCTCGCTACTTGTAACGACTGTCTAAAATCTACGAATGGCGGTCCAGCCCCCCTGGTCAAGTTACAATCGTTTCGTTCGTGCCGGACGCTTTGAGTATGCCACGCCTCCAATCCTTTTTTCTTCCCACGCGACTGAGCGTTGAGATGACGTCAGAACAAAGGAATCGGAGGCGTGGCCTACTTGAGGCGTTTGGCGCGAACGATACGATTGTAACTTGGCTAGGGGGGCAGGTAACATATTACACATAAATAAACTCGCATAACTTACTCACTTAAGCAGTAGGCACGGCACATTGCTCACACTTCACAGAACTGATGGTCGATGAGGCAGAAAGGTTCTGCCCCCCTAGCAAAGTTACAGCCGTTTCATTTCGATTCACTCTTCGTCGATCGCCTCGAGTAGGCCACGCGTCGATTCCTTTATTCTGACGTCATCCTAACGCTCAGTCACGTGGTCAATGGAATAGTAGGCGTGGCCGACTCGAGGCGATCAACGAAAGAGAATCGAAACGAAACGGTTTTAACTTGGCTAGGGGGGCTGGTGTGGCAACCACGGACTGGAAGACGCAGCGTTGGAAGACGTGAACCGATGACCTGGTGAGAGTCCTGGGATCTGATGGATGCGAGACGCACCAGACCAATCCACAATCAATGAGTGACTCTTGGGGAAGGCCTATGTCCAAAAGTGGACTTCTTTCGGCTGAAATGATGACGATGATAAAGAAACCCTCATCCTTTCCCATGGGGTCAAGCACAAACAATAGTAATTACTATGTTTATATTCATTAGGAAACCTCATATGAGAAGGAACCGGCCATAATCCACCACGCGGGCTCAGTGCAGATTGATGGATGTCACATGACACATGTCACAATATTTTCTCATCAACCAGGGGTATCTTCCCGTCCAATATACCACAGTGTCTAAAGACGAAAGTCTATGACCAGTGCGTGTTGCCAGTGATGACATATGGTTCCGAAACGTGGTCGCTCACAATGGGCCTTATCAGCAGACTCAAAGTCACCCAAAGGGCAATGGAAAGGGCTATGCTCGGAGTTTCCTTGAGCGACCGAATTCTGATTTCTGACATAGCACGAAGAATCGCCAAACTTAAGTGGCAATGGGCAGGGCACATTGCTCGCAGAACGGATGGCCTTTGGGGCCGAATTGTTCTGGAGTGGCGACCACGTACCGGAAGATGCAGTGTTGCAAGGCCCCTTACAAGGTGGACCGATGACCTGGTGAAGGTTGCGGGAATCCGATGGATGCGGGACGCACAGGACCGTTCATTGTGGCGACAGTTGGCCTATGCCCAGCAGTGGACGTCTATCGGCTGAATTGATGAACCGGGGATTGACCTTGGAGGCACTAGCATAGCGCGTACAGGGATAGTCGTCTGTTTACCCCAGCTTCCATGAAAAATGTCAAAGGGGCTTCTGCGAGTTTGTTTTAGCCCTTCGTACGCCTTCCAAAGGTCCAGGACCCCATAGTCAATTCAAACTTAGTACAAAACAGGTCAAATCATTATAGGATTCTCTTGTTCCAGTGGCGGTGGTCAATATTTGAAGACGGAGTCCAGAACATGAACTCAAGATGGTGGCAAATGAAACTACGATATCAGGTAAATAAACATTTTTTGTACTAGGAAATCATCAAATACATCGAATAATTTCTCCCACTCTAGCTGGAGCAAGAAGAAGTCAGATTTTTACTGACTAGAACCCTCCTGCGTTCCTTCAGTTGCCCTTTGCTTTTCAAGGCTGCGGTGACTTTTCAATTGCAATTCTTTCTAATGATGAGAACAAATGAAAGATGAAAGAGCTCTTTGGTCTAGTTATCGGATTCGCTGAGAGGTCGCAATGTCATGTGAAAGATGGCGGATAGGCTGTATTATTTAAATACGAAGCAGGCAGGAGTTTTTGTGATTTGTGCGAAAATGAGAACTGTCACAAATTTCTTTTAAGCCGTATAGTCCCTTTTTTTTAATATGGGAAATCATCCAATGACATCTCCTGCCCTTTCTTGTCAGTCTTTTACTGACTAAACCCACTCCTGTTCCTTCTTTGCCCTCGTTCCAGGGCCCCGGGGTTCTCTTTCGCATCACCCATGGCCCCAGTAGGCTTCGACCCTGCTGGGCCCCTGCGGTTGCTGACATCTCGTTGAGGCGCGCGTAGAACACTACGTGCCGTGGACGACTTGAGCTCGGTCCGGACGGTCGGACGGCGAGCTACCCATTGCTCGCCGTCCACAAGGCGTATAGTCCCTTGAACATCTGGCCGGAGTTAAATGCACACACACATGTGCGCCCTCATAGAGCCCCGCTGACCTTTTAAACCATTTTCTTTGCGAAATATTGATTGATTTACATATGATAAGTACATTCTGAAGAACACTTAACCAGATTTTTTTTAGTGTAAACATATTTCTAAATATCAAAGCCGTAGGGAAAACAAGCGAAAAAATATCAAGTTGTTTTTTTTTTTTTTTTTTGACAAACGTATTAGTCATACGAAAAAATCATATTATTATATATATACTGTTGTACACGAATCTTTAATTAACACATATTGTTTTCAAACCCATTAAATTAGCCGTTACCGAGGAATAGGCTTCAGAAAGTCACTATTTTATGGCATTGCTCGGGAGTTAGGGCCATAAGGAGAAGAGAAGGAGAAGTTAATTGCTCATTTACCTCCTTAAAAAAGAATAAAGAGGTCTCTTTCTAAATCAGTTAAACATATTTATGACTTATTTCTGTTCTAGGGCGTAACACCGCCTGTAGCAAGACATGAAGGTGACTTTGATCCTGGCTCCAAATACCACATCATCTCTGATCAGGTAAGCAGACAACATGTAACTAGAATTATGCACACCCATAGACCTACACTCCAAAAAAAAAAATGTATTGTTTATTATTATTATTATTCATTTATTTCAGACATTGTCCGTATGTACACAAAATTAAAATCAAGCCAAATAAAACATTAAAGGTCGGTGCAAAGGTGTCATGGAGCACCTGGTTTTGTACCCTTGTGTATCCTTCAACGGCCAAGTCACACAACATTAACTATAATAATAAAAAAATCGCAGTGAGGAACCGCATGACGCAGGTTCTCACCGAACACGGGAAGTTCGGAAAGTTCCTGCACCGAATTCGTGCGGAAGCGACGCCCGGGTGTCGCCACTGTGTGGACCGCCCGGAGGACACGGTGGAGGTGTGCCCCGCTTGGGAAGAGCAACGTCGTGTCCTCGTGGGGGCGATCGGCGGCGGCGATCTCTCGCGCCGGGCCTTGGTACAGGCCATGGTCCGGAGCGAGGAGGAGTGGCAGGCGGTCGCCTCCTTCTGCGAAGCAGTAATGCTAGCAAAGGAGGCGGCCGATCGCGTGAGGCAACGGCAACGGTCCTCACGCCCCAACCGCCGCCGGGATTCCGATCCCGATATTTTGATTAAAAAAACCGGCCAAGTGCGAGCTGGGGCCAGCGCACGAAAAGTACCGTACCGTCCGTTGCAGAAAAAACGAGCAAAAAAAAAAAAAATACACGTTTGTTTTATGGGAGCCCTCTGAAATGTTTATTTTATTCTGTTTTTTAGTATTTGTTGTTATAGCGGCAACAGAAATACTTCATCTGTGAAAATTTCAATTGTCTAACTATCACGGTTCATGAGATACAGTCTGGTGACAGACAGACGGACAGCGGAGAACTCTAAAAATCAAGAAATTGTCAAAGAAAGCTCTCTGTCTTATTTCAGGAATACATAAAATACTTCCTGGCGACGATCCTTGAGTTCCAAATCTTCGAGCAGCTGTGCTCAGTGTCCGGACACACCGGACACCTGTATGAGTGTGATATCTATAGGAGCAGAGACGCTGGACGAGTACTCAGGTAAGGAGCGAATATGGCTACAATTTTACATGTAGAATTACACTAATTAGGCAAAACTTTGTATATACATAATATATCATCATTTCAGCCGAAAGACGTCCACTGTTGGACATAGGCCTCCCCCAAGCGTCGCCACAACGACCGATCTTGTGCGTCTCGCATCCACCGCATTCCCGCGACTCTCACCGGGTCCTCGTTCCACCTTGTGGGAGGCCGCGCCAACGCTGCGTTTTCCGATGCGCGGTCGCCACTCTAGAACCTTTCGGCCCCATCGACCATCCATTCTACGAGCAATGTGCCCTGCTCACTGCCACTTTAGTTTGGCGATTCTATGTCGGCGACCAATTCCAAAAAAAAAATTGAGCAATTTCTTGCGATTTGACAGTATGACGTAACGTCACAACATGGCAATCGATTCTATTCTTATTTCGAACGCATTGTAAATACTTTTATTAAGGGCGGTGTAAACCAGATCTAAGAAACTTAAGTGAATGCAAATTCTTGCTAGAGCAAAAAGTGGACCAATTATGTCACTCAACATATTATAGAAAGCCTACACGGCCTATTCTAAAAAAAATTTGCAAAAACCAGTTGACATTTTCTATGTGCATATTAATTAGACTATAACTAGCTTTACGAAATTATATTCAACTAGCTTCTGCCAGCGGTTTCACCCGCGTACAAGTAGCCTTCTCCATACAAATTTCCAAACCCCGTTTTACCCCCTTAGGGGTGGAGTTTCGTAAAATCCGTTCTTAGCGTATGCCTACACCCTATAAGGAACCTACCTGCCAAACTTTAAGTTTGTAGGTGTTATAGTTTCTTAGATTTCGTGAATAATCAGTGAGTGGTATTTCGCTTTTATTTAAATAGATTATAGGATTTTTCTTCATTATTTGTATCGATAAGCAGGCGCGGATTTGACCATTACATGTTTGCTGTATGGACTTTAAAAGAGACTTTGACCAGAGCTTGTTTCGGTATTTCTATTTAGGGTAGTCAAAGACTCAACTAAGAAACACTATTATCAATTGACGAAAAAATATACTAAGCAGGCCATGATATCGTCGACAATGGAACACGCTTGCCTAGAATACCTATTCACTATTGACCAACGACCTAACAGCCATGACTAGACGCCTCATGCTTGAACTAGCGCACTAAACAATTCTGTCAACTAGCCGAGGTATGGGGAGCGGCGTACTGCGTTCTGATTGGTCGAGACATCAGATCTATAACCATGTGTTGACAGACATGCGTCGCCTGTTATTGGACGTCTAGTGGCTATAAGGTCGTTGCTATTGACTAAGGTTCTAGCTATCAGGAAACACAAATTCCGCTGTTCCACTCCGTAACCGTACGCACAACGAATATGTTCGCAAAACCATTTGTACCTACATACGTGTAAAATGTCCATATCCATCATATCAATATGTTCTGTCCATAAATTGTTTATATTGTTGTCCATGCGTCGTATCTGATCAGCAGGCCTAGCCAAGTTATGACCGTTTCGTTTCGAATCTCTTTCTACAATCGGTAACGCCTCCGATTCCTTTGTTCTGACCACGTGACTTGACGTTGAGATGATGTCATTCCACATGACTAAGCCCCCTGTTCAGTTTATTTTCTTCTTTCTTGTCTTTTATTCTTTCTTTTCTTTCTTTTCTTTCTTTTCTTTCTTTTTTTTCTTTTCTTTCTTTTCTTTCTTTTCTTTCTTTTCTTTCTTTTCTTTCTTTTCTTTCTTTTCTTTCTTTTCTTTCTTTTCTTTCTTTTCTTTCTTTTCTTTCTTTTCTTTCTTTTCTTTCTTTTCTTTCTTTTCTTTCTTTTCTTTCTTTTCTTTCCTTTCTTTCTTTTCTTTTCTTTCTTTCTTTTCTTTCTTTTCTTTCCTTTCTTTATTTTCTTTCTTTTCTTTCTTATCTTTCTTTTCTTTCAAGACGTGATTTTTCAATGATATTTTGACCAATGTTAACCACACTAATTAAAATCGTTATAATTTTGGTTTTCAGTGAAATAATGCAAGCTGGTTCTTCAAAGCCCGCTTCTGAAATCATCAAGTCTATGACGCGAGGGAAGACCAACAGGATATCACCTGAAGCTCTGGTTAGGTAAGTTATTCGTGAGATAATATTGGTTATTTCCATTATAAACTTTATATTACCCCAACTTAGGTGTCTTCAAGGCTAGAGTGAATAGGCTTAAATAAAAAAAAATAAACTAATGCGCCTCACCATCAACGATTGCATCACTGCTTACCATCAGGTAGGATCGCAGTCAAGCACTAGTTTATATCAATAATATAAAATAAAACTGGGCAAGTGCGAGTTGGACTCGCGACCTGAGGGTTCCGTATATACTTACCGTATAAAGTATTTTATTTTATGACGTTACTACAAATTTACAATTTTCAAATTTATTCCTATACTTGTGCTATAAGACCTGCTTCATGCCAAATTTCAAGATTCTAGATCAACTAGAAGTACCCTGTGAATTTTGATTCCCGTGAGTGTCGAAATACACGTTTTTTGCGATATAAACGACCGTATCTTTTTTTTCGTTAACTCTAAGTTAACGAAAAAAAAGATACAGTTTGAATTTTTCACAGCTTCAAGGGACCGCAGACTTAGTATATGGTTTTAATTTCAACTCGTTACCTCCACGCGTGCGCGTCGCGTTAAGTCAAAAAAGTAGAACAATAGAAGCCTTGTAAATTTAATCAAGATACTAAATGACGACCATTTTTTTCAAAAACTTTGTGTTTAAAAAAAAAGTTTAGTAAAAAACTATTCGAGTAAATCACGGAATTACCGAATGCTAACAGAGTTTTCAGGCGTTATCTCTCTTTTTTCGCGTTACCTTTTCGTCAAACATCGCGTTGAATTGCGTTGGAGTGACAAGCTTTAAACCATGCTCGATGTTGACGATAGACGAGTGAAAAAGGACCCTCCTCAATACAAAATACGGTCATAGGTATTTGTGCAGACCAAAAATGAGTACTTATAATAAAAAAGTTTTGAAGTCGCATCTATCTAGCTGCACATCATCATCATCATCAGCATTATTCCAGCCGAAAGACGTCCTCTGTTGGACATCGGAAGACGGCAGCAGGCTAATAATAATTATTAAGTCCCGTTCAAACCCATTCGAAGATGTATTCCGTAGTTTCAAAACCCGTTCTCGTGGGAAAATGAAAAGTAGACTACGTTAGTCCGTAATATCAGTAATCCGTCAGTGAAAGTCCCGTCAAAAATTGATCAACCCTTTTAGAGATATCGCTGACGTCCCCGGGAATTAAGATATCCCTCATGGGGGCCTTCCCACGCTGCGTCTTCCAGTACGGTTTTTTTTAATAATATAATCTAGTGCTTGACTGCGATCCCACCTGATAGTAAGCAGTGATGCAATCGTTGATGGTGAGGCGCACTAGTTTATTAAGAGCCTATTCACTCTAGCCTTGAAGACACCTAAATTATAATCGGACGGGAAGACCGCAGCAGGCTATTGTTCTAGTCCTTCGATGTATGCGGTACAAACGACGAGGAGAAATGCTGTCACCTCTTTATCAATAGAAGCAACAAGAAATATGTAACTCACAATGTAATTTAAAAGGGTGTCCATGGAGTTTCTTGCACGTTCTTCTCCATAGAGATCAACGCTTTGGAACGTGCAAATTAGAGTCACTTTTTTTTTTGGACTGACCTACATTTGACTATTCAAAAGTTCCTGTAAATGGTCTATTTGAAATAAACGCTTTGACTTTGACCACGCCAAAACCTTTCGCCCACATCGACCATCTGTTCTGCGAGCACTATGTCCTGCCCACTGCCACTTTTTTCTCGGGCCACGTCCGTAATCTTGTCAGCTATACACGTAGATTATCACTAATGACAGTCTCTGATCATTTGGAACTACAGACGAACCAGTTTTTTTTCTAAACGCTTAATAACTTGTGTTCAAGTTTCAAAAATATTATCTCCGCTTACATGGAGGGCAATGACATGGGTCATTTTGGTTAGCCCAAAAAAAAGAACGAGTTCCTAATATTTTTGGTATCAAGTACCTATGACTTTCTAGAAAAAATGAAAGTTAATTTACTTTTAACTAAGGTTAAGTTGAGATTTAATTAGGATTATGATAATTAACCTGTAACAGTTTAATTTATTTATGCCACTCGTTATGGATAATCAGATATCAGAAAAACTAACACCATTCTTGCCAAGGCATGTTGTATTCATCATCATGATTTTAGCCGAAATATGTCCACTATTGGACATGGCCTCCCCTTAGTGTCGCCACAACGAACGGTCCTGTGCGTCTCGCATCCATCGGATTTCTGCAACCCTTACCAGGTCATCGTCAAGTTTTTTTTTTTTTTATTTCTGTGGGGTAATCATCTTATGACATCCCCTGCTCTTGGGCGAGGCGGGAGATAGTGTCAGACTTTTACTGACTAAAAACCCACTCCTGTTCCTTCGTTGCCTTTCGTACCAGAGCCGAGTCTTCCTTTCAGAATCAGACCCTTGGCCCCAGTAGGCTTCGACCCTGCTGGGCCCCTACAGTTGCTGACATCTCCTTGAGGCGCGCGTGGAACAACACGCGCCGTTGACGACTTGGGCTTGGTCCGGACGGTTACCGGACGGTCGGACGGCAAGCCACCCATTGCTCGCCGTCCGCAAACCCGCGCCTACGGTGAATCCCGGCGGCGGTTGGGGCGTGAGGACCGCTGCCTCACGCGATCGGCCGCCTCTTTTGCAAGCATTACTGCTTCGCAGAAGGAGGCGACTGCCTGCCACTCCTCCTCGCTCCGGACCATAGGTCATCGTCAGGTAGGTCAGGTCCACCTTGCAGGAGGCCTTTTAAAGCTGCATCTTCCGGTATACGATTCTGCGAGCAATGTGCTCATTACCACTTAAGTTTGGCGATTCTTCGTGCTATGACGGCAACCTAAGTTCTCCTGCGGATATCTTCATTCCTGATTCGATCATGCAAGGAAACTCCGAGCATAGCCCTTTCCATTGCCCTTTGGGTGACTTTATTTTATTTTTTATCTTATTTATATTAAATGACTCCAACGACTTATTCACTAATTACATATTACAAAAAAAATAGTTTACATATATATCTGTTATGACGGTGAACTTGTCACTAAAAGAAGTACACAGCTTAGTCAAATTAGTTGTAGTGCTTTTAAAATAAACTACCTAATTATCATTTTGTATTACAAATTGAAATAAAAATTAAAATTAAATTGACATTTGTAATCCTTATATATATAAAAATGAATAGCTGTTCGTTAGTCTCACAAAAACTCGAGAACTGCTGGACCGATTTGGCTAATTTTGAGTTTGAAATATTTGTGATAGTCCAGGGAAGGTTTAAACGGTGAGAGAAATTGGAAAAAAAAATCACGAAAAAAAATCCTAATACAACGTCATCTCTAATTAAAATGTCATTTTAAAACGAATTTTGTCAGTTAAAAGGTACCGATCACAACAGCCATTGACTATAAGGCGGTAAGAAGTTCGCCGGGTCAACTAGTAAAAAATAAAAATACTCTACCATATGGAATTAAAATAAATAATTAATAATACTCAGTTTAATTAAGGCGAGATTAAAATACGGGAAACGATTACAATAAACGTGATCAAAATGTTATATTATTATTAAGGGTCATAAGATTCTTACGGAACTGGTAAAAACTGTCGGCAAAGATGTCACTTTAAGTCTACTGATGAAAGCTGCACTTCAATTAGATCTAAATACCCTAATATAAATCTGACATCATCATCTTCTCGTTTCTTTCTCCAGATACTTCCGCCCTCTGGAGCTGTGGCTGCGCGTGCAGAACCGTGATGAGCCCCTGATAGGCTGGAGCTCCAACTACCACGACGTGGCCCTGTTCGCGCCGCAGAGAGGCTCCTCAGTAGCCCTCCGGACCTCTTGCCTGGTTATAGTTTTAAGCTTCATTTGTACCTTGTTATAATGTCGTATTTAAGAATAAATATTGTAATTTTGGATAAAGGTGTTTGATTTTTACCCGTCTGCACCTGATGGAGGATACGAGCAATGAGAGATTGTCGCATTTTCTATAAATCTTAACTTCTGCCATTCAAAAAATTTGTGTTCGACAATTCTGCCCCTGACAGTAAAATGGACGTATCTAACAATTTTTCCAAAATTGAGTTATAAATATTATTTGCCGGAATGAGGAGAAAAAGACGAATCTGCTGATGTTTTTTTTTAATCTTAATTAGTTTCAGATTTACCATACTGAAGAAGGACTCAACTCCATTAACGAGAGAGAGAAAAGACATACATATTTGTGTACATGAGTCTTACCACTTGCGGCTTTTAAATTTAGAACAAATTATAGACGTATGTGGTAGTTTGAAACTCGTAAAAGAAATAAGAACGGAATAATGATGGAGGAAGGATGATGGAAGAAAATGAAATTTGATAGTATAATGTAACGCAACCCAGCCATTGTGTTCTTGCAATTTCAATTATTATAGGCTATACCAATGGCGAATCTATTAGGTGGCAAGGCTGGCAAAAAGCCACGGGCCCCCGGTATGACGGGGCCCCCAGTCAAAGCGGCCGCAGGCTCGGAAGCAGTAAATTCAAAAAAATATATTAATGAGAGAAAAGTCCCAGAAAAATCGTCTTGTTGTGATTACAATACATACAACAAATTACAATAAATTTATTTATATGAATATTAATTTGTAACAATTAATTGAAAGTGGATTTAAATGTAATTTTCTTTAATTTAATAAAATGTTTATATATTATAATATTTTTATATTGCCCGTCGCTTTTATATAACAATAAATTGAAATAAATCGTAACAAAGTAGACGTACTGGAAAGTGTTTCTAGAAAGAACAAATAAGAGCTTGAGTATAAAGTATTTCATTTACATTGAAAAGATATTAAAAATTAATTAATTTGAGGGTAAAAAATTACAACAAGACGATTTTTCTGGGGCCCCTGGGGGAATTTGCCACGGGCTTCAGATGATATAGTTACGCCACTGGCCTAGACCTACTGTTACCAGTAAAAGTAGTCATTATATCCATCGCCATTTTATAGAAAAAAAAACTATAAACATAGACAATCTCCAAAATATTTTGAACTCAATATGCTATTTATTTTTTTTACTGAGTTATACTTTCATTAATTTGAAAGAGAAATTTCACGTCTGTCTGTGTATAAGTTTTTGAAGCACTTTTGAATTACCTGTGTAGGTAATAGTGTAAGATGAGCGAGAAAGAGTAACGGCTTACGAGTCGGATGTCGCGGGTTCAAACCTAACCGGGCACTTTTATCATCATTTCAGCCGAAAGACGTCCACTGTTGGGCGTAGGCCTCCCCCAAGTGTCGCCACAATGAACAGTCCTGTGCGTCTCGCACCCATCGGATTAACGGAACCCTCACCAGGTCCTCGGTCCACCTTGTGGGAGGCCTTCCAACGCTGCGTTTTCCGGTACGTGGTCGCCACTGTAGAACCTTTCGTCCATGTGTTCTGCGAGCAATGTGCCCTGCCCACTACCACTTAAGTTTGGCGATTCTTCGGACTATGTTGGTAACCTTGGTTCTCCTGCGGATATCTTCATTTCAGAGTGCTTTACTTATTGTGATTTATTTCATTACCACTGCACTCAAAACGGTGAAGGGAAAATTGGTGAAGAAATCGGTGTGACCTTTTCTTTAAGGTGGGAAATCGTCCAATGACATCTCCTGCCCTTGGGCGTGTGTCAGACTTTTACTGACTAAAACACACTCCATGGTTACTCTTTTAAAAAAAGTGGTTGACGCTCGCTGAACCCGCATATCTTGGGTCGAAAATACTCATCTAACAACTGCACTATGTCGTCATACGGTGCTTCTTGGATGTCCTTTGGCAGGGCCAGGTCCGCTGCCAACTTATAAGTACCGTCGCTAAGTGCGCTGAGCAGGATCACGCGTCGCTTGGCTCCAGCTGCATCATTTTTCGGGACGATGTCGTTTGCAATGAGCCATTGCGTAATTCGGTCTTTTTATGACTTTCATTCTTGCACGTTGTGATCGAATGTGGACAAAATTCCAAAACTATTCATTTTCCAATTACTAATCTAAGGTTTGGGTAAACTCGTCGCCACTGTTAACTACTTTACACGGGAGACAAGGGAAAAACGTCAGGGCTATTGACACACTGCTTTGTTAACTCGCGCAGGCGCAGTCACGCAGGCATAGACATTATAAGCGCACATACATAAAAATGCTACAATATTACCATATTACAGAATTAATAGATATTATGCAATTAAAAAAAATAATCATAATAAAAAATTGAATCGTCGTAATCGGAAGTAATCTAAGAGTTCGTGGAGTCTACAGTGTTGTCACATTCACATTATAAAAAAAGTGCTAAGTATATATTTATGTATACTTTAGCAAAAGCAAGAAAAATATTATGAATAAAATTTACATCTGTCATAAATTACTAACGAATTTAAGGTAGTTTAAGTCTAATAATTTAAAAGAATATTAGCAATGTAGGAGTAGTTAATAGACACAATATTAATGAGTTACCAGGGGGCCACATGTGCAGAAGTAGTCATTACCAAGACCGTTTAAAAAGAACACTTGCACAGATTCAAAACTCAGTCTAAGAAAAATCGCTATGCCTTTATACAATACAATAATATTTTTAAGATGTTGTTGAGGCTGCCCCGGTTCTGTAGTGCGTCGGAGATGTTTACACAGAATCGAACTGACGGCTTTCATGCGGTCATTCGAAAGAAGCTAGCATCTTTGGCGGCTAGAACCCGGGCCAGTAGCAACAGCATTCTAAAAACAGTCGCAGAGAGTGTGCTTTCTCCCTTTTTTGGGCATTTTGTGGAGAAGATGAAACCGGAGTCATCTTCTGTGCTGAATGCTTACAATAATATAAAATAGTATAAGTAGATAATTATAATATAAAACTAACACTAGGTTTAAGGCAATTGTTTACTAACACTATGGATCTTTTGTTGTCTGTGGAATAAATAAATAATTATTATTATTATTCCCTTCACTCTCGCTCATCTTACAATGGGACCTAACGTTACTCAAAATCTTTCTCTAATTGATACTTACATACATATCTAGTTATGTTGATAGTGTAGCATTATTTTTTGCTACAATTTTGGCACACCTACTTAATGTGCGCACCAGACCATAAACAAGCCGGTTTAAGACATTCCTACATATTTCGATTAATTTCAAGTGTAGATTAAGCTATTAAATTGATATCTACGTCTGTAATTTATGCTATTTAAAAATGATAACTAGTGTTGAACGGCGCAGGTGTAGGCCTACATGTTAAAATATAAAATTATATATATATATTTTATTAGCCTTCTTGGTGCTTTTTTTCGTGTGGGAAAATCATCTAATGACATCCCCCGCTCTTAGGCGGAGCAGGAGATAGTGTCAGACTTTTACTGACTAAAAACCCACCCCTGTTCCTTCTTTGCCATTGTTCCAGGGCCCCGGGGATCTCTTTCGTCTCGAAGATTTTTCCGAATCGTAAAAAAAGTTTTTCCCAAGATAGACAAATTGTAGTGACTAAACATCCAGTCAGTACATGAAATCGTCTCACTCGCTCTGAAACGCATGCGTGCTCTCGCGCTCATACTCTCGGCTGAATAATTTTCGTGTTTAGAGGCTGTTTGGCCACTACAATTAGTCTGACTTCTGAAATATAACTTTGTAATAGTTACCTCAATAACATATTTAAATATCAGACATGTAAAAATAAGTAAAGTTCATTAACTTTTTTTGAGCTCTAAAGCGTCTGAAAGAAGTTTTGGTCCATGGAAAGTGTCTGACACTTATGATACTACTTACTTTAGAATAATATTCTACAAAACATATATAAAAATTAGCCATAAAACATTAAGTTAAGTAACTCGTTATTTTTAGTTCCCTTTCTCACCTCGTACTTGCCAAAGTTCCCCAAAGGGGAGCTCCACAAGTACACAGGTATTCAAAGCACATGAGACGCTACTGAGAACCTAAGGTTTCATCCATGTGAAAATAAGTTATGTCTGACAGCTCTGAGATCTTGGTCTGTAAGAACCGCCAAACTTAAGTGGCAGTGGGCAGGGCACATTGCTCGCAGAACAGATGGCGCCCCCTAGCCAAGTTACAACCGTGTCGTTTCGATTCTTTTGGCTAGGGGGGGGGGGGGGGGGGCTGGAGTAGTAACCGCGCACCTGAAGATGCAGTGTTGGCGCGGCCTTCCACAAGGTGGAGCGTGCACCTGGTGAGGGCCGCGGGAATCCGATGGATGCGAGACGCACGGGACCGCTCGTTGTGGCTACACTTGGGAGAGGCCTACGTCCAATATTGGACGTCTTTCGGCTGAAATAATGATGATGAATACAACATGCCTTGGCAAGAATCATGGTACTTTTTCTGATATCTGATTATCCGTAACGAGTGCCATAAATTAATTAATTTACAACACACTTGCTCAGAAAGTGACTCTTATTGCACTCAGGTATATAATGGCCTTCATTACCAAACTGTGACATTTTGATTACCATTACGCACTAGTGCTATAATGTAGTTATAACCTTTTTTTTTCAACCTCTTTGTTCCAAAACAAATTTTGAATTCGAATAAAATTAAGATATCGCGTTCAATAGTATATAAATTAGTGTCTTACTTATTCCATCCGATTTGGACAGATTTAACTTGTAAAAACGATTTATTTAATAAAAAAAAAAAAATTGTAAATAAATCGTAAGCACATTCAAATAAAATTGTCCATGGTCGACATTTTAAGATGCGCGCGGTTTTTGGCGTGATTTTTTTTATTCCAGTGAAGTTCAGTGGCTGTATTAATTAAATACTACAGTATCATTAGAAAATGTTACATCCGTATTCCATTGTCACTACAAAAGACATTATCGTAAAAAATTTCACGCAAGATAACATAAACGTAAGATTAGGCAGTATGATCAAAATACCTTAGCCTTCCTGTAGGGGTAAATAAATAAAAATGATGAGCGCCGTTATAAGAAACGATTTTTACCGCCATGTCACAGAAAATTTCACTACTACTGTTGTTTTCTTCACAATTGTATTGAAAAACGTCGTATGACACACGTGAGTAATTAATGATTACCGTTCTTGGCTCTCTTAAGACCCTCGCCACGGCTCGGGTTTAAATACCGCCTCGACGGTAACCACTAACATTACACACTTATATTATAATGTACTATAATTAAACTGGTACAGGTTAATATAATTATAATTCTAATTTTATCCCTTAATATGTGTTTCCTGATAGCTACAACCTAGGGGTATTTAAGTCAAGAGTGAATAGGTTACTTCTAGGCAAGCTTGCTCCATCGTCGGCCACATCATCGCTTACCATCAGATGAGATAGCGGTCAATCGCGAGCCTATCAATAATAATAATGTTTTTTTTTTAAATACATCTCAACTTTTCCTTAGTTAAAATCAAAAATGAAAGTGATTTTATCACTTTCATTTTTTCTAGAAAGTCAGTACCAGTAGGATCTCGTTCTTTTTTTTTCGGCTAATCAAAATGACCCGTATCAGTCAGTGTAAGCGGAGATAATATTTTTGAAACTTGTACACAAGTTATCAAGCGTTTAGAAAAAAAACTGGTTCGTCTGTAGTTCCAAATGATCAGAGACTGTCATTAGTGGTAATCTACGTGTATAGCTGACAAGATTACGGATGTGGCCCGAAGAAAATAAGTGGCAGTGGGCAGGACAGTGCTCGCAGAACAGATGGTCGATGAGGGCGAAAGGTTTTTCTCGTCGTTTATACCACAAACATCGAAGGACTAGATCATTAGCCTGCTGCCATCTTTCCGACTGATTATAATTTAGGTGTCTTCAAGGCTAGAGTGAATAGGCTCTTAATTAACTAGTGCGCCTCACCATCAACGATTGCATCACTGCTTACCATCTGATAGCTACAACCTCCCCTAGGATGTAACTATACATAGATGTGGTTTTAGTCAGTATAAATCTGACACGCCCTCGCGCTCCACCTAAAAGAAGGAAGATGATTTCCAAAATCAAAAAGTGTGCTAACAAATATTTTTCTTAAATAAATGCATTTGACTGGCCTGTTGGTCTAGTGGTTAGTGGTAGTAGTACCTGACTGCTATGCCGGAGGTCGTGGGTTCGATTCCCACCCAGGACAAATGTTTGTGTGATGAGCACGATCATTTGTTCTGTGTCTGGGTGTAATTTATCTATAATATGTATGTATTTAGAAATATATAAGTATATTTATCAGTTGTCTAGTACTCATAACACAAGCTCTGCTTAGCTTGGGACTAGACGGCGTTGTGTGATAGTTGTGAAATATTATTATTATTATATTATTATCAGGTGGGATCGCAGTCAAGCACTAGTTTATATTATTTAAAAGAAAACAGTACCGGAAGACGCAGTGTTGGAAGGCCTCCCACAAAGGGCATCTCAATTCCCGGGGACGTCTGCAATGTCTCTGAAAGGGCTGGACCATTTTTGACGGGACTTTCACTGAGGATTTACTGATATTACACACTCCCCGAAGTGTAATCGATAGAAAACCGACAGGCCAGCAACTCGACGTCGATGCTCAAGGCTTTGGAGTTTTGATTCGACAAGTGCATCATCACCGATGATCCTCTTGGCTCGCTTCTCAATCGAATCCAGGGCATCAAGCTAGTATTTGGCAGACCCATCCCAAAGATGAGAGCAGTATTCCTTAGTAGTTTGAGCAGCTGTTCCGCCGTGAAGTATCGTCTCACCTTAGCTAAGATCTCCATTTTTTGGCAGTATTATATTATATTATAGTCCCCACACAATTTATATGCCCATTTCTCCAAGTAACATGATTTAACTAAAATCTGGGTAACTCGAACAAAACGAGTGTACTTAATATGTTTAGATCTGAAGATAAAAATGTAATTTATTGGCTTTTTTTACCATTTTGTCTGAACACGACTCGCAAAAAGGCAAATTTTGATGTAATACTTACTTCCGCCCGCGACATCGCCTGCGTAAAAGTAAAAATTATCCAATAGCTTTTCGAGGTTTCCGAGGCACGATGTGTCACACCACGGTTATCGACACACCAACTTTCTAACTCCGGGGTGCTGTAGAGTAATTCGTAATGGATAAAGTAAAAAAAGTGACGTGCCGTGAACGCTTTGAGTACCTCGTTCCTAGAGGTAAACTCTGTCGCACCACCTCTTCTCTTCTCCTTCGCACTCCCCGTCATACGTCTAGCCGCTATGATGGCTCCTTTTCTGTAACTGCAGTACGTCTCTGGAACTCTCTCCCACACTCTCTTCGCGATAGCCCTTCTCTAGATGTCTTCAAAAGGAAACTTAAAGAGCATTTCCTTTCATTATTGACATAATATTAGTATGTATTAGTATGTATAATATAATTATATATTAGACTTAGTATGCAGGTTTAATTGTGCACTGGATCCTACCCTCAAATATGTTCTCTCTCTATATTTCAAAGGTTTGCTGGGAGAAAACTCATTGCTAAGTTAAGCTCGCCTTTGTACATGAACTGTCTGTTTGTCAATTTATTATGTTTTATTTTGTATTGTACACAAAAAAAAGAATTAAGAAAGTAAAAGTCGACTACGACAAAACAAAAACGACGGTTTTACTTTTTTTTAAACAATTTTGGTGTTAAATTTAACACATGACTTTTTGTCCACAAGAGGGCATCACTTTAAATTTGAGCATATTTTGGAAATGTACAAGTGAAGCCCTTTCAAATGATACCAAACACGGCGTATATATCTCCATTTTTATTTTTTAACACATTACTTTTTGTCCGCTAGAGGGCGCTATATCAATTTTTTGACACGTCACGTAGCCTATGTTCAGCGGACAATTAAGACGATTCTAAGGACATCTCATAAGTCGAGTTCCGATAAGTAGATTAGAAGCTATGAGGGAACAGATGAACATACTCACATACATACATATACTTAGCCTGTCAAAATCATCCTTTGGCTTTGCCGTAGTCGGGTAGAAACTCAATAGCTCTTAAAAATTGATAACACTTTGGCAGTATGAAAGAATAACAAACATACGACACATAAATACATACAAACTATAGCATTAATAATATTAGCGTAATACCTATTTTGTGGTCCACGCTTGGAGTACTTTTACTGTATGTAGATTTTATCTTAACTAGCATAATTTAGATAATTTGTGGTAAGCGATGGATGAACGCGAAACGGCAGTTTTACCCTATTTATGTTGCATAGTCATATAGCATAGTCGGCCTTATAATTTTCCCACTGTTGGGACTCAGGCCTCCTCTATAGGACAGAGAATGGGCCGTAATCCACCACGCGGGCCCAGTGCGGAATGGTGGACGTCACATGTCTTCGAATTTTTGGTTCTATGATATGCCGGTTTCCTCATAATGTTTTCCTTCACCGTTTTGAGAACAGTGGTGATGAAATAAATTACACAAAGTAATGCGCCTGGCTGGGTTTGAACATGCATCTTACAACTCGTAAGTTGGGGCCGTTACCACTCGGCCACCACTGCTTTTATTTATGTTGGGCACGCCATAATTATGGCGGTAAGTCCCCTCTTTGAGGAGTGGCTGGAAAGGAACATGGCGACCTTACATTCCGCATGACGCAGGTCCTCACTGGACATGGTAAGTTCGGGAGGTTCCTGCACCGGATTCGTGAGGAGTTCGGGTGTCACCATTGTGTGCACCGCCCGGAGGACACGGTAGAGGTGTGCCCCGTCTGGGAAGAGCACCGCCGTGTCCTCGTAGGGGTGATCGGCGGCGGCGATCTCTCGCGCCGGGTCTTGGTACAGGCCATGGTCCGCAGCGAGGAGGAGCGGCACGCGGTCGCCTCGTTCTGCGAAGCAGTAATGCTAGCAAAGGAGGAGGCCGCACGTGCACGCGCGAGGCAATGGCCCCCGCGCCCCATCCGTCGGGATTCCGATCCCGATTTCCGGCCACCATAGGCGCGGGCTTAGGCGCACCATAGGGCAGACAGCGAGCAATGGGTAGCACGCCTTCCGACAGAGTAACCGTCCGAACCGAGCCGAAGTTGTCAACGGCGCGTAGTGTTCCACGCGCGCCTCATGGAGATATCAGCAAGCGTAGGAGGTCAGCAGGGTCGAAGCCTACTGGGGCCAAGGGTCTGATTCTGAAAGGAAGACTCGGCCCTGGTATGAAAGGCAACGAAGGAACTGGAGTGGGTTTTTAGTCAGTAAAAATCTGACACTATCTCCCGCTCCACACAAAAGCAGGGGCTGTCACGTGACTTAACGTTGACATGATGTTATTCCTATACATTTCGCTAGCGTTAACGATTGCAGATTATCAACTTGGTAGGGGGTGCAGTTGCCCTTGCGTTCCAGGACCATAGTACTTATCCCCTCACTCTATAGGTGTAACTGAAATAATGCACTGGCCCACAATGGCGAGGATAAACGGCTGTGGAGAATAGAGAACGAGGTCTTCGCCCAGCTGTGGGACAAAATGGAATATTTAGATATTTGTTTAGTTCTTTATGTTTCTTCAAAATCACTATCTATTTTCCTGCTCTTGTCCCCTGTTATGTTGGGTCGGCGCAACACGTTTTTTTCTTCCATTCTGCGCTGTCACTCGTCATGCTATCACTAACTTCCTTTTCTTTCATATCACTTCTCACACAATCCATCCATCTTTTCTTTGGCCTCCCTCTCCCTCTCCACCCATCCACATGTAAACTCATAACCCTTTTAGCAACATGCGTTTCATCCCTCCTCTTTACATGACCATACCAAGACAAACGATTCCCCTTCAACTTTTCAGTCACTGGCGCCACTTTCAAACTTCCCCTAATATATTTCTTCCAATTTATGAGAGATTAAAAATCTTTTTTATATTTTTTATTAATAAGGCACGCCAACAACTTGTTTACAAAATATTCTAGATTACATAATTATGTTTAGTTAGAGGATGGATCAGTGTAAACAAATCAATTAAAGGCGTACACTTCATAGTGGTAGTTTAAAATTACAAAGTCACATATTACATCATCATTACAGCCGAAAGCCGTCCACTGTTGGACATAGACCTTCCCCAATTGTCGCCATAATGAACGGTCCTGTACGTCTCGCATCCATCGGATTCCCGCAACCCTTACCAAGTCATCGGTCCACCTTGTAGGAAGCCTTCCAACGCTAGGTCTTCCGGTACGTGGTCGCCATTCCAGAACCTTTCGGCCCTAACGGCCATCCATTCCGAGTTCCGGCACACTGAAAATACAATAACTCTTTTACAATAATGCTAGAATTATATTTTTTCTAATTTTATATACATTTAAATCTAATAATAACGTAATTAAAACTAACTTACAAAATAAAAGCGCTAAAGTACTAAAAAAAACCATCTAAAGTACGGCGTCGAAAAACTCCTCCACATCGCTGTCGACTGGTAATGTACCCAAAAGACTGGCGGCATTGCCACGCTGAATGGCTATGCTTATCCTTTGTCCGAAGTAAAAGCCAGCCCTTGGGTCACGCGTCAAAAATTACATACATAAATACATAGTCAGCCTTTTAATGTTCCCACTGCTGGGACTCCGGCCTCCTCTCTCTAGGAGAGGGAAAGGGCCGTAATCCACCACGCGGGCCCAGTGCGGGTTGGTGGATAAAAAATTACAATTTTAAATAGTGTAGATAAGACAACGAAACGAATTATCAACTAATTAAAACAATTAAGTTACAAATTAGGCCTAATTAAGATATTTTATTGCAAAGTAACTACTGCGGTTTCACTCGCGTGAAAGTAGGCGGTGAACTTCTTCTTAGTGTATCGACAAAACTAGTTAAATTCCTTGACTGCCCCCCTAGCGAACTTACGATCGTTTCGTTTGCGTTGAACGCCTCGAGTAGGCCACGCCTCTGATTCCTTTGTTCTGACCACGTGACTGAGCGTTGAGATGACGTTAGAATAAAGGAATCAAAGGAGTGGGCTAGTCAAGGCGTTCGACAAAAACGAACGGTATACCACTAAATGCTTGCCAGAAGTTTTATCTGCAATGAGCAACAAGCGACCGAACACCGGGCTCCGCGGTGTACGGCTTCACCATAACAACGCGCCCGCGCACTCAGCGCTCAAAACGAGGGACTTCCTAGAAACCACACCGGTTAGAGCCTTGGGGTACTCTCCTTACAGTCCTGATAATATAAAAAAAAAATACATGCTAATAATAATATTCCACAACTTTCAAACAACGCCTTCTAGTCCCAAACTAAGCAGAGCTTGTGCTATTAGTACTAGACAACTGATAAACATACTTATAAGTATATTACTAAATACATACAGATAAATTATACCCAGACACCGAACAAATCATCGTGCTCATCACTTAAACATTTCTCCTGGGTGGGAATCGATCCCAGGACCTCCGGCATAGCATTCAGGGCCACTGACTACTAGACCAACAATCCAGTCAACTGTTACTGCTGTGGTAACTACAGCGGCGTTTAATCGGTTAAGGAAGAAATGATTATTTCATCACAACTAAGTACTAAAAACTACGCACAAAAGACACAAACTACAATAGTTAAAACCACATAACTTTAGTTATTTATAGCATACGATACGATATCGTATCCGTACGACGACCACACGGGCTTGCGGTGCCGTCCGCTCGCCATCCGCCTGTCCGGTAACCGTCCGGACCGAGCCCGTGTTCCACGTGCGCCTCAAAGAGATGTCAGCAGAACCGTAAGGGTCAAGTTTTTTTTTTCCACAACTATCACACAACGCCGTCTAGTCCCAAGCTAAGCAGAGCTTGTGTTATAGGTACTAGACAACTGATAAACATACTTATAAATTCCTATTTATATATTTCGTAAGTGTCCAGTTAACCAAACAGAGGACTAACTATTTCCATGCGCTAACTTTTTTCTTAGGACAAGTCATTTTGACGGTTCGAGAAAGGATTTGAATCTAGATTTTCATCACGTAATATATAATACAATACAATATATTCCACAACTATCACACAACGCCGTCTAGTCTCAAGCTAAGCAGAGCTTGTGTTATGGGTACTAGACAAGTGATAAAGATACTTATATATTTCTAAATACATACATGTAGGTGATCAAATTTAGGGTGGTGACATTTATTTATGACTTGAATCTACATCTACAATTAATTGATAAAAAACACTTAACTAATTAAAACTATATATACACTAAAGACAAAAACTACTAGCTAAAATATGGCGTCATAAAATTCCTACGCATCGCTGTTGACTGGAAGTGTGCCCAAAAGGCTGGCGGCATTGCCACGTTGTATGGCAATGCTTAATCTCTGACCAAGGTAAAAGCCAACCCTTGGGTCACGCGAAGTGTCAACTAAGCGTCTGGATAGTTCTTTGAAAAGCTTATGAGCACTCGGACCCCACGACCCAAGAGTTTCAACCCCAAAACGGCTCAAAAATATAACTTCCGACGAGGTTGTTATATTTCCGCCGCTTGAGGTTCTCCGCAGCCGCAGCGGCAACATCAGCACAGCACGAAGAGCTAGGAAGATGGGATGGCGCATACATGTATAGATAAATTACACCCAGACACAGAACAAATGATCGTGCTCATCACACAAACATTTGTCCTGGATGAATGATGAACAATACATGAGTAGTACGTATCCTGCCTGTTTTCATATTTACCTGGTTCCTCATCATCCAATAAATCAACATAGAGTTGGGAAGGCATTTTCCCAAACTGGTGACCCCGACGTGATATCGTGAAATTGCACGGATTTTTGTTGGAGTCGAGACGAGTACAATTTACTGCTACAGAGTGATTTATCAGAGAATTTTCTCAACGGAAACTCGTGGTCCTAGAACACAAAGGGCAATAGAAGGACACAGGTGTAGTTTTAATTAACATAAAAGTCTGACACGCCCTCCCGCTAGAACGATAGAAGCTGCTAGCCGGTGGTCTGGTGGTGATGATGGAATTTATTGCCTAATCTTTTTTTTAAAATAAATTATTACTCCTTAATAACTACTGCTAGAAGAGATGATCAACCTGGCCTGAGATGATGTTGAACTAATTTAAAATGCCTAAATATATATGTCGGCAAACACGTAGATTTAACGTAGAGAGAAAGGATCATTACACAAATATATGAAAACACACTAAAAAAACACTTAACCGTTAACCGACTTCAAAAAAAGAGGAGGTTCTCAATTCGGTTGTATTTTTTATCATTATTTTTTTTCCCTTAAAGGATATGGTTCCAGATTGGTAATATTTTTTTATGAGGAATCGAGGGAACTCCTGAAATATTCTAGCCAACTATATAGTGAGAACTTAAGCATTACAATCAAAAAGTAACATTTGATGAAGTGGAACTGATGAAGAAGACCAGAAATGGTAACGGAACTTCACCCTCTCATAGATATCACAATGAAGATAGTTAAGTAACTATAACAATACAAATAAATAAATGGTTCTAAATAGTTATGTTGAAAATGGTATCATCGAAGTGATCTGATGGTGATGATGGAGGCGGAAAGTAGGCACTGGAACTCTGTAATTAATCAATGTAACCTAGCCGTGTTGGGGCTTATTAGAATTGTCATGAGATGCACTTTGGCTATAAGGGACTGTCTAACTGATCTGATAATGAATCCGGGAAGTGGATGGAAACTTCATAATAAAACAATGTAGGATACATTGCAGTGTTTGGGTTAATTCTAATATATATCGGAGAAATCAATAGTACGGAAGCTTGAGAACGAATGAACGATCTAAGTGAAAAGTGACACATGTCACTTTGACAGAATCCGCGCTGACGTTTGCACGAACCGAGCAGATAAAAGTGCCGACAGCAGAGGTGCGGTGCTCTTTCCTCGGCCGGCAGCCGTGCAAACAACGTCGAGTCTCGGAGACTGTTTCACGGCTCGTTGTGTGAAGTCAATACCTAAAGCTTGCGTCATAATCGCAAAGTACTTTGTAAATCATAATAAATCAGTTGTGTGATCTCGAATAGTTTGTTTATTGCTCGATACCCAGCCATCGCCCACAAAACAGAGTCGACATCCTTGCGCCGACATATATAATTAAATTAATATTTAATAAAATTAACTTAGAAGTTTGATTTTTTCACAGTTTCAAGGCATCGCAGGCATGAGTGTATGATGTTAACTCTACATCTCCACGCGTATCAAATTAAAAAAGGGTCTTGACAGTCAGACGGACAACAAAGTGATCCTATCTGAAGAAAATAAACTTAACGGGACCGCGTCGTAGTCGTGACCATGTCTTCTAAAAACCACATGCGGTAATATTGTCACTGTCTGTGCACTATTAAATCATTTTGGACAAAAGATAAAGAACACAACAGATTGGGTCAGTTGGTCATGGGAGGTCTTAAGATGAATTGGATAACGTAGAAAATAATGGCCCGTACGCTTCACTCTGATGAAGAACTTCATGAGGAAATCTGGACCTAAGGGCCGAGTCACACCGGAATGGCAGCGGCGGGGCGAGCACTTTCAGCGTGAAATAATTTTAAACTTTATATACTTAACCCCTCGGGCGCCCCGGGGTGTAATTATTACGTAATTACGCGTTTTACGTAAATCACCAAAAAAAAAAAAAAACTTTTTCTAGATTTTTCTAGGAAAAACAAAGACTTCCAAAATTTTCGGCTAAAAAAATTCGTACAAACGTGTGTCAAAACGACAATTAAGCGTTTTTCAAGGTCATTCAAGTTGTACAGACGTATTACAGTCGGCGCTCGTGGGGAAGATTGCCGCCCGTGGTTGCGCGAGCGGGCGCGCGCCACACGTGTATTGTCGGTAGGTCTACCCTAGCCAGCCGCTGCCGGTCGTTGCTGGCTGCTGCCATTCCGGTGTTACTCGGCCCTTAGTGAGAACTTATGCTAAATGATTTTTGTTATTTTATTCCTTCATTCATAATGTTTGCAGGTAGCGTTGCCAGGAGTCCGGATAAAGCCGGACACAGTCAGGCTTTTTGATCGCGTGTCCGGCCAAATTAAACGGTGTCGGGCCAGTCCGGCTTTTGTTAGGCTTTTTTAAGTTGGACCATTTTTTTTACATTTCTTCGTTTCCGTTCCTTACCCTTCCATCAGGTGAGATAGCGGTCAAGCATGAACCTATTAAAAAAAAAAAACCTTGTATCGTGCAGGCGACCGGACTAGCAATGTAACCGCAATTGCAAATTGCAAAAGTAGTTACAGTTAAAAAGTTAGGTGACTAACATAAGTACAGAAGAATTTAAAGATGGTAAATATAATAAAAAAGACAATATGTAAGTATTACTTTTTTAAAAAATATATGTTATCCTGAGACTAAAAGGGGCTCCCTTTTAGTCCACCACCACCAACCAAGACCAAGGGCAGCCCGATTTAGTTTGGGAGCCAGACGTCCTTCCGCTTAGGGTTGCCTAACTATCGATAGTTGATGTATCGATAGTTGACCTCGAAAAATAGTCATAATATCGATGTAGTATAACTATCGATAGTACCGATAGTATCGATAGTATCGACAGTGATTGCAGTAAAATACACCATAATAGTGATAGTATCGATACTATCGATAGTATCTATATCCAATAGTATCGATACTATCGATAGTATTGCACTTTATCAATAGTATTGCTCAATTTCTTGGATAGATACTATCGATAGTATCGATAGTATTGTAAAATTTCAATAGTATCGATAGGGCTATCGATATTCTGACTATTTTTCGAGGTCACGATAGTATTGACAACCTATCGATAGGATATCGATAGTAAGGCAACACTACTTCCGCTCCTCGAAATCCCATCGGCTGTCAAGAACAAGTCCCAGGTACTTCATCGTCGACCCGACGCCGATGTGAACTCCTCCTACCGTATCCAGTAAAGGCCTCTGAAAATGCCTGGCAACGCTACATATATATATAAACTTTCACTTTTATAATATTAGTGTAATTACACCGAAATCAGTAGGTACCTACATACCTAACCTAACACCTTTCTCATTTCCAAAATGTCAACTTTTCAATGTCAAAAAAGTGAAAACTGACTCCTAGGTGTTGATTTGCCGTAAATAATTACAAGTTACAAAAAGCTTAAGCAAGTAGCCCGTGATAATTAGACATAACATTAGTTAATTAATTTGATTCAGTAATTAATTGTTTTAATCACAATCTGGACACCTCTAAAACTAATATAGAATCAAAATGTGTTAATTCATGCAGTTCTGCACCAATTCAAAATGGTTGAACCCATGAAGCAATTATTTGCTTCATGGGTTTTTTTTTCGGTGGGAAAATCATCCAATGACATCCCCCGCTCTTGGGCGCAGCGGAAGATAGTGTCAGAATTTTACTGACTAAAAACCTACTCCTGTTCCTTCGTTACTTTTCGTACTAGGGCCGAGTCTTCCTTTCAGAGGCAGACCCTTGGCCCCTGTAGGTTTGCTGACATCTCCTTGAGACGCGCATGGAACAGTACGCGCCGTCGACAACTTGGGGTCGGTCCGGACGATTACCGTACGGTCGGACGGCGAGCTACCCATTGCTCGCCGTCCGCAAGCCCGCGCGTACGGTGGCCGGAAATCGGAATCGGAATACCAGCGGCGATTGGGGCGTGAGGACCGTTGCTTCACGCGATCGGCCGCCTCCTTTGCTAGCATTACTGCTTCGCAGAAGGAGGCGACCGCCTGCCACGCCTCCTCGCTCCGGACCATGGCCTGTACCAAGGCCCGGTGCGAGATCTCGCCCCCGCCGATCGCCGCCACTAAGGCACGGCGTTGTTACTTCATGGGTTGAGCTAAATGGTGCTATAAGATACGTCATGTTGTATTGCTTATCGTCCGCAAGCCCGCGCCTGCCGTGGCTGGTAGTCGAGATCGAGGTCACGGAGGTTGGGGCGTGAGGAAGTCCGTTCACTCACTGAACAAGACACAAAAAATAACTATAACGCTTCAAAACTGTTTTATTTCACAACAGGCCTACATGGACACTTGTAAAACATCAGAAGCTAGTGCATGGTTCCAATTGGTAGTTTCTTATAGAGAAGAACCGGTAAACACTCCACGGTTACAGCCCGTTCACGACTTCGGTCTTAGCGGCGAGCGGCGCGGCGAGCGGGGTGGCATCGGTAGGCGAGCGCGCGCCGCTATGAGCGGCGTCTCGTGGCCTGCTTTAAACATTTTCATACTTTTATTCTTAAAACTCGCCGCCACCGCGCTTCGCTACCGCTCACAGCGGCAAGGTCGTGAACGGGCCGTTAGGTTCTCTTTAAAAAAAAACGGGCAAGTGGGAATTGGACTCGAGCACGGAGGTTTCCTTACAAACTTACATATGTAAACACTTTAAAGCTACACTAGATCGACGCACACGTGTAACACGCCAGGCGGAAACAGATTATTGAAACGCGACGCGACCCGACGCAACGCGACGCATTTTGAGGTAAATCAAATCTACTATTTTCTATGATCAGTATCACATTAGGAATATTCGCTACCGATCCAAGCTATTCAGATCGACGTGTTGGTGGTAGTGGGGGAAACACGCTACCCGACGTAGCGCACGCAGTGTGTTTCCAGACAATATACGTATTATTTATTAAATCCATAGCAAACAAACATACACTACGCTATTGTCAAACAACTGTATTCGAAAATTGCTTGTGTCGTGGCATCGCGTGATGATAATGTTCACGGTGCACATCGGGTGTCGACACTTGGTGTCGCACCGCGTTTTGATAATCTGTTTCCGCCTTGATTTTTATGCAGAACGATGTCGCGTGGCGTGGATCAAGTGTAGCTCTACAACTCTAGTTTCCATATAAAATATGGAGACCGACGCGCCAAGATCGGCGTGGATGGCAGACGTGTGCGCAGTGTAGTTCTAACTTAATTCTCGAATCGAGTCTCCAAGATTGTTCCGAAAATTTTACTGTTTTCAGTTTTTTTGCCTATAGATACTTGTGCTTGTGATTCTAGGTCAACGGAAAGTACTATAAGAATTTTGATTTCCATGAGAGTGTCGAAATATATTTTTTTTGCGAGATTAAAAGATACGGCCGTATCTTTTTTTTCGTTAACTAAGAACAAACCTAAGTATATGGCTTTAATTTCAATTCGATACCTCCTCGCGTTCCTGAGATAAATGGTCTTGACAGACAGACAGACGGACAACAAATTGATACTATAAGGGTTCCGTTTTTTCCTTTTGAGGTACGGAACCTATAGGTTTTGCTTTCCTAGCTAGTGACAAAAATGGAGCATAGACGGCCTGATCTTTAGATTGTTTTGACCTGAATATTAAATAAGTATAAGGTGATATCCATGCATTCCTGAGAAAAAGGGTACCTTGTCAATATGGACCTTTGGAGGTAGACGGAACAGAGAGTAAAGTCCCGCAAACCTCCGTTGAAAAGGGAGGATCCTCCGACCAGACGGGTGTTATGTCTGGTGGGCTACTACTGCCCGATAGATGATTTCGGGCTGTTCTATATGTTCTGAACGCGCGGAGAACTTTGATTGCGCGATGCAGGATTAGTTCTTATGTGACGTCATAGATGTCGCTACATCACTCCCCTCCGGAGATCGGAGATCGATGGTTCTTGATGCTTCTTGATGCGTGCCAGGCCAGTGGTAGGTTGGTTCCAGTGGGTCGGAACCGAATGCCGCATAGTTCTCGGTGAGTCGGAACTGTCTGCGGTGATGCCCCAGTGAGTCGGGGTGGTGCTATCCCAGTGAGTCGGGATGATGCCCCAGTGAGTCGGGGTGATGATGTCCCAGTGAGTCGGGATGATGCCCCAGTGAGTCGGGGTGTTGATGTCCCAGTGAGTCGGGATGATGCTGCAGGCTCCAGTGAGTCGGAGTAGTGCTGCTGGCTCCAGTGAGTCGGAGCGGTGCTGTGCGACGTAGTGGCTTGACTGCTGGCGTCGACCAGGAGAGGTTCTTCATGGCTCTTCATGTGACTGGCCGAAGGTGCTGTGTGCTTAGCCAAGGTCGCTGATGAGGCTGAGGGTGATGACCAGGTATGACTAGGTAGGCATGCTGGTGGTCAGGATACCCTTTTTTAAAGCCGTGGGTGCTGGCTGTATGGCTCGGTGCTCGAAAGTTTGAGGAAGTGATGATGACGTCACGAAGTAGTTGCTGCACGAAGGCTGCGCTGATGTTCTTTGTCGAGGGTCACCAGTTTGGAGGTAGACGGAACAGAGAGTAAAGTCCCGCAAACCTCCGTTGAAAAGGGAGGATCCTCCGACCAGACGGGTGTTATGTCTGGTGGGCTACTACTGCCCGATAGATGATTTCGGGCTGTTCTATATGTTCTAAACGCGCGGAGAACTTTGATTGCGCGATGCAGGATTAGTTCTTATGTGACGTCATAGATGTCGCTACAGACCCTTTAGCAAAATGGACAGATGGATAACAAAGTGATCCTGTAAGGGTTCTATATTCGCCGAGTTATGCTGATTTTACAATATTATTTGTATTAGGTATAATGGTAGATGGATATGGTGCGGAGAACTCAACTTATACTATACGGAATCCAATCCCACATCAAAATCGTGATACCCCGGAGGTGCCTGATGCCTGAAGTCAGTAATCCCGCGGGATTTGTAGGATTGGGATACTTTGAATATTTTATTTTATTTTATTAGAGGAATGCTCAAATATAATCCGTAAAAATCCAATTGTCTAAAGTTTTTTTGTATTTTGCAGGTCACACTGCCACTCTGGCATGCTAAATGCACAATTTAAATTTCGCAGAGGTATAAATAACCAGGAATGATAAAATAAAATATTTAACGTTTCATCTTTCAGATTTAGGAAGAGACTTCTTAAGAAACACTACCTGTTGCTGTGATTATCGAAAGTCGCCATTGCATAGCATTCACCATATATTTGACGGCGAGCAATGATTGGCTCACCGTCCGACCGTCCGGTAACCGTCTGGACCGAGCCCAAGTTGTCGACGGCGCGTGCTGTTCCACGCGTGCCTCAAGGAGATGTAAGCAACTGTAAGGGCCCAGCAGGGTCGAAGCCTACTGGGGCCAAGGGTCTGATTCTGAAAAGAAGACACTGGTACGAAAGGCAACGAAGGAACAGGATTGTGTTTTTAGTCAGTAAAAGTCTGACACTATCTCCCGCCCGAAAGAGCGGGGGATGTCTTAAGATGATTTTCCCACCGAAAAAAAAACCCATATATTTGGTATGTATGTATTTATGTATCTATTATATTGTATATGTACGTATCTGTGTGTCTATTATAATATATTGTAATTAATGTTGGTGCTTATTGTCAAACTTATGACAGACCCATATTATGTTCTAACAATTACCGTCCATACGTTCCGTTCTTCCATAATACGGTTGCCTGGAAGAGATCGCGAAATGTAATAAGGCCGCCCATTGTATGTGTTTTAGATATAAGTTTTTCTTTTTTGACTGGCCTGTTGGTCTAGTGGTTTGTGGCCCTGACTGCTATGCCGGAGGTCGTCGGTTCGATTCCCACCCAGGACAAATGTTTGTGTGATGAGCACGATCATTTGTTCTGTGTCTGGGTGTAATTTATCTATATATATATGTATTTAGAAATATATAAGTATGTTTATCAGTTGTCTAGTACCCATAACACAAGCTCTGCTTAGCTTGGGACTAGACGGCGTTGTGTGATAGTTGTGGAAATATATTATTATTACAAGTATTATAAATAAATAGAGTAGTTTAACTGAAATTGATTACTTTCTTTCCCAGTTCCGATTTAGGACTAGGAATATTCCCACATTTCTGATTCCGCAAAAAAGTACGTGACTGAATTCTGAGTCTGAGTTAGATTTTGATATTTTTGTTCCTATTTCGTTACGGTTATATATATATGAATTTTATTCAGCTCGTATGAAAGCATAAAAATCATGAGGCCTAATTAAACCACTAAAGTAATAAAACGACCCAAATTGTAAAAAAAAGGCTTCAATGATATACAACAAGGCTCGTCAAAATGAAATGATAAAAATCAAATAGCTTCTGAAAAAATTTGACCGCACCATTTTATGTAGACCTCTCTTATTACTAAAAATGAGCCTGCAAACGGGTCAAAATATCTTTTTTACCCGCAATGGTTTCTCAAAACCTTTCATTTCTTATTTATGTTGCTATGCTGTACAAAATTATAATTTCACTTTTTTAATTAACCCAAGTTGTGGGCTGAAGTATCTAGAGGCATCCTATATTTATATTAGTTACATTCTACGACAATTTTATTGAGATCTATTTAGTCTTACTAAGAAATGAAGATAACAGGTCAACACAAATTGGCTCCTCTCAAGGTGACTTCCGTCCGGAGTAAATAGTAATCGGACAGTCGCATTGTCGGAACGTAAGCGAGCGCGCGCTTTTAAAAAAATCAAAATGGAGTCGTTGCCAAAAATTTTATTATTTTTTATTTTTTGTTGCAATTTCAAAATTATTTTTGCTGAAGAAAACAGTTTGATGTCCGCATTTGAAGTTAAATTTCAAGATAAATTATATGAATACACAAATTATGTTGCTAAATGGCTCGAAGATTTCAATGATCGACATTTAGGGAACAGTGAATTGGGAAGGATTCTTCATTACAAGGAATTGAAACCTAAGTTTGGAGTGGAGTCCTCGAGACGTGAGTTATTAACTAAATTTTTTAATATTCATTTAGTTTTTTGATTTTTAATGTTCCGCGTAACTTTGGCCTGTTGGTCTAGTGGTTAGTGACCCTGACTGCTATGCCGGAGGTCGTGGATTCGATTCCCACCCAAGACAAATGTTTGTGTGATGAGCACGATCATTTGTTCTGTGTGGGTGTAATTTATCTATAATATGTATGAGTATGTTTATCAGTTGTCTAGTTCCCATAAGCTCTGCTTTGCTTGGGTCTAGACGGCGTTGTGTGATAATAGTGTGAATATTATATTTTATATAACTATCTTAATTTTTTCTTTCATAAGAACCTTCTCCTAACAATAACAAACAAAGAAAGAATTAGCAAAATTGGTCCAGCCGTTCACGCGTGATGATGTGACCAATGGAAATAGTGATTCATCTTTATATAAATAATTCTTCTGTGTGTGTGTTTGTCACTTAACTCTTTCTAAACGGCTTGACCAATTTGGATAAAATTTAGTGCGTATATTTGAGTGGGTCCCTGGATGGTTTTAAAATATAGATAATTGAAACTGGTAGGTGGCACTGCGATCGGGTTCTCTTGATTTTTTTTCTGGCATAAGCCAGTTTCCGGACAGGACAAGGTCAAGATCATATACATATATGTCGTGGCCAGATCTTAGAAATTGATCACTTCATGATATGGCCAAGTAAAACTGGCCAGATCGTTTTAAACGTTAAAGTTTGATGATATTTCAATATTCGTTTGGTCTACTTTCTTTAGACCTTTTATTATCATAGAAATCCTGTATCAATGATATGGCCAAACGAGGATTGACATAATATCATCAAATGTTAACGTTTAGACGATCTGGCCAGTTTTAGTTGGCCATATCATGAAGTGATCAATTTTAAGATCTGAGACATAAATATATGTCGTGGCCAGAAGGCGTGATGTAAGAAATTTTAAAAAAAAATCGTACAAATTCTCAAGAGAGAGTTATTTTATAAAAAGCCCAAAGGAAAATTGCGCAAGTTAGAGCTCCTTAAGAACGAGGGACTTTTTTATAATTGATATGCTCGCATTTGACCACTATTTTTCGTGATAGTAAACGACGATGATGTTTGAATACTGGGTCGTGACAGTCACTATTTCCTATTCCAATTTATGAAAGAAAAAAATCTTCGCCAATGCGCCTTCGCCCACGTCTAAATTAGTTCACGCTACGCCTCTGAGTTACCGTAGGGGCGCAGCAGGGCCGATGCCCGCTAGCTAGAGCCGTGGGGAATTTCTGAAAAAAAAAACCCGTAGTCCTAGAACGCAAAGGGCAACTGAAGGACACAGGTGTAGTTTTAGTCAGTAAGAGTCTGGCACGCCCTCCCGCTCCGCCCCGAGCGTGAGAAGTCATTGGAATATTTCCACACTTAAAAAAAACGCCTCTGAGCTAGCTTGCCATAAATTCATAATACTTCAAGTTCTCTCCCCAATGATGGGAAGTTAACGAGTCTATGAAGCATTGTCAACAACACTTATTTAAAGATTAACACCTCATTGAATCTAGAGTACCGTTGTAAAATTATGGCCTAAATTACTTTGTAACGATTCAAAATTATGCGAGATAAAAATCATTCATTTACAATCATCAGCATTTGTGAATGGCTAAATTATTCAGGGTGGCCATCTTGGATATACAACTTGTAGCGTTAATTACGCTCATCCTGAAAATAGTATGTTCAGAATCGGCTACTGAACCATTTCAGGTATTTTTAAAATAGGTAATGTCAGTGCTTGAGTTATTATTATTATTCATTTATTTTCAGAATCAAAAAAAAAATATTCCATACATTGTTAGTACATCATACTTATAACTATGTTAATATATAAAGATCAAGTTGTATAAAGATCTGTCAAAACGTCTAGTTGACACTTCGCGTGACCCAAGGGCTGGCTTTTACCTCGGACAGAGGATAAGCATTGCCATACAGCGTGGCAATGCCGCCAGTCTTTTGGGCACATTACCAGTCGACAGCGATGTGGAAGAGTTTTTTGACGCCATATTTTAGTTTTAGTTAGTTGTAATTAGATTAGGGTTTTTATTATTATTTATTTTATTTTATTGTAATTATAGTTAGTGTTATCCTTGGTTTAAAAATATAAAGTACAATAAAGTATGTGGGTTGCGTGTTAGTATATTATTATTGAATGTCAACATTATTAATTATATATTATAACACACTATTTTACATTAAAAAGGACCCCTCCAGATCCGTGAACGGTATTCCAGTGCCTCACAATCGGACAATCAACCCTTTCCAATATGGTATTCAGAAGGCTGTTGGTGCTGCCCCGCACGCGGCGCATCAGGGAGGCCACTCTTTTCCTTACTATAGCCCTAAAACAGTCAGTGCTACCCTAGTTATGATTTCAACTTAATTTTCTTTGGGGTATATATTCCTCCCGAACGAATTTCAATCACGGTGGTCGATCTCAACAGAGATTAGCCAAGTACACAGGACATACAAGTATGTGCCGTAAACACAGGTGCTCAAAGATTCAGATTCAAAGATTCAAAAGCATTTATTTCAAATAAACCATTTACAGGCACTTTTGAAATGTCAAGAAGTCAGTTAGTCAGAAAAAAAAAAGATGCTAATTGCACATTCCAAAGCGTAGATCTCTATGGAGAAGAATGTGCAAGAAACTCCATGGACACTCTTTTCAATCATGTTTTGTAATTACAAATATCACTGTTACATGTTTCTTGTCGTTGTCATGTGAGAACAATGTAAATACAGTAAAAATAAAAATGCTCTCTCTGTGTTCTATATTGTGAAATTTAAAGTTAGTTAGTTTTTGTGTGTGTTTAAAATTGTATTATAAAAAAATATATTGCTAATTGCTGCCACCGACTTCACCCGGGTGATAATAGAAAATTGCCCCATGGGAACATACTCCCAGGATAAAAGTATCCTGTGTACTATTCCAGGACATGGTCTACCAGTGTACCAAGTTTCATCGAAATCGATTTAGTAGTTTTTGCGTGAAAGAGTGATAATTACGATGATAATGATGATCATGCCATCTAGCCGAATCCGGCCACAACGACCGCGTTGTGAGCTCAGCCCCCTAGCCGACGACCGTTTCGTTTCGATTCTCTTTCGTCGATCGCCTCAAGTCGACCACGCCTCCGATTTCTTTGTTCTGACGTCAACTCAACGCTCAGTCACGTCGTCAAAACAAAGGAATAGAAGGTGTAGCCGACCTGTGATCGGCCGATGTTCTACTCTGTTATGTGACTTGCATATCCAACTTTGGCCGAAAAACTCCGAGCACTGAGCGGACATGCCAAAGTAAAAGAGTAACAAACATCCAAAAAACGTCTGGTACTGTGATCTGAAACTGATTATTAATTATAAAATACAAAAAATCGGTTATAAGTGTTCCATAAATTATATCATAAATATTTTTTTTTAAAGCGGCTCTCTTAAAAAAAAAAAACATTTTTTCCTTACGGTCATCGCATCGTAGCTGACAAAAACAAGCCCCAGCCTTTTGTCTTTGTTTTTTTTTTAGTTTATAGCATATTTTTGCATAATTTATTAGGTATTGACAATATGAAAACAACAAACACTCCGCTTGTACAAGTTTGCATTGATCCACTTTCTTATTATTATCTCGGTATTCATTTTAATATACATATATTTTTTTAAATAAATTAATAAAATAATATAAAAAATACAGTATCCCACCGGTATCGGGAACAGGGTCCAAGCTAAAGGCGGAGAGGCACGGCGGCGGCGGCGCGGCGCGTCGGCGATCAGTGCTATTCTGCCTTGAAAATGAAATTAACCTATACATGGATTGTTAATCCTATGTGCGTATTTGGATGTCGACGCTGAGGCCAGCGCTGCGCTTAATGCTGGTTTCTTAGAGAATAGCACTGCAGGACTCTAGAGAAAGGAACCTCCTAACAATATGAACAGAGTCCAAAAAAACTGCTTTCCGAATCAAGCCCTTGATTCCGTCGCTTATCGAGAGCCTCTTAAGATGTTGATCGAGGCTCGAGGCTATTAAGCCATTGGCTGACACGACTATCTCTCGTAATAAAAGAGTAACCATGGAGTTTCTTGCCGGTTCTACTCCATAGGAAACGACCAATTTGGAACCGTGCACTAGCTTCTGACGTTTTATAAGTGCCCGTGTAGGCCTATGTGAAATAAAAACATTTCAAATTTGAATTTTTAATTGATTATGATACGTCCTTTCAGATTTTAGATATCCCCACATCAATTACTCAATAATAACATAATTAAACCACCACCGGTCCACGCTGAAAACCAGCGCTGGGATCTCGTCGCATCATGCAGGTTGATGCCACAGCTTTGATGATGCTGAGCATTCGGCCGTTTTGCGCGGATGTAACGCATATTTTCCCCATGTATGTTTTTTTTTTATTCCACAACTATCACACAACGCCGTCTAGTCCCAAGCTAAGCAGAGCTTGTGTTATGGGTACTAGACAACTGATAAACATACTTATATATTCCTAAATACATGCATATATAGTAAAGTTCTTTCCTTCTTTCTATCTTGACCACTTCTATTATCTTCGATAATATTCACCTCTCCTTTGTTCCAGAAGGGAAGAGCATGAAGAAGATGGGCATGGCGATGATCCCCCTGATCTTCCACGTGGGCGCCACCTCCACGTTTATGATCCTCACCAGCCTCATGGCCGCCAAGTCCGTGGCAATAGGACTGGCTCTGCTGGTCTTCAAGATTGCTGTCAGCTCTGCTAAGGTAAGTCGTGTTTAAATAATGGTTTTCAACACATTTAGGTGCCTACTCGAAAATTCTGTCTTAGCCACTTTAAGCCACACAACTTACTGTTTTCCACACTAGTGCGGAAAAGTGTTGATGTTCGCCCCTGCCACAAAATGATCATATAAGGCTGGTCGCCAAGCAGCATTCACTAGTCGGCCGCAGCTAAGATCTTATTAACATGGCATGGCTAGGATGACAGCAGAATCCGACAGCTATCACCCACACCATCCAACAATTGTAGTGTAGATGCACAAAAATCATATTCTCGAGTCAGTTCAGTTACTAAATAATATCTTTAAATACTCATTATTTTCCAATGTGTTGAAAAACGTCGTTTGATCACCGAGGGAAATAATCATTACAGTAGGTATCTCGGCTTCAAATCGACATCTGCTGCAGCTAGAGCGTCTATTCCTGTTCGGCAACAATAACAAAGTTTTCATCAAAATTTACTACTTACTTCTTCGTACGTGTATTGAAATGCGGAACCCTAATACTTTTTCTAAATTAAAAATAGTCTAAGTTACTCTTTACGGGTGTTTTTAACATCGTGCGGATCATCACGTATGTAGGTTTGCTCCGCATGCAGAAAATTTTAAAAACAAAAAATCGCGTCCCGCATGCGTATCCCACGCATTACAATAAATCTTGTATGACATTGACATTTGCGGGGGTTACGCGTGCGGAGACATCCCGCATGCGTGATCAAAATCGCACGATATTAAAAACACCCTAACATCAGCTATCCCAAAGTGTACCTCTGGGCCCTGGAACGAAGGCAAAGAAGGAACAGGAGTGGGTTTTAGTCAGCAAAAGTCTAACATGCCCACGTTCCGCCTAAGAGTGCGAGAAGTCATTGGATAATTTCGCACCTAAGAAAAAAGCTATCCCAGTGAAAGTCCCGTCAAAATCGGTCTAGCCGTTTCGGAGATTAGTCGGGACAAACAAACAAATAGAGACACAAAAATTTTGAAAATATCATTTTTGTTAGGCATCAAATATACTTTCATAGGCATTTAATAAAAAAAAAAAAATTTGATACTTACTACAAACAGACGTTTCAATTTCATATTATATGTACAGATCGCTTTCCACGAGGCGAGGTCGAGGTCAAGAGCTAGTTCATCAAGAAAAAAATGAAACAACATCATACATTTTGGTAGTTAAATAACAAAAAAGATATTAGCGGCGGCACACATACTCGTAAAACTGGATCAAAAAACACTTCATCTTGTCAATACATCAAATTATTATTATCATTTTTCTAAACAACAACCTAAAGAAACGGAAACGGTCAAATTATATGCCAAAAAAAAACCGGCCAAGTGCGAGTCGGGCTCGCGCAAGAAGGGTTCCGTTCCGTTCTTAGCAAAAAAATAAAAACACGTTTTGGAGCCCCACTTAAATACTTATTTTATTCTGTTTTTTAGTATTTGTTGTTGTAGTGGCAAACGAAATTCATCATCTGTAAAAATTTCAACTGTCTAGCTATTGTGATATCGAAATAACATCGCATGAGTTATTTTTTTATAGCTAACGGACTAACTTGAAAAATATACTTTTAAGGATTTTGCATTTCTGGAATAAGTTTCAAAATTTATAGAAAATAGAAATGTGTTGTTTTTTTTTTTAACGTTGTGACATGGGGCGTATCTCAAGTGATATCAAAAGGAGATCGCATGAGTTATTTTTTTATAGCTAACGGACTGGCTTGTAAAACATACTTTTAAGGATTATGCATTTCTAGAATAGGTTTCAAAATTTAATTAAAAAATAAAATAATAAATAGCGTGTTGTTTTTTTGGTATCTAGTATTGACGTGACTTTTATAATGAAATGATGTAATATTAAGCTTCAAGAAAAATAGATAAATTATTCCTTGCAAAGTCGTTTATTCAAATAAAGATCCCGAATCGAGGCCTCCCGGAGCTGAGTTTCGACACTATCACGGTTCATGGGATACGGCCTGGTGACAGACGGACGGACAGGAATCTTAGTAATAGCATCCCGTTTTACCCTTTGGTTACGGAACCCTAAAAACGTGTTTTGATCACCACAAAAACGATGGCACGCAAATTCTCAAGTAATCACACTCAACGCGCTTCCTGCCAGGCCGTATGAAAGCATTACTGCGAAATTTAATAACAGTATCTATAGACTAGAAACATAGACTAAAAAGTATGTCTGCACGCAATGCTAGTCTATGGTCTCTTTTTTGTCTATGCTGTAAATTGAAATGAGCATGTGCTGGCGCTACTGAGTGAGACAAAAATAGAGTGCCTTGTTAGTTCAATGGTCGTGGTGGACGACCCAGGTTTGATTCCGGGGTCGTGCAAAATGCTATGTGAGTGTTTGGTGAAAAAATTCCGAGTAAGTTATTATAATTAACTTACTTGGAATTTTACACTAAGCTATGACAATGCAATTTTACGCTTGAAGGAAAATTTACTTTCAGCTTTTTTGAGATCAAGAGGAAGCACATTCCAGAGTTTTATGGTAGATACAGTGTAACTATTATTGTTGTGTCTTTCTTAGCCGTACCGCAAGGGAGACACGTACGAAGTGTATTAGACCTCGTACCTCATTTCGCACGCCACAATTATGGCGGTAAGTCCCCTCTTTGAGGAATGGCTGGAAAGACCACATGGCGTCCTTACCTACCGCATGACGCAGGTCCTCACCGGACATGGTAAGTTCGGGAGGTTCCTGCACCGAATTCGTGCGGAAGACACGCCCGGGTGTCGCCACTGTGTGGAACGCCCGGAGGACACGGTGGAGCATACGGTGAAGGTGTGCCCCGCTTGGGCAGAGCAATGCCGTGTCCTCGTGGGGGCGATCGGCGGCAGTGATCTCTCGCGCCGGGCATTGGTACAGGCCATGGTCCGGAGTGAGGAGGAGTGGCAGGCGGTCGCCTCCTTCTGCGAAGCAGTAATGCTAGCAAAGGAGGCGGCCGATCGTGTGAGGCAACAGCAACGGTCCTCACGCCCCAACCGCCGCCGGTTTTTCGATCCCGATTTCCGGCCACCGTAGGCGCAGGCTTGCGGACGGCGAGCAATGGGTGGCTCGCCGTCCGACCATCCGGTAACTGTCGCAAATCGTAGGGGCCCAGCAGGGTCGAAGCCTACTGGGGCCACGGGTGTTGTGAAAGCGAAGCCCGGGGCCCCGGGATGAAGGCAAAGAGGGAACAGGAGTGGGTTTTTAGTCAGTAAAAGTCTGACACTATCTCTCGCTCCACCCGAGAGCAGGATTTGTCATTAGATGATTTTCCCACCTTAAAAAAAAAAAAACCTCGTACCTCATTTAACGTGCTAGAAGTAACCTATTCACTCTTGGCATAAATATCCCTAGTTAGATTAGCTTTCTACAAGTGAAAGACTTTTCGAAATCAGATCAGTGTTCTAATCAAAAGAGTTAATCTTGCAAACAATTTCACTGCTTGTGTGCAATTAGTTGAGACAAGTAACTAAAACTATTTTACATCTATAATTTCCTGTAAGTAATTCAAACAGTCTAAGTTACTGCATTTTAATTATCTAGCTTTACTGTTGTTGGCAGTGCCGTAATTAGCCTTTTCTAAGCCCGGTGCCAGTTGCAGTAACTACGCCCCTAAAAAAAAGTTCGAGTTGGGTTAACGGGCGCTAATTAAACAGACTTCTTTGATAGACACATTGTAATTGGGCGCTAATTAAACATAATAGCATAATCAGACTTTCAATATTTCCACTGCTGGGACTCAGGCCTCCTCTCTAGTAGAGGGAATGGGCCGTAATCAACCACGTGGGCCCAGTGCGGGTTGGTGGATGTCACATGTCTTGGAATTTTTGGTTCTAGGACATGCCGGTTTCCTCACGATGTTTTCTTTCACCGTTTTGAGAGCAGTGGTGATGAAATAAATTACACAAAGTAATGCGCCTGGCTGGGTTTGAACCCACGATCTGCAACTTGTAAGTCGGGGCCGTTACCACTCGGCCACCACTGCTCCCATTTCTTTTTTTTTTTTTATTCGGCATAAACCAGTGCTTGACTGCGATCCCACCTGATGGTAAGCAGTGATGCAATCATTGATGGTGAGGCGCACTAGTTTATTAAGAGCCTACTCACTCTAGCCTTGAAGGCACCTAAATTATAGTTGGACGGGAAAACCGCAGCAGGCAAATTGTTCCAGTCCCTCGATGTACGCGGTATAAACGACGAAGCAAATCGCTTAGTTCGGACCATTGGTGTTTCAACAACGTAAGGGTGGATACTCGCCGTACGTTACTAAAAAATCATCGACTTTGGATACAATTTATTGTTTTTAAAATATAATATATCGAGAGTTCATATATACTCTAACAAGATTTATTTTATTCGGACAGTGTTTTCAATTATTCACTGACAGACACAAACTCGTTGAAATTAGATTCATTAAAATGAGAAAGGTATTTAGAAGCACTACCTACCATTTACGACCTGGTTTCAGACCTATCATGACTTGAATGAAAGTTTAATTCAACTAAGTAATTATCAGAGAATATGTTCGCGTGCATTGTGCAGTCTCCATACATATGTTTTTGTTTTATTCTTGATAGGGTCGCGCTTGACCGCTATCTCACCTGATGGAAAGCGACGATGCGGTCGAAGATAGAGCGCGCTTACCTAGAAGTAACCTATTCACTCTTGACTTAAAGATTCCCGGGTTGTAGCCATCAGGAAACACAGATTCCGGCAAGGAATTCCATTCCTTAGCTGTACGCACAATGAATGTGTTCCCAAAACGTTTTGTGCATATAGGTGGGATGTCCACCATGTACCGGAGGCGCATTGCCGTACGCCTTGTAGTCCGATGATGGAACGGGCGCGGGCGGAATTAGGTCATGCAATTTCGATGCACACTCCCCGAAATGCAACCGGTGAGAACCGGCTAGCAACTCGGCGTCGATGCTCAAGACTTTGAAGCCTCGACTCAACGAGTACATCATTGCCAATGATCCTCCTGGCTCGCCTCTCAATATGTTATAGGCGTGTGTAACTCTTTACTGAACCGACTCACTGTTCCGAAACATTTTAGTGTTATGAAAGATTGGAACATCATTAATGTTTTAAATGCATAATTTGGAACAATTGGAACACTGAAACACTCTTTACTTTAATTGACCAGCAGTCTTTTTTAAAATTCAAATTATAACGGAAATAGTGTAAATATAATGAATGACTAAAAACATCTGCTTTAAATGATTCTCAAATCAAAATTCAATTAGATAAAACTTTTAGTGTATATGACGCAACGTAACAGATCACGATTCATAACAGTCAGTCTCTGTATTTGTTTGAGCCGTTGTTCCAAATGTTCCGTTTGTATCTTTTGAGTCGATGTTTCAAATGATACATATCACTGTTTCGGAACATTTCAGTGATTCAGATGCAAATGTTACAATCACAAAGATGACACACTTTTCCCACGCCTAAGATGTTACTAGGGCTGACTGACTAGGACAATGATTCTTAACCTTTTCAATTTTGTCACCCCTATAAATTAGCTAGGGATACTGACATCGGGATTGCGGACGGCGAACAATGGGTAGCTCACCGTCCGATCGTCCGGTAACTGTCCAGACCGCGCCCAAGTCGTCGACGGCGTGTACTGTTCCACGCGCGCCTCAAGGGGATGTCAGCAAACCGTAGTTGCCCAGCAGGGTCGAAGCCTACTGGGCCAAGGGCCTGCTTCTGAAAGGAAGACTCGGCCCTGGTATGAAAGGCAATGAAGGAACAGCAGTGGGTTTTTAGTCGGTAGAATTCTGACACAAAGAGAGCGGGGGATGTCATTGGATGATTTTCGCACCGAAAAAAAAAGGGATACTGACTTACAATCCTCCTCTCCTTCACGTTACCAATGAATATAGTACATAATATAATTACAAATCAACTTTATGACGCTTTATGACATACTCATAAAATTCGTACATGCTGTACATAAGTTCTTTTCGTGCCATATAATATTAGCGCGGCTCCGAATTCTCTTTTGAATAAACACATAGGCCATAAAATGCACTAGCGAGCTAAATTCAGTCTTGTTGGTCTCCCCCGTATCCCCGTAGGGGTAATTACTGGTAGTAGTAGGTTAGTAACAGTGGCGAATTAGCCATGCAAATGTATACCCTACGTGTTCGGGGATCCTGCACTAGAACGCAAAAAAAATATAGTCAAATATATATATTGATATCCGAATACAGCTGATTACAAGTATTTCATTGAATATGATAGTCATTATCTTAGATTTCCCTCATTACCGTATTTTATTGCCCAATCTTAAAATCCAGGGGGTTGTTGGTGATTGAGAATAAGAATGAGAATAATACACACACACACACACACAAAGCCCCCTGGAAATGGAAAGGGCTATGCTCGAAGTTTCCTTGCGTGACCGCATCAGTAATGAAGACATCCGCTCGAGAACCAAGGTCGTCGACATAGCCTGAAGAATCGCCAAACTTAAGTGGCAGTGACCAGGGCACATTGCTCGTAGAGCGGATGGTAGATGGGGCCGAAAGGTTCTAGAGTGGCGACCGCGCACCGGAAAACGGAGCGTTGGAAGGCCTTCCACAAGGTGGACCGATTACCTGGTGAGAGTCGCGGGTATGTGGTGGATGCGAGACGCACAGGACCGTTCGTTGTGGCGACAATTAGGGGAGGTCTATGTCCAACAGTGGACGTCCTTCGGCTGAAATGACGATGATGACAGGGCCCCCTTGATTGAATTCGCTACAGGCCCCGCGCTGGCTTAAACCGCCACTGGTTAGTAACCGTGGGATTTAGACCTTACCTTTATTTTTATACTAGCGAAGCGGTGAGCAAAACCCCGCGATTTCGAAGCAATAATGCTAGTGAAGGATGGGGCCACATGCGTGAGGGAACGGACATCTTCACACCCCAGCCGCCGGGACCACGATGTCCCGCCACCTTAGACGTGGGCATGCGGATGACGAGCAATGGGTGGGTAGTTCGCCGTCCGACCCTCCGGTGACCGTCTGGACCGAGCCGCGTCGTCGACGGCGCCTAGTGTACCACGCGCGCCTCAGAGATGTTAGCACAACCGTAGGGACCCAGCAGTGCCAAAGCCTACTGGGGACGTGAATTAACTACCGAAAGGGAAACCCGTGATCCGTAGTCAGTAAAGTCTGACACGCCCTCCAGCTCCGCCCTAGAACGGGAGAAGTAATTGTTGATAATGTCGAAACTTAAAAAAAATCCTACTCGCTTCACTCTATAGCTTTACGCATATCTATAACTTTATTATTCGTGGAGTTTTTGAACCTGTTCTATTTTTTAAGAATTCTATAATTAAAATAACAGCCATGAAAAAACTAATTACAATATGTAACGACATTTACATTTAAAAAACGCATCGAGTTCGCCCGACTTGGATTACAGTGAACGATCGGAAA
Source organism: Mythimna pallens (assembly GCA_961205895.1). Taxonomy (NCBI): domain Eukaryota; kingdom Metazoa; phylum Arthropoda; class Insecta; order Lepidoptera; family Noctuidae; genus Mythimna; species Mythimna pallens. The sequence continues at coordinate 2,106,727 of OY540852.1, forward strand.
AAATATATTTGAGTAGGTAGCTTTTTTGTTCCAGTTTTTATTTCATTACCTACTCGTGTTACTTACGAAGCCGCTGGTAAAAGATTGCTTTTAAAATAATAATAATACTTTGTAATATTTTTTTATTATCCACAAATACACAGTTATTACAAGAGGAGATATTGTTTCCAATAAAAACTGCAATGTGTAACACAGATTAACGACCTCTTACAACGACACCCAAGCTAAGATTAAACTTGTGTTATGGGTGCCAGGGCTCACTCCATTATAATTCTACTTTGCGAGAACATGTTTGATTATTTCGAAAAATGGTTACCCATTCGCCAGCGTAGAGCGTTAAGGGCCTTGACAACTCTGTTTTCTTTTTTGGATAAGCCTTATTCTCCTTCTTATCTGACTTCAGAAATTCAATTTCTTTGCTCTGCGCACAATAAAAATCTTCGATCTACAAATAATCGTCTTCTACGATGTCCGACTCACCGCTCTGGGTTTGTCCATTATTCTTTCTTTGTCCAGGCAATGTCCCTTTGGAATGCGCTCCTTCTGAACATCAGGACGGCAACCAGTCGGTGGTCCTTTAAAGTGAAAGCACGAGAACACTTTCGCAAGAAGCTGGTAGATTCATCACACTCTTGATTTGTTGTATTCGTTTTTTTCTCAGTATCATTCTTTTTTTGTATGTATGTATCTAAGTATATATTTATTATTGTTCGTATTTCCTATCTGTCAGTCTTCTATTAAGTTACACCTGCCATATTAAATAATATCTCTGCACCACCCTAGGGTCGACTGGTAGAAACTGCCTAAGGCATTAAGTCCGCCTTTGTACAATGTTTCATTAATGCATAAAGTTTTAAATAAATAAATAAAAGCTAGTGTATAAAAAAGGACTTATTCAATCTCACTTCATAGGCTCTGCTATATCTAATTAATATTCGCTCATGTTTTTTGCACTTTTAACCGCTCTTAGCTCCGACATTTGAATCTAAACTCTATTTAACTGTAAATAAAATTCAAGAAGGCATTGATGTTAAGTAAATTTTTTAACATCTTCATTACTCGAACACAAAATTGAATTCGACAATGTTAGACGACAAAATAGCAATTTTGTATTGTGAATATGTAATTATAGTGAGGTATGGCCTCCGTGAGAGCGACTTTCTCTTTCAAAAATAATAAATGGATGAGTGACAGCCGGAAAAGTCAAAGTTATAGGTTTTTATTTTTATTTTATATTGTTGATAGACTCGTGTTTAACCATGATCTCACCTGATGGTAAACGATGATATGGTCTACGCTGAAGCACGCTTGCCTAAAAGTAAACTATTCACTCTTGAGTTGAAGATTTCCAGGTTGTAGCTATCAGGAAGCACAGACTCCGGTAGGAAAGTTCTCTCATTAGCTGTACGTACAATAAATGTGTGTACGAAGGGTGGGATGTCCACCATGTACTGGTGGCGCAACGCCTTAGGTACGTCTAGTGGTCCGGTGATGGACCGGACTTGGCGGAGTCAAATTATGCAATTCCAGTGCACACTCCCCGAAATGTAAACGATAGAAAACCGAAAGGCTAGCAACTCCACGTCTATGCTCAAGATTTTAAAACTACACTTAGCCAAGCTCGCCTTGTGGATGGGTTCATTACGTATGGAAACTCTTCAGAGCGTCAGAAAGCACGTTAAGCCATTGGTACCGGCTGTCATTTAAAGACGTCATCGTTACGGGTAATCGGGATAAAGCACTGGCGTTTGAATTTGTATTGGCTAGAGTTTTTAGAGGTAGGTAACGCGGAATTTTAATTCGACAATCATCAAATCTGCGAAATGCAAAATACTTTTGAACTTTTGAATTTTGCGGGTTACCTTGGAGCGTCATCATCATCATTTCATCATGTCAGCTGAAAGACATCCATTGTTGGACATTGGCCTCCCCCAAGTATCGCCATAACGACCGTCCTCAACTTGGAGCATCACACGTCACAAATTTTCGGGGTCATACAGTTACTTCATCTGTGGTTAAATGGTTACACAAAATATTATCATTTAGAATCCGCTCTCGCCTCTCACTGAGACCACAACCTTACCATAACCGCAGAAAGCGCGTGAGCTTTATCATTCTAAAACTTTTTACTTGCCCCTGACTTTACGTTGTTTTTTTTTGTTTGACCTAGAAAGCCTATAGATGTTACTAACAGCCAGTACGGAAACGGAAACTAGTTTTTTTTTTCATAGATAGGAAAGTGAAGTGTATGTTTGTAATATCAAAATATTTTTTTATCTATCTATATTCAATGTTCAGTTCATAAAGAGAAAGTAATTTTGGTCTGTCGGTCTGTCTGTCTGTCTGTCTGTCCCTCTCTCTGAATCTCCGAAACTAAGATTAGCTGGAACAAACAGACAGACAGACAAACAGACAAAGGTTCATTAGATTCAGATTCGGATATATTTATTTGCTATCAATGTAGGTACAGATATAAGATGGTACATAGGTAAGGGTATCTAAAAATTATTACAAATTAAAAATTATTATAAATTAAAAATTATTATAAATTAACATGTCATTTTAATTAACAATCAATCAATAAATCAAATCAAATTTATTTGTAAATGTAGGTTATAGGTTAGGTTCCAATGTCAAAATAATAATAATCTAAACGTAGTAAATAAAATAAAATAATCTTTAATTCGGATAAGTGACATCCATATGGGTAATATCGCCATAAACTTCATGTCAGTGGTGTCCTCCATAAACTCAGTTAAGGAGTAGTAACATTTATGTATTAAAAATTGTTTCAGTTTCTTTTTAAACATAATATTATTATTATTTATTTTTTCGGTGGGAAAATCATCTTATGACATCCCCCGCTCTGGGCGGAGCTGGAGATAGTGTCAGACTTTTACTGACTAAAAACCCACTCCTGTTCCTTCGTTGCCTTTCGTACCAGGGCCGAGTCTTCCTTTCAGAATCAGATCCTTGGCCCCAGTAGGCTTCGACCCTGATGGGCCCCTACAGTTGCTGACATCTCCTTGAGGTGCGCGTGAAACAGTACGCGCCGTCGGCGACTTGGGCTCGGTCCGGACGGTTACCGGACGGTCGGACGGCGAACTACCCATTGCTCACCGCCCGCAAGCCCGCGTCTACTGTGGCCGGAAATCGGGATCAGAATCCCGGCGGCGGTTGGGGCGTTGCCTCACGCGATCGGCCGCCTCCTTTGCAAGCATTACTGCTTCGCAGAAGGAGGCGACCGCCTGCCACTCCTCCTCGCTCCGGACCATGGCCTGTAACCAAGGCCCGGCGCGAGAGATCACCGCCGCCGATCGCCCCCACGAGGACACGGCGTTGCTCTTCCCAAGCGGGGCACACCTCTACCATGTGCTCCACCGTGTCCTCCGCAATGGTGACACCCGGGCGTTTTTTCCGCACGGATCCGGTGCAGGAACCATCTTAACTTACCATGTCCGGTGAGGACCTGCGTCATGCGGAAAAACATATTATTATTAAGATCCATTATTTGTCGTGGAATTTTATTGAAAATAACTGGAGCCATTCGATAAATACCTATTTTTTCGAAGATAATGTTTGATTCTCTCCATTTATTTTTGTAAGAGAAAGTCGCTCTCACTGAGACCATATCTCACCATAATTACTTAGGTCTACCTAAACACAATACAAAATTGCTATATTGTCGTCTGACACTATCAAATTCAATTTTGTTTTCGAATAATGACCTGAATTGTCCTGAATTATGCTGTTTTACGTGTTTATCGTGTAGCGGAAATGAGAATGTTGAGATGGATGTGTGGTGTGACGAGAATGGATAAAGTGAGAAATGAGTATATTGAAGGAAGTTTGAAAGTGGCGCCAGTGACTGAAAAGTTGAAAGGGAATCGTTTGTCTTGGTATAGTCATGTAAAGAGGAGGGATGAAACGCATGTTACTAAAAGAGTTATGAGTGTACATGTGGATGGATGGAGAGGGAGAGAGAGGCCAAAGAAAAGATTGATGGATTGTGTGAACAGTGATATGAAAGGAAAGAAAGTTAGTGATAGCATGACGGTTGACAGGATAGAATGGAAGAAAAAAACGTGTTGCGCCGACCCCAAATAAGATGGGACAAGGGCAGGAAGATGATGATGATGACGTGTAAACCGCGGACGAAGTCGCGGGCACCAGTTAGTATATAATAAAGACAATTTAATTAAGTAGTGAGATAGATCTTTAATTAATAAATATGATAACGTTTATTTTTTTTATAAAATAGTTTATTAAAAGAACAGTTGTTCTGATCCACAAGCACCTACATTGTTTATTAGAACAAATAGAACATTGTACTCGTTGATCGTAGATTGAAAGTTAATTAAGATATGTTCTCTGGTTTTAATTAATATATATATATATATATATATATATATTCCACAACTATCACACAACGCTGTCTAGTCCCAAGCTAAGCAGAGCTTGTGTTATGGGTTCTAGACAACTGATAAACATACTTATATATTTCTAAATACATACATATATAGATAAATTACACCCAGACACAGAACAAATGATCGTGCTCATCACACAAACATTTGTCCGGAGTGGGAATCGAACCCACGACCTCCGGCATAGCAGTCAGGGCCACTAACCACTAGACCAACAGGCCAGTAATTCTTCGTTATTTATTTAATTAACACTGTCTTCTGAAATTCCCTGCTGGAGTTTGTTTCCTGAAAGGTGTAACCTAGGAGAGTGAATAGGTTACTTGTAGACAAGTGTGTTCCATCGGTGACCACATTATCGCTTACCGTCAAGTGAGATAGGGGTCAAACGCGAACCGCTATCAATAATAGAAAATTATAAAAATTGAAATACATATGTTGTAATTTTGCACCGACTTCAAAAGGAAGGAGGTTCGATTGTATTTCTTTTTATGCATTTTCACCGATCTCTCGGTCAATTGTGGACCGATTTTAAATTATTATTTGTTTAGTTTGATATTTTGATAAGCCCAAAGAGATAATATAAGATAAAGATTTTCTCCAAAACGGGAGGAATCATTGATCATTTGCCATGAAAAAAAACTGGCCAAGTGCGAGTCGGACTCGTGCACGAAAAACAAAGTTGTACGGAACCCCCGTACAAGTTTTTTTACACAATTTGTTTTATTGTTGTACTGTTTTTAGTATTTGTTGTTATTGTGGCAACAGGAATGCATCACTGTGAACATTTCAACTGTCTAGTGACAGACTCATAGTGGAATCTTAGTGGACACGGACAGTGGGGATCTGTTTTTACCCTTTGAGTACGGAACCCTAAAAATGAACAGAAAGGTTTTCCTTTGCATTGGACACTCTTTATCATAAACTTTAAACATTAAGTGGTCCAATTGTTTCTTCCAGGTGGCATCATTCTTCACAGCACTGAAGGCGAAGCAAGGTGGACATCATCATGAATACTCCTGGGCACCTCCATCAGACCATCATGGTGAGTCCACTTTATAGTTACTTTGAAAGAAAAGCAGACCTTAGAGATTTCTAGAGCAGACAGGCGCGTATGTTCCACGTGCTCCTCAAAGAGATGTCAGCAAACAGTAGGGGCCAGCAGGACCGATGCAAGGGTCGTGAGCATTTTCTGTAAAGGAAACTCTTGGTCCTAGACCGCAAAGGGGCAACTGAAGGACACAGGCGTGGTTTTAGTCAGTAAGTCTGACATGTCTGTCTTCCCAGTCCGCTCTAGAGCGGGAGATGTTAATAAATGATTTCTTGCCTTAAAAAAAAGAGCAGACAGATTTAATTGACTATTAGCTTGGTGGGTCGACCTCTAAGGCCTTTTAAGCACCGCTAGCCAAGAGCTCTTCAGCACCGTTAGCCAATCATGGAACTAAAATCTGGTTCTCAATTTTTTTCTGACGAAAAGCCATGTTTGCGGACAACGTCCGTCGGGACCGTTAGTATTAAGTAGTATAATTATAAGTGGATGCAATAGTACATTTTGATACAAGTGCAGAAAGTTTGTCATTGCGAATGAGGCGGAATCGCCACTAGCCGTAGGCGAGTTTGATATTATGTAGCCGAGGGCTACAGTGACAAATTTGCACGTGTGTCAAACGACTTTTTCAATACACTTACTCGAAAACCCGCTTTTATGTATATATGTGGCGGGAGAGAGCACGCGCACTTTGCCTGCACTAGTGCGGAAAACAGTCTATTGCGTGCCTAAAAGCGATGGTATAAGAGCGGGTTTTCGAATATGTGTATTGAAAAAGAACTTTTTCCAATTCCAATTTTTTTCTTTATTTATGTTTTTATTTAACAAAATCTTGTTTATACATCTAGCGTTGTTTTCTCATTCCAGGATATGAGAGAAGTCTGCCGGAAACCGGTAAGAAGCATTTTTATAACTATTTATTACGCAATGTAAATAAATAAGATTTTGTTAATAACTTCAAAGATTCTGTTACCTACCTAATATACAATCACGCCAGCAAGTATGGTAATTTTAATTGTACAATTACCCTACACAACAAATTAAACGGTTGAAAGGCTAATTGATCTAAGCGACAATTAAAATAAAAAAAATTGGAACCTGACTCAAACGACAGAGAAAAATTTGCTGATTCCGAATATGTATATAACTCAATATTGGAAAAAATTTCGTTTAGATCAATTAGCCTTTCAACCGTCGATTATTATTTATTTTAGTTATAAGTGTGATCTGATTTATGTTAGCTTAGATTTTTGTTGTGCAATTGTTTGAGTTCACTTTTATATTAAATTTCTTACAAATATATTAAATTCTGCTGTAAGAAAACCCAATTGTGTGTTAAGCTCGCCTTTGTACATCAGCTGTCCAATTTTTAATTAATTGTAAAATTATGCACAATAAAGAATATAAGAACATAGGCACCTTGTTTTCCTACGCCTAGGCGCTCCTTGCTGTTCGCCTCATCGCTGCCACTGTGGCGAAGTTGTCAACAGCCTCGGTCACCACGGCCTGTCATGCAATCGAAGCGCGGGACGTCGTATAGTGGCACGCGAATATTAATGACGTCATTCGACAAACCCTTGTCACCGTGGGCGTTCCGGCTGTTTTGGAACCTCATGGCCTGGCACGCGACGATGGTAAGAGATCGGACGGTATGTCTTTATTTCCATGGAAGATGGGTAGGCCTTTAGTATGGGACGCTACCTGTGTCGACACTCTTGCGCCATCCCATCTTCCTAGCTCGTCGCGCTGTGCTGGTGCTGCCGCTGCGGTTGCGGAGAACCTCAAGCGGCGGAAATATAATAACCTCATCGGTAGTTATATTTTTGAGCCGATTGGGGTTGAGACTTTTGGGCAGTGGGGTCCGAGTGCTCATGCCCTTTTTAAAGAATTATCCAAACGGCTAGTTGACACTTCACGTGACCAAAGGGCTGGCTTTTACCTCGGTCAGAGATTAAGCATTGCCATACAACGTGGCAATGCCGCCAGTCTTTTGGGCACACTGCCAGTCGACAGCGATGCGGAGGAATTTTTGACGCCATATTTTAGATAGGAGTTATTGTATTATGTAATTTTAATTAGTTAAGTGTTTTTATTGTTCTTGTTATATCGTATGTTCAAAATAAAAGAAGAGTTTTAGAATACAAAAATCATATACCTACACAAACATATTACACATACAAAACTTATTACCTACTATTTAATATAATATATTTAACTATATAGACGATACATATTCCATATACTCCATTTCTTCCAGGATTCCACTACCCCACGGAGTGGAACTCCTACGCGCCTGAACTCAACGAATCCCCGCCATACAAGACAATCCCCACCTACAAGCACAGCGAACCAGAATATGAAGATGCTGAGTATACGAAGGATATCAAGCCTCATAGTAGCTGATCAGTTTGATTCTAATCACGCAATCTTCGACAGCTGACGTCGATCGACAGTGGCGGATTTACCAGCAGGTTGAGTAGGCTTAAACCTAGGGTGGCAGATTTTTGGGGCGGCAAATTTGGGGCCCGATTTTTTTTATTTTTTGCTACTTCATAGAAATCAAAAAGTTTTGCATAACGGTTTTCTGATGTCTCACAGATAGAAGTCTGCAACAAATTTTGCTGATGACTTTCCTCTTTCACTTATCATTGCACATTCCGAGAGTAGAAAAATTCAATTGGAGTTCCAAAAAAAACTTAAAAAACTTTGAATAGTACATGACTGAGCTTTGATTAGCTCAAAAATATACACAAAAATTATTTTACGTGTAATTCCAACGAAATTTATTGTAAAAATAATGCAGGAGATGACAATTGTAGAGGCAAGAGCGGCAAAATCTGTATAGCCTATGCCTTGAAAATTTGTAAATCCGCCACTATCGATCGACGTAAAACAACATTATTGGTCGACCTCATCTTGTAGTAGTAGGTACCTATACTCCGTTCGCGTAAACATTAGACATTAAAACAAACTATTTACTGTCCTTTCAACCGATTTTGACATCTATTCCCTAGGCATAAAGACGGCACTGAAAGAAAAACAGTGGTTATAACACCAACTATTTACTGCAGCCGCCATTTGTCATGCTACCAAGGCAATAAGTGTCGCCGCACATAGGCCACATGCCACAGCCACAAAGACCGCCACGTGAAGCTAGAAGAGGCCACAAAGGAAGCTGAAGCGTACGTCAGCCACTTGTGGCAGGTGGCTGCTACTTTTTTTAACTCATGCGCGCAGTGTCATAATGAACTCTGTCGAAGGTTTAAATGCGCGAATGGCGTGCGGCGGCGTTTAGTGGCTAGTGCGGGCCACAAGAAGCGAGCAGCGGCGATTTGTAGCGTGTGCGTGCAACCGTGTGCGGTGAATTCATACTTATAAAACGTATTGTTGTTATTGTAATGTATTGTTGTTGTTTGTATTGTTTTGTGGTTGCGGGCGGTGGCCAGTATGCGGCGACCCAGAAATCAAAATCGGTACACATGCGTTTCATCCCTCCTTTTCACATTACCATACCAAGACAAACGATTCCCTTTCAACTTTTCAGTCACTAGCCACGCTTTCAAACTTCATCTAATTTTTCGAATGTGGATACACATCTTAAAAGTGTTTATCCAAAATTGCCTTTTAGAGGTCGCTTAGAGTTAGTAAAAATGATAATCAAACTAACAGGAAAAAAATATAAGAGGCTTCCCATAGTTTAAGATTATTTATTGTTTGTAGGGTTAAATTATTTATTTTGTTAGTAATAAGTAAGTGATAGCCAAGACCGATGTCAGACATAAATTAAATAAGGAGAAGGGGGTAAAAGTTGTAACTTCGTGATGTACAAGTTCATCTCTCACTCCCATTTTGACTACGGCCCTGGCTACGGTTGGCCTACCCTCTGCTTTTTTTAAACTACTATCTCCTTCTCATATTCCATCATAAGGTTGTCGGGTAGTTATCGCTGTCAGTGATAAGACCGCTAATGTACCCATCATCTTCCTGCCCTTGTCCCGTGTTATTTGGGGTCGGCGCAACACGTATTTTTCTTCCATTCTGTCCTGTCACTCGTCACGCTATCACTAACTTCCTTTTCTTTCATATCACTTCTCACACCATCCATCCATCTTTTCTTTGGCCTCCCTCTCCCTCTCCATCCATCTCTTGTAGTAACATGCGTTTCATCCCTCCTCTTCACATGACCATACCAAGACAAACGATTCCCTTTCAACTTTTCAGTCACTGGCGCCACTTTCAAACTTCCTTAATATACTCATTTCTCACTTTATCCATTCTCGTCACACCACACGTATCCATCTTAACATTCCGCCAATGTACCCATTGATTTTAAGTTTCTGTGAAATTATTACTATTTAGGAGTACAATAAAATTTATTCAATTCTATTGTAAGATTTTCTCAATAGTTACATAAAGCGAGGATATAAGGCCAGGCTTATTTTTTTCAGCATTTAGTATGTATTAAGAATTAAATTATTGTTTCAACACTTTTGGTGCCAACAACCCACCATATGGATCGTATATATACTTAGTAATTAAAAAAATACTAGCTTGACCGGGCAAACGTTTATTTATTTATTTAACAATTTATGTACACACAATAATAAAAGAAAAGGAGTTGGAAACAGAAGAATAGTACAAAGGTGATACTTATTTCTAAAGAAATCTCTTCCAGCATACCTGCGAAAGGGAAACTGAACGTTGTTTTGCCATTTATGATTTGTCCTAAAAAATTATTTATATTTACTCAAATCTATTGGTACACAATACCGTTGCCGACGTCTGTTAGTCGATAACGTCACCGGCCCACGCTGAAAACCAGCGCTGTGGACTCATCGCATTTTGCGTGTGGACAAACGGCCGTACGCTCAGCATAATGCCGATGCTGAGCGTACGGCCGTTTTGCTCGGACGTGGCGCATATATGTTATTTTAAATTATGTTTGTCTTGCAAAATGTTTGCAATATGTTAGTTTTAAGCTTGCGCCTTTACCGGCAAGTAAAGAGTTTTTCTTTCTTCTTTCTTTCAATATAAATTATTTCCCACCCTTATCCTTGGTATAAAAAATAGCCTACGACCTATTCTCAGACCTATCAGACATTCACAAAAAATTTCATGAAAATCGGTCAAGCCGTTTCTAAGGTGGTCGATAACAAACACTGTGATTTTTATACATTTGATAAGTATCCTAAGCTTATTTAAATTTGGCGTCGCTAGTCGAGTCCTGGGCATGAACGGAAGTCAGGGAGGCGGGGTGTCGGTATACGAACGAATTATTATGTATTTTATTGTGTATTATGTTCTTGGCACCATTTTTCATTTTAATACAGTAACTACGGACATTTTTTTGCATTATTATATTTTGTCTTACTACACATAATTTATATAATTATCTAATCGACAATGTTCAGTGTGATTGCAAATTCTTAATGTGAGAAAATATCTAAATTATTTAATTCTTTATTTGTGGTTTATTTTTGTTTTAATTATATTGCATGTATTGCTACTTTCTAAGCCCTAGAGGCAAAACATACCCAACTAGCAAAATAGCCATAAGAATAATCCGTAATAAGAGCTTAGACCTTATAATAGGTTTATATCTGTCTTGGCAAAGATTATGTAACTTATAAAGGCACCTTATAAGACGTATTGTGTTAAAAGACACTTATAAGTGTATTCGTTCTTACAATAGCATTATCAAGATTAATGTAAGATGAAAAAGCACTTAATGAAACCATCATACAACTACTAGAAGTGCAAATAATCTTACAAGGTGCGCCCAATTCAATACAGACGTTTAGAAGTGTGTTATAAGAGACATCTTGCTAGTTGGGTAGCGCCCTCAATGTATTAAATAAGAACTTATAATTTATCTATGTTTAACAATGAATAATTGAATCTTGAATCATGTTCTTGGCACCGAAAGTGATGTTAGCCTCATCATAGGAATAAATGAGTACAATTAGTCTTTTAATAATAAATAAAACTGCGTTTTTATTTTATAAGGGTAACTTATTTATTGCATAATAAAAAATATATAAAAAACGGACGGAATTTCATTTTATCTTAAATTTATAATTTACAATTTTTATATATACAGAATACATCATTGAGACATTATTTATTAGTATAAAAATTAAGCTTATTATGGAATGTCAATATTGAGATTCAATTCTTATTTACATTAAAAAAATCTTTATAAAAGTCACTAGAATAATAATAATAATATATAACAGTATACTTATATAAAAAAAAATATTTTATAAAATACCAAAACATCAACTTCTGTATAAAAAATACATTTTTGAGCCATAAAAAATCACATTTCAGTTTTACTTGTAAAAAGATACAAATTAAAGCTAAATAAATTGTAATGAATTTTTATTTTTATTTACAATATCACAAAAATAATAAATAAAAAACGTAAAATGGCTGTGATAATACTTTTCTCTTTAATTTGTGATTTTAATAATTATCACATTATGTTCTTATTATTTTGAGCATAATATTCACAAATAAATAAAATAAGATTCCAATTCTATAAGAGAGTTTTGTTCTATGAAATTTACATCAGATCACCCTCCACGAAAAAGAAATGGAGTGATGTATTTCATCACTCCATTTTTCGTATTTTTTTGGTCGTAAAAATACGACACTGGCGATATGGACAGAAAAATATTTGTCGGATTATATTCTATTTATCGAGTCTTTCAAGATATATAAATTATTTCCCAAATTGTTTTTAATTATCTTAGAAAACAATGGAGGCAGCCAAATCTCCACTTTTCTCTGGTCTGGTATTTTTTTTTATTATTGTGTGTAAAAGGAGGAGGGTTGAAAATAATTACTTAAATATTGAAAAATGACAAAAAAGGTGAAACACTCTGTTTAGGCAATAATTCGGTAACAGAAACTTTTCTTTTTTTGAGTGTGTAAAGGGCATAATATACCTGTCATCAACCCTCCTCCTTTTCTAGTGTATCCTGCAAAGCGGACAGGTGGGTCATATTCGAACCAGTTGCCTACACACATTGTAGACCAAGATCTTAGCTAAGTTAGTTTCAGAATGAAAAGAAAATTGAAGTAAGGAAAATTATTGATTTGTCACATAGCTCACTCAGCTAATAGTATATTTTGATTTATGTGGGCAAACGTCATTGCAGCCGAGGTGAAATATACGCCCGAGCAGAAGGCGAGGTCATTATGTAGCCGAGAATCAATGACATTTGTCATTATCATTTTATCAACAATTATTTTCACCACTACAAATCTTCAGTAATCTTAAAACACACACTCAAAAAGATACATAGCGTTATCAAAATCGAGTCACTCACCAGTCCTAACACACTGTTACCGCTACCAAACCAGCTATATTTCACTTTTTTCTTTGTTAATCTTCTTTTATCCACCACCAGCTTTTTAGGCCAAGAGTTATAATCTGCTGGCACTTTTTGACACTGACTCGGATGCCATTTCCTTGGAGTATTATTCGAATTTTTAGCTTGAATACAAACTTCATGGGTTTTCCCATCTTGCAAGGAGACTTTGAAAGTATCATCGATAGGAATAGTCAGAAATCTGAGGTTGTAAGCAACGTCGGATGAAAATTGTAGTTTATTTGTGTTGTCGCGGATGTAGATTATGAAGTCTCCAACATCTTCGTTTGATGTTATGAACCAGTGAGCGTAGATTGAGGATTGTGAGCTGAAAATAAAATTAGATTAATAAATGTATTTCAATTCATATGATGTTACTGACACCCACTGACTCGGAAAGCACGTAACGGCCCGTTCACGACCTTACCGCTGTGAGCAGTATATAAGCACGGGGCGGCGAGCGGTAAGATTAAAAGTATGAAAGTGTTTAAAGCACGCCACGACACGCCGCTCATAGCGGCCCGCGCCCGCGCACCGCTCGCCACTAAGACCGAAGTCTTGACCAGGCCATATAGCTGTTAGTCCCGGTTGTCATTCGTAGATTCTTTGACAGTCGTTACAGGTAATCAGACGGTAGAAAGTCTGGCCATCAGTCTATCCAAGGAGTATCCTGTTGCCCAGTAACTGGATTGTGGAGGTCTGATAGGCAGTCGCTCCATGTAAAACACGGGTAGTCAACCGCGTCCGGTTGGACTGGAAGCCAACCCCGAGCTAGTTGAGAATATTCTAGGGACTTTCATGAAGAAAATGGCGTACTGACTTGTTGCCAAGCAGTAGGCTTTTATCGGCTGATTATAACAAAAATATTTTAACAAATTGGTTACAAATAACACTTTAACACGTCATTTTTTAGAGTTCCGTAACTCAAAAGGGCAAAACGGAACCCTTATAGGATCACTTGTCCGTCTGTCTGTCTGTCAAGATCCTTTATCTCGGGAACGCGTGGAGGTATCGAGTTGAAATTAAAACCATATACTCAGGTCTGCGGTCCCTTGAAGCTGTGAAAATATCAAACGTCTGAGTTAACGAAAAAAAAGACACGGTTGTTTATGTTGCAAAAAACGTATATTTCGACACTCTCAAAGGAATCAAAATTTATAGGATACTTCCCGTTGACCTAAAATCCTCAAATTTGGCATGAAGCAAGGTCTCATAACACAAGTACAGGAAAACTCAACACAAATCTGAAAACTGTAAATTTGTATTAGTGTCAAACTTTTTGCGGCTTGGAAAAATCTTCGTAACTCAATTCGCGAATTGAACTATTTTAATAGGTACGTTTGTACGGAACCAGGTGGTTCCTAGCTGACTACCCTGAGAAGAAACACCGAAACAAACTCATAGATTTAGCTATTTAGTAATTTTTTCCTCTTTAGGAGAAGGAATGGGCCATAATCCCGCACGCGGGCCCAGTATCGATGCAGGGGATGTTACATATCACGATATGATTCCTCATATATTGTAAGGTAGTCTTAAGATTGCGTCATTTCGCGTAAACAGTGTTTTTTCTTCCCTGTCTTAGAATTTTTTGTTTAAAAGACATGATTTTTCCCTCACGATAATATTGCTTTATCGTTTTGAAAACATACATGAAAAACAATTTAAAAAAATATGAAAAAATTATAGTTTAACCGATTTTTTTAAATATTATCACAGCTTCCATACATTTTGGTGTTTAACATAAATTCAAAAAGAATCTCTCCGGCGGGGAATCGAACCCCGGTCTCCCGCGTGACAGGCGGGGATACTTACCACTATACTACCGAAGATGCTTTTAAAAAGGCAAAATTTACTACCTATTGGTAGCCGAACCTGAGTTGCAAAAAGACTAGAGAGATGATTATTGAAGAGCGATGACCACGATGGCTTCTAAGCGCGGTTATAATAATTAATAATAATATTCCACAACTATCACAAAACGCCTTCTAATTTTTTCGAATCGCAAAAACAGTTCTTATTTTTGTGACGTACCTACAAATTTAGTTTTCAGATTTTTTCCAATACTTGTGCTATGAGACCTTGTTTCATGCCAAATTTCACGATATATCTGAGTTCCTATGGCCACCTTCCGGTTCCATCAACAGATCAGCTCCATGTCATAATAATTTTGCATTGTCATCTGATTAACACATGCATGCGCAAAATTTCAGCTCAATCGGTAATCGGGAAGAGGAACAAATTTAATTTGCAAGATTTGATGATAGACAAACAAACATCTAGCCATTGTCGAGCAGTGGTGGCCGAGTGGTAACAGCCCCGACTTACGAGTTACAGATTGCGGGTTCAAACCCAGCCAGACACATTTCTTTCATCACCACTGCTCTCAAAACGGTGAAGGAAAACATCGTGAGGAAACCGACATGTCCTAGAACCAAAAATTCGATGACATGTGACATCCACCAACCCGCACTGGACCCGCGTGGTGGATTTCAAAAGTCAAAAGTCAAAAGTCAAAAATTTTTTTATTTCACATAGGCCTACATGGGCACTTATAAAACGTCAGAAGCTAGTGCACGGTTCCAAATTGGTCGTTTCCTATGGAGAAGAACCGGCAAGAAACTCCATGGTTACTCTTTTAAAAAAATGATTGTTTACAATATTTTCATATTACAGTATTAATAGACATTATGTAAGAACAGTGTAGACCAGTCGATATTGTACCCAAAAGCACAATAAAAATAATAATATTTAAAAAAAAAAAGTGAGTCGTAATAGGAAGTAACCTAAGAATTCGCGAAGTCCACGGTGTTCTCACATTCACATTAAAAAAAAAAAAAAGAAGCTATATAAAAAAAAAAACAAGAACAATAAGTAATTACAATTATCAATAAATGACATGTCAACAAAAAGAAAATTACTAACGAATTTATGGTGGTTGGCGTCTACTAATATAAAAAATATTGCAAAAGCAATGTGTAGGAAGAAAAGAAAAAATGTATATATTACAACAAATGTGGAGCAGTTAATAGATAGATGTACACAATATTATGAGTTACCAGGGGGCCACATGTGCAGAAGCAGTCATTGCCAAACAAGCGTGTCTTCGACATAGTCTTTAACCTTGTAATACGCTTTTTTAGTTAGGACACGCTTAATATGGGTTTTGAACTTGCCCTCGCTAAGTTCAGTCACCGCCTTTGGTAGCTTGTTATAAAAGCGTATGCTGTTTACTAAAAATGACTTGCTGGTCTTAGCTAATCTCCATTTGGGTAATACAATTTCGTGTTTACTGCGCGTATTTATGTTATGAAAATCGCTTCTAATTTTGAAAAGTCCTAGGTTTTTACGAACGTACAAAATACTTTCCAAGATATAAAGAGAAGGCAGAGTAAGTATATCGATTTCTTTGAATTTATTTCTGAGGGACTCGCGAGGACTCATTTTATAAATAGCCCGGATTGCTCTCTTTTGCAATATGAAAATTGAGTCCACATCAGCTGCAGATCCCCACAGTAAAATGCCATAAGACATAATACTGTGGAAATAAGCATAGTAAACTAACCTAGCGGTGGCTACATCTGTCAATTGCCTTATTTTTCGTACTGCATATGCGGCTGAGCTTAATCTACCTGAAAGAGTTCTAATATGAGCGCCCCACTGCAGTTTAGAATCGATAGTTATACCTAAAAACACAGTTTCCGTAGTAACATCAAGTTTGTTGCCGTCTAGAATTAGATTGACGCCAACTTGAGGAACATTTGGTAATGAAAATTTCATACATTTAGTTTTATTCGCATTTAATAAGAGATTATTAGCTGCGAACCATTTCGAAAGAACAGTCAGACTTTCATTGACTTGCAAGACATCCCTATCTTTTCTATCCACTTTAAAAATAAGAGAAGTGTCATCAGCAAACAGAATGATATCGGATAAATTAGCCATCATATAAGGAAGGTCATTAATATAAACTAGAAAAAGAAAAGGGCCAAGAATTGAACCCTGGGGCACGCCCATCTTTATTAAAGACCCCGAAGACGTCGCCCCATTAATGGATACTTTTTGCTGCCTGTAAGATAAATAGGAAAAAACAAGATCAGCAGCTCGTCCACGAATTCCGTAATGATGTAATTTACGGATCAGAGTATTATGGTCAACACAGTCAAATGCTTTTGAGAGGTCACAGAATATGCCAATAGCATCCTGGGACTTCTCCCAGGATTCCAAAATGTGACTGATGAGTTTCACTCCTGCATCCGTCGTTGACCTTCCTTTCGTGAAGCCAAACTGATGACTATGCAAAATCCTATTTGAATTGAAATGAGATTTAGGCCCATACCCTCTCCTAGAGAGGAGGCCTGAGTCCCAACAGTGGGAACATTGTAAGGCCGATTATGCTATGCTAAACAAACATCGGGGACAGGTGAAATTAGATAAAAGCTTGTAAAAAGGAAGTCATTGATAGCGTAACTGTTGACAGGACACATCATCATTTCAGCCGAAAGACACCCAGAAAGGAAGAAGTCGCCGACGGTGCGTGGTGTTCCACGCGCGCCACAAGATGTCAGCAAACCGTAGGGGCCCAGCAGGGTCGAAGCCTACTGGGGCCATGGGTGATGCGAAATAGAACCACGGGGCCTTGGAACGAAGGCAAAAAAGGAACCGGAGTGGGTCTGACACGCCATTTCGCCCCACCCAGGGGCGGGAGATGTCATTAGATGATTTTCCACAAAAAAAAAATTCTATACTATGTTTTTTTTAAAGTTATATTCTCCTATTATATTTGGTGTTTTTTTAAGCTATTGCCTGGTTCTAAAAAAATACAAAAAGAATCTCTCCGGCGGGGAATCGAACCCCGGTCTCCCGCGTGACAGGCGGGGATACTTACCACTATACTACCGAAGATGTGAGAGACTCGACGAAATAACGCATCCATTGGTAAAATTAGTAAGTGTTAATATATTAAAAAAATTGTTTGAACAACTGATTTAAATTTACATTCTAAAATAACAAAAGCAATAGATCAATGAAGTTTATTTATTCAATTGGATATTACCTTGCATTTTCTACATCTGCACTAATATTATAAAGAGGTAAAGTTTGTTTTTTGTTTGTAGGAGGTAATCTCTGAAAGTACTGGTCCGATTACGAAAATTTTTTCACCGATACAAAGCTGCTTTATTCCTAAGTGACATAGGCTATATTTAATGTATGCGGGCGAAGGCGCGGGCAGAAGCTAGTGTTTTATATACCAAACAACAGATAAAACTAAAAATAAATCTTTTTATTAATAAGATGACTGGGAGTATCGAGGACATCTCGCCATCTATTTTATTCGCGTGTAAACTAATAGCGGTGACGTCATATTTAAATTTTTGCATATCCTTATTTTGTTACTTGTTAGATTCCCCTTCTATCTCAACAACACAACAACAACAACAACACAAGACAACAACAACAAATCAACAACAAGTCAACAATGTGTCAATGTTATCTAGAAGTCCGTGATAAGACCTGTCTTACTGTATGGATCAGAATGTTGGGCTGTGAAAAAGACGGATGAAAAAAGATTGCACGTAGCGGAGATGAGAATGTTAAGATGGATGTGTGGTGTGAAGAGAATGGATAAAGTGAGAAATGAGTATATTAGGGGAAGTTTGAAAGTGGCGCCAGTGACTGAAAAGTTGAAAGGGAATCGTTTGTCTTGGTATGGTCATGTGAAGAGGAGGGATGAAGCGCATGTTACTAAAAGAGTTATGAGTTTACATGTAGATGGATGGAGAGGGAGAGGGAGACCATAGAAAAGATGGATGAATTGAGTGAAGAGTGATATGAAAGAAAAGGAAGTTAGTGATAGCATAACGAATGACAGGGCAGAATGGAAGAAAAAAACATGTTGCGCCGACCCCAAATAACACGGGACAAGGGCAGGAAGATGATGATGATGAGATTCCCCTTCTATCAGATTTCAAAGGTTATTAAATATGTGTTGCGATACCAGTGAGCCTACTGTGCAGGGGTAGATAGTGTCACTAACTTTATAGTTTCTGAGATAATACTGGAATTTTACTAACATTAGTTATAAGTTAATTTCTTGTTACTAACAATTTTATGGACTGTTTGGATATTTATATTTTATTTTAGTTTATTTTATTTATTAAATTACATAACATTTAATGGATCTGAAATATTTTTTTGTAATTGCAACTTTAGACAAAGTTTTTATTATTATTTTATTTATTTTTAGGGTTCCGTAACTCAAAACGGAACCCATATAGGATCACTTTGTTGTCTATCTGTCTGTCAAGACTGCAAGACCCTTTACCTTGAGAACGCGTGGAGGTATCGAGTTGAAATTAAAACCATATACTCAGGTTTGCGGTCCCTTGAAGCTGTGAAAAAATTAAACTTCTGGGTTAGCAAAAAAAAAAGATACGGCCGTTTACGTCGCTAAAAAGTATATTTCGTTACTCTCAAGTGAATCAAAATTCATAGCCTTACTTCCCGTTTATCTAGAATCCTGAAATTCGGCATAAAGCAAGGTCTTATAGCACAGATAAAGAAAACAGTAAATTTTAAGTTACGTTACAAAAAAAAACAATTTTTTGGCGAATCAGAAAAGTCTTTGTAACTCAATTCGACTGGTTTCATAAGTAAGTTTGTATGAAACCCTCAGTGCATAGCATAGCATAGCATAGCATAGTCGGCCTTTTAATGTTCCCACTGCTGGGACTCAGGCCTCCTCTCTAGGAGAGGGAATGGGCCGTAATCCACCACGCGGGCCCAGTGCGGGTTGGTGGATGTCACGTGTCTTTGAATTTTTGGTTCTAGGACATGCCGGTTTCCTCACGATGTTTTCCTTCACCGTTTTGAGAGTAGTGGTGATGAAATAAATTACACAAAGTAATGCAAAGTTTACAAAATATTTTTTTTAATTTTACGATTCAACACCAGACCTGGAACTTACTATCTGTAGGCCATATAAGTATTTATTTCGTACGGGCATCGAATTAAAAAAACTCGGCAAGTGCGAATCGGACTCGCACTCTGAGGGTTCCGTACAAACTTACTCATGTAGAGTTCAATTTTAAGTTTTTTCCAATTTTTTTTTCTATCTTGCTTAAAGCATAAACATAGACATGACCGACGATGGAGCACATGAGTTTCTAATGCATGAAGTGTTAATAAATAAATAAATAAAAATACTTACTACTGAATATCCCTAAACGCCAAATCTGGTTCAGAAACAAAATCGAAGGCGCTCTCCCCATCATTGTTGCTATGCTCCAAAATCATCGTATCAACTTCAGTGTTGCCCGTGCACAATAATCTATCTTCGTCTACAGTCAATATATTTTCATTTTGTAAAGTAACCGGCTCAGCACAGGTTAGATTTTGGTATTTTTCGTCCATCTTGAGTAAAGATGGAACCATGTGGTTCAGATAGTGCTTTAGTGGACGGGTGAAGCAGTCACATTTTAAGCTGTTTCCTGAAAATAAAAGGAAACAAAATAAGTTTTAAATGTTATGCGAGCAGGCGTACACCAAGCGTATGATGACCCGTAGGGGCCCAGCAGGGTCGAAGCCTACTGGGGCCTAGGATTTGTTTCTGAAAGGAAAACTCGGTCCCGGACGAAGGCAAAGAAGGAACAGGAGTGGATTTTTAGTCAGTAAAAGTCTGGCACGCCCTCACGCTCTGCCCAAGGCGAGGGATGTTGTTGACGATTTAGACCCACCTAGAAAAAAAAAGCGTATAATTACGAATACGAGTTTCTGAAGCTACGCGTTCAGGAGGCCTTATGCGACTGTTTTGTGACAGTTACACGACAATGTTGATATAGCACGACTTTCATGAGATATTTAAGTACGCCATATGCGAAGAAAATCGCAAGACTTTCTTAAGATAGTTGCCCGATCGCTTTGCAATAGTTGCCCGACTGTTTTGCGGTAGCTGCCCAACTATTCAGCGATAGTTATCCAACTGTTTTGCGATAGTTGCCAAACTGTTCAGCGATAGTTGCCCGACTATTTTGCGACAGTTGCGCCACAGATTATTAATTTAGTTTAGATTTACTACTAACCTTGAAACAACACCGTCAATCCCTCATGCCTCACTTTCCTGACCAACTTAGGTTCGAAGCTAGTCAGCTCGTTCTGTCTCACGTCTAACAACTTGAGCTGCTTGGCCGAGATTATGTTTTCAATAGGCAGTGTCTGTAGCGAGTTGTTGCGCAGGTGTAGCTCTGTTATGTTTTCTGGGAAACTAAATTTGATTTCGGCTGGAATTGTAAAAAGATAAAGTACATATTAGTGAAAGAATTTTCAGAATCGGTTCAGTACGAAACTACTATACTATAGGACTTGACGGTTGTCAGGATAGAATGGAAGAAAAAAACGTGTTGCGCCGACATCAAATAAGACGGGACAAGGGCAGGAAGATGATGATGGTTCAGTACTTTCCTAAAATGCAAAGGGTTTGCCAGTTTAAAAGGGAATGGACTTTAATCTACGACGCGGGCCCAGTGCGGATTGGTGGATGTCACATGTCTTCGATTTTTTGGTTCTAGGATATGCCAAACCGGCATGTCCTCACGATGTTTTCCTTCACCGTTTTGAGAACGGTCGTGACGAAATAAATTACACAAAGTAATGCGCCTGGCTGGGTTTGAACCCGCGACCTACAACCCGACCGTTGTCGTTACCACTCGGCCACCACTGCTAAACATACTTATATATTATTTTTATTCTAAATACATACAGATTATAAATAAATTACACCCAGACGCAGTACGAATGATCGTGCTCATCACACAAACATTTGTATTGGCTGGGAATCGAACCCACGACCTCTTCCATAGCAGTCAGGGCCACTGACCACTAGATCAACAGGCCAGTCACACAGTATAGATTATTTTTTATTATTAATAGTCTATTAGTACATTCACTGCTTGGAAAAATCCTCTCCTAAATCTTTAATTTTTTAAAATCATTTAAAAACTTACATGTTCTTGAAATCATGTCTTTCAAGTTATTATGAGATAAATCCAAAACTTCCAACGATGTGAGGTTTCCGAGAACATCTGAAAAAATTATATTTAAAAAAATCTTAGATATTATATACATTACTAACTTCTGACAGCGGCTTAGCCCGCGTGGAAGTCGGTTTCTCCATACAAACTTCCAACCCCCGTTTTACCCTCTTAGGGGTAGAGTTTCGTAAAACCCATTCTTAGCGGATGTCTACACCTGTGTTTTGTAGGATTTGAAGGTGTTATAGTTTCTGTGATTTCGTGATTAATCAATGAGTGCTATTTCGCTTTTATATATATAGAAGATTTAAACTGGTAAAAATGATTTGAGGAGTTAATAAGTAAAAATTATCAGTTATTTTTTAATTATGTATGCAAAAAAAATTACGTAGTCCATAAAGTTACTCATATTCATTTAAAACTGCCACTATTATTATTATTTATTTTATATTTTACTTAATATTGCGTGAACTATAATTATGTGAATTTGCAAATTAGATACTCATTTAATATTCCTACCCCGGCAAGGGTATATGTGATTCCGTCTAATATTAATATCTTCATACACCATGTACTCAGAAATAAACGATTCTATTCTAAAATTCGATTTCAGATACGAATTATGTACAATCAAACATTCAACTACGTAAAAAGGCAGCAACAATCAACACTGAAAGTTAATACAAGTCTCAACTAACGACTGCACGCGCACGAACAAACTACAGAAAATAAAACAATACTTTAAGTTCCCCAGGTTGTAGCTATCAGGAAACAGACTTCAGCAGAGAATTCATTTTTTTTAGCTGTACACACGATGAATGGGTTCCTAATCTCTTTGAAATTATATAAACTAGGAATTGACTGCGATGGTAAGCAGTGATGCAATCGTTGATGGTGAGGCGCACGTAGTTTAAAGAGCCTATTCACTCTAGCCATGAAGACACCTAAATTATAATCGGACGGGAAGAACGCTGCAGACAAGTTGTTCCAGTCCTTCGATGTACGCGGTATAAACGACGATGATTTTATTAAAATTAAACCCCTCGAGCGCCGATTGTACATACGTCTGTACAACTTGAGTGACCTTGAAAAACGCTTAATAACCGTTTTGTACATACGGGTGTACGAAATTTATTGGGCCTAAAATATTGGTCTCTATATTTTCTGGAAAAATCCAGAAAAAGTTTTTTTTTTATTTCTTTTTTTTTCGCGCAATTACGTAATAATAATACCCCTATACATAGAACCACTTACTATTTCTAATGTCGTTTATAAAGTTCCCAGCGAGGTTTAGCTTCTTAACTTTCTGCGCGCCCAGCGTCAGGTCATGCGTCAGCACTGGAATCTCGTTGTAGCTGAGGTCAATCTCTCGCAGCCTGTAGGGGATCCAGGGGCTGGAGGGGAACATCTTCTTTGTCAGAAAGCCAATTTTGTTGTGGCTTAGGATTACCTGGAATGGGAAGACAGTGTTTTATTAGGCTTTTTGTTTTTTTTTTTTTTTAACGCGGATAATCTACCAATGACTTTTCGCGCTCTAAAGTGGAGCAAGAGGGCGTGTTCAGACTTTTATTGACTAAAACCACAACTGTGTCCTTCAGTTGCTTTCTAGTACCACTAGTTTCTGATAAAATAAGAGATTTAGATCGTATTAATGTGTAGCTACATCTATGGCATCACATAAGAACTAATCCTGCATCGCGCAATCAAAGTTCTCCGCGCAATTTGAATATATACGACAGCCCGAAATCATCTAACGGGCAGTTGCCTACCAGACATAACACGTCTGGTCCTCCCTTTTCAACGGACGTTAGCGGGACTTTACTCTCTGTTCCGCCTACCTCCAAAAATGTGATTATTAAAAAGTTTTATTTAGACAGACACGGTTGCCAAGGGTAACACCATTTTTTTTTTTTCTTTAATAAAACTTTACTTCACACCAGGGATAACTCCTGTATGGAGGGTGATTTTACATACATGTAAAATCACATTGACAAGACACCTATACTCCATCTATTTAGGTAATTAACTAAATGTAAACAATTTTGACATGTCTTTTATCTGAAAGTTGTCTAAAAATTTTATATAAAAATGTTTAAAAAAAATTATTTACCTATACCGATTTTTGGTAATTAACTAAATTGAAATAATCTTTGTATGTCTTTTATACAATTTTTTATATATAAAAAGACATATCAAGATTGTTTACGTTTAGTTAACTACCTAAACAAATGGAGTATAGACCCGGAATACCTATCTGTAGGCCATACAAAAATTTGTTCCGTGTGGGAATCGAACCCGCAACACGCTGCGCAACAGTCAATTCCCAACAAGTAGCAAAGCTAGTTTTAAATAATAACGTACCTCGTCTAAAGACAGGCAATCATCCAGCAATCCATTTGTCTTGTTATCTATCTTCTCTAAGAAATTATGCGATAAATCCAACTTCCTGGAAAACAAAATAAGCAAAATTCAATACAATTATCTACTAAAGTCTGGTCGACATAATTGCAAGATAGACAAAGAGGACAAACGTTTGTGTGATGAGCACGATCATTTGTTCTGTCTGGGTGTAATTTATCTATATACTAGCTGACCCGGCGAACTTCGTACCGCCTTTCGACATTCGTTACGCGCGTTTTTTTAAATTTGCAAAATTAAATGTATATTTTTCAATATTTCTGAGAGATTTTCTTAATACTTTTTCCGTAAGAACCTTCTCCTAGTAATAACAAATACAACAAAAAAAGAATTAGTGAAATCGGTCCAGCCATTCACGCGTGATGCCGTGACCAAGGAAAACGGGTTTCATTTTTATATATTTAGATGTGTGTATTTAGAAATATATAAGTATGTTTATCAGTTGTTTAGTACCCATAACACAAGCTCTGCTTAGCTTGGGACTAGACGGTGTTGTGTGATAGTTGTGGAATATTATAGTTGCGCGACTACTTTGTGATAGTAGCGCGACTGTTTTGTGATAGTAGCGCGACTATTTTGTGATAGTAGCGCGACTGTTTTGTGATCGTTGTGCGACTGTTTTGGGATAGTGGCGCGACTGTTTTGTGATAGTAGCGCGACTGTTTTGTGATAGTAGCGCGACTGTTTTGTGATAGTTGCGCGACTGTTTTGTGATAGTTGTGCGACTATTTTGGGATAGTGGCGCGACTGTTTTGTGATCGTTGTGCGACTGTTTTGGGATAGTGGCGCGACTGTTTTGTGATCGTTGTGCGACTGTTTTGGGATAGTGGCGCGACTATTTTGGGATAGTGGCGCGACTGTTTTGTGATAGTAGCGCGACTGTTTTGTGATAGTGGCGCGACTGTTTTGTGATAGTAGCGCGACTGTTTTGTGATAGTAGCGCGAATGTTTTATGATATTAGCGCGACTATTTTGTGATAGTTTAGTAATTATACAACTATTTTGGGTGTACAATAAAGTTGGTTCTATTCATTTTTTGCGTGGAAAATCATCAAATAACTTCTTCCACTCTGACCAGACGGGGTAGTAGTGTTTTTTTAGGTGGGAAAATCATCTAATGACAAATCCCGCTCTTGGGCGAAACGCGGGGTAGTGTCAGACTTTAAACGACTAAAAACCCACTCCTGTTTCACTTTCAGACTACCCGTGACCCCAGTAGGCTTCGACCCTGCTGAGCCCCTACGAGCTGACATATTCCTGAGGCGCGCGTGGAACAATACGCGCCGTCGACGACTTGGACTCGGTCCGGACGGTTACTTGACGGTCGAACGGCGGGCTACCCATTGCTCGCCGTCCGCAACGGAGCCCGGTGGCAACTTCCGACGCCTGGGGCGTCTTCGGCAGACGACGTCTTATTCTATTCTAATCTTCATCATCATCTTCCTGCCCTTGTCCCGTGTAATTTGGTGTCGGCGCAACACGTTTTCTTCTTCCATTCTGCCCTGTCACTTGTCATGCTATCACTAACTTCCTTTTCTGTCATATCACTCTTCACACAATCCATCCATCTTTTCTTTGGCCTCCCTCTCCATCCATCCACATGTAAACTCATAACTCTTTTAGTAACAGCCGTTTCATCCCTCCTCTTCACGTGACCATACCAAGACAAACGATTCCCTTCCAACTTTTCAGTCACTGGCGCCACTTTCAAACTTCCCATACTCATTTCTCACTTTATCCATTCTCGTCACACCACACAACCATCTTAACATTCTCATCTCCGCTACGTGCAATCTTTTTTTATCCGTCTTTTTCATAGCCCAATATTCTGATCCATACAGTATGACAGGTCTTATCACGGACTTGTAGATTTTACCCTTCAACTTGAGGGACATCCATGGGTCACAAGTTGTTCCCGTGACCTGTCGCTATTTCATCCATCCTGCGTTGATCCGATGTGTTACGTCCCGGTCTACCTCACCATCCCCTTGGACGAGTGACCCGAGGTACCGAAAGTCGGAGCAGATCGGTATGGGCGTTCCAGCGAGAGCTAAAGGCACTGGATTGGAGAGACCGCCGAAATCGCAGAACAAATTCTATTCTAATCTTATAGAAATACTTTTATTCGGGACAGACACAGCACATACACATACGCCTGCACGCATACACACACACACGTACATGGCATATTTTGTCTTACCTTAAAGCCACCAATCCTTTAAAAGCCTCATTCGGGATATGTTCCAGCTTGTTGCCACTGAGCGACAGATCAAGCAACTGTGCGATTCCGTTGAACGTGCGTTGTGCGATAGTTGTCAGTTGGTTGCGCGACAAATCTATCTTGAATGTTGTGGGCAAGTTGCCGAAGGCGGAACGGCTCAGCTCTGTCATATTATTATCCTGAAAAATGAGAAAAAAACATATTGTTATAAAGTAATCCTGAGACGTTAAAATTATCAAAACCTCTGATTAATGTTACTGTGGATGAAATTTAAAAAACAAACAGGATATTTGTTAGCTACACACAATTATATGAGTGTGAGTTGAAATTAAAACCATATACTCAGGTCTGCGGTCCCTTGAAGCTGTGCAAAAATCAAACATCTGAGCAAAAAACGTATATTTCGACACTCTCAAGGGAATTACAATTCATAGGGTACTTCCCGTTGACCTAAACTCCTGAAATTTGGCATGAAGCAAAGTCTCATAGCACAAGTATAAAAAAAAACTGAAAACTGTTTTGTAGTTACGTCACAAAAAAATTTTTTGCGATTCGGAAAAATCTTCGTAACTCAATTCGGGAATGGGAACTGTTTTCATAAGTAAGTTTGTACACAGCCCTCAAGGCGCGAGTCCGACTCGCACTTGTCCAGTTTTTTTATTTTCATGACAGAGTGGACAAAACACACATCCCTCAAACTTATCACATTTTCTGTCCAGCTCAATTTTTGAAAAAAAAAGGGCATCCTATATATACTTACCTGCAGCGGCAGGACGTATCTGGCTTTTGCTAAACTAAAGCCACACTCGCGTCCTTCAGTTACCCTTTGCGCTCTAGGAGCACGGGTTTTCTTTTCAGAAATTCCCTGCGGCCCAAGCGGGCATCGACTTTATTGGGCCCTTGCGGTAAGCTGGATATCTTATTGAGAAGCACGTGGAACACTATCCTATCGACGATTTGGGCTCGTTATCGGACGGCCCGACGACGAGCTACCCATTGCACGTCGTCTGCCAGCCCGCACCTACGGTGGCTGGAAATCTGGATCTGGGTCCTTCGCTAACATTACTGCTTCGCAGAAGAAAGTAGCCACCTGCCATTCCTCGCTCTAGACCATGCCCAGTACCAGGGTCCGGCGCTACAGGTCGCCACCGGACGGCCGGAAGACGACCTACCTATTGCTAGCCGTCCACAAGCCCGCGCCTACGTTGCCTGGTCACGCATGAAAAAAAATGTACTTACCTGGACATACAAATACTGCAAACTGCTTAATGTAGACAAGGCTTCCCAAGGCGGTTTTGTCAAGCCGTTATTAGACAGATCAAGCGCTTGCAGCGTCAGTAAGCTGGAGAAGCTGTCCGACGTGAGCGAGTCGGCCAACATGTTGGACGACAGGTTGAGTCGGAGGAGGGCGTTCATCGAGGGCCACGTGTTCGGCTTGATCTCCGTTAGGTTGTTATAGGCAACGTTGAGTTCGCTGTGGAGATTGAATAGCAAAAATTATAATATAATTTCATCTATTTTACTTATTTATTAAATTAATTTATGTACAAAAATAATAATAAAAAAGAAGAAGGAAACAGAAGAATAGTACAAAGGTGTTGCTTAATTCTAAAGAAATCTCTTCCGGCTGAAAGAGAGTTGGAGAAAATAGAGATGAAGACACTGAGTGTAGAAGTAAAAGGAAAATTGGTACACACAAAATATAGAGTGACTGGTAATTAGTGTACGATACTTAAACACGTGATTGTGCTCATGATAACAAACAACTTTTACTATGGGAACAAACCTGAAATCGCGAAAAAATATCAGCTGTTCAGTACATTTGTTTTTTTTTTTCGCGATTTCAGGTTTGTTCCCATAGTAAAAGTTTTTGGTGAATAATATAATAAAATAATACATATATTAATATGCAACTATGACGAAATAGAAAGAATAGAAGAATAGTGTTCTTTAACTCTTCTTGGCAGCCCCTAATGTCAGCCAGTAGTGAATTCCACAACCGTACTGCATGCGCAGTGAAGGAGTACGAATAGAAATCGGTGGAGTGAGGAGGGGATTGTAAGAGACTCTTTAGATGCGATCTGCAAGGTGCATCAGAAGGACGTGAGTAGGAAAAGCGTTCCCGCAAATAGCAGGACGTTTTAGGGTTGTGAAGAATGTTAAATAGCAGACATAATATCCGAGAGTTCCAGCAAAGTCGGATAGGGAGCCACTTGTATATCTTCCGAAAGTCTGTGACATGACAATATCTATATATAAAAGAGAAACTGACTGACTGACATATCAACGCACAGCCGAAACTACTGGGACTAGGAGTGTTTGCACAAGGCTTCCCTTTGTGATGTAGGCGAGTACTAAAAAGGGGTTTTTGTATATTAAAAATAAAAGGGGGTTCCCATACAAGAAATGTTATATTGTCGGCGTTTTTTTGCTCGACTTCAATATTGTAGTACGGAACCCTTCGTGTGCATGTGCGACTCGCACTTGGCTTGTTTCTTTTATCCCAGGAGTATGTTCCCTTGGCATCCCACTTTCTACTTTCACGCGGCATTTATTTATTTACAACTTAACTTACTACAGGACAGACATTTATAAAAAATACCATCTTTTTGAAAGTCGGTAGCGTTTGGGCACGCCTCTCTTCTAAGGATAATGCATTCCACAAACGCGCTGCTTGTATCGTGAAAGATTTATCAAAGAACGATTAGGCATCAGGTAGAAAGAAAATAAAATAATACTTAAACTCATCAGTTTCAGTATTATTTTATTTTCATTCAGTCGAAAGATGTCCACTGTTGGACATAAGTGTCCCACAAGGAATCCTGTGCATCTCTTATTCATCGGTCCACCTTGTAGAAGGCCTTGTCCAATGCTGCGTCTTTCGGTACGCGGTCGCCACACCAGAACCTTTAGTCCCCATCGACCATCTGTTCTATGAGCAATGTGCCCTGCCCACAGCCACTTAATTTTGGTGATTCTTCGGACTATGTCGGTAACCTTGGTTCTCCTGTGGATATGATCTGTGATCACGCAAGGAAACTCCGAACATAGCCTTTTCCATTGCCCTTTGGGTGACTTTAAGACTTCTGATGAGGCCAGGAGCCATATCTCATCACTAGCAACACGTACTGATCATAGACTTTCGACTTGAGATACTATGGTATATTGGACGAGAAGATACCGCCTAACTTCCCGAACCGATTTCTCGGAGTTAGTCCTACCCAACTGAACCGTCTATAACAGGTAAACATAGTCGTCCACAACTTCGAGTGTAGAGTCTCCGATCTTGATAGGAGTGATAATTTAAAAATAATTTAAAGTGAACTTACCCCAAACTAATGGGTATCTGGAACAATTTCTCCAGCTGGTTAAACGTGATATCAATCAGCCTTGCACTGACCAGCTTGGCCAGACTACCTCGAGAGACATCTTTCAATTTGTTGTGAGACAAGTCCAGCTCCAGTATTGTGGGTATGGTGCCGAAGGTCGCGGGCTTGATGGCTTCCAGCGAGTTGTAGCTGAGGTTTAGGAATCTGTAGAGAAAGACTTTATATGAGAATAGAATAGAATAAACTTTATTGTACACCATAAAAGTAACACAACTTATACATAAACTTAAATCTATAGGTACAATGGCGTTCTTATCGCTAACAGCGATATCTTCCAGACAACCTTAGGATGAATCGTAAGAACTTAAAATAATACAGGGGGTAGTCTGCCGTGTACTGCTAACAAATTGATCAGTCTATATTTATATATAAAAAACAATACATAACTACAAATATATACATACATAATATAATATGTTACACAACTTCATTAAAAAAGCGACGGAAAAAAAAAGAACAGAAGAAAAGGAAAGAATAAAGTATGGTTGGTTGAAGAAATTAAATTACGTAGAACTAGGATAGTGTTAGAGAGAAAGGAAATGGTTTTTAATTAGATTTTTGAAAGAACCTAGTGACTGGGCTTGCCTAATTGGTAATGGCAACGCGTTCCACAAACGCACCGCCTGGATCGCAAACGACTTGTCACAAAACTTAGTAGAATGTGAGGGCATCAAAAGGGTCATATTCTCCGATGATCTCAAGTGTCTAGAATGTGTGTCATGAATGAACTTAAAACGTTCTTTGAGATAAGATGGGGTTGTAGGAATAAACAGAACACTGTAAAGCAACGATAAAACATGAGCATTCCGGCGAAGGCGGATTGGCAGCCACTTGAGCTTAATACGGAATTAAAAAATATGATCATATTTGCGCAACCCAAATATGAATCTAATACAGAAATTTTGAAGTCGCTCAAGCTTATCTAGCTGCACTTCAGTTAGATCCAGATAACTGACATTGGCATAATCAAGAATTGGGAGGAGGGATTGGGCGAACGCAGTTTTGGTAGCAGTTGGAAGAAAATTGCGCAGCTTTCGTAAAGACCCGCAGACGCAAACAACTTGCGGCTAACTTCCTGCACCTGAGGACCCCACGAAGTCTTCTATGAGTGTTTGAGTTTTTTTTATTGATATAAACTAGTGCTTGACTGCGATCCCACCTGATGGTAAGCAGTGATGCAATCGTTGATGATGAAGCGCACTAGTTTATTAAGAGCCTATTTACTCTAGTGTTTGACTGGCCTGTTGGTCTAGTCATTCGTGGCCCTGATTGCTATGCCGGAGGTCGAGGGTTCGATTCCCACCCAGGACAAATGTTTGTGTGATGAGCAATGATTATTTGTTGGGTATGGTCTGGGTGTAATTTATCTATAATATGTATGTATTTAGAAATATATAAGTATGTTTATCAGTTGTCTAGTACTCATAACACAAGCTCTGCTTAACTTGAGACTAGACGGCGTTATGTGATTGTTGTGGAATATTATTATATTATTATTAGTGTTGGAGACATCTAAATTATAATCGGACGAGAAACGCTTAGTCCGGACCGTAGAAGTGTTAACAATGTAAGGGTAACACTCGCCGTATGTCGGGTTGTTCGATGTTAGAAATGTAATGACGGAATCAAGTCATGTAATTACCGCGCACACTTTCCAAAATGCATCCTGCAAAATACCGAAAGGCTGGCTACCCTACGCCTGTGCTCGAGGCTTTGTTGATTGGTGTTAACCAAATCTGGATCTCCAATTAAGTTATGATTTATTAAAATAATTTATTGGTGTCTAAAATCTAATATAATAATCCAAAAATATAAAAATAAATAATTAATGTCTTTAAAAAAAAAAAAAAAAAAAGCATACAAACAATTTCACAATTATGATAACAAATTGATCATCTGGAAACTTTGCATATACTGTGTAGTTTTCGTTACTACCTTCGAAGTTAAAATCAAGTACCTACCACAAGATTTAAATGTTTAATACAATAACCCACAGTTTTACTTGTGTAATTGGTGAAGTGAATTTGTTTTGTCTAATTGTTCTTGTCTAAATCGACTGTGTAACCTAAGTTGTGTACTGCGAACGAGGAATACTGTCCCACCGTAATACAGTTCAAACTAGTACGGGGGTCAGGGTGAATCTGTTTCGCAACAACCAAAGTTTTAAGTGTACGTGACGATTTTGTATAAGGTATGTGAATTTTTAGAAAATAAGTAAGCATTAGCTATATAAATAAGATTAAGGTTGTTGTTAATTGGTGGAAATAAAAAAAAAAAAAAACAAAAAAAAAAAAAAAAAACCTTCGCACACCTTTCCACTGAGTCCAAAGCTGCTAAGATCCCCTGACAGGACTGTAAGGGGAACTTACCTCTTGGGCCTAGGATCTTACTATGACATGATAAATATTAATGATGTAACGGAAGTATGTTAACGGAAGCGGAAACGGAAACAGATGTCAAAAATAAATATTTGTGTATGCGGAAAAGCTGAAGCGGAAGTGTTAATATTATGAAGAAAAAGCACAAATTTATTTTTTTAAAACAACAGAAGGTTTAAGTCGTAATCACGTCTCGAGGCGCGATGATCCGCAGAATGAACAAAATATATACAATAACAAAGAAACTCGTTGCGACACGTTAGTGTAATAATATACTTTATTTCGGATATAGAAAATCCATAATGTGTTAGTAACAGAAAAACTTATACAACTATGTTAGTAACAAAATGAATTAAAACAAAATAAATTGACTTTAAAAAATCATCCCCTCTCAATTCATACATTTTCCCTCAGCACCAGGCCCGCAGGCATGCCTGCGGGACTAGTGCATCAGGAAAGGACAGTCTGGTTTCTCAGCAATTACATTCAGGATGCTATTGGAGCCTCCACGTATCCTATGCAAGTTAAGCTCGCCTATGTACATCAACTGTCATATTTTATTGTTTATATAAAATTATGTGTACAATAAAGAATACAAGAACAAATATCAGTCGTGCGAGCAAGAAGCAAGAAGGATGGAGCATTACACCCTACATAGCTCCATCTCTTTAACAGTTCAGTTTAGGTCGTCAATTGGATCGCGTTAAGGCCTCTAATAAACTTACCTTATAGAAAACAGGTTCTGGAACACAGCATTAAAAATCTGACTTATATTATTGTGCGACAAGTCCACCGTATGAAGCTCGTACAACTTGGGGAACGCCATCTTTTGTATGGACTCTATTTTGTTGTATGATGCGTTTAGGATTTGTATGCCCGACATGTTTTGTATCGGTATCTGTAACAAAAAGTCAAAGTCAAAAGTTTTTATTTTACATACATGGGCACTTATAAAACGTCAGAAGCTAGTGCACGGTTCCGAATTGGTCGTTTCCTATGGAGAAGAACCGGCAAGAAACTCCATGGTTACTCTTTTAAAAAAGTGGTTGTTTACAATATTTTCATATTACAGTATTAATAGATATTATGTAAGAACAGTGTAGACCAGTCAATATTGTACCCAAAAGCACAATAAAAATCCAATTGTAGCGACATCTATGACGTCACATAAGAACTAATCCTGCATCGCGCAATCAAAGTTCTCCGCGCGTTTAGAACATATAGAACAGCCCGAAATCATCTATCGGGCAGTAGTAGCCCACCAGACATAACACCCGTCTGGTCGGAGGATCCTCCCTTTTCAACGGAGGTATGTGGGGCTTTACTCTCTGTTCCACATACCCCCAAACAATAATCTAAAAAGTAAGACCGTTAAAATCATACAATAATAACTGCCGTTCACTCTCAATAAGGTTCAGTTGAAAACCAGCGTCAGGCAACTACCACTGACTACCACGTGGTTGTCTGGCATTTTTTGCTGAACTGGACCTATTTGGTCCAGTTCAGCAAAAAATCAGTTCAGCAGTCGTGAGATTATTATCTTCATCATCATTTCATTTTCATCCGAAAGACGTCCACTGTTGGACATGGGTCTCCCCCAAGTGTCGCCATAATGATCGATCCTGTGCGCCTCGCTTCCATCGGATTCCCGCCGAAAACATCAAAACCAACCATTATAGTATATTAATTTTTTTCTCTAGATTCTTACGTAATAAATATCAAACAGGGAGGGGTCGGCCTATTCTTATTTGTTTTTTATTTAGGGGGGAGGGGGTCAAAATCTAGTATAAAATCATCTTAAGTAATAAACGAATGGCTTATCTACTATATAAAAATAAGTCGGGTTTTCCTTCCTGACGCTATAACTCCATAACGCACGAACCGATTTCCTCGGTTTTGCATTCGTTGGAAAGGTCTCGGGCTCCGTGTGGTTTATAGCAAAGAAAAGAGTAGGGTAGAGTAGGGTAGAGTAGGGTAGAGTAGGGTAGAGTAGGGTAGAGTAGGGTAGAGTAGGGTAGAGTAGGGTAATTTTTTTTTTTTACTAAGTCCCGCTTTTGGGCAGAACAACGTCTGCCGGGACCGCTAGTATATATATATATTTCTTCGCTATTTTTGTATATTTTTTAGTTAGATACCAAATATTATTTCCATGTATTTTCACGAATCCCAATCTTACCTGTGAAAAATCAGTAAATTCATTATGCGCCATTTGCAGCGTGTACGCATAGCTGTTCTCATCGAAGGCGCCGGGAGAGATCACAGACAAATTGTTGTGGCTCACGTCGAGCAACGTCATATTGTGACAGTTCTGGAAGGCGCCCGGCTCTATGGTGGAGAGGGAGTTGTGCGATATGTTGACTACGGCCTGGTAGAGGTCAGTGAAGGCTTGTTTCTCTATGATTGTTATGTTATTTTCCGCTAGGTTTATCACCTGAAAAAGAATAGAAAATAATATTATTCATACCTAGCTTTTGGGGAGGTGTTCCCACCTCAACTACAAATAACTTTTCCTCCGGGTGGAGCGAGAGAGCGTGTCAGACTTTTACTGACTAAAACCAGCCTGTGTTCCTTCAGTTGCCATATGCGTGCCGACTAGCCGGTGCCCGCGACTTAGTCAGTGTCAAACTTATAAAACAGCACATTGCCATAATGGTCACAATTTCAAGAAGAAATTTTTGAAAGAAAGAAAGAAAACATTTATTTGTGACTCGCACAGGATAAACAACAATAAAATAAAAAGTAACTACTTAATCTAGAAATACTTACCTTAAAATAAAAAATAGAATAAAACCAATATTAAAAGACCAAAATAAAAGACCTGTGCGAGGCCAAAAAGGCTCCTATCTCAGCTCTAAAATAAAAGTAGCCCAAGATAGCTGATGTTGGAACGAGTAAATCTTCCAACATCAGCTATCTACCTGTGAAAGTTCTGCCAAAATCGGTCCAGCCGTTTTGAGACATTAACCGGAACAAACAGACAGACGGAAGTAATTATAAAATTAAAAAAAAAAATTTTTTAGTTGAATGTTCTTTCATGTGCATTTAGTAAAATAAAACAGCCAAGCGCGAGTCAGACT
The DNA here is from genome assembly GCA_961205895.1 of Mythimna pallens. Taxonomy (NCBI): domain Eukaryota; kingdom Metazoa; phylum Arthropoda; class Insecta; order Lepidoptera; family Noctuidae; genus Mythimna; species Mythimna pallens. The sequence continues at coordinate 2,142,084 of OY540852.1, forward strand.
TTCGCACGAAGGGTTCCGTACGGCCCGTAGCAGAAACGGCAAAAAAAAACACGTTTGTAGCATGGGAGCCCTCTTAAATATTTATTTTATTCTGTTTTTATAGCGCGCCATAATAAAAGGGACACGTTGCCAGCTCGCGCCACCCCTCGCACCCCGCACACCCCTCATGTAATGCCACGTCGTCGGTCGCTCTAGTAACGCGCAGAGCGCTAGAGTCAGTTTGCCGTAAGCCACCAACTTGATAGGGCGCACGCACGCGGCCCGCGCGGCGTCGGAGGCCTACCTACCTCATACCTACTTAATATTCGATCCTGTATTTGTTTAACTGTAAAACCCACCGCATTGTGTGTTCATTAAACCCTTTATCGTTATTACCGTCGTTTAGTTCAACACCCCCCTATATTTTCAGTATTTGTTGTTATAGCGGCAACAGAAATATATATATATATATCTGTGACAATTCAACCGTTTAGCTATCACGGTTCATGAGATACAGCCTGGTGACAGACGGACAGACAGATAGACAGACGGACAGCGGAATCTAGTAGTAGTAGTTTTAATATTACAAACAGACACTTCAATTGTACTTATACACCACTAGTTTTTAATTAGTACAAATACTTAAAGGGCTTATTAGAAATGGTCTTGTTTTTATATAAGTAAAGTCTCAATAAATAATATTCATAAACAACAAAGTTATTAGCGTTTTTTTATATCCCAAAATGTCACTCAATTTATGGATATATTGTACAGGCTATTGATTATGAATGAAAAACAATGGAAAAACACTGCGCGTAGTATTTTCTAGTAGCAATTGTTATGAATGATTGATTCAATTATTAATTTACCAATGTAGCGACATCTATGGCGGCACAAAAGAACTAATCCTACATCGCGCAATCAAAGTTCTCCGCGCGATTGGAACGTATAGAACAGCCCGAAATCATCTATCGGGCAGTTGCCCACCAGACATAACACCCGTCTGGTCGGAGGATCCTCCTTATCAACGGAGGTTTGCGGGACTTTACTCTCTGTTCCGCATACCTCCAAACCAATTATGACAAATTTTCGAGGACAATTTTGGTATTTCGTTTTTTTCTCACTTTTGACTACATAAATATTATTAGTATGGGGTACAGATAGAGCCCAATTTTTTTTTTGTACTAATTAAAAAATTGGAGTGTATAGATAGATTTTGATTTTTTTTTAGATTTTTTATAATGTTATATTTATTTACCATCATCCGTTCGTCACTGCGGGGTGCCAGCTGAAAATCAGCGTTGGGTGTCTGACGCCCAGCAATTGCTGAGTTGGCGACCCTTTCGGTTCGGGCACGCTCAGCGCAACTATATTGTAAATCTGAACTTTTTTTTGTGTTGTTGTTGCCTATTGCACTGTATTGCCTGCATCGAATAAATACTATTCTATTCTATTCTATTCTATAGATAGATGGACACTCACCTCAGCGTACTTAACAGCCTGGAACATCTGGAAGTCCACCTTAGTGATCTTGTTCCTGGCCAGGTCCACAGTGCCGATGCGAGTCACCGCGGAGAAGGTCCCGCGGCCGATGTCCGAGATCTGGTTATCCTGAAGGTAGAGACGTCTGGAAAGGGCGAGGAATAGTTTTGTTTTACAGATAGCTTTTTTTAAGGGGGAAATCATTCAATGACTTCCCCGCTCTAGGGCGGAGCAGGAGGGTGTGTCAGACTTTCAGTGACTAAAACCACACCTATGTTCCTTCTTTGCCTTGCGTTCCAGGAACCCAGGACCCCAGAAGCTTTGGCCTAGCTGGACCCCTACGGTTTTGCTGACATCTCTTTAAAGCGACGCGTGGATCACTACGCGCTGTCGACGACTTAGGTTAGGACCGGACGACGAGCTACACATTGCTCGTCGTCCGGGTCGGGATCCCAGCGGCTGGGGCGTGAAAAAGTCCGTTCCCTCACGCGTGCCGCCGCCTCCTCCGCTAACATTACTGCTTCACAGAAGCAGGCGGCCTCCTGCCATTCCTCCTCGCTCCGGACAATGGCCTGTACGTGCCCGACGCAAGAGGTCGTTGCCGCCGATCGCCCCTAGCCAACCGCCGATCTGCCCAAGCGGGACATTTTACCGATAGCTAAGAGTGGAAAATCAACACATAATTTCTTCCTCTCTGAGAGGAGCAAGGAAGGTCAGACTTACTGACTAAAGAAAAACTCCCTAAACAAAAAATATTCTACGTGCTAGTCGAGGACATGGACTACCCCGGAGCCAAATTTCATCCAAAGCCGTTACATACACACTAATCTGCAAGGTTCTCATATAATTTGACCATTACATGTTTACTGTGTAGACTTTAAAAGAGACTTTGACCCCTGAGTTTGTTTCTGTGTTTCTTCTCAGAGTAGTCAGCTAGGAAACACCGGCCTCATCTAGTTTACACTAACGATAAAATTGTAAAATTGTTATTTTAAATTCCTATATGCTAAACAAATACAATTTATCATTTACACACACAAATAAAAACTTTCGCCTTTACAATATTATACTCCATTCGCATTAAGATTAGCCATTTTAGCAAATCTTTTTTTACTGTCTTTTCATCCGATCTTGACTTCTATTCCGGAGAAATAAGGATGGCATTACAAGCAAAAAAAAGTGGTTACAACACCAACTATTTACTGCAGCCGCCATTTCTCATGCCACCAACACAATAAAAATCAAAATCGGTTAAACGGACAGTAAAAAAAATCTGGGCAAGTGCGAGTCGGACTCGCGCACTGACGGTTCCGTACAAACTTAAAGTTAAATTGCGGTTTACGATTTATGACGTATTAAAAAAAACTGGGCAAGTGCGAGTCGGACTCGCGCACTGAGGGTTCCGTACAAACTAGAAAGGTAAATTGCGGATTACGATTTATGACGTATTAAAAAAAAACTACTTACTAAATCGCGTTCAAACGAATTTTCAGTGGAAGTTTGCATTGTAATGTACATCATTCTCTTATTTTAGAAGTTACAGGGAGGGGAACACATTTTATCACTTTGGAAGTGTCTCTCGCGCAAACTATTCAGTTTAGAAAAAAAAAAAATTAGAAATCTCAATATCATTTTTGAAGACCTATCCATAGATACGTATGGGTGTAGATGAAAAAAAATTTTTGAGTTTCAGTTCTAAGTATGGGGAACCCACAAAATTAATTGTTTTTTTTTCTATATTTGTGTGAAAATCTTAATGCGGTTTACAGAATACATCTAATTACCAAGTTTCAACAGTATAGTTATTATAGTTTCGGAAAAAAGTGGTTGTGACATACAGACGGACAGACAGACAGGTAAGACGAATCCATAAGGGTTCCGTTTTTTGCTACGGAACCCTAAAATGATTTGTTTAAATTTGTCTAATCTTATTGCAAATAGAGTATAGTGTGATTTATATTTTTTGGAAATAAATTAATATTAATAGGACCTTACCTCAAAAACCTCATTCCTCTGAAACTGTTGGTATCCAATTTCTTGAGCTTATTATTGTCCAAATGCACCACTTTTATAACTGTGTTCCTTGCAAACATGCCTCTGAAAAATTACAATAAAATAAAATTAATAGTAATTATTTTCTAATCGTGTCGAGGTAGAAACTTAGAAATTGATCACTTCATGAATTTGTCAACTAAAACTGACCAGAAATAAAGTCTATACAAATTTTTAAAAAAATACAGATAAACAAATTACCTTGGTATCTCTGCCAGTTGATTATGACTGGCATTGCACCATCCTAATTTAGACAGATCACCGATGTGGCTCCCGTCTAGTTTCGTTAAACTGTTGTGGCTAAAAAATAGACAAACATATTTAAAATCTAAGGAGATTATTTTTTAAGAAGGACTTGTGACTGACGCAGTATTCTAGTTAGGCGCCTCAACGCGTGATCGTGAAGCGATGCGGCGCGGATTGAACTGTAGGGTATGTATCTACATACCACAGTAATATAGTTTGACACAACACGACAACAATAACACAAAACATATTCACATTTATGAATATATAATAACACACCGAAAAACGGCACCATAATTCAGAATGCGGGCGTTCACGCGTGATTTCGCGCCATTCCAATAAACATCAATCGAACACCGGCTTCCGTATAGATTATCATCATCATCATTTCAGCTGAAAGACGTCCACTGTTGGACATAGGCCTCCCCCAAGCGTCTCCACAACGACCGATCCTGTGCGTCTCACATCCACCGCATTCCCGCGACTCTCACCAGGTCGTCGGTCCACCTTGTGGGAGGCCGCGCCAACGCTACGTTTTCCGGTGCGCTGTCGCCACTCTAGAACCTTTCGGCCCCATCGATCATCCTTTCTACGAGCAATGTGCCCTGCCCACTGCCACTTTAGTTAGGCGATTCTTCGGGCTATGTCGATTATGAAATATTAGAAATATATCCAAGAACGTAATTGAGAAGTTCTTCATAAAGTAGGTAGTCTGTAAATATATCGAAAATAAGGTCTACAATGAAGTCTAGAAAATGCTAAGTCTATAAAACGCTAGGTGTTATATGGGTTAACCTACCGCGACGTAAATTCGGTCCGCTTTCAATTGTCATACGCATCTTTGTTGCTGGATACCTCGATTCGGTAAGACTTTTGCTACTGTGTTATGCTATAAGACCTTGTTTTATGCCAAATTTCGGGATTCTATCTCAACGGGAAGCACCCTATGAATTTTGATTCCCTTGAGAGTGTTGAAATATACGTTTTTTTGCGACATAAACAGCCATATAATTTTTTTTCTTTAACTTAGAAATTTGAGTTTTTCACAGCTTCAAGGGTCTGCAGACCTGAGTAGGTATATTGTTTTAGTTTCATATCGATACCTCCATGCGTTCCCGAGATAAAGGGATAGAAAGACAGACAGAGGGAAAACAAAGTGATCCTATAAGGGTTCAGTTTTTTTTCGTTTTGAGCTACGGAACCCTAAAAAAGAATAACGTAGTTTTAATATTAAGTTTATTTGAACTTTTGGGTTGACGCGCGCCAAGCCTGATACGATAAATGTAATAGCATTGTGGCGGGGGAGAGCACGCGCACTTTTCTGTACTAGTGCGGAAAACAGTCAATTGCGTGCCTAAAAGCATAGGGATAAGAGCGGGTTTTCGATTAAGCGTATTGAAAAATATTGTTTTATTTTTATTTAATTTAAATCTATTGTTGATCGAATTAAAAGAAATTGTAATTAGATATGAGCATTGTAAATTAGTACATAATTGTTATATAACGACCGAATCGATAAAAATTATTGCATACTAGCTGACCCGGCGAACTTCGTACCGCCTAATAAATAGTAAGGATAACGATAGCATTACCAGAACAGCATAATTCAGTTTATAATGACATTTAAATTTATTTATTTTTTCCATTTTTTTCTCACCGTTTAAACCTTCCCTGGACTATCACTAATATTTCAAGACTAAAATTAGCTAAATCGGTCCAGTCTTTCTCGAATTTTAGCGAGACTAACGAACAGCTATTCATTTTTATATATAATATTATTGCATAATATTTTAATTTTGCACAGAGCGATCGCCATCCAGTTCTTTTATGAGTTCACTTCTCACAGTTCGGTCTATTATTATTAAAGCCTTCAGACAGGACTACAAAAGGGGACGACCTGTGGAGGAGGGCAGCAAGAGACGGACTGGTGGGCTTTTTGCCGCAGGGCATGGTGTTTTGTCGCTTCCGCGGGCAGGTTTTTTTTTTTAGGTGGGAAATTCATCTAATGACAAATCCCGCTCTTGGGCGGAGCGAGAGATAGTGTCAGACTTTTACTGACTAAAAACCCACTCCTGTTCCTTTGTTGCCTTCGTCCCAGGGTCCGGGTTTCGTTTTCACACTACCCATGGCCCCAGTAGGCTTCGACCCTGCTGGGCCCCTACAATTTGCTGACATCTCCCTGAGGCGCGCGTGGAACAGTACGCGCCGTCGACTTCCGCGGGCACGTGCCACAGAACAGTACAAAGTGAATAAGTACAATGTGAAGTGTTACTAACATAGTCATAAGTCTTATTTATTAACAATAAATTGCTTATATACATCAATGGGGCAAGTTCCTTTATTTATTGATAGACATATAAATTACATTTTTAATTTTTTTTTTTAAACAAAACTTATTAAAAAAACATTTAGAAATATAAAAAATTGTAGCCCACCGGCATCAGGAACAGGGTCCAAGCTACCGGTGGTCAGGGCTCCTGAGAGGAATCTCCGAACAATACGCGCCGTGTCCAAGAGTACTGCCTTCTGAATCAAGCCCTTGACCCAACCGCCTAACGAGAGCCTCCTCAGATGCTGGTCGAGGCTCTTGGCTATTAAGAAATTGGCCGTCACGACTTTTTTTTATAATGTGAATGTGAGAAAACTGTAGACTCCGCGAATTCTTAGGTTACTTCCTATTACGACTCACTTTTTTTAAATATTTTTATTGTGCTTTTGGGTACAATATTGACTGGTCTACACTGTTCTTACATAATATCTATTAATACTGTAATATGAAAATATTGTAAACAATCACTTTTTTTAAAAGAGTAACCATGGAGTTTCTTGCCGGTTCTTCTCCATAGGAAACGACCAATTCGGAACCGTGCACTAGCTTCTGACGTTTTATAAGTGGCCATTTAGGCCTATGTGAAATAAAAAACTTTTGACTTTGACTTTGACTATCGGCACAATGACTGCTGGGTCCACTTCCCACATGTCGACCACCTCGCGAGCCAAGTCAAGTTATTTAGTTTGTTTATCCTTCTCAGCTTTCACAAGGTTCTCGTTATGCGGGACCTTATTATTAATAATAATAATATTCCACAACTATCACACAACGCCATCTAGTCCCAAGCTAAGCAGAGCTTGTGTTATGGGTACTAGACAACTGATAAACATACTTATATATTCCTAAATACATACATATATAGATAAATTACACCCAGACACAGAACAAATGATCGTGCTCATCACACAAACATTTGTCCTGGGTGGAAATCGAACCCACGACCTCCGGCATAGCAGTCAGGGTCACTAACCACTAGACCAACAGGCCAGTCTAAATTATTATTGCTATTATTATAAAAAATTACCTCAAATCCAAAACTTCAGTATCCCTCAATCCTTTGAATTGAGCTCTCTTCAACGTCACCAGCTTGTTCCCATGAAGATCTAATTTCTTTAATTTTTTTAGCACCTGAAACAGAATAAGATAAATTAGTTAACGAGAAAGAAAGAGTTCAGTCAGTGGAAAGGCATGCGAACAGGCTAATTAGTGATTCAGATTTGGTTAAATCCAATCTACAAAGCCTGGAGTACAGGCGTAGGGTAGCCAGCCATTCAGTACAAAACAGTATGCATTTTGGAGAGTGTGCGCGGGAATTGCATGACTTGATTCCGCCATCTCCTTTCTACCATCGGACCACCCGACGTACGGTTGAAACCTCTACGGTCCGGACTACGCGTTTCGCCTCGTCGTTTATATCGCGTACATCGAAAGACTGGAACAATTTGTCTGCTGCGGTCTTCCCGTCCGATTATAATGTAGGTGTCTTCAAGGCTTGAGTGAAACTTATTAAACTAGTGCGCTTCACCATCAACGATTGCATGACTACTTACCATTAGGTGGAATCAGTCCAGTACTAGTTTATATTGTTAAAAAACTGGGCAAGTGCGAGTCGGACTGGCGCTCTGAGGGTTCCGTACAAACTCTACTATTATGTAAATAGTTCAATTCCTGAATAAAGTCTCGAATTTTTTTCCGAATCGTTTTTTTTTTGTGATGTAACTACAAATTTACTGTTTTCAGATTATTTCCTATATTTGTACTATATGGACGTTGGACCAGTTGAAATATCTGGACGTATTTGTGCGGATATACCATTTTTTTTGTACTAATTAAAAAATAGGAGGTTTATATAGATTATTAGATATTAATATTGACATTTCTACTCTTATTTGAAGATGTTTTACTGAGAAATACAGGGTCACTGTACCTATTTCTCACCACGACGTCTGAAATATTGTACACTAGTGCAAGTATTTCATCAGTGCTTTGGATTACTCGCTTTTCATCAACAGATTTCTTAAGCCAAGGTTCGATACAGATTTTTTATTGATATTGACAAATTACTTACGGTTTCCGTTCATTTCATATTGTATTTAGGTTTCTGACTACTTCTTTTGATACCTAGATAATAAACTTAAATATCAACTAAACTAAATATTTATAATAAACTATAATATAATAATATTAATATAAATAATAGTTCTCGAAAATAGCAATATCACATTATATTGGGATCGATCTATCATCACTGACAGGACTATTGTTGCCAATAAACCTGATATAGTGGTGATAGATCGACTAGAGCGTCTTACAATGATTGTTGATATAGCTGTCCCTCATGACGAGAACCTCGTGAAAGCTGAGAAAGATAAGCAAATTAAGTATCTTGACTTAGCTCGCGAGGTTGTCGACATTTGGGAAGTGGATAGAGCAATCATTGTGCCGATAGTCGTAACGGCCAATGGCTTAATAGCCAAGAGCCTCGAACAACATCTAAGGAGGCTCTCGTTAGGCAGCTGGATCAAGGGCCTGATCCAGAAAGCAGTACTCCTGGACACGGCGCGCATCGTTAGGAGATTCCTCTCTCAGGAGCCCTGACCGCCGGCAGCTTGGACCCTGTTCCCGATGCCGGTGGGCTACTATTTTTTATATTTTTAAATGTTTTTTTTGTGTTTTTTTTTTTTAAGGAAATATTTAAAAATATAATAAGTATGTAATATAATAAATAAATGGAATATAAATAATATAACTATAACCTACTTTTGCTAAGATTAGACTAAACCGCTATACAGTCCACTTGGCTTTAATATAATTCATTCATCATCATCATCATTTCATCCGAAAGACGTCCACTGTTGGACATAGCCCCCCCCCCACCCCAAGCGTCTCCACAACGACCGATCCTGTGCGTCTCGCATTCACCGCATTCCCGCGACTCTCACCTAATATAATTTATTATCTGAGCCTAAACACCTTTTATTCTTTCATTCTGTCCTGTCACCCGTCATGCTATCACTAACTTCCTTTTCTTCCATATCACTCTTCACACAATCCATCCGTCTCTTCTTTGGCCTCCCTCTCCCTCTCCACCCACCCTCATGCAAAACACCATCACCATCTATCATTTACCTGAAAAGTTTCTGGCGGGAATTCAGTCAGCAGACCGTTGGACAAGTGCAGTCTCTCCAGCTTGCCAGCCGCCTCACTTCCCGCGAAGATGTCCTTGCTGAGCCTTGTCATCTTGTGACCGTCTATTGACAGTACTGACAGATTGCTTAGGATCTGAAATTTAATATCACGCTTTTATTGAAGAGTTAGGCAGAAGGTGTGCCAGCTATGAAGTCTCATTTCATAGGAATCTTTCTAGGCTCGCATCTAGGACTACCGCAGAGATAGGGACAAGATATCGAATAGAAATTATTGATTACTGTACTTATGAGTAGTATCGAAAAACAAAGGATCATATTCATAAAAATATCGATACTTAAATGTATCGAAAAAAAGGCGTCATTCTCGTAAAAGTAACGATACATATATGTATCAAAAGAAAAGAATCCATTATGTCCTTATCTGCACACACCTCCTAAGGACTCGGTATCAAATTGTAAGTAGCGATACTGCGCTCATGAGTAGTTTAATAAAAAACCGGTCAAGCGCGAGTCGGATTTGCTCACGAAGGGTTCCGTACCGTAGCAAAACAAGATTTACGTTTGTTTTTATTTAGTTTTTTTTCATAACGGCAACATAAATACATCATCTGTGAAAATTTCAACTATCTAACTATCACGGTTCATGAGATACAGCCTTGTGACAGATGGACAGACGGACAGTGGAGTCTTAGTAATAAAGTCCCGTTTTACCCTTTGGGTACGGAACCCTAAGAATAGCCGTTCGAGCTTGAAGAAGTAACAAACATGCACACAGCATTAAAAACTTTCGCATTTATAATATTAGGTCTTTACCTATGAAATTGGAGATTTGTATGATAATTTTAAAATATAAAAATTTTGGTAATTTTTTTATTACAGCTAATCATATATTGGCCCAAATTATCTATACAATTTTGCCATTTTGATGGCAGTTTGTTTATCCCTTTAATGTAGAAGTCTGCCGGACGGGAGGCGATGAAGTCAGCGAAAGCGTTTTGTACTGCATCACAGGTGTTGAAATTTTTCCCACTTAAAAATTGTCTAAATTTTGAAAAAAGTAGAAATCTGTTGGGGCAAGGTTTGGTGAGTTCTAATGAATGAATGCTGGTTATAGAATCTCCAATTACATAGGTAAAGACCTATTATTAGTGTGCCGTCGGACTGCCGATTTATCCAGGTACTCACCATAAAAGCATCCTTAGGAAACTCCTCGATCTTAGTGTTGGTCATATACAGTTCCTGCAGCGTCCTGTTGACGCCGGCGAACGCGTACTGGTCTATCGTCTTGATTGGGGTATCCACTATCTCCATCACCCTGATTGTGGAGCGGTGGAACAGAGGACCGAAGAGATTTGCTAGAAAAATATTGGAGGTTATTAGACTTCAAGCAGCTTGCTTCATTCGACACCAGGAACAGCTACCACTCGGACGCGACCTGCAGTGGGCCGATATGGAAAGTAGTGCTGCACAACCTGGCAAAATGGGGGATTATAGACCCCTCCGACACGCAGTACGATTCAGGTGCCTCTGATCAGACGATGCCCCACTTACTAATTTTTCACCCATTTCTCGCCGTCCGTAAGCCTGCGCCTACGGTGGCCGGAAATCGGAATCGGAATCCCGGCGGCGGGTATAACTTTTATTTATTGTACATAGTATGTTGTGCACATATTTCTGTAGTTTATTTTAGTTATAGGTATGATTTAAATTATGTTAGCTTATGTTTTGTGGACCGACGCGACGGCCTGGCCTGGTGAGAGTCGCGGGAATGCGGTAGATGCGAGACACACAGGTTCGGTCGTTGTGGAGACGCTTGGGGAGGCCTATGTCCAACAGTGGACGTCTTTCGGCTCAAATGATGATGATGATGATGACGAATTTTTGTTGTGCATTTGTTTGAGTTATCCTCATGTATAAAATTTCTTACATTTAAACCCAATAGTGGGTTAAGCTACCTGTGTACATCAGCTGTCCAATTTTTTGTAAATTGTAAAAGTTATGTACAAAAAAATAGTTTAAAAGTATTGTATATAAAACAATTATGAAACAATGCGATGGTCAGGCTGGCTTGTTAACTTAGTTTTTAGTTAAAATAATTTAGTTTTTTAGTTATAAGCGGTAATTATTGTGTTTGAATTGGTGAGTAAGTTACTTTTAAGTAGGCAACTAACAGTAAACTTACGCATGTTGCGCTTACCTGTAAGGAATTGCTGCACTAATCTATAAGTTTATTCCGTGTATTTCATATCTTTGTATGTGTGTAGTCAATTGTTGGTGAGCCAAATAAAATAAAATAAATAAAGAATTTTTAAGAAAAACATACTCACAAATCTTACACTCCTTCAACAACAACCTTTCAATTGGCAACCCCAACCCTGCAATGTTGCCCAAACCCACACTAAGTACAGCTAACCCTGTATTCTCGCACTTAATGAACAGCCCTGTGTCTGAACCCTTTTCACAAACACAGGGATATAACAGGGTAGTAGTAGAATCTTTTGGACAGGGGTAGACCGGGCCGGGGGGTATGTACTCTGCATTTGTGTAGGAAAGCAGTGTTGCCAGTGTGAAAATTATTATTGTGACCATTTTTGTGGGAGAGGGATCTGAAAAAAAAATACAAAATATTTAGAAACTGTTTCAGATGAGAAATGGTAGTTAGCGCCAACCAATGTTTTCAAGAAAAGTGAATGGCCACAGAAATTTTGTGTTAAACTTAGGATTAGGGATACCACTTATGTCTATGTCTCAGTATGGTTTCCACACTTGGTCCTGTGCGGGCCATGGCGGCCATAACCTTAGGTGGGCTTATTCAAACCAGCCCACCTCTCTTCAAAAACAGATAAGGTCTTTTAGGTTTTTCAGGGCATCAATAAGGGAGTTTGGGGATCCTAAGGTTCTTGTGCATATTTCAGTGACTCCTGTGCAGTCTAGGAGCAATTTAGGGATATTTTTTTTTGTGAATGTGATTTGGATGATAAAATCATGGACCATTTATTTTTCACTTGTTCCAAATCCCTTGTCCAATTTCTGTCCAATGTCTTCTTTCTTTATTGTTAACTCATTTTATATTTAAACTATGTCAATTCCTTCTTAGCCGTAAGGTTCTAGAGTGGCGACCGCGCACCGGAAGACGCAGCGTTGGAAGGCCTCCCACAAGGTGGACCGACGACCTGGTGAGGGTCGCGGGAGTGCTGTGGATGCGAGAGACACAGGATCGGTCATTGTGGCGACGCTTGGGGGAGGCCTATGTCCAACAGTGGATGTCTTTCGGCTGAAATGTAGATGATGTCAATTCATTGAAATTAATAAAACAATTAATAATTGATTGTGAGTGTGTGAACTCATTTATTTTCTGTTTCTTTCACTCCTGAGTTTTTGTCATGTAGTGTCAGCCTACACCTGTGAAGAAAATCTTCTATTTTTATTACTATTAATTATTTATTATTATTACATCTAGGGGGTTTGCCATAATCGCCGTGCTTGGCATGGCGTCGCCTGTGGGAGGCTTATGTCCAACAGTGGATGTATTTCTAGCCTATATTGTCCGACAGCTGGGCAAAGACCTCCGTCCATTCCTTCCATTGTTCCCAGCTTCGAGTCACTTCTTGCTAATTCCTAAGGAAGACATCTAAGTTGGCCCGCCATCTCCTTCTTGGTATATCGCAATCCCGTTCGAATTACTATTAATACTTGCTATAATATCCTCCAGTGTTTGTTGGTTTATTAATTAATTAAACCCCAAGCGAATGCCAGCATCAGCTCTCTCATTGTCTTTCTATTGTGTCTCTAACTACGGTATTCAAAAGCTTTATAGTTTGCACATGTTATTAATAAAATTCTAGTGACTCTTCCAAAATAAGAAGTTGAAGGTGAAATTTTATGTTTGAACTCTTCACACAACAACAGCTCACAATCATTGATTTCTCTATTTCTATAATGTTACATAAGAAACCATTGAATGTAATTACTCTATTTAAATGTGAATAAATGAATATGAATTTAAAATATCTATACCTACATATAAAAGGAGAAACTTACTGACATATCAACGCACAGCCGAAACTACTGGGACTAGGAGCGTGAAATTTTGCACAACGCTTCCTTTTATGACGTAGGCAAGCACTAAGAGAGGATTTTCCAAAATTCGCCCACTAAGGGGATGAAACCCAATGGGGGTCCAAAGATGGAGAAACCTACTTTCACGCAGGGGAAGCCACTGGCAGAAACTAGTCTATACATATATATAAAAGGAGAAACTGACTGACTGACATATCAATGCACAGCCAAAACTACTGGGACTAGGAGCGTGAAATTTTGCACAACGCTTCCTTTTATGACGTAGAGGAGCACTAAGAAGGGATTTTTGGAAATTCACCTTTTAAGATGGTAAAACGGGGGTCCAAAGTTTCTACAGAGAAACCTTCACGCGAGCGAAGCCGCTGGCAGAAGCTAGTTTTTAATAATAATCAATTCAGGAAATCTGACATACATCTGACATACCTAAATAACAAGATCAAGTTAATGTAAACTCATTTTAAGAGAACCTTGTTCTTTATGAGTAGATAAATTCTTTAAAACCTTTACATTATACATAAGAGCTTAAATTCCACTTAGGTAATAATAGTACAGAATACTTTATTAGAGGCCAACAAAGAAAAGGTTGATACAAAAATAATACTTGTTATTGACAGAAAATAGTAGTATTTATAACTGGTTATTAGCATAAGGACACTATGACGAATAAAAACTTACTCAAGGCTGCGAAACATAGGCTCGAAGCTCACATTTTATATTTCTTACTTAATTTGCAACTTTCAAGAACGAAATAACCAGTTTAAACTAATATCAACGCGATAACAGAATATAAAACTTAAATGACCATATATTCCTATCTAATTAAGAGTAATTAACTACTCATAAATAGTTCGAATTCCCTTGAAAACATAAGTTGAAATTACTTTGCTAACTACGACAAAACTTTCACTTCCAATAAGTCATTTAAAAGCACTCTACCTGCGCTTAATCCTTTAAGAAACATGGATTACGCGAAATCCTGCAGTTGATGTGTGAATTTCTAAATCTGTATCATAATAATTACGTTGTAAACACGTAATATTATTTTCTTAGAAGAACTGCGTAACTTCACCCCACCATGGTCAACACGGAACTAACCATAAACAACTGATGAATGACATTGTTAAACAACTGTCAAAGTCAGGAAAACATAGACAAAATTGATTGTTTTTATTTTAATGTTACCCAAGGGTTGACAGTTCAATTAATTGAAACATCATTTAACAACAATCAGTGATAATATCATCATCATAATAATTTTATTTCTCTGCGTGTTTTATATAAATTTACATTTTACCTATCTTACCGTTTGCCAAAGGTAATTCGTTTAGTAATGGTACTACGAAGCGGTACTGTGTATTTCCTATAACCCGATAGCATTCAAGGTGAGTTCTCTAATTTGTAACCTGAATACTTTCACTACAAATAAACATTCTTGCGTTCCACAAGTCATTGTTGATATAGACCAAGTATGCCTCAATCTGCAAAAGTGAAAGCATACTTATTTCAAGAAATAACCGGATTCGTTACCTTTTGAGCTTTTTACTGTTTAACACAGTTACACTAAACGTGTTGAGGATGCAAAAGTTGAAACAAAAATGTGGATAACTCTTTTCATTTGACGTGCCTCTAATGAACCGAGAAAAGAAAACGCACGCGCACCACCGAGCACGCGCCTTGAATACTTGCTATTAGGCAACAACATTTTAAACATCGGCTCACAAGACACAAACGGAACATTTGGAACATCGGCTCAAAAGATACAAACGGATCATTTCAAACATCGGCTTACAAGATACAAACCGAACATTTGGAATAACGGCTCAAAAGATACAAAAACAGACACTGACTGTTATGAATCGTGACACCAACAGTTTTATCTAAACTGCAACTTCAGGTCACATAAAGTAAAGAGTGTTTTAGTGTTCCAATTGCTCCAAATGATGCATTTAAACATTACTGCTGTTCCAATCTTTCGGAACACTAAAATGTTTCGGAACAGTAAAGAGTTACACGCGCCTACTTGTTATATAACCAGCTCCTAAATATTTATTTTGTAATGTTACAAATTTTTATTCATTCATTTTAACATATCTGCTAGTTTGCTTGTGGTTACTTCCCAAGCAAAGAATAGTAGTTATCATAAATTAAATAGTACGTACAATTAGTAGTTTAGTATAGTATAGAATATTATAGTATAGTATAATATAGTATGCATCCCAAACTCATTGTGCCATCTAGGTATTTAGTTAGCGTGAGTCCACTTTTCTTAAAAACGAATTTTGTTTGTTTCAGTTGCCTCAAGTGTTATATTTCCTGCCATATTCCATCAAGAGTTATTTCTTCTTAATCTTTTTTACTTATACAAAAATATAAATTATAAATATACTAATTATGGCATTAAAAAGGCAAGAGTAAAACTCAAAAATGTCAAAGTGTAAAACTACTGACCCACCATGCGCTGAATTCCAACCACATCAATTTTATGTACAAGCAGATGATGAGAGCTCATTTACTTGCTGGCAGATTTTCTGCTTTCCCTACATTATATGCGCAAAGATTTGCAACTTCGGCCTATCAATATGTTCAGGCCTAAATCAATTTATGATTTTCTTATTAATGATACAATGGTGCCTCTGTAAAATCACCCGCGCCACAACGCCAGACCCCATCGTTTTTCCTTACTACTTCTATATGTTTTGTCAAGTTATATGTTTAACTTTACTATTCGCATTTCTGTGGTTCTATTTTGGAAAACCTTTAGTTTTACCGTTTTTAAATGCATTTTATTCAGCTTATGTTGATGATTTTCAAACTCATAAGCCGAAAAACGCTACGGGAAGCGCTACGCGACTGTCTTTTAGGAAATACTGTTTTAAGAAGAGTGAACTATTTGATGCAACTCCGGAGACAGACTACAGTTCTTCTGGTACACAGTTTTATCCTGTAATGATAATGACTTTTGTTATAGAAGGTTTTGTTAATGGAATCCTATAATAATAATCTGCAATCTGCAAAACGTTTTTTTGTTAATTGCTAAATATCCTTTTCTTTGATTATGGTATATCAGCAACGCCTGCTTTGGTGGGAGCGAGAGGGATTGTTAGCCTTTTACTGATTAAAACCTACCTGTGATCCTTCAGTTGTTTTGTATTCCAGAGCCGCGGTGACTTTTTCAAACAAACCTACAAGTCCTAGACATAAAAAAAAATAATAAGATATGTGACATCTACTGACCTGCACTGGGCCTGTGTGGTGTATTGTAGCCCACTCCCACTCACAAACAGGCCTAACACACAACATATTTTTCTAATAGCACAGTTAGCTCAGTGGTTGAGCGATTGGCTGCTGCGCTCCATATCGTAAGTTCAATTCCCACACGGAACAAACATTTGTTCGGCCTATAGATAGTTGATCCGGGTCAGGGTGTCTTGTAATGTGAATTATATAGGAGTCATTTCTAGGGTTTTTTTTTAAGGAAGGATATTCATTATGCTTATGCCATGCTTTATCATATTTTTCGTAAAATCCTCATTTTGAACTATAAAATAATTTTACAAAAGGTTCTTCTTAAGGGTGGAGTAATGAAAATCGATCTAGGTATAGTAGGAATTTCAGAAGCGAATTAAGCCTGCATTTTCAGTACGCAGAAAGATTAAAGAGAATTCCAAATGAAGAATGATTGTTATTTCAGATTCACTGCAAAATGAGCTCGAAACATTTAGTTTTAGCTCTCACTCGATTTACGTAAAAAAAGAGAGAATGCGACTGCAAACCGAGATCTAAACTCGTAACTCCAATATTTTTTCACAGCTTTTTTTTATTAGTCTTGATAGGTTCGCACTTGACCGCTATCATAAACATTTGATATGTATTCGACCTTTGCAGGTAAATGAGCGTAATTTAAACTCTTCCTCATGTTAGGTTTACCGACTTTTCATATAAAAAAGGGAATACTTATTGAAATTTTTACAACCATCCCGCTCTCAAAAAACGAGCCTGCGGAATTTACGATACGTAATTACCATCTGCTGAGCACGGGTCTGAATCATGTTTGCCGCAAGCCGATCAAGCGGTGGGCCCGTAAAACACAAAATCGATGGTCTCAAATCGCCAGACGGGGCCATGGCAAACCACGAAGGAGATGACGGGATGACTTGGATTTCTCCCTCAGAAATAGGCAAGAAAGAAGCGCAAAACCAGGAGTAATGGAAGGAATAGAGCCTAGCTGTGGCATAATTTCATAATTTATATAGGTAATAATAGTATAAATAATTTTCAGCAAGTGTGTATATTGCGCAAAGTGCAGTTGCCTTTAGCGAATTTTTGAAGTTAAAAATAATTAATGACACACATACAAATGTCAGCACTTCTCAACCAGTCTGTCAGTCATCATCGCTAATGAATGATGGTAGAATTTGTAATGCCGAAACCTAAATTAATTTATTAATAATTTTAACCTAATATACATGAATAAATTATCATTTATTCATCTCAAATTATGAGTAGGAGTCTACAGTGAAAGAAAAATTATAGTTTAAGAAGAAATTCGAATATGGGAGGGAAAAAGAAAAAGAAGCGTCCGGAACGGTTCCGATGTGATGAAGTTCACGGTGAAGAGTTCCATGCACAGATAGAGGAAGTATTCGGGTATAATTGGTGGGATGTATTCTGCTTTCCATACATTCTCGGAGCGCGATTATGGGACTGTTGTGTGTCACTATGCGCGGGAACAAACCAGTGTCTGGTCTATTGGATGATGATACAATGGCTAGTCTGCAAAATCACAAAACTAACAACACCAGACCCGATTATCTTCCCATATTATTTCTATATGTTTTGTCAAGTTATACTTCTTACATTGTTCTTTATTATGATTTGGCAATGGTTTGGCAAGTCCGTTATCATACCGTATTTTTATGCTTATTATGAAGCATGGATGGAAGATGAAGTAAGACCGGCAGCGAAAAACGTATCTAGATTATCTTTCAGAAGATACTGTTTTAGAAAAGGTGAAATTTTTGATACCCCATATGAAAATTCATCAAAAGATTTGAAGAATAACCCAGTAACAATTGTATCGCTTTTAGTTGAAATGTTTGTATACGATGTTTTGAGATAATATACAATCTGCAACCATTTATTTAAACATTGGTTTCAATATTGTAAAAAACTACCACACAAAACCCTACCTGATTTCCTATTCGTTGATAATGGCAATATTTTGTGTAGATCCTGTACAGTTCGTAAAAGTTTGTTGTACCTATAGAAACCAACCCACCTGCATAACAAATCATATTTATTTAGGTTTAAATAGGTTTACGAGAGTCACATTCTTAAGCAAGTATTTGTAGCAATTTAATGATATGTAGAATACGAGATGTAGTTGATTCTTGACCAGTCTTATAACTTCGAGCGTTAAACGATTTTGGGGCACAAAGGGAAGATATTCAGTCTCCTTTTATACGTAGAAAATTATCCCAAAGGTACATACTCTTGTCGGGAATAAAGTATTTTGTGTAGTATTCAAGGACAAGGTCTGTCTCTGTGCCATATTTTTTTCCAAATTCGTTCAGACGTTTGAGCGTAAAGAAGTAACAAACATGTACACTCACAAACTTTCACTTTTATAATATTAATGTAATAGTGAGTAGGTATAATTAACTAACTAGCTTAAATAGATTGGACTAAAGGAAATAAATCTAGACCGTGTCTCGCGATGGTTGACAAGAAAGAGAGGGAGAGATATCTCTAAAGTAAACTTTCGAAAACTTGAATTTCGCGGGCTACCCAGGAGCATTGGTGTGCCCCGAATCGTCCGGTTCCTGTTGCCACTTTAACTTAAATGCAATACGAGACGGCACAACAGCCGAACAATAATTATCTCCATGCTTTGTGACATACTCACTAGAATGACTAAACAGTTCGTCAATAATCAGATTTTGCTAGCAAAGGTATTTTGATTGAAGCAAAAAATCATGGAAGATTTAAAAAATAAACTATAGCAATACTTCCACTGACGTTTTAGGATTGACATTGACAGTTAACAGATGGTAGAAAAGAATTCCTTTACGTCAGTCACCCCGAAAATGGCGAGAAGTGTGTTACGCTAACACTATTTTTAATTTATAAAATAAATTTGAGTTTTATTTAAAAAGGGAAAATCATTTGCTCAGACCCTAATAACCGTGTATAAAGTTTAAGTAAAAACCAGCATATCAAAACGCTCTACTGGTAAGTAAAACCTATTTAATTTGATTATTATGAAAAAGTGAAATTTTGTATTTATTCAATTAATTTGAATAATAAAGAGAGATCATGACTGCGATATATTCTGATACTATTTATGTCCGTTTATCAGTTTGTAGATGTATGTATTCAGTTCTTTTTCACTCTGAAATGAATGAAAAATTACATTGTTCATAGTCAGTGGTTAACATATAGGATTGCGTGCTACTCTATATTAATCAGTTTAAAGTGAGCCTAAGAACGTTGTAAAGTGCAGAAAAATAGTGTGTTCCGCCGGCAAATATTATCACGTAAGTTTTGATTACAAGAAAATAGGTTTTGTATGTTGATAAATAAGTAAGTATGTGTATAAACTGTAGTGACCTACTAACGGCGCGGAAGACACTTGACCCACTTTCTAGATCATAGACAACTTAATGCCTAATATGTATTTTGTAAAGAAAAGTTTGACTTGAATAGAAAGTTTTGTGGGAACTATTACTATGAATTTAGAAACTAGGCAATTAAAATAAATGCCTTGACATGATTTTTATAAAAACAGTGATAAAATCTTAACTTGTTTTTAAGACATGATAAAAATACTCTTGTTAGTTGAAAACAGTAAAATAAAGATAAAGCTGAAAGGAAATTTTCCTTCAAGCGTAAAATTCGGAACTACTACTTGAAGTCCTCTCAACTTTAGTATGGTCTTCGTCAGAATTATTATTAAATTCTCTTAATGATTTGATATTTTTCATAGTATTTATTAGTTTATAATTTTAGCATAAAAAAGTTTTTTTTTTTTGTTTATTGTGCAAGCCTACGGCTAAACATGCTCTGCAGAGGGGACTGTCTGTAATGCCTATTGTGTGGAGGTGCTTGTTCAGTGTGCAGTGTCTGGTGATGGTCCCAGTCACCATGGCTATGCCTGCACTCATATAGGGTTCTAATAAGAATTCTGTCTATAAAGCCAGTATGAAACTATACTATTACAAGTCTTACAAGTAGTATTTCGATTGTGGGTTCAAACCCAGCCAATCACTATACTATATGTAAGATCTTAATTATTATTAATAATAATATTCCACAACTATCATACAACACCGTCTAGTACCAAGCTAAGCAAATCAGAAATCAGAAATGTTTATTTCAAATAGACCAATTACAGGCTCTATTGAATTGTCAAAATGACAGTAAGTCAAAAAAAAAACAAGTAAAGCTAAATTGCATGTTCTAAAGCGTAGATCTCTATGGAGAAGAATGTGCTAGAAACTCCATGGACACTCTTTTAAATCATATTATGAGTTACATAAATCACAAAGCTTGTGTTATGAGAACTAGACAACTGATAATACATACATATTATAGATAAATTACACCCAGATACAGAATAAATGATCATGCTCATTACACAAACTTTTGTCCTGGGCGGGAATCAATCCCACAACCTCCAGCATAGCAGTCAGGGCCACTAACCAACAGGCCAGTAATTGTATTGTTAAGGCATATTAAATAAATTAAGGCTTAAGGTTTTAAACTTAAAAAAAAACTTGTTAGTCACCTCTGCTCTGAAAATGGTAAAGGAAAGTATAGTGAGGAATCTGGCATTTCCTAGAACCATAAGTTCCAATACACAATTCACATAGGCCTACATGGGCACTTATAAAACGTCAGAAGCTAGTGCACGGTTCCAATTGGTCGTTTTCTTTGAAGAAGAACCGGCAAGAAACTCCACACTTACTTTTTTTTTTAAATGGTAATAATGTAAAGTTGTGTTTTCTGAATATCTGTTGGTTCATGCTAATCTTAGAAACGGTTGGACCGATTTTGACGGGATTTTCACTGTTAAATAGCTGATGTTATAAGGTGTAACTTAAACTAGTAACTCGGGTACTTATATTTTGGAAAATGGGTTCTTTGCAAAATTAAAATTCTTGGTATTGTTACCAAATGGCATTGTGTTGCCAGCAGCCAGCGTTTTTTTTTTTTCTAGGTATTACTGCCCTAATCCTGGGTATCGTCCTCCCGCCTCTCTTCCCATCTTTTACGAAACCGCGCTTCATTCAGTTCTCCTTCGTGGTCAGCCACAACTGCTTGGTTTTACATAAGCTGTACAAGCCATCACTACAGTCAGCCCACTTCTATCTAAAAGCAGATTAAGCGTCCAAGTTTATTCAAGACGCCTATGAGGGAATTAGAGAGAACTACTAATGAAGGTAACCTTGGTTCTCCTGCGGACATCCTCATTCCTGATTCGATCACGCAAGGAAACTCCGATCATAGCCCTTTCCATTGCCCTTTGGGTGACTTTAAGTCTTCTAATGATGCCCATTGTAAGCGACCACGTTTCGGATATCCCCAGTAGAACCAAGGTTACCGATATAGCACGAAGAATCGCCAAACTTAAGTGGCAATGGGCAGGGCACATTGCTCGCAGAACGGATGGCCGTTGGGGCCGAAAGGTTCTGGAATGGCGACCACGTACCGGAAGACCGTAGCGTTGGAAGGCCTCCTACAAGGTGGACCGATGACTTGGTAACGGTTGCGGGAGTCCGATGAATGCGAGACGCACAGGACCGTTCATTGTGGCGACGCTTGGGGGAGGCCTGACTAATGAAGGATTCATAATCGTCTTTTACATCTGACTATTTTTCCTTCCACTTCACTCTCGGAGTCTGTCCCTAATAAAACAAGCATTTTGTTGGGACTAAAGTAGTGCTATGGAACTTAGGTTAATTAAGAAAGTTAAGTCCCCTTGAGTGAAGAGAGAAAGTTTTTCGCAATACGATTACAAACGCCCAAAAATCATCAAATGACTTCTCCCGCCTTAGGGTCAACGCAGATAGAGAGGAATAATTCTCGCGCGGTCTTGAGCATTTTCTGACGGATCGCGTATGTTCGAGCATGCGCGAGACTGCGCAACCGAACCTTTTTGAGTTACCATTCTACCGAAACATGTCAGTTTGACGCGGTTCGTCAACAATTGTGGACTGGTATATGATTAGGTACTTCGGATTAAATATCTAAAAATATCTCTTTCTCTTTGAACTCAGTGATAACATTGCGCGATCGCCGCGGGCGCCGACTCGAAGCAGCGCGCGCGTGGCTTCCTTAAATGTAATGTAAATTTTGAGGTTGATTTCCGACTGCCTTAATCCTCTACCCTGCGCTCCTCTCTGTCTGCGCTGACCCTTAGGTTGGAGCGAGGGAGCGCATCAGACTTTTACTGACTAAAACCCATCTTTTCCCCCTGAGGTGCCCTTTCCGTTCCAGGCACACGGTTCTTTCAAAAATTCCTAAATAGGCCCTAGTGGGTATTGGCAATGCTGGCCCCCTACGGTTTTATCGATATCTCCTTGAGACGCGCGAAGATAGAACACTAAAGGCCGACGACCACTCGGGCTCGGTTCTTACCAGGTGGCCGGAAGGCGATCTACCCATTGCTCGTTGTTTGAAAACCCGCGCTTACGTTAGCCGGGAATAGCCCTTCAACTCCCAACGCCCAGGGCGTCTCCTTTGGTGGCGGCTGGGGCTACAGGTGATTTTAATGAGACATTATGATGATTTTAAGAGCCCTACCAAGACCTCTTAAAATCATCATAATTCTGATGTGAAAGAGAGGCACAGCTATCCGGTCGGAATTAGGTAGAGTTATTAATGTACTTGCATTAAAATGTTGATATGAATATGGATCTTCCCGGGATTTCTAATGAAAAATTCCGTGTGGCCAACAAAACCACAAATAAATAATAATAAAAACCTCAGAGATGAATACGACAAATAAAACAAAAGATAATTAACATACAATTTTTATTAGTATTTTTCATTGAAAAAGATCTCTTCACGTCAACTGAGGTGAGGTTAACAAATTTATACACTTCCTCCTCCTCGTCATTAATGCAGGAAGAATTTTTTTCTGCTATATTTCTGATAGTGTCATAAAAAAAAAAATCAGCTCTTTAAAATTAATCTCGGGATTTGAGGATCTCCAGAACATTCAATTTATTCTTCCGCTATATGAAATCGGTGTAAGTACATGTTTAACTATACCTAATTCCGAGCTCTGATGATAACTTTAAGACATCATGGTAGGACCTGAAGGAATGATTCATTTATCGTGTTATGTTTTGCGTGCGTGCGTCTGTAAACTCATGCAGAGTTTATATTTTAGATCTAATTTGCGATCTTGAACTGACTAAATGAATTTGAACTTGATCTACGAAGGTCGGTGGTGCTGGCACGAATATGAAGCTGATTAACATAGAACATTATAGCCAGGGGCGTAGCTAACCGCCGTGTTGATGATAGGGCCCCTCTCATTCTGGGTCGTGAGATGACAATTAATAATTCTTTTGCCGAGCGAATTTAAGATGTGGATTTTCCTCACATCGGGCCGTGATCGAAATTCGCTCGGCAAAAGAATTATTTATTGTCATCTCACGACCCAGAATGAAAATTTCATGTATTCTCTCAGCCTTCCTTTATTTATATTGTGTGATCCTGGTGACTGAGTTCCCAAATAAATAATCATTATTTATTGTGCCAAAAAACGAACATATTCCTTATTATATATTTAACCCTAGACCTCACTCTAGGATTCCCTGTGTCGTGGGGTCTAGTTTCCTTCAGTCCGAGAACAAAATTGCACAAATTTAAAAACTAAAAATACAGTAAAAATAAATTTAAATTAAACAGAAAATTTATAAAAAAAGAAAAATAAAAGAAAAGAGCACAATATTTTTTACCCAGAATATTTTTTAAACCAGAGTAGGGCCCTGTAGCTAATTCTACCAAGAGTGTGGGCCCCTTGATAGAATTAAAACTTAGGTAGCGATGCATGAGGCTGCCCGGAGGACACGGTGGAGCACACGGTGGAGGTGTGCCCCGCTTGGGCAGAGCAACGCCGCGTTCTCGTGGGGGCGATTAGCGGCGGCGATCTCTCGCGCCGGGCCTTGGTACAGGCCATGGTCCGGAGCGAGGAAGAGTGGCAGGCGGTCGCCTCCTTCTGCGAAGCAGTACCTAATGCTAGCAAAGGAGGCGGTCGATCGCGTGAGGCAACGGTCCTCACGCCCTAACCGCCGCCGGGATTCCGATCCCGAATTTCGGCCTCCGTAGGCGCGGGCTTACGGACGGCGAGCAATGGATGACTCGCCGTCCGACCGTCCGGTAACCGTCCGGACCGAGTCCAAGTCGTCGACGGCGCGTATCCACGCGCGCCTCGGGGAGATGTCAGCAAATCGTAGGGGCCCAGCAGGGTCGAAGCCTACTGGGGCCATGGTAGTGTGAAAACGAAACCCGGGGCCCTGGGACGAAGGCAACGAAGGAACAGGAGTAGGTTTTTAGTCAGTAAAAGTTTGTCACTGTCTCGCTCCGCCCAAGAGCGAGATTTGTCATTAGATGATTTTCCCACCTAAAAAAAAAGGTAGCGATGTCTTTATGTAAAACCCGGAAGTCATTCAAATTCATATGGCATCTTATTTTTTACTTCCAAGTGGAGCCCTCTCCACTGAATGGAGTTGGGCGGAGTGAAACAGAGAAGTGGCCAGTGTTTCCGTTGAAGCCCGCGAAGGAGTATATTTGAGCTACCCTCCGCTTCGTGCTCTCTGCTCGGTACCCAACTCCTTTCTGGCCAGCTCGAAACTGCGTGTCCATTTGTTTTATTTGAATGTCCGCTTAGCTCCACTCTGTTCCACTGATGCGGAGTGGAGATTTCGAGCATTGTGATTAGCCTGTTTCCATAGTTCTCCTGTCCACTCCACACAGCTTCTTTTCTATGGAAACGCACCCCAATGAGTGGGAAGCCGATGCCCGACATGGCTGTGGAGATTTTCTGAAAAGGAAACCCCGTAGCCTTAGAATGCAAAGGGCAACTGAAGGACACAGGTTTAGTAAAAGTCTGTCATGCCCTCTCGCTCCAACCAAGGCCGTAATCCACTACGCGGGCCCAGTGTGGGTAGGTGGATGTCACATGTCTTTGAATTTTTTTGTTTCTAGGACATGTCGGTTTCCTCACGATGTTTTCCTTCACCGTTTTTGAGAGCAGTGGTGATGAAATAGATTACACAAAGTAATGCGCTTGGCTAGGTTTGAACTCATGACCTACAACTCGTAAGCCGGGGCCATTAGCACTGGGCCCACACTGAAAGAAAGAAAGAAAAAGAGTTTATTTACGACAAACATAGCACATAACTTAAAAAATATATATATATTATATACACACACACTACACTACTCTAATACACTTACACACACTACACACACACACACACAGCTCACTCACTGCTCTAAGGTTTACTTAATTGTTTATAATTGACTGGCCTGTTGGTCTAGTGGTTAGTGGCCCTGACTGCTATGCCGGAGGTCGTGGGTTCGATTCCCAGACAAAGACAAATGTTTGTGTGATGAGCACGATCATTAGTTCTGTGTCTGGGTGTAATTTATCTATAATATGTATGTATTTAGAAATATATAAGTATGTTTATCAGTTGTCTAGTTCTCATAAACAAGCTCTGCCTAGCTGATAGTTTTGGAATATTATTATTATAAATATAGGAGCTTATCTCATATGGACTGCATACGGATTTCCCCGAAACGAAAACTGCCGAAGTGTCGACGTCATACCATACAATTTTGCGGAAATGTCACATGAAATAATCACAATCGTTTAAATTATGCAGCTTATTGCGTACACGTACTGTGCCGCCGTCCTTGAGGCCTTTACCTACGTGAATTTATTATAAGATCTCCGTTTGATGCGATGGGACGTGAATTTTATTGATGTAGCGCTCAAAGACTGATGAGGACAGTCAGAGTCTTTGAAGTCTACGGGTCTTTGCCTCCGTCATCTGTCCAAAGTTCAATTTCTCCTAGACTTTCACGGTCGAAAAAAAGCAGTTGCGGATGGTCGGTGGAAGATATTTGAGGCCTTTTTGATAGGGTAGTCGTCGTTTGGTCTAAAGATATCGTACCATCGCATGCGACTTTCATTCAGGTTTTCGGTTATCAGTCATGCCTGTAACAGTCCGGACCGAGCCCAAGTCGTCACAGCGCGTAGTGTTCCACGCGTGCCTTCAGCAAAACCGTATTTACCAGGCAGGGCCCAGGGCCGCGGGGAAATTCTGAAAAGGAAACCCTCCGTACTAGAACGCAAAGGGCAACTGAAGGACACAGGTCTGGTTTTAGTAAAAATCTGACCCGCCTTCGCGCTCCATCCTAGAGCAGGAGACATTGGATGGTTTCCTTTCGTACTTAAAAAAAAAACGATTGTGTGTATTTTCCTTTGCCAAGCCCGTTAAAAATGAATCAAGGACATGGCGAGATTATCAGAACCCTCGGGCTACTTAAAACTTTTTAAATGTTAGCCATTTAATGTCCAAACCGAATTCATTAGTAATCCCTCGAGCTAGGAGTTTAATTTAATGTCCACAAAAGTTTTAAATGATATGAAAATGAGCTTTTCATAAGTGTTTCCTTCAGTATCACGTAATTCTTGGCGATGAGAGCCATCCCGGCCATTGTAAGAAAGAAAAAAGAAATCATTTATTTGAGACCCGCTCAGGACAAACAACAGTGAAACAAAAAATAACTATTTAATCTATAAATACTTAAAATAAAACAATATTAAAAGATAAAAATAAAAGTCCTGTGCTAGGCCAAAAAGGCTCCTATCTCAGCATAAACCATTCTACATTTATTTAAAAACTATCTTTTGCCCGCGGCTTTACATACAATACAGCCTATAACGCAGCTTTCTATCGGTGAAAAAATTTTGGCAATCGGACCAGTACTTTCAGAGAGTAACCTCCTACAAAAAAAAGAAACAAACTTTACCTCTATAAAATATTAATATAGAACAGAATTGAATAAACTATATTATACACAAAAAAGTAACACAACTTATACATTAACTTGGAACATTAACGCCGCACAAAATATGGGAGAAACGCTGTTATGATATGACCCGACTGCCTCACATATACTCCCGAGTATTTTGATAATGTCCATATATTTCTTTTATCCAAACAACCATACCGGAAACAAGTTAAGCAGATATTGTTTAGTAGACATATTGAATACTAGTTTCTGCCCGCGGCTTCGCTCGCGTAAATGTAGGTTTCTCCATACAAACTTTGAACCCCTGCTTCATGCCCTTAGGGAGAGAATTTTGGAAAATCCTTTCTTAGTGCTCGCCTACGTCGTAAAAGGAAACCTTGTGCAAAATTTCACGCTCCTAGTCCCAGTAGTTTTGGCTGTGCGTTGATATGTCAGTCAGTCAGTTTCTCCTTTTATATATATATAGATAAATTTAATCGTACTGTTTAGATTTCACGATTTAATATTTTGTTCTTCACCTGATTAATTGTAATAATATTCCTTAATGGTCTATTTTTTCCCTTTCAATCTGTTTTTTTTTGTTCTTTCCTTACACCACTTTCTAGTTAAACTAGTTTTATAAATGCCGTGAAACTCTGTAATTGGTTTAAGAGATAATTGTCATCATTTCGCTATCAATGTGCAGAGTGTGTAGACCTCACTGTTACATGATTTTTCACGCAGCTACATTGGGCTGTTCATTGATAGTGGGTGAGCCTTCTTAGCCCATGTAACTTTACAAATAAACTGTTGAGTTTCCTAAAATAAATAAATAAAATAAAACTTAAATCTATGGGTACAATGGCGGTCTTATCGCTAACAGCGATATCTTCCAGACAACCTTAGGATGGATCGTAAGAACATAAAATAATACAGGGGGTAGTCTGCGGTGTACTGCTAACAAATTGATCAGTCTCTTTATATTGGAATGGTTTGTCTTTGTGTAGATTGACTATTTAAAATTTACTTGAATCTGTAATTATTAATGCGTAATTAAAAAGTGGGTCATTGATAACGATGCTACGGAAACCCGGTTTCTTATGATAGCTACCTTAATCATTAGTATAGACCAGACAAGAATCTGTTTAAAATATAAATATGAATGAAATTAAATCAAAATGGTTGAGAAAAAGGTCAGGGTCAGGTACATTGACAAAAGAATGCTTATGTATGAAAGGCGCGTGGTGTTCCACACGCGCCTCAAGGGGATGTCAGCAAATCGTTGGGGCCCAGCAGGGTCGAAGCCTACTGGGGCCATGGCTTAAGTGAAAGTGAACCCTGAGGCCCTGGAACGAAGGGAAAGAAGGAACAGGAGTAGATTTTAGTCAGTAAAAGTCTGACACGCCCTGACACGGATGATTTCCCACCATCAAAAACAAATGCCTATGTATGATTATTGTACGTACGGCTAACGAGTGGAATTCCCGGTCGGAGTCTTTTTTTTTTCGGTGGGAATATCATCTTATGACATCCCCCGCTCTAGGCGGAGCGGAAGATAGTGTCAGACTTTTACTGACTAAAAACCCTCTCCTGTTCCTTCGTTGCCTTTCGTACCAGGGCCGAGTCTTCCTTTCAGTTTTTGGCCCCAGTAGGCTTCGACCCTGATGGGCCCCTACAGCCCGGTCGGAGTCTGTGTTTCCTGATAGCTACAACCTATGGTAACTTAAGTCAAGAGTAAATAGGTTACTTCTAGGCAAGCGTGCTCCATCGCTTACCATTAGGTGATATAGTGGTCAAACGCGAGCCTATCAATAATAATAAATAAATGGCTCTGCCCATCCCCTTACCAAATCGATTTAGCGCTACGACTTTCATATGTGGATAACTTTCAGGTCTTTTCTAGAAACCCAGTCGCTATAAATCGATAGGACACAACAAAGTTACAAGGACAAACTATCTAATGGCGGCTCCACATTAGTGCCGTGAATTCACGGCACAAGTCGTGCCCTCCACATTTACGGGATGCTCACAATCGTTCGTGAAACCCGCCGTGAAATGGACGTAAAAGCTGCTGCTGCAATAACTTTGTTTGCTGTAGCAACATATGAATATATAGACGTTCAAAACAAATAAAAAGGTGGATGACTGGAATACATCGTAACCGATCAAAATAGGTTTGCTGGTGTAGTGTATTTTTGAATTGATTTAATATATCGACGGTTGTAAGGCTAATTGATCTAAACGGCATTTTTTCCAATATTGAGTTATATATATATATTCGGAATCAGCCAGTTTTTCTCCGTCGTTTGAGTCAGGTTTAATTTTTTTTTTAATGTCGCTTAGATCAATTAGCCTTTCAACCGTCGATATGATTATTGTGCGTGATCGCATCAGAAATGAAGATATCCGCAGGAGAACCAAGGTTACCGACATAGCCCGAAGAATCGCCAAACTTAAGTGGCAATGGGCAGGGCACATTGCTCGCAGAGCAGATAGATGGTCGATGGGGACGAAAGGTTCTGGAATTCGACCACGTACCGGAATACGTACCGTTGGAAGGCCTCCCACAAGGTGGACCGATGACCTGGTGAGGGTCGCGGGAATCCGATGGATGAGAAACGCACAGGACCAGTCATTGTGGCGACATTTGGGGGAGGCCTATGTCCAACAGCGGACGTCTTTCGGCTAAAATAATGATGATGATGATGATGATGATTAGATCTGTTTTTATTACTATCTATACTATCTTCTCGATATTCAGAGTGTCTTAGTCGATGTCGCGTAGTGTAATAAGGTTTAGACCGGTCTTACTCGGAACAAAAAATAAGACGTAGAATATCGCGTAGTGTAATAGGCCCTCACACTGGCACGGGGTCGTGAATGTGGATGTGTACGCGTGAACGCCGCGCGAAGGGGACGCGAACCCTTTGCCGCGAGACAAAATATTGCGGGGAAACAGGTGTGAACCCCGCGGAAACCGTCCTCATTCACTTTCACGCCTGTTTACGGAGCTTCACGGCACTAATGTGGAGCCGACATAACTAAACTAGATTCGTTTATGTTGTATAATCAGCCTATAATGCTGCTTCAGCTGATGACCAATGGGGAATAGGGTGTGGCGTTTACGCTGAGCAGTACTAGAAAGATTAACCCCTTTCACCAGATTAATAGTGGAATAGACTTTAACGGTTTATTTTAAATCAACACTCTTGGTAGCTTCTTTGAGACCAGAGCTGTGGGCCCCGAACACCGATCTGGGCGCTTCGGTCTCCATACATTTTTTATGGTAACTAGACTTGTAGAGCTGCGTTAGATCCACGCCACGCGACGTGACTCTACTTACAAGTCGGGCATGGCCAACATGTCCGTCGGTCTAATGTAGTTCCCGCTATATTGTGGCCCTGGAACAAAAAAGGCAACTGAAGGAACACGGTGGATTTAGGTCAGCCTTCTTCTTTTCGCGTGGATGGACTCAATTTTTTTTTTCTGGCCAGTTTGGCAACCTGTATAGCTCGGTTTCAGGCCTCATATATATAGCCTGGAAGGTGCAGATGGTTGTACAGGATGGGGCAGCATAGCAGGTGACGCATGTGCTGCGGTTCCACACATATACTGTGTTTGAGTTGGGTCGGTTTTAGCTAGTCTGACTCGGTTGTTTTTAGGGTTCCGTACCTCAAAAGGGATAAACGGAACCCTTATAGTATCACTTTGTTGTCCGTCTGTCTGTCTGTCTGGAATTCAAGACATTTTATCTCGAGAACGCGTGGAAGTATTGAGTTGAAATTAAAACCATATACTCAGTTCTGCGGTCCCTTGAAGCTGCAAAAAACATCAAACTTCTAAGTTAACGCAAAACAATAGATACGACCGTTTATGTTGAAAAATACATATATTTCGACACTCTCGAGGAAATTCTATCAAAATTCATAGGGTACTTCCCGTTGACCCAGAATCCTGAAATTTGTCATAAAGCAAGGTCTTAAAGTACAGCTGTAGGAATAAATCTGAAAACTGTAAAGTTATTGTTACATCACTACAAAAAAAAACTGTTTTTGCGATTCGGGAAAAATTTGGAGACTCCATTCGGGAATTGAACTATTTCTATAGTTGAGTTTGTACTGATCCCTCAGTGCGCGAATCCAGCTGGCAGTTGCCCAGTCTTTTTCTGACGTAGAAGTTAAGTCTACAGGTTAATAACGAACTCCAAAATTCCTTGTAAAACATTAGCGATTAGCCAATGTTACCTTTTTTTCTTAAGTGTTGAAATCATCTTATGATGTCTCGCGCTCTGGGCGGAGCGGGAGGGCGTGTCAGACTTTTACTGACTATAACCACGCCTGTGTCCTTCAGTTGCCCTTTGCGTTCTAGTTCCGCGGTCCTAGCTAGGGGGCATCGGCCCTACTGGGCCTCTACGGTTTGCTGTCATATCCTTGAGGATCGCGTGGATCACTACGCGCTGTTGACGACTGGGCTCGGTCCGATCAATTACCGGACGGTCGGTCGGCAAGCTACTCATTGCTCGACGTCCGCAAGCCCGCGTCTTCCGTGGCTGGTAGTCGGGGTCAGAATCTTAGAGTTGCCCAGTTTTTTTTAACGTAGAAGTTAACTCACAAACTCCAAAATTCCACCTATTAAGTGAAACAGCGGTTAGCGAACGTTACCTAACGCTGCAAATACAAAGGAATGCGTTTGAAAAATCACCTCAAATTGGCAAATCTGACGATAAGTTTAAACATGTATTTTGAAATAACAGTATTGTATTGTTATAATTATACAAGAACTTATTTCGATTCCATCTTGTTACTTGCACCGTATAAAATCAAGCTTGTAATAAGTTATTTTATTCGGCAGATTTTGGCTTGAGAAACGTTACCTTTTTAAACGTCCATATCGTCGTCGCCAACGTCGCACATTCACGACCAATAAATACTCAATTTCGCCAGCTCTTCTGTCACCTATGGGGATTGAAAAGCTAAACGAGATGGAGTACCCAGTCGCGAACACACGAACCTGGCGAATAGGACACGAAACCACTCATCGGACCAGTCCGATGCAATTAGTTGATGCAATGGGTTAAAAATACCACTATACAAACGATAGCACTGCTAGCGACTTTATTCACCAAAATGTGTTCATAAAAACTGAGGGTCCTTTTCCACTCGCCTGTCGAACATCGAGCATGGTTTATAAGCTTGTTGCTTCATCTAACGCAATCCAACGCGATATTTTTTTTGAAGAGGCAAAGCGAAAAAATAAAGATAACGCCTGAAAATTCTGTTAGCATTCGGTAATTCCGTGATTTACTCGAACATTTTACAAAACTTCTTCCAGGAAATACGTGATTTTTTTAAACCCTTAAAAGTTTTTGAAAAATTGTCGTCGTTCAGATTGTTATACTTTTTAGACTTTTTAATTTTTGAGTAAATTATGAAGTGTTAAAGTTCATGCAAAATAGCAGATTCTCAAAGGTTTACTGGATTAGTTGGTAAATTAATTTCAATAGACATAGCTAGCGAAACCTAGATAATAGACATAGCTCGAAGGATCGCCAAACTTAAGTAGCAATAAATTGCACGCAGAAAGATGGTCGATAGAGATGAAAGGTTCTGAAGTAGTGACCACGTACCGGAAGACGCATTGGTGGAAGGCCTCCCGCAAGGTGGACAGATGACCTGGTGAGGGTCGCGGAATTCGATGGATGAGAGACACACAAGACCGGTTGTTGTGGCGACGCTTGGTGGAGGCCTATGTCCAACAGTGGACGTATTTCGGCGGAAATGATGATGTTGATACCTTGTAGAAAGTTCTTACGGCAAGAAAATTCCGCAGAAAATAAGAAAATTTCAAGACAGGAAAAACTTACCGCGTATGTTAATCTGCGCGCATTTGACAGAATATTCATAGCTATTACCAGATAATGTCTGTCGGGTCACCTAGTCCATAAATAAAAAAAACATGTCAAGTGCGAGTCGTACTCGCGCACCGAGGGGTTCCGTACAAACTTATCTATGTAAATAGTTCAATTCCCGAATCGAGTCTCGAAGATTTTTCCGAATTTCAAGAAAGTAATTTTTGATGTAACTTTGCAGTTTTCAGACTTTTTCCTATACTTGTACTATAAGGCCTTGCTTCAGGCCAAATTATAAGATTATAGCTAAACGGGAAGCCCTCTTATGCTTAGAGTTTTCTGGCGAGTGTCAAAATATGCACCTAAACGGAGCATACACGGCCTAAAGATAAGGCCGTGTATGCTCCGTTTAGGTGCATTTTTTTGGCTTATTTGAGATTGCGTTGACTTAGTTTGATTGTATCGCAGCTTAATACCTCACTACGTTCCTGGGAAAAAGAGCCTTGACAGACGGACAACAAAGTGATCCGATAAGGGCCTGCACAGACCGGGACGGCATGGCAAAGGATTGAATTTTTTACCAATAGACGTTAAAACATATGGGAATAGAATTACGACATAAATTCCTATGCTTTAAAATGATCTCGTGGCATTGAAAGGGATATCATAGCACGGCATTGAAAGCTTCACGGGCTCCCGCGACGGGATGCCGTGGTGCACTGTTGTAGGCAAGGGCATGCCTAAGGACGTCGGCGCCCGCCAACTCTATCAAACGCTGCTTATGACTGAAACGTGTATCAGGCAGCAGAAGCAAGCAACCGTGGCATACTTCGCCATGACGTGGCATGCCATGGCAAGGCGCTGTAATTCCGCGGTATCTAAGCGGCTAGTGTGCGCTGACGGGCGGCAAAAACCTTTACCATGCCGTCCCGGTCTGCGTAGGCCTTTACGTACGGAACCCTAAAAATGCCTACGTACGTAAAGGTGTTGTTAATACGCAAATGAATTTCCGTCCATATTTTAATCACAATAGTCCTATAGTGTCTGTTGAC
This sequence comes from Mythimna pallens, assembly GCA_961205895.1. Classification (NCBI taxonomy): domain Eukaryota; kingdom Metazoa; phylum Arthropoda; class Insecta; order Lepidoptera; family Noctuidae; genus Mythimna; species Mythimna pallens. Next base: position 2,176,341 of record OY540852.1, read on the forward strand.
GTTAGTGATTTTATCAGAGCCTGTAGCTATCTGAAAGCATAGCAGTTATTTATATTTTGTTTATTTATCGCTTTAAAGAGTTTAACTTTACAATAATACACGATGAACTTGTCTCTGAATATACACGTAACTTTTTTTTTTTAATAACCATGCAGGGCCGCCGACTTTTAGAAAACGTCATGGGTGCTTATGCTTATTTGATGGACTCGAAAAATTGGCGAAGTGTGAGAAGAGAAATGCACACTGATGCACATTTTGTTAAAAATATAAAATGAAACCATTATATAAAAATTAAACTAGTTTTTATTATCAAGAAATGTTATAATTTATACGTAACCTAAAAGGCGATTACTGATCTGTTTCTTGATATCTATTCTCAGGGGTGCTCGAGCCCCCGAGCACCCACGGAGTCGGCGCCACTGACTATATGTACTTATTAAGAGCAGTGGTGGCAGAGTGGTAACGGCCCCGACTTACGAGTTGCAGGTCACGGGTTCAAACCCAGCCAGACGCATTACTTTATGTAATTTATTTAATCACCACTGCTCTCAAAACGGTGAAGGAAAACATCGTGAGGAAACCGGCATGGCCTAGAACCAAAACTTCGAAGACATGTGACATCCACCAACCCGCACTGGGCCCGCGTGATGGGTAACAGCCCATTACCCTTTCCTAGAAAAGAGGCCTGAGTCCCAGCTGTGGGAACATTAAAAGGCTTATTATACTTATTATCCGAGGTAAATTATTAGAAAAGAATTTTAAAAATATTATCTGCCTAGCCTTTGTCCCAACTAGCTGGGGATCGGCTTCTAGTCTAAGCAGAAGCGGCTGAATACCTGTGTTACATGGAGCGACTGCCTATCAGACCTCCAGAACCCAGTTATTGGGGAAAACGATACCTCCTTAGAAAGACTGATGGTCAGACTTTCTAGCGTCTGACTACCTTTAACGACTTTCGAAGATCTACGAATGACAACCAGGACCAAAGTAACCAAGATAAAAACTGGGCAAGTGCGAGTCGGGCTCGCGCACTGAGGGTTCCGTACAAACTTATCTATGTTAATAGTTCAATTTCCGAATGGAGTTTCGAACATTTTTTTCCGAATCGCGTTTTTTTTTGTAACGTAACAACAAAATTTCAGGATTCTTGGTCGACGGGAATTACCCAATCAAAGTCAAAGTCAAAAATTTTTTATTTCACATAGGCCTACATGGGCACTTATAAAACGTCAGAAGCTAGTGCACGGTTCCAAATTGGTCAAAATTTTGATTTTTTCGAGTGTCGAAATATATGTTTTTTGAGACATAAAACGGCCGTATCTTTTTTTTCACAGCTTCAAGGGACCGCAAACTTGAGTACTCATATGGTTTTAATTTCAACTCAATACCTCCACGCGTTCTTAAGATAAGGGTCTTGACAGCCGGACAACAAAGTGATCCTATAAGGGTTGCATTTTTCCTTTTGAGGTACGAAAACCCTAAAAAGTATCCGTTGTGCTATTCCAGGACATGGTCTGCCCGTGTACCAAATTTCATCGAAATCCGTTTAGCCGTTCGAGCGTGAAGAAGTACCAAATACATACATACACTCACAAACTTTCGCTTTTATAATATTACTAACTATTGCCCGCGGCTTCGCTTCCGTCAACTGACTACTATATTCTACTCTACCCAACTCTACTCTACCCTACTCTACCTCACTCTACCCCACTCTGCTCTACTCTACTCTACCCTACTCTACCTCACTCTACCCCACTCTACCCTACTCTACCTCACTCTACTCTACCCCACTCTACTACTACTCGATAAAAAGTCTAAAGTCTAAATTCTAAGCTACCTCCCCACCAATTTTCAGCCAAATCGGTTCACCCGTTCTTGAGTTACTCATAAATAATGTAACTAACACGATTTTCTTTTATCTAAATAAAGATTGTACTACAATAAAAGTTCAGATACCCTTCTACGAGAAATAACTGGACGAATTCTAGTTTTGTTTGCGTCGTCTATTAAAATTCTATGCCGTAGACTTTCACTAAACAATGGAGCATGGTACTGCTTACCTCGATTATAATTCGTGATCATTTCCGTTGGATGTCGAGAGTGCCAATGCAAATGTGTCTACTTGCCATCCGTCTGCGTGTTTATAAGTGTCAACAATGTACAGATGTCCATCCTTACATTGTTGACACATCTACGGTCCGGACTAAGCGATTCGCCACTTCGTTTATAGCGTGTACATCGAAGGACTGGAACAATTTGCCTGCTGCGGTCTTCCCGTCCGATTATAATTTAGGTGGCTTCTCTTAATAAACTAGTGCGTGCGCTTCATCATCAACGATCAGTCAAGCACTAGTTTATATAATAATAAAAAAAACATAGTCTGTCTACCCTATTCGCAGCTATGGCAGGACCAGGAGGATAGGCGGAGCATCACCGTGTCCTCGTGGAGGCGATCGGCGGCGGCGAATTCTCGCGCCGAGAGCTAGCGAAGGAGGCGGCCGCAAGAGTGAGGGAACCTACCATGCCCAAGCCGTCGCGACAGGAGACGCCCCGGGCGTCGGGAATTACCAAGCGATCTCCGCCACCGTAGGCGCGGGCTTGCGGACGACGAGCAAATGGTAGCTCGCCATCCGTTCGTCCTATAAGTACCGAGTCCGAGTCGACGATGCGTTACAAGCGCTTCTCAAACACATGTCACCAAACCGTAGGGTCCCAGAAGGCAAAAGCCGGCTGGTGCCTTGGGATTGGTTCTGAAAAGGATATACTCATGATCCTGGAACACAAAAGGCGACAAGGGACTCATCATCATCTCATCATCTTCCTGCCATTGTCCCGTGTTATTTGGGGTCGGCGCAACACGTTTTTTCTTCCATTCTGCCCTGTCACTCGTCATACTATCACTAACTACCTTTTCTTTCATATCACTCAACTAAAGGAACTAAAGGAATAAATAATGATACTTGACAGATAATGAGGACCAAACACTAAAAAGGACATTGACAGAATCGGTTACTCTTTAAAATAAAAGAAATTACTATAAGATTTTACTATTCAATTATTTATTATGATATTTTTTTTTACATTTAAAAATACTAACTATAATTACAATAATTTTTTTTGAGATATAAAAAGATTTAATGATTTATGACACGACATGGTAAAAAAAAAACCACCAAAAATACTTATATTTCTCAAATACTTCTTTTTCATTTTCAATTTTCACTATCAGACAGAATTATATACTTACACAACTGCAGTCCATAAAAATATGAGCCGTCTCTTTTTTTAACTTCCGGGTAGTCACAAAACTTGCTAATTTTTTTCTAAATCGGCCATTGAAACTTGAAGATCTCGTTTAACCGGACCATCATATGACAAGTCGATTGTCAAGGATTAGTTTACTTAGCGGTGACGCAAAGCACGCTTACACACTTGCGTTTCTGTCCTATATACAGATATTCATCATTGTCATGGCCACATGTAAGCTCAGATCCATTCAGTTCTGTGTCTAGAGCTTTTAAGCTTAGTTTCTGGAATAATTTGTCTGCCGCGGTCTTCCCGTCCGCTTATAATTTAGGTGTCTTCAAGGCTAGAGTGAATAGGCTCTTATTAAGCTAGTGCGATTCACCACCATCGATTCCCGGAGGACACGGTGGAGGTGTACCCCGCTTGGGGGCGATCGGCGGCGGCGATCTCTCGCGCTGGGCTTTGGTACAGGCCATGGTCTGGAGCGAGGAGGAGTGGCAGGCGGTCGCCTCCTTCTGCGAAGCAGTAATGCTAGCAAAGGAGGCGGCCGATCGCGTGAAGCAACGGTCATCACGCCCCAACCGCCGCCGGGATTCCGATCCTGATTTCCGGCCACTGTAAGCGCGGGCTTACGGACGGCTAGCAATGGGTGGCTCACCGTCCGGTAACCGTCCGGACCGAGCCCAAGTCGTCGACGGCGCGTACTGTTCCACGCACGCCTCAGGGAGATGTCAGCAAATCATAGGGGCCCAGCAGGGTAGAAGCCTACTGGGGCCACAGGTAGTGTGAAAGTCAAAACCCGGGGCCCCGGGACGAAGGCAAAGAAGGAACAGGAGTGGATTTTTAGTCAGTAAACGTCTGAGACTATCCTTTTTCAGACCTGGGGATTGCTCGGCGTCAATGCCGCCGTCCGGCCCAAACTCAAATCATCGACGGCGCGTAGTGTTCCACGCGCGCCTCAAACCTGTAAACCTGCAAAACCGTATGAGCCTAGCTTTTTTTTTTTTGTTTAGTTACTGTAATTGGATGTCTAGCCGTTGTAATTAAAATAAAATAAATAAATCTCGTCCCGTCTCTTCCCAGCATCAAAAAAAAAACCTGAAAGCTAACTGTTATTACTTTGTTACGTCTGAATTTTGTCAGGAGCTGCTCGTAGTCATAGTTTTTTGGCCGGTTAAGTTTTCTATTACTTTACGAACGAATGAACGTATTTCCATACTGCCAAAGGCATGGAAATGGATCTTAAGGTTATGCAAACAATTTTTCTCATAGACTTCTTTACCAACATCACGTTTGAAGCTCGACAAGGTCATGCAACATACTAGGTTATGAAATACCTCTCAGAACACGTATTAGCTAATCAGCCGATCAATTATCGCCTTAAAAACAATGTAGTTAGAGTAAAAATTAACTTGGGAATGTATATGCGTCTGATTTTTATGGCAACGCAAATTTGGTAACAAAAAAATAAAGATTTTGACAAAATTATGTACGCAGCTGCTGCAAAGGGAATCGAAGAATTATGGTTTCTATGAAATCTGGGCCCGCCTTCCAATAGCTAGGTGCGTAATATCGTTGGATAGATGATTTTGATCTGTATAAAAGTTGCTATGGCACCAAATTCTAAATCTTAGTTCGTTCAGAGTGATGATTGAGATGCTCCTTTTTTCTTTTGATTTGACTGGCCTGTTGGTCTAGTGGTTAGTGACCCTAACTGCTATGCCGGAGGTTATGGGTTCGATTCCCACTCAGGACAAATGTTTGTGTGATGAGCACAATCATTGGTTCTGTGTCTGGGTGTAATTTATCTATAATATGTATGTATTTATAAATATATAAGTATGTTTATCAGTTGTCTAGGACTCATAACACAAGCTCTGCTTTGCTTGGGACTAGACGGCGTTGTGTGATAGTTGCGGAATATTATTATTATTCTTTTTTGTAAAATAATAGTAAACTAATTTGTGATTGCTTGTTTTTTCACTCGCTTTTTTATAAGGGCAGAAAAAAGACATAGTGCAATGCAGTTCGAATGTTTACCGAAAAAAGTTACTTTGTCTCACGCACGTCACCTCTATCACTCATCCGCATCACCCGCGCAGAATAAACACGATGACACCGCGTGGACCGCTGAAAATGAAAATGCGATTTCGCTCACTGTTTTCACGCAGCACAACTTAATCAACGACACAATTTATAACTCCAGATTAGTATCTACAGACTCCGTGTATAAAACACAGAAATGCAATATATTCCAATAGCATTGCTTGCACATTAATTATTATTTATCCATTGCTTGCTATACTAACATAATGCACCAAAACGTATAGCAAGCCAACGAACCAACAATCTATAAACTAAAAAAAAATATACAAACGTTTATCATTTCTTTACTGCTATAAAAATTATGTCAAACTTAGGTTCCTGACCAATCAGGGCGTTCGGCAGATTGATCGCCTGGACTGCAGGGGCATACCGAGACGTTAGAGTACGTGATGGAGATGCAACGAACAGGCACAACTAACATGTTAAACAAAAATAACTTTAAAGGGACTAAGATTTGAATTTTGGTGACATAATAACATTTATTCAACTCAAAAATTCTTATCTAACAAGCAAAATTTCAATAGTTCAGTCATACGTTGTAAGATTGTTTTGTTTAATTTAATAGAAAGAAAGAAAAATGTTTATTCGTACCTCAAATATACAGTAGAATTCCAAAAACGTATGAAAACAAAATAACTTGACATCTGTGCAAGGCCAAAAAGGCGCCTAACTCAGCATATGCTGCGATATTTAAAAAGATAAATAATACACAATCTAATTGTAATATAGTGAATCGTCTTCTGCTACTGTAACATCCATAGCATAATAAATTAATATTCGTAGGCCTATCACGGCTATAATAAACTCAAAGATTGAACGTGTCAAGCATTTGATTAAAATGCTTACCGTTCGCGTATTTACCTGGAGCATCATTAATTACGTAAGGTGATTTTGACAATTTTTTTTACCACCCACTCCCCCTAGTGAGATGTCGTGAGATTTGGCTCAACCCCTTCACTCCCCTTAGTGAGATGTCGTCAGATTTGGCTCAACCCCTTCACTCCCTCTAGTGAGATGTCGTGAGATTTGGATCAACCTCTTCACTCCCCCTAGTGAGATATCGTAAGATATAGCTCAACCCCTTCACTCCCCCTAGTGAGATGTCATAAGATTTGGCTCAACCCCTATACTCCCCCTAGTGAGATGTCGTGAGATTTAACTCAACCCCTATACTCCCCCTAGTGAGATGTCATAAGATTTGGCTCAACCCCTTCACTCCCCCTAGTGAGATGTCGTAAGATTTGGCTCAACCCCTTCACTCCCTCTAGTGAGATGTCGTGATATTTGGCTCAACCCCTATACTCCCTCTAGTGAGATGTCGTAAGATTTGGCTCAACCCCTTCACTCCCCCTAGTGAGATGTCGTAAGATTTGCTCAACCCCTTCATTCCCTCTAGTAAGATGTCGTAATATTTGGCTCAACCCCTATACTCCCCCTAGTGAGATGTCATAAGATTTGGCTCAACCCCTATACTCCCCCTTGTGAGATGTCGTGAGATTTGGCTCAACCCCTATACTCCCCCTTGTGAGATGTCGTGAGATTTGGCTCAACCCCTTCACTCCCCCTTGTGAGATGTCGTGAGATTTGGCTCAACCCCTATACTCTCCCTTGTGAGATGTCGTGAGATTTGGCACAACCCCTTCACTCCCCCTAGTGAGATGACGTGAGATTTTTGAAAAAGTAAAAGTCTGACACGCCCTCTCGCTCCACCTAGAGCGGGAGAAGTTATTTAATATTGAATAATTACCTCTCTAGAAAAGAACAAGTAAAAAGTGTACTTTCATTTTTACTAAAAATGCCTTTAAAATGTCAATGCCTTGTAGAGAGCTATCGCGGTCATCTGTCCGTACAACTCCGAAACTGGTTTAATATAGGTCACTAGGTGTTGTCGTTTTTAACGTACAACTAACTTTTTGCTAGCGACCTCGTACGCAAAAAGATTTTCATAAACACTTGTAACCCTTAAACTGTATTATGAGGGTAGTTTTTTAATACCTAATGAGCAGGGTTCGGAATTAGGTAGAGTTATTCATGTACTTGCATCGAAATGTTTATATTATTATTGACCTTCCCGAGATTTCAAATGAAAAATTTTCGTGTGGCCAACAATATTACAAATAACTAATAATAAAAACCTTAGAGATAGATAAGACAAATAAAACAATTTTTTTAATATTTTTTATTGAAAAAGATCTCTCTACGTCAACTGAGGTGAGGTTAACAAATTTATACACTTCCTCCTCCTCGTCGTTAACGCAGGAAGAATTTTATTCAGCTATATTTCTGATAGTGTCATAAAAAAATTCTGATCTTTTAACATTAATCTCGGGATTTGAGGCATCCATTTTATTCTTTCGCTGTATGAAATCGGTGCAAGTACATGTTTAACTCCACCTAATCCCGAACCCATACAATAAGAAGCCTCCATACAATCTTTAGAATCCCCTAAATTGTTCTTGTTGGGGGGTAGTTTTAAAAACAAATAATGTCAACCTTTATTATTTATTTTGGTTATTTTTTTTTTTTTTGTAAACTTTCAAGTTACACCTAACAACCAACCAACTTTCAAGTTAACCTTTATTATACAAATAATTAGATTTTGTATACAAATGAAATTCCTCTTTTAAAGGTTGAATTTTCAAAAAGTCCTTAGTGCTCGCCTACGTCATAAAAGGAAGGTTTCAGCAAATTTTACTTTCGCCTATATCATTATCAGGATCGGATTCAAAGCAGGGTCGAAACCCACAGGGGTCGTGGGTTCGGTTCAGGAGTGAGTTTTGGTCAGTAAAAGTCTGACACGCCCTCGCGCTCCGTCCTAGAGCGCAAGAAATCATTAGATGATTTTTTTAAAATCTAATTCTGATTTTTATTCCAAAATTGATTTTAAGCAAAATTGTAGATACACATTTTTGTTAAAAAAATTCTTATTAGTCCGTTCGCATGTGTTATAGAATTATCCGGAAAGGAAACCTGTTATTAGCCATAGTTTACAGACGGACGGACAACAAAGTGATCCTATAAGGGTTCAGTTTTTTCCTTTTGAGGTACGCAACTCTAAAAAGACCTTAGTCCTTGTAGTTTCGGCTATGCGTTGATATATCAGTCAGTCAGTTACTCCTTTAGATTTTTCGAGCCAATAATAAATAACTGCTTAGTGTCTGTTGTTTATAAATAGTGTAGCGCGTAACGGGTTAGCGGAATTAGTGGTATTTAGGTAAAACTAATTTTAGTGATGTGAGTCTACGTCCTATATTTAGATTAGTTCATTTCCAATTTCAAAAAACCGTTTTGAATCTGTCATTCTATTTTTTTTTTTTTTTAAGTTGATCACTTTGAGTATTAGGTACTTCTGTATCGTAGGTGCGTTCATAAATTAATATCTAAACTGTGTAATTATTACTGCCATAATTTTAGTTCATTTTTTATTAATTGTAATTTAATTACCTTGTAATCTTGTTTTATAATCAAATGTTTTATTTCAATTTTGTGATTGTTTCTAAGTGTTGCAGCATTTGAATACTGTTATACAAACTTATATATAAATGCAAAATACCACTCACTGATTAATCACGAAATCTCAGAAACTATAACACCTACAAACTTAAAGTTTGGCAGATAGGTTCCTTATAGGGTGTAGACAACCGCTAAGAACGGATTTTACGAAACTCCACCCCTAAGGGGGTAAAACGGGGGTTGGAAGTTTGTATGGACAAACCTACTTTTACGCGGGCAAAGCCGCTGGTACAAGCTAGTGTACTTATAAATTCCCAGTGTGTTGATAATCTTAATAAATAAACTCAGATACACAAGATATCCAGACTTTTAACAATCTGTAGGCTATAAAAATATTTATTTTGCGCGGGAATCGAACTTGAGACACGCAGCCGTCGTCAGTTTATGTTCAAATCGCATTACCATATTAAATATTTTAACTTTTGTCACTATAGACATCATTACCTCGACCCATGTCTCATTCTTCCTTGTTTACTTATCAGTAGAGACGGACTGGAGTTCCGGTTTCGGTTTAAAAAGGGCCGAATATTCGGCACGACTAGGGTTGCCTGGTCTTTAAACCGAAAAGCCGGACCGACCAGCCAATTTAGCCGGACATTTGTGTAAAATAGCAGACTATTATTTAAAGTCAAATTCGACTTCTTTCTTCTTCTTTCTTTTTTTATTTTTAATTCTAATGTAACAACAATAAAATTGACTGCTATAATTGCTAATCCGCTCCGCTTACGCTAGTTACACAAGATAAAGTAGAAAACATGACCAATTTAAAAAAAAAAAAATATATATAATAAAAAAGCCGGACAGGCCGGACTCCGCTTAATTTGCCAGGACACGCAACTAAAAAGCCTGACCCTGTCCGGCTTTATCCAGACGCCTGGCAACGCTAGGCACGACCGAAACTAGCGTCGTTGAACTGACGGTTATGATAAATAGATACCTAAAACTTCGCTTCGCTTTAAAAAAAATCTTTGTCCCATCACTAGGAATTACTCAGTACCGTGGGTGCACTCACAAACATGTAATCTATATTGTATTGTTACGAACGTGAGTAATTTAATGCCGGTTTACTAGCAAAGATCTTTATTCACCACAAACAATAACAAATTTGTCCAATCTACAATAATAAAAATCACAATGAACACTAAAGTTCCGTTATGTATCGCTCAGGTCGTTAGGTAAGATCACTTAACACACTTAGGTATCGCACTCGTTTCACAGTCGAAAACAAACTGACTCACTTCCGATATGCGAAGCCAGGAACATTCTAGATACCGACGTTTCAGGGCCGTTCCAGAATATTGTCTGGTCCAGCTCCTCTACCACCGAGGTATACAAATTGATTAGTTTGGAAATTATTATTATTATTTTTTAATGCTTTTTTTTTTGGGAATTGTAAAATATTATAAGTATTGTATAATGTAGAAACATTTATTTTCAAAGTTTGTAAATGTGAGTACCATGGAGCTATTTTGTTTTTTTTTTTTTTTTTCGGTAGGAGTGGGAAATCCTCATGGACGCCCAAGCTGCCTCACAGACGAGCCAGTCTGGGCAGTGTCAGACTCCTACTGACTAAAACCGCACTCCTACCTTACATTTAAACCACGGACATGACGTCCGTGCCCTTGTTTGGTAATTCTACATTGTTTGCTTCTGGGCAACTCCACGTGCAAGTGGCGTCACTCCAGAGCACCTTTCAGCGATCATCACAATAAAAGCCGTCAGAATTTCAGGGTTTAGAGGCCACCAGCCCGAAGCGATACCCAAGCGACAACGACCCACATACGCATCAAAAATCAGGAATCTCCCAACCTTCAACACACATACAACTCATCGCCGCCCGTAATGCCGCACCAAACAAATGGCCCCTCAACCCCAACAACTATACTTAAAACTAATACTTAATAGGGTTTTTTATGTTACTATTGGACTTGTTTGACATAAATGAGCACGGCAGTTGAGAGTTTGTCATGCTCACTTAAATGTCTCACTGATGGTGGCGCATGTGTTGGATCATTCGGTTCCCTTCAAAATGGTTGAGCTGAGTGGTGCTAATATTAGCGTCATGTTCGTGAACGGGTGCTGTCAGTTGAGACTGGTCATCTCTTAGCTACCAGTTGCTATTTTAATATCTATATTTAGTTTTTATTTTTACTGCATTTACTTTGTTCTCACATGATAACGACAAGAAACATGTAACAGAGATATTTGTAATTACAAAACATGATTGAAAAGAGTGTCCATAGAGTTTCTTGCACATTCTTCTCCATAGAGATCTACGCTTTGGAATGTGCAATTAGCATCATTTTTTTTTCTGACTAACTGACTTCTTGACATTTCAAAAGTGCCTGTAAATGGTTTATTTGAAATAAATGCTTTTGAATCTTTGAATATTTGTCGTCGAATCGCTGGGTAGTAAATAATTACCCTCCTTTCACGCGAATTTCGACTCTATTATTAGTTTCGGAAAGTACAAATTCTCTTACCTACCTACGTACCTACCCACTAAACTATATTTAATAATAATAGTGGCAGATACTTTATGTCGGTTTTTTCTAGAACTTGCCAGGCCTGGATACATACTTCCATTCTAGAAGTTTCGTACTGCAATGCGTTTTAATTATTTGAGGCTACTCTTAAACACGCCATATCCTCAATGAAATCATCGAAGATATGGCGTGCTCAAGTTTCACGGCGTAACAGTATAAAAGGAGAAACTGACTGACTGACATATTAACGGGCAGCCAAAACTACTGTGACTAGCATAAAATTTTACATAAGGTTTCCTTTTATGATGTAAGCGAGCACTAAGAGAGCATTTCCCAAAATTCATCCCAAAGTTTCGGCTGTGCGTTGATATGTCAGTCAGTCAGTTTCTCCTTTTATATTTATATATTTTTTTTATATATGTTCCGTAGCTACAAGAACTGCTGTTGCCTATATGAATAAATTCCATATTTACTTGAACGTCTGTCATTTAAAATGAAGATTCATTTCTTTAAATGGAATCTTTAAAGAAATGATTTTTTATTTTTAACTCAGACCTTGATGCATCGAAATTCAAGGAAATTCAGTTTTTTTTAACAGATCTTTATTTTTACTGTTTTTTTTTTTTTTATTTGTTGCTATCTGAATTACCTACCTATTCCATAACAGCTTACTAGACAACTGATAAATAATATCGTGAAAAAGACGAATGTAAAAATATTGCATGTGACAGAGATGAGAATTTTCAAATGGGTATGTGGAGTAGCAAAAATGGGTAAAGTGAGAAATGAGTGTACTAGAGACAGTTTGAAAGTGGTAACCACCCCTGACGGCTCACCACTGCTCTGATGATAACGTTACTACGAGTGTGTTTAATTTTTGTTTACAACATAATTTTACATTCGACTGTCTAATCTAAACTCAATAACCTACAGCTATAACAGACCAATGGCAAAGGCAATGGCCTAACGAGGTCGTTGCTCGTGGCCTTAAATCTCAGCCTTTCCCTTCAAATATATGTTGTATGCTTAATTGAGGTGGTTAAAAGAAACAGTCTGTTTATCACAGACTGTTTCTTTTAACCACCTCTTACTTCATCTAACACAATCCAACGCGATGTTTGACGAAAAGGCAACGCGAAAAAAGAAAGAGGCGTTAGCCTGTAAACTCTGTGAGCATTCGGTAATTCCGTGATTTACTCGAATATTTTACAAAACTTTTTCCAGAAAATACGTGTTTTTTTTTTTTTAAACCCTTAAAGGTTTTTGAAAAAATTGTCGTCATTTAGAATCTTGATCAAATTTGCAAGGCTTCTATTGTTATACTTTTTTTATTTTTATAAGTTTTGAGTAAATTATGAAGTTCATGTAAAATAGCAGATTTTCAGAGGATTAGTTTTATACAAATTTATAAATTGACTTCAATAGAAGCCTAGATAATATCCACAAGACACTGTATTTCCAAAATATCTAAAGAAAAATGTGTAATAAAATCATAATCGCGTAAGAGCCGTTGTATGAAAAACAGTGAAAATATATATCGAGTTGCATGCCCTTAAGCCTTAAGCCAACACCATCTCATCATTTCCCTAGCCTTTTTCCGACAAGCTTGGGGTCGGCTTCCAGTTTTCGGATTCGGTTGAATGAATACCCGTTTTTTAAATGGAGCGACTGCCTATCAGACCTCCACAAGCCACTAGGCAACATTATACTCCTTGGATAGACTAATGGTCTGACTTTCTGGCGTCTGACTGACTGTAACGACTGTCAAAAATCTACGACTGCCAACCGGGACCAACAGCTTTACATGCTTTTCGAGGCATGGGGTTCTAGCAATGTCCTAGAAAAACTTAGAAAAGATTACACACAGATAGTGGACGTTCTTTAGTGCTCAAAATGCGTACGTAATACGTAGTTATTGGCTTTTGTCAAACAGAGCTGTTTTATGTGGTAGGTTAGATATTTCAAGACAAGTCCAAACCCCAAAAACTAGGTACCTAACCTACCAACCTAAAACCCACTATAACATCTAAGTTCACCCTTACAGAAAACTCAAAATCTAACCACAAGTTTCTCTGTTTTTCCAGATATCAGCTGTTACGCAGCTAAGCAGTAGACATGAAAGTCTGGGGTGCTCACGGCGAATTCTGCGCTCGTCATCAATGGGAGGTCATAGTGGCAACCTTGGCCTTACTCGCGTGTGCCGCTAGCGTCGAGAGAAATGGCCCAGGCAATAGATCAGAACACTGCGCCGGATGGGCCAGAGCCTGCCCAGGATTAGAGGCTGAATATCAGGCCGCTGACGCAGTTATCATGACCTTCGTCCGGTGCGCAGCTCTCCTCTACGCTTACTACCAAATCTCAAACCTCCATAAAATCGCATCGAAGTACCTCCTCATCATTGCCGGGGTGTTTTCCACGTTTGCCAGCTTTATCTTCACATCAGCGGTCGCCAGTTTGTTCTGGAGTGAGTTAGCCAGTATTAAGGATGCTCCATTCCTTTTCCTGTTAGTTGCTGACGTGGCTAGGGGTGCCCGAATGGCGAAAGCGGGGTGGTCTGCTGGTGAAGATCAAGGAAAGAGGGTTGGAAGAGCATTGGCTTTGCTTGGGCCGACAGCAACTTTGGATACTCTTCTAGCAGTTCTATTAGTAGGAGTTGGAGCATTATCTGGAGTTCCCAGACTGGAACATATGTGCACTTTCGCTTGCTTGGCTTTGTTAGTTGACTACCTAGTCTTTGTCACATTCTACCCAGCGTGTCTTTCCTTGGTAGCAGATTTCGCTTCAGGACGTAAAGAAATGTCTCCAGACAGCCCGTTCTCTGAAGCTGATCTGAAGCCAAATCCAGTTGTGCAAAGAGTGAAGATGATTATGGCCGCAGGACTATTATGCGTCCATCTTACCAGCCGATGGCCTTGGAGTTCTGATAACGGGATCATTGAAGGTCCGACAGACACTTTGACCCCAGCTCCAAATGACAATATCTTTTTACATTCTTACGTCAAATGGTTCTCAGTGTCTGCCGACTACTTTGTCATAGCGACTTTGTTATGCGCTCTGATTATTAAGTTTGTTTTCTTCGAAGAACAAAGAAATTGGGTCATAGATATGAACGATATGACAGTTAAAGAAGTAGTTCAAGAACAGACTAGACAGAAGCCTAAATTCTCAGTAGGCGATGACTCCAATTCAGAAGTTTCCACACAAACAGAAGGAGTGTTAGAAGATGAATGGCCTACGCTCTCTCCTAGTTCATCTGCAGCCAAACTTAACTCCAAAAAGCGTCCAATGGCTGAATGCCTCGAAATATACAGATCTGAGGGAGCTTGCATCTCACTAAGCGACGAAGAAGTGATCATGTTGGTTGAACAGTCCCACATACCTTTACATAGACTAGAAGCAGTATTAGGCGATCCATTGCGCGGCGTAAGATTGCGCAGAAAAGTCGTCGGAGCTAGGTTCCAAACTGAATTGGCTATAAAACAACTACCTTATCTAAATTATGATTATTCTAAGGTTTTGAACGCGTGTTGCGAAAACGTCATCGGATACGTTGGAGTACCTGTTGGTTATGCTGGTCCTTTGGTCGTCGATGGCAAGCCATACATGATTCCTATGGCTACAACTGAAGGGGCTTTAGTTGCGTCAACAAACAGGGGTGCCAAAGCCATTGGCACGAGAGGAGTCATAAGTGTAGTCGAAGACGTAGGAATGACAAGAGCTCCAGCGATCAAACTCCCTAACGTCGTCAGAGCCCATGAATGTCGACAATGGATCGATAATAAAGATAACTACGCTATTATAAAAGAAGCCTTTGACTCTACTTCAAGGTTTGCTCGCCTCCAAGAAATCCACATAGGAGTGGATGGAGCAACGCTGTACTTAAGATTCAGAGCCACGACAGGAGACGCTATGGGTATGAATATGGTCTCTAAAGGAGCTGAAAACGCTCTCAAATTACTTAAGAACTACTTCCCAGACATGGAAGTTATAAGCTTGTCTGGAAACTACTGTTCAGACAAAAAAGCAGCAGCCATTAACTGGGTTAAGGGGAGAGGCAAAAGAGTTGTCTGCGAGACGACTATAACGAGTGATAATTTAAGAACTATCTTCAAAACAGATGCCAGAACTTTGGCTAGATGTAATAAAATTAAGAATCTCTCTGGCTCAGCGTTAGCTGGGTCTATTGGCGGGAACAACGCCCATGCTGCGAATATGGTAACTGCTATATACATAGCTACTGGCCAGGATCCGGCTCAGAATGTAACCAGCTCGAATTGTTCAACAAACATGGAAGTTTGCGGCGAAAATGGTGATGATCTATATGTTACTTGCACCATGCCCTCTCTCGAAGTCGGAACGGTTGGTGGGGGCACCATTTTGACGGGCCAAGGAGCCTGCTTAGAGATCCTAGGCGTCAAAGGAGCCGGGGCACGCCCTGCAGAGAACTCTGCAAGACTTGCTTCCTTGATATGCGCCACAGTTTTGGCAGGAGAGCTTAGTCTAATGGCCGCGCTTGTCAATTCAGATCTTGTTAAATCACATATGAGACATAATCGGTCAACGGCTAACGTCCAAGTGCAGGCTGAAACCATCACTTTAAAAGTACCCACCTTATAACATACAGTTTGATAAACTTATTTAAAACTCATGCTAAATGGGGCCTTATGAAGTTCATTCAAGTTTCATTCCGTTTTTGCGGATAAACTTTTCGCTGAATCCATGTTAGTAGGGCGTAGGCAATGTGCTTAATTTGGCTGACGAAACTGAAAGTGAGTCGGCTCTTCCGCTTGTGCGAAAACACTCGGTCTTAAAGCTATAGAAGTCGTGTGAATCAACGTTTCGATAGATACCTTTTGTTTCATAGCAGATACTAATTTTTAGAAGTCAAAAGCCTTAGTAGTATAGAAATCATGTCATTTTATTACTAAAGTATTCTGTAGTACGAGTAAGTATATATAACTTGGCAAAAAAAAAAAAATATTGTTTGAGTAACAATAACACAGATTGACAGTTGACTGATGGTGTTGCCAACAAGGAAAATTATTGTTTTAGTTTCTAAAAATTTTTGCCAAGTTACATAAGTTTTTCCAGTGATTTTACTAAATTCCTAAGTCTATTCATGTGTAGGGAACGTTTTGGTGGCCTATCTGTAAGGAAAGTATATCATTTTAATGGTATTAACGACAATATTATTATTATATTTAGTTGAATGTTTGCTGATGCTGTAAATGTAAAGCGATAATTGTAACTAATAGTTGTTCAATAAATTAATTTTGAATGTTTTGTTGTGTTTTATATAATAAAAAAAAGATTACCGTCAAATGGGGTGAATAGAAACAAAATTTTGATTACTAATTTCTCTTTGTTATATATTTATATTGTTGATTTCTATTAAGTTTTCAGTTTTAATTACAGTTAATCTGTATATTGTATTATCTACTGTTATTCAACTAAATCCGGTTAGACTGAAAGCCGATCCCAATATAGATGAGGAAAATGAAACAGTATTATCTATATCTGTGTACAGCAATAATTGGACTTCAGATTTATGTAGGCACTATGTTATGTTTAACTGTGCTGATTGTTTTAGTCTGTGGTCTGTCACTGTACTTATTAAAATAAAATAAATATGTATATATAAGGAGAAACTGACTGACTGACATATCAACGCACAGCCGAAACTACTAGGACTAGGATCGTGAAATTTAGCAAAAGGTTTCCTTTTTTGACGTAGGCGAGCACCAAGAGAGGATTTTCCGAAATTCTCCCTGTAAGGGGATGAAACGGGGGTTCAAAGTTTGTATGAAGTAACCTACATTCACGCGAGCGAAGCCGCTGGCAGAAGCTAGTAAATATATAAAAGGAGAAACTGGTTGACTGTTATATCAACGCACAGCCGAAACTACTGGGACTAGGATCATGAAAATTTGCACAAAGTTTATTTTTATGACATAGGTGAGCACTAAGAAGCGGTTTTTGTAAATTCAACATTTAATTGAGTGAAACGAGGGTCTATAGTTTGTATGGAGAAACCTAATTACACACGGGCGAAGACGCAGGCAGAAGCTAGTGAATATATAAGAGTAGGTACTTAAATTCTGGAAAAAATGGTTAAATAACGTGAAAATCCCCTTCACCCCTTACGTTCCTATCACCCCGTTTGACTGTGTCAATCTGCCAAGCATCTTCCCCATCTATATGTATGGCATCGGCTTCCAGTCTAACTGGATTCAGCTAGCAACTGTCTTATCAGACCTCCACAACCCAGTAATTGGGTTACGTGACAATCATTAGCAAAACCTACCTGTGATGGCTGTCAATGACTTAGGTCCAAAGCTACGTCAAGCGGGCGCACGCGCGAGTACCCGTCGCTTGTGTCGTGTGCAGCGGCAACCGGATTATTACCTGAGCAGTGTCGCTATTTCAACTTTAACGGTGTACATGTAGTCGTGTCGATGGAGAACTTTAATGTATTATTACGTAGCAATACGAAGATCCACTTGAATTGAGTTCTTAAATAACTGCCTCATCATTCACACATCGTCATTTCAGCTGAAAGACGATGTTTCCCGGTGTCCATGGAGTTTCTTGCACATTCTTCTCCATAGAGATCTACGCTTTGGAATGTGCAATTAGCTTTATTTTTTTTTCTGACTTCTTGACATTTCAAAAGTGCC
Organism: Mythimna pallens; assembly: GCA_961205895.1. Lineage (NCBI taxonomy): Eukaryota > Metazoa > Arthropoda > Insecta > Lepidoptera > Noctuidae > Mythimna > Mythimna pallens. The sequence goes on from OY540852.1 coordinate 2,194,369, forward strand.
TGTAAATGATTTATTTGAAATAAATGCTTTTGAATCTTTGAATCTTTCAAGGAAATTAGGCCGTGCCAATAAAAAAATTCACTGCCGTCTACTGGCCCACAAAGTACCTTTTTATTACTGGCCAATGGAATTTGGCGACTTAATCTGAAACTTAAATTAGCGCTATCTATCTACTTAAACAGACACTGATGTGATTTTTATAGTATTATTCTCCTCGATACTTGGAAGATGGCTCCAAAAATACGAAATTCAAATAGTTATATTATTCCTGTTATCAAGTTTAAGTTTATGCTTTACTTCGGTACCTAGTTGTCTACTCGATGGTTAACCAATTCTTTCAGGAATTAAAGGACTTAGTATCCAAGCCAAAAACATAACCATAGATATAGAATTCCGGAACGCGGAATTAAAAAAAAAAAAGTAATAAATCGGCCATTTTATATTTTGCCGCGAACTCCAAACGGGTTCGAATAACATAAAATAGAGAATACAATACGTAGTAGACTTTAAAAAGTTTTATGAAATTAACTTTAACACAGATTATTATTAAAATATAAATAAAAGTTCATAGTGATAAACTGACAAAAAAATTGAGTTATCAAAAGATTTTCCAGCCAAGGAAGTTTTGAAAAACTGTTTTTTTTTTTCTTTGTTTTATTGCTCTCGGGAAATTGGAAGTAAGAATCGCGTAAGAAAGCAATTACAACTCGGAACCAATTCGTAAGTATAATAAATTGATAGGTTCAGGGTACCTACCTGTTGACATCAAGAGTCAAGATCACAAAATATGTAAGTAACGATTGATTCGAAGTTAAATTACTATATAATTGAAATTTATTTCATAATTTATACATACATATTACATTATTTACATTTAAAAATACTAACTATAATTACAATAAAATAATAAAAACCCTACACTAATTACAACTAACTAAAACTAAAATATGGCGTCAAAAAACTCTTCCACATCGCTGTCGACTGGTAATGTGCCCAAAAGACTGGCGGCATTGCCACGCTGTATGGCAATGCTTATCCTCTGTCCGAGGTAAAAGCCAGCCCTTGGGTCACGCGAAGTGTCAACTAGAAGTTTTGACAGATCTTTATACAACTTGTGAGCACTCGGACCCCACGAACCGAGAGTTTCAACCCCAAACGGTTCGAAAATATAACTTCCAACAAGGTTATTATATTTTCGCCGCTTGAGGTTCTCCGCAGCCGCAGCGGCAGCACCAGCACAACGCGACGAGCTAGGAAGATGGGATGGCGCAAGAGTATCGACACAAGTAGCGTCCCATACTAAAGGCCTACCCATCTTCCATGGGAATAACGACATGCCGTCCGGTCTCTTGCCATCGTCGCGTGCCAGGCCATGGGGTTCCAATACGGCTGGAACGCCGACGGAGACAAGAGCACGTCTGATGATGTCGTTGATATTCACGTGTCGTGCTATGCGACCCGCACTTCGGCTGCATGACAGACCGTGGTGTCCGAGGCTGTTGACGACTTTGCCACAGTGACAGCGATGAGGAGAACAACAGGGAGCGCCTAGACGTAAGGAAGCAGCGAGGCGGAAAGTTTTATCATCGAGCAAGGTGCCTATGTTCGATGATGGTAGTGCGTGAAGCCAGAGACCCGACTCCCACTCTCCCCCAGCCAGCAGGCGCGCACGCTCCGCAGAAGCAGTAGATGTTTCAATCAAGTAAGAAGTTAAATTAAGTTTGAAAAAAAAAATACAAAATTTGTATAATTTACGTCCCACGGTTTATTTTTTTTTATATCTGATTAATACCCTAGAATCCTAGATTGATGAGGAGAGTTGTCTGATAACAACACTGATAATTGGTCCATAAGACCTACTAACCAAATTATTTTGTAGCTCTTACTACATCATTTTTATCTTGTTTGCATTAAAAAATTTTTACTCAGTTTTTAGTAACGGTGATCAGTGTATTTATGAAACTAAAATATTTCGTGTAGCGGTGATCAGAGTAGTAACATGACTGAAATATCCCGGGAGTTGCGCAGGACCATGACCAAGACGCGATTTTTTCATTCTTATTTCCAGTGTGGGTAAGAGATGGCGCTAGACAACCTCTGCCATAGTTCTGTCTGTTACCCACACTGAAATAAGAATGAAACAATTTTACTTTGAACGTCATGGTAACCCGTTACCCGGCTGATCAGTATAGTTATGAAACTAAAATATTTCGTGTAGCTGTGATCAGTGTACTAACGTGAATGAAATGTCCCGTGCTGCGGTGATCAGCGTAGTAACATGACTGAAATATACCGTGAGTTGCGGTGATCAATTACTGTTTTTTAGAAATATCTCGTGCGTTGCGGTGATCGATGTAGTTATGAAACTGAAATATCCCGTGTTGCGGTGATCAGTGTAGTAACATGACTGAAATATACCGTGAGTTGCGGTGGTCAATGGCCGTTTTAGTAAAGTCCCGTGCGCTGCGGTGATCGATGTAGTTATGAAACTGAAATATCCCGTGTTGCGGTGATCAGCGTAGTAACATGACTGAAATATACCGTGAGTTGCGGTGATCAATTACTGTTTTTTAGAAATATCTCGTGCGTTGCGGTGATCGGTGTAGCTATGAAACTGAAATATCCCGTGTTGCGGTGATCAGCGTAGTAACATGACTGAAATATACCGTGAGTTGCGGTGATCAATTACTGTTTTTTAGAAATATCTTGCGTTGCGGTGATCGGTGTAGTTACGAAACTGAAATATCCCGTGTTGCGGTGATCAGTGTAGTAACATGACTGAAATATACCGTGAGTTGCGGTGGTCAATGGCCGTTTTAGTAAAGTCCCGTGCGCTGCGGTGATCGATGTAGTTATGAAACTGAAATATCCCGTGTTGCGGTGATCAGCGTAGTAACATGACTGAAATATACCGTGAGTTGCGGTGATCAATTACTGTTTTTTAGAAATATCTTGCGTTGCGGTGATCGGTGTAGTTACGAAACTGAAATATCCCGTGTTGCGGTGATCAGCGAAGTAACACGACTGAAATATCTCGTGCGTTGCGGTGATCGGTGTAGTTACGAAACTGAAATATCCCGTGTTGCGGTGATCAGCGTAGTAACACGACTGAAATATACCGTGAGTTGCGGTGATCAATTACTGTTTTTTAGAAATATCTCGTGCGTTGCGGTGATCGATGTAGTTATGAAACTGAAATATCACGTGTTGCGGTGATCAGCGTAGTAACATGACTGAAATATCCCGTGTTGCGGTGATCAGTGTAGTAACGTGACTGAAATATCCCGTGTTGCGGTGATCAGTGTAGTAACATGACTGAAATATCCCGTGTTGCGGTGATCAGCGTAGTAACATGACTGAAATATCCCGAGTTGCAGTGATCAGTGTAGTTATGAAACTGAAATATGCCGTGTTGCGGTGATCAGTGTAGTAACATGACTGAAATATCCCGTGTTGCGGTGATCAGCGTAGTAACATGACTGAAATATCCCGAGTTGCAGTGATCAGTGTAGTTATGAAACTGAAATATCCCGTGTTGCGGTGATCAGCGTAGTAACATGACTGAAATATCCCGAGTTGCAGTGATCAGTGTAGTTATGAAACTGAAATATGCCGTGTTGCGGTGATCAGTGTAGCTATGGAACTGAAATATATCGTGTAGCGGTGATCAGCGTAGTAACACGACTGAAATATCTCATGAGTTGCGGTGATCAGTAACATTTTTTGTAGTATCTCGTGCGTTGCGGTGATTAGTGTAGTTATGAAGTGAAATATTCCGTGTATAGTTATTTTATTTCTATATTCAAGGGCGTTCCTTAACAATTATTAAATAAACTTGTTTTTGTTTCCCAAATATCGATTTGTTGGAACCGGAAGAATAAACTACTCACTACACAAAGTACAGCAAACCAGTTAGATTTACGATCTTCTTTTATAAACACAGCGCTCCCAGACGCACCCATGTTGTATGTCGCACTCTTAAAAATATACCGTCGATATACATAAAGGAAATCAAAATTCATAGGGTACTTCCCGTTGATATAGAATCCAAAAATTTGGCATGAAGCAAGGTCATAGAGCAAAAGTATAGGAAAAAACTTTAAAACTAAATTTGGTAGTTACGTCACAAAAAAAACTTTTGAAATTCTGAAAAATCTTCGTAACTCAATTCGGAAATTGAACTTTTTTCATAGTTTGTACGAAACCCTAAGTGCGCGAGTCCAAGTCGCACTTTCCCAGTTTTTTACATAGCACGGGTAGGATGACAGCAGGACGAAAATATGCATATTTAAGATGAGAGAGAAAAAGGTGTCACCCACTATCCTATAGCAAATATTTTAATCGCACGGGTAGAAACATAGATTTCCGTGGGTAGAAATTACATCAGGTATTATTATCCTTGTTTGCTTTCTATAAGTGAAAACCGCATCAAAATTCGTTGCTTGATTTAGGAGTTACTTGGTCGTTTTATCGGCATCGATTTGCAATAAACTAGCTGACCCGGCGAACTTCGTACCGTCTAATCCGTCCGTGGCTGATTAGGCTCTAGGGCTCTTTCGATATAGTCAACAGTTTGCGGTGAAACAAAGCCTAAGGGCCGACGCTGCGTCTGCGCTCGCGCGGTCTCATACAAAAGTGCTCCGTCGCAGCTCTATCTCTAATAATACATCAAAATTCTCCATCGACACGACTACATGCACACCGTTAAAGTTGAACTAGCGACATTGCGCAGGTAATAATCTGGTTTCCGCTACGGGGACCCGAGCATACGACACCCGCTACGGGTACTCTTAACGCAGCATTCAGCACTGGCCATAAGTAATTTATACACAATACACACATTTTAGTGTATATGTTAGCTACGTGGATTTCGTACGTTTTACGTGAACTAAAAACTTCTACAGATTTATTATATGTATAGATAGCTATTTTGTATGAAGCTCATATGAATCATAACTTCTCACGCTTTGGGTTGGGGCATTTGGTATGTTGGGGTTGCATTTGTGTGTAGTTAGATCAAGGTCTAGTTTCTTGTGTTTACTTGTCCTAGTGGATGTTCAAGATACGTTATCATCGTGCTTTAAGTAAAATGACGGGAAGTAGAATGAAACAACAAAAGTTTTATTATAAATATAATAATATTGTGGTGTGATCTGTCAACATGTCGTAACACTATCACTGACTGACTATTTACATTTTCGCGGTAAGACGCCGCAGCCGGCACTAGAACGCGCCGGCTCGCTGTGTGCGCGCGCAGCACGCCACTGTGTGCGCGCAGCACGCCACAGTGTGCGCGCAGCTCGCCGTCGTGTGCGTGTAGCACGTCGCGGAGTGCGCGCAGCACGCCGGCGTGTACGCGCAGCACGCCGCACGCCGCTGTGTGCGCCCGGCACGGGGAGCACGCCACTAAGTCTCGGCAGCTCAGCAGGGTGCGTGTCACTTGGCCACCCGTGCCCGCAGCCAGGCGCGGAAGCGCTCGCGGCGCTTGGCGCTGAGGGCGGCGTGGCTCTTGCGCGCCTGCGCGAGCGCGCCGCGCTGGTACAGCTGCAGCGGGCGGAAGGCCAGCAGGCGGCCCAGCGTGCAGTCGGGCTTGCGGCGCTGGTGCGGGCGCGCCACGGCGCCCAGCGCGGGCAGCGAGTGCGCGTTGTGCGTGTAGCCCGGCGCGCGCGGCCGCGCGTTGCGCAGCAGGAACACGGGCTTGGGCGGCGCCGCGGCGCCGGCGCGCCGGAACAGCGGCCAGGCCGCGGCCGGCTCGTGCGGCGACGCGCGCCCGTCGCCGCCGCCCGCCAGCAGCTCGAACGTGACGCGGCACGAGTCGCCGCCGTACAGCTTGACGAGGAAGGCGGTGTGCTCCTGCCGCAGGTAGCGCGCCGCCCGCCGCACGTAGGCCAGCGGGCCGCGCATGCCGCCCGCGGCCGCCAGCTCGGCGGCGCGCACGGACCACGGCTCGGCCACGCAGTGCTGCAGCTGCCGCACGGCGATGCTCACGAGCTTGTCCAGCGTGTAGGCGGGGTAGGCCTTGATGCCGAGCATCTCTCGGGCGGCGTCCTCGTAGGCCGGCGCGTCCATGTTGCCGTCCAGCACCGCGCGCACCAGGTCCAGCAGCACGTCGTAGTAGTGCGAGGGCTCGGCGGCCGAGGGCGGCAGGTTGGAAGGCTTGAGGCGCAGCGCGTGCGCGACGGGAGGCCTGGCGGGGCGCTCCGCGTCGCGCGCGCTGGACAGGGCTGCTGCAGCGCGACGGGCTGCTGCGAGACGCTGGCACAGAGCTCCGTGGACGCGCAGGAACAGGTACCAGGACGAGGTGCACACGAAACGGGCCTCCTGCGAGAGATAGCACACATTTTATTTTAGTTATAAAAATAAAAAGGTCAAGCAGACTAACTCTTACTGTATAAATTGGACATAGGGGCAAGATAAATGCCTGAAAATAAAATTGTTATTATTATAACTTACATCAGGCGGATGGTCTCTGTAGTCATCTTCGAGGTCCTGGGGCTCCGCTTTAATCTCAGTCTTCATGGACATCTCCTCGTTACTGCTCGTCCGTTTCACACTGTTGGCTGATGCGATTGAGCTTTCTGTAAAATAAACATACTTCTAAAATTAGTATGATGTGTCTATTTGTTAAGAATTTTATATAATAGTTGATAAGAGCCCTTTAATGTTACGGCGGAAGAGAAGAGACTAGAAGAATCAAATTAATAAGTTTAAAACAGTAAAAATTCTACAATATTTTAGCAATAAAAAATTTTTCACATACTGGACGCAATGTTTCTACCTGTTTTTAGTCTCGTGTTTATCTTAAATTGTTTCGTCTCTATCTCTTTCGCCGTTTTATTTGAAATTCTAAGTCTATCATCAGTGAGACTATCAGTAGGAAGGCAGCATGCGTGTATCACCAAAGACATTCTGTCATTTGCACATCGCACGGTTTGTCATCATTGTCTCATATTATAGTAATCAATCAGTGTGTAATGTGCAATGGACTGACATCAACTGTGTCCACCATCCACAACTGTGTGGGCGAAAACTCAAGACTAAAATGTTGCAAACAATCATAGGTTAAAAATAAGAAAATTAAGTTACAATCATAATTCAAGCACTGACTGGTAATTAGTGACCGATACTTAAACACGTGACCGTACTCATGATCACAAACAACTTTCCCAATTCATATATAATTTTGAACATTATTTAACCGAAACATGTAGGTACCACTGACGGGTTTGGAAGCCGCGCGGGTGCTCTATCACTATTATAGGTAAGGTGCAAAAAGTACACGAGACAACGGCCTTACGCGGCTAACAGCTGAGCGGTCGCAGGCACGCCGCACGCGAATTTCAAACAACTGTTTTGTTATTGTCATAAAACTAACGAGTATAAAAGTTTCTTTGGGAAAGTTGTTTGTAATCATAAGGACAATCACTAGTTTAAGTATCAGACACTAATTACGAGTCACCCTATATAATTATTGTAGGTAAATAATGTGGGAATCGACGCACTACACTGCTGCACTGGTTGTTCATCGGTATTGGTATCTACGCACACACAAAAAACTATTGTGACGCAATCAAGAATTTATTAAAAATAGTCAATTTTTTATCCTAAAATAATTAAGAATGATTTTTGGATAAAAGAATTCAGATTCAGCAGCTGATTCTGACCATACTACTTTCAGAATGGGCCTTAACTAAGGCAGCATGTTGTAATTTAACAATAAATCGACGATAATTTAACTAAATTTAAATTCAGTTGTCAAGAGTGAATCTTACCTTTACTGTCAGTGTTATTATTGTTCTTGGGTTTATTTTCTTTATTCTTGTTATTCTTCCCGCTCTTGTCAGATGCATTATCAGATTCTGATGACTGTGGACAAGAAATTTTTTTATATTAGTGTTAAAAAATAAAACAAATTTTTAAACTTAGTGTTGCATATATGAAAGCAGCTTTTGTGTAATTTTATCTGGTTAGCAATCTATGGGTCAAATATACTAAAAGATTGCTCGATGTCCTACGTATTTAGTATAATGCTTTCAGGATGTTGTTGCGTCTGCCCCGTTTCTGTAGCGCTTCGGAAACGTTTACAGAGTCCCACACAGACGGCTTTCAAGCCATAATTCGTAAAAAACGGCTTCGCTGCTGTGCAGAATGTGAAGTAGTCGCAACTATATCCTGAGAGCGGTGGTGGAGAGCTATAAGCCAAATATTAACCATTTTGTTCAGAGGGTGATTAGGTAGGTAACATATTTTCCTGCCTGGTCAACCTTTGTTTTAATAAGTTATCTGTAAAGGTAGAACTATACTGCTCACACGTGTGACATACGAAGATCTGGCGCGTCAGTCTCTATACATTTTATATGGTAACTAGACTTGTAGCTCACACTAGATCCACGCCACGCGACGTCGTTCTACGTAAGAATCAGGCGTGATCCACGTGTGCGTCGGTCTAATGTAGTTCTAGCATAATACTAACAAAATATGGATCATTGTCTGAATTAAATAAATTTTAATTTAATTTAAAACTCTGGCTTCCAATCATTTTTTCACCTGGGCCACAAGCTTCACAATTTCCTTTTTTTTTGTTAGCAGGAACCAAAAGTGAAAAAGAAAGAAAATTTTATATTATGTATTCTTTAAAATCGAAACGATTAGACTCGATCCATCGTTCGTGAACGATGGATCGATTAGATTTATGCTGTACAATATAGAGAATATCTATCTATCTATCGAAACTAACGAACTATGTGATAGTAAACATTACCACCACAGGGTTAAAATAAAATTTCCTTTACACAAGTCCTAGTAAGACTAGGTAGCAAAAACCAGAGCGTGTGTTATATAGTAAATTAGAATTTTTTTAATAGCCAGAAAATTTATTTGAGGAATAAATTACAGGATAAATACTGAATTTTAATATATTCTCTATACAAAAACCGAGAATATATTAAAAGCGGAATAGGATGTAACGTCTCGCAAACCTCCATTGTAAAGGGAGTATCCTCCGACTAGACTGGTATTGTGTCTGGTCCGGGGCAACTGTCTGACAGTTTATTTTGAACGGTTATATATGTTCTGATCGAGCGCATAAGTTAAATACAGCGATACAGGATCTTTCGTATGTGACATAGACGTCACTCCATATAAAATAGTTTAGGAATGCTCACCTCTTGCTTCTCCTGTTTGACAGCATTACTGCTCTTGTCATCGGCTGCCTCACCGCTCGGGCTGCCTGGACTGCCCACCTCATCTTTTTCCTCTGCAGAAACCGATATTATTGTTATTTAGAATAAATTATCTAACTTGTAAACAAAGCGTTGAAGTTTGTAGTTAGAAACAGAAGGTTGTTGTGAATTCATTATTTATTTAATTGAGCTAAAGATTAGGTTATTAGAGACTATCAGTAGGAAGGCAGCATGCGTGTATCACCAAAGACATTCTGTCATTTGCACATAGCACGGTTTGTCATCATTTGTCTCAACATTATCATAAATATCCCTATGTATATTATTGCCCATACATGGTCTTGGTAAAATCTGTTGTATATGGCGATTATAGCTTCAAAATTATTATTCGATGACATCGAGGAACAATCAGTTTTTAGTTCAAATCTCTTAGTCTTTGTTTTACACATCTCAATGTTATAATTAAAGATCGTATGTGGCGATTTGGTATATTTTTAATTAAATTTTGGTTCATTTAATGGCTTTTATATTCACTAAACGTGAACAAAATCGTTACTAACTGGATACCCGAGGGACGAGATCACCCGCGGTGAAGGTGATGTGACAATCTAATCGCGTTTGCGTGGTCAACTTTTGCCAGAAATCGCGCAAGACAGACATTTAGATGTTTAAAAGACGAAAGGTGAGGCCACTTTTTCTAGAAAAAAAAAATCGGCAAGTACAAGGTGTCTCAAAAGAAAGTTCACATTTAAATCTTTTTTTAAAAGAAAAGTCTTAGCTTTATTGAAAAAATGTTTATTTTATATTGAAGTACACTGTTTGGGAATTTATTTTTTAAAAATAACATCGTCCAAATGTAAACCGTTGCGCTCTCGGCATTCATTTAGTCGGGCACTAAAATTGCCTATGACAGCTCGGCAGGTAGTCTCCGTGATGGCTGCCATTTCATGACGGATATTTTCTTTTAATTGTGCCAGGGAAGTCGGTTTATTAGCGTAAACTTTTGATTTGACATAACCCCACAGGAAAAAATCCATAGGCGTTAAATCGGGACTCCGTGGAGGCCAATTTATGTCACCTCGCCTGGAGATTAATTTGTTCGGAAAAATTTCTCGAACTCGAGGCAGAGATCTGTTGGACGTGTGTGAAGTTGCTCCATCCTGCTGGAACCATGTTCTTTGGTTGTAACCAGGAAAGTTTTGCAGTTGGGGTACGAAAAACTCGTCTAACATCTCCACATAACGCTCTGAATTCACTGTGAGTGTGCGTCCCCTTCCATCTTCAAAAAAGTAAGGGCCGATAATTCCTCGCGCCGACATCGCTGCCCATACGGTGACTTTGGGTGAATGTAGCGGTTTCTGATGTTTTTGTTTTGGGTTGGTTGCACTCCAGTAACGACAATTTTGCTTGTTTACATGCCCATTCAGGTGAAAATGGGCTTCATCGGAAAACAAGATGTTGGTGAACGTTGGAAAGCGCTCAATCATCTGATTTACAAAGGCAAGCCTCTGACCAGCATCTTGAGGCTTCAGTTCTTGCACTAACTGAATTTTGTACGGGTGCAGCTTTAAATCTTTGTGTAAAATGCGGCATAATGAAGATCTGTGCACATTTAAAGCAACAGCACGCTTCCGAATCGAGAGGTTTGGATCATCTCGAATAGACTGAGTAACACTGTCCACGTTTTCGGCTGTTCTTGATGTTCTTGGTCGCCCAGATTTTGGTTTCTCCAGAGTTGACCCAGTCTCTTCAAACTTCTCAACCCATTTTGCAATGAGACGAGTGCTAGGCGCATCATTTAAGTGACGAATATGTCGAATACTGCAGAATTTTCTACGCGCTACAGTCGCCGAATTACCGTTTTTGTAAAACTCACGTACGCACAACGCACGGTCCGCACCAGAGAAACGCTCCATAGCGACTAAATTCCCAAGAGCCAGACTACCGACTGACATACCCCCCGCGCCCCTCAGAATAGTTGCTTTCGCGTAATAAGATAAGCAAATGTGAACTTACTTTTGAGACACCTTGTATAAGCTTATGGAAACATACCTTCATCTCTTTCGTCATCCGACAGCGGTTGTCTGGGATGCGCAAACAGATCAGGCAAGAAATGCCTTAGTAACCGCTTGATGCGTCGTTTCTCCGTCTTCTGTATAGCTGTTTGCCGCCGCGCGTGATGGATGAGCAGCTCAGCAGTGTCACGCAGGATTTTTATTGCTGTTGGCAAAGAGAATTTCTGTTTTAAGTAATTGTTTTTGATGTGGGCATGGGAGCGAAGTGTAGGTAATTATGTAATTCTAAGGCTGCTTTTCCAGAGATGTGCTATGCAGCCAAGCTGCAAGGATGTAATAGCTATGCTGTGAAATTATGTGACCATTTCTACTGATACTAAGCCATGAAGCGGTGCGAGTAAGTTGTGGTATGATGATGCGCCGCCGCAAAGTAGCTGCGCGAGGAAGATGCGCAGCTCGAACTAAGCAATGTATCTATAGTAGGGGAAGCAGCACATAGTTACACCACTTTCGATCATCCATAGCACGCAGACTTCCATATAAAAAACATATCTTAGTTGAATCCGTTTCCACCAGTGCCAAGCTATGTGCACCAATGAATATGATTGGGGGATATCACACGCATCCATAGCAACATAGCATAGCACATTTCTGGTGGAAAAGCACCCTTAATCTAAATAAGGAAAAGAGGCTTTTGGGCCCCTTACAATAAATTGTAAGTATTTATAAAAAAGAGATTTCACTCTAAAATTGTTTACAGAAAAATCTAGTGATTGGATACTTCTGTTACCTGGTATCCTGGCTATCAGAAACAGTTTGATTTTCATCATAAACTAGCTCCTACCAGTGGCGTCGCCTGTATGAAAGTAGAAAACATATAGCCAGTGTCTACACGAACAAGGCGTCCAAGAGAGAGACAAAAATGGCGTCACATGTTTGGAAAAGCCGACCACGCGTAACGAGATAAAGGCCAGGCAGAAGAAGCTATGAATTTTGATCACCATCATTTTAGCCGAAAAGTCGTTCACAGCAAATGCTCAAATCAATTACAAAAATCTGTATGTATAGCATTTTAATGGACACGCTACAGCTCTTCAACAACGCAATATGACTCAGTCCTATTCTCAATTTAGTTAAGCGACCTTTGCTTTTATAACTAAAGTGCCTATTACACTACGCGATGTTCAGACTTATTTTTTGTTCAGAGTAACACTGGTCTAACCTTTATTACACTACGCGACATCGACTAAGACCGTCTGAATATCGAGTAGTGTAATAGGCCCTTAACAAAACATGACAAAAGATAACATAAAATCTTCCATAGCCTATCTACATAAAGAAGGAAAAACATTAAAATTGCCGCGCAGTTTGTTTCTGTACGTATTTACGCGCAACCTTCGACTCAAGGTCGGTATCATAACGATCTAAATTCTTGAATAATATACTAAACCTAATTTTTAGTAGCAAAGAGGTTAATGTATTTTTATTTTGTTGTGCTGAAACTTATTTGACCATTTACTTTTTGAATGTAAAGGCCCATTTACTTTGTGACATCAATGTCACAAAAAAGAAATACACCTCTATGGAAAGACCGAGGTCTTTTTAATCAACAAATAGACAATATACAAAATTATGTTTTTTTTTTAGGTGGGGAAAATCATCTAATGACAAATCTCTTGGGCGGAGCGAGAAATATGTCAGACTTTTACTGACTAAAAACCCACTCCCGTTCTTTCTTTGCTTTCATCCCGGGGCCCCGGGCTCACTAACCGTAGGCAAAATTATGGTTAAGTTGTTGTTGAAATATACTAGCTTTCCCGCTCTGTTTAACCTGTATCTGGTTATTGCTCCGCTTCCGTATAAGTTATTATTCAGCTATCCCACCCATACGCATAAAACGTGCAGTGAACACATTCATTGTGCGTACAGCTAAGGAGTGGAATTCCCTGCCGGAGTTTGTTTCCTGATAGCTATAACAGGGGTCTTTAAGTCAAAAGTGAATTGGGTGCTTCTAGGCAAACATTCTCCAAAGTTGCTTACCATGAGGTGAGATAAAGGACAAGCGCGAAAAAAAATTATTTCTAAGGATAGTTTCCCAATTGATTGTGGACCAGCATGGTCCTAAGGTTGCAGGTGGTCTGGCGATTTTAGGTTTCGCTCTTTTGTACTATTTTAAGTAAGATAAAACGTCCTGACCTTCCTGCCGACTCTGCATATTGTAGTCGAGCACGACGTGCGGGCCGGGGCGCCGCGCCGCGAAGGCTGACTCCACCTCGTTGAACAGCGACTTGGAGCGCATCGCCTTCAGGTCGTTCTGCTTGAAGTTGATGCCCTGGTGGTCCAGCGACTTCAAGTAGTACTTCTCGTTTTGTTCGCGCCATTGTTTGTTGAAACCCTGCCGAGGAAAATGGTCGTTAGTAAATTGGTGTGTTGAATTAAAATGTTTTGTTTTAAGGCCTACATAATCACCATACTTTTATATACCATACCATACCATTAAGTTTAACCTGCAAAAATTTCTTCCTTTATTTTGTCATATAGTCGTGACCGTGGCGTGCCGGACACTTAACTTTGTCGTGTATACATGACTGGCGATCAAAGGTTAAATAAAATCGTTCCAGCCAAGTGACATTCACTTCTGGACACGTCTCTCCAAGAATTGCAATAACAATGCTAAGATTGTCCTGCTCGGCCTACGGGATTGTTCAAGAGAATCACCGTGGCCCTGGAACACACCGGTGGATTTTAGTTGGTTATTAGATGATTTCCCAGATTGCCCGATTTCAGGATAAAAGACTCTTCTCATTCGGAAAAGGAAAGAGTGTTGATCCGGCCAGCTTACTGCATGTTGACGATTTTATAGCAAGACATAAAATTAGTAAAAGTATGGTGAGTGTGATATTTGTGAGACTATCAGTAGGAAGGCAGCATGCGTGTATCACCAAAGACATTCTGTCATTTGCACATCGCACGGTTTGTCATCATTGTCTCAACAAATTCTTAAACGGCTTTTGTAAGCTACTAGCTGACCGAACCCGATTGCAGCGCCACCTCCCGGGTCAAATTTTACTTTAAAACTCTCCAGGGATCCACTCAGTTACACACATAAAATTTTATCAAAATTGCTCAAGTTGTTTAAGTTGAATTTAGTGTCAACACACATGCAGAAGAATCTTTATATATAATTACTAGCTTCTGCCGTTTCGCCCGCCTGAAAAGTTTTCATCACACAAACTTTGGACTCCCGTTTCATCCCCTTAGGGTGTGAATTTTGGAAAATCCTCTCTTAGTGCTCGCCTACGTCATAAAAGGAAATCTTGCGCAAAATTTCACGCTCCTAGTCCTAGTATTTTCGGCTGTGCGTTGATATCAGTCAGTCAGTTTCTCCTTTTATATATATATATATATATAGATAATTCTACTGAAAGTGCATTTGTCACCTAAGCGGCTAAATGTTTTTAAAGACAAAACTGTTTATACTTATTTATTGATTTAGAGAGATTGATATGATCTCACCCACCTACCCAATTCCCCCATATTTTTCTTTGATCTACATAATTATTATAAAGAGGTGAAGTTTGTAAGTTTGTTTGTAGGAAATAATCTCTGGAACTACTGAACTAATTTTGAAAATTCTTTCATCACTGGAAAGCTACATTACTTCTCAGTGACATAGGCTAAGCAAAAATATTTGATGACCAGCAAAGTGGGCAGGGGTATTCTAGTAATTAATATGGTAGAACAATGTTTGTCGAGTTAGTCATCTTTAGATGTAATAAATATGTAGAAGTTTTTAATTGTGCGCGTATCACGTAAAATGTACGAAAAATCGATGTAGATAACTTTTATACATTAAAATTGTGTGTAACCTGATATCATACAATCAATCATACAATCGGTTAACTACATCGAAAGACATACTTCATTGAGGTACGTAGTTCGCCGGGTCAGCTAGTAAATAATAAATTAAACAGACACGGAAAGTGACTTGGTTTTATAGCATGTAGAGGTAATATTTACCTTCTGCGCCTCCCGCCACTCGTCCTCCTTAGCCTTGAGGCGGCGCAGCACGACGGGCACGGCCACCACGGGGTTCTTCTTCAGCCCAGCGATGATGTCCACCGCCTGCAACACATCTCACGTTACCTCACCTGCAGCACAGCTAACTAGTATATGGGGCTAAGCAGGGTACAAATCAGAACTCAAATAGAGCAGCCGCTAGTTTTTATCATTAGATGTCGAACGGTAATTAATTTCATCATTTTGAAGTGCTAAAAATGGTGTAGTTTCTATTATCGTACCTCCGCTCAAATAGTATCACAACTCAAAAAAATCTTTCAGGGTTAGAGGGCTTGACATAAATAAATATTCCACAACTTCCAAACGCCATCTAGTCCCAAACTAAGCAGAGCTTGTGTTATGAGTACTAGACAACTGATAAATGTACTTAAATATTTCTAAATACATACATATTATAGATAAATTACACCCAGACACGGAACAAATGAGGAGTATAGTTTCAAAACCCAAGTCCATTTTTTTCATGTCGCAATATTTTTAACTCTATTTATTTCTGAAGCTTACAGCCTACTTTAAAGTGAACTTTCTATTAGACATAGTGATCGGCAAAATCTGTATAATCGAAATTATGCGCAAAATTAAGTTACTAGAGTTATAAACATATTCCGACATGAAAAAAAAGGACTTTGCGGGTTTTGAAACTATACCCCCCCGCCCCTCAATTCAACAGAAACATTTGTCTTAGGTGGGAATCGAACCCACGACTTCCTGCATAGCAGTCAGGGCTACTAACCATTAGACCAACAGGCCGATATTATAATTATAAAAACACCGACAAAAAATTATTCCACTACTCCATGGTACTTGTTGGTGCGATGCCTGAGGCACTCTATACAACACTATTTATTAATTAGTACAAAGAAAAATAGGGCTCTATCCGTATCCGTTACTGTCTGTTTGTCGTAATTGGTAAATTCATAATTAAATGAATAATTAATACAACTGCTACTAGAAAATACTACACGCAATGTTTTTTCCATTTTGATCGCCATTCATTCATTCATAATCAACTTTGATTCATGAACAACCTGTACAATATTTCCATAAATTGAGACTTGGGACGTGTTTCTGAATTGAGTATTTTGAGCTAAGTATGTCTCAAACCGTACTTTAACCCCAAACTTTGACAGGTTTTCAAGCTGAAGTAGAGTTGTAAGAAATACTCAACTTCAAATGCTTAATTCAGAAATCGGGAGTTATTTATTGAGACTTTACTTATATAACAAGACCTTTTCTAATAAGCCCTTTAAGTATTTGTACTAATTAAATTAGTGGTGTATACTTTCTATTTACCAATTTACACCACATACGAACTACAATAGCTAAGAATACACTACACTTAAACTTTTCCTTTGCACATCTTAAAATTCAAGCATCTACAAAACACAAAGTGCATAAAAAAAAAAAACATAATATAACCATAACCAACTTAAAATTAATTAAAACTAAATATAAAAGAGCATAGACAAAGGCATGCAATGCTGTTTATAAATTATAAATTTAAAAAAAATATATACGAAATAAAAATAGCAGACTGAAACAAAATTTGTAGTAGCTAAATAACATAATGAGTTATATACCCTTTAAATTGAATTTCTCTACTAACTTTGTACCTGAATTAGTTGAATCGTATTCTGGCTATAATTTAACGAATGCCCATAGAATTCCTAGTGTGTGGTGGCAATTTTTTTAATTAGCTGTATTTTACCTTAAAAGCAACCTACATAATTATTATTCCCATGTTTACGATCATTAATAAGCGGAATATTTCGATAAAAATATAATAAATTAAATATTCCGCTTCGAGAGATGCCAAGATAGTAGGTTAGTCTAACACTACTGAATGGCTATTTCTTGAAAGTCGTTCAATTATCAACAAAAAATTTAATGATTATAATTAAATAATGTATTACGCCCGTCAATTATAATCAATATACAACTTGACAATGACCTGTGAACTGTAAAATTTAAATTTCAATCCTGGCCGCTTTCATCTTAACATTCTATTTGAAATTCCCCCCTACTTCTGGGAAGTAATCCAAAATGTATGGTACCTCATTAACTATTTTACTCCTGGCAAAATTAAATCTACCCCATCAAATCTGCTATTCACCAAATGTACAGCATTGTCTGGATAGGGAGGCAAATCTAGTGTAGTGTGGTGTAGCACAGCATGCCTAGGATCTCACTCGATCGTACCACCTTGTCTCCGTAGATGCGGCGCAGTGCGCGCTGGTGGATGGTGGGCGAGTGTCCGCCGAGGCAGTCGTCGAGGCGGTACTTGGCCGCGTCCTCAGCCGTCATGCGCGACAGCTTCTTCTGCACGCCCTCCAGCACGCGGATCGTCGACGCGTTCGTCTCTATCACTACGTCCAGCTGGAATCATGGGGAATTCATTAGAACAAGGCGAGTCAATCTACGGCTGGTGGGCCAAATCCAGCTAGACAGTTATAGACAGCTTTATGACTAGCGTCAAATAGCGTAGCGTACTATGAAGAAGAAAACAGAATGATAATTACTCGATTTTATTTAATCGAATATTGATAACTAATAAATAATTTAAATAAATCACAGTAAAGTAAAAATACTAATGAGATTTATATAATTGTATATGTTTACTTAGGGCGCGCACTTTGCGACTAGTTTGAAAATATAGTTAAGGGCAAAAAAATCAAACTCTTGCAACATACTGAAAAGGTAATTTATTATGGCCGTAAGGGTTAAAATTTTGGAGATGGACTGCATTAGAACAATCGGCATGTAAGTAGTGACGTGTTACCTCGAAGCGCTCGTCCTCGCAGCGGTAGATGTACTCCTCGTACTGCGTCTTGCGCGACGTGACGAAGGTGGAGTCCTCGCTCCAGGTGGGGAACGACACCCACGTGTCGTTGAGCACGTCGCGGCACAGCGCCGAGCGGCCCGAGCAGCGCCGCGGCTGCGCGTCGCGCGGCAGCGCGCAGTACGACGTGCCCAGCCGCTTGCACGTCGACAGGTCTGCAACGGGGATACATTACGACAACCACGACATTACAAACAAGAAAAATTACGACAAAAATCAACCATAAATCCCTCTCACAAACCGCTCACGTCCAAAAGTCCATCACCGATTATAAAAAATATGTGTTTTTTGCATGTTGGCCAACATACCTATATCCATAGCGGCATCTCCCTGCGGCCTCTCATGCCTGAGCTGCGCGCCCAGCTGCCCGATGGGCTCGTACCGCAGCTTCTCTCCTTGCGGACGTTCGCGCTCGAAGAGCACGCTGCTAGCTGGTGCGAAGGTCGAGTTGTTGTAGCCTGTACGAGAAATAAGGACATATTTAGTTTAAAAAATACAAAACAACCATAATCGCCCTCAAACATTCCTGCTGGTGTGACATAAGCCACATTGTAAGAGCCTTATGAGACCAGAGTGTGTTGGTGAATTTTGTCACTATTTGTTGAAAATTTACAAAACGCAACTGTATAAGACTAGGCGATTCTTTCAAAAGAAGGTCAATTTTTGAATCATACCAGCAATGTAATGTTGTGGCCAGATCCTAGAATTGATCACTTCATGATATGGCCAACTAAATCTGGCCAGATCGTTTAAACGTTAACATTTGATGATATGTCAATCCTCGTTTGGCCATATCATTGATGTAGGATTTCAATGATAATAAGAGGTCTAAAAAAGTAGACCAAACGAGGATTGAAATATCATCAAATTTTAACATTTAAAATGATCTGGCCAGTTTTACTTAGCCATATCATGAAGTGATCAATTTCTAAGATCTGGCCACGACATATATATTGGTAAACTTACAAATTCAAACACTAATAATTTATTTAGCAAATGAATTCAATGGATCAGAATGTTGGGCTGTAAAAAGGCAGATAAAAAAAAACATGTAAGAGAGATGATAATGTTGAGATAGATGGGTGGTGTGACGAGAATGGATAAAATGAGCATATTAGAGGAAGTTTTAAACTGGTGCCAGCGACTGAAAAGTTAAAGGGAATTGTTTCTTAGAATGACTATAT
The DNA here is from genome assembly GCA_961205895.1 of Mythimna pallens. NCBI lineage: Eukaryota > Metazoa > Arthropoda > Insecta > Lepidoptera > Noctuidae > Mythimna > Mythimna pallens. The sequence continues at coordinate 2,213,669 of OY540852.1, forward strand.
AAACCAAATGAAATACATATTACTAAAAGAATTATGAGTGTACATGTGGATGGATAGGGAGGGTAGCCTTAGAAAAGATGAATGGATGGTGTGAGGAGTGATATGAAAGAAAAGGGAGTTAGTGATAGCATAACGGGTTACACGGCCGAATGGAAGAAAAAAAACGTGTTGTGCTCAACTCAAGTAACACAAAGGACAGGAAGATGGTGAATATAATACGTAACCTAAATTCTAAATCTGACGTAGATGTAGAGATAAGGATAAGAAAAAACTACAAACCCCGACTGCTTACAACACAATACAAAGCAAATAACACGTGTTATTATAATTTCAAATATCACAAAGTGACGTTGCGTACACAAGGATAGTTCAACCCAACGACGTTTATTACACAATAATATATTAATAGAATCGAGCCCACACAATTATTTATTTACTAACACTAACATATACAATTAAGTATCAGAGGAAAATGTTGCGTAACTGATTATAATATTATGTAGGCGGTTTTCCTGGTTGATTCAGTCAAGGTAAACTACGCTTTCGTTGTGTATTTTTTGCGTTCAATATAACAAGATTTTTACATAACATCATCACCATCATCTTCCTGCCCTTGTCCCGTGTTATGTGGGGTCGGCGCAACACGTTTTCTTCTTCCATTCTGCCTGTCACTCGTCATACTATCACTAAATTCCTTTTCTTTCATATTTTTACATAACATAATCAACCTTATAATGCAGGGGATAATATTTTTATTAGAAGACGTATAGCTTCAGCCAGCAGTTTTATCCGGAAACGCCCTATTCTTTTTGAGCGTAAGCCCCTATTCTTTTTGAGCGCAAGCCCCTATTCTTTTTGAGCGTAAGCCCCTATTCTGTTTTAGCGTAAGATCCTATTCTTTTTGAGCATAAACCCCTGTTCTTTTTGAGCGTAAACCCCTGTTCTTTTTGAGCTTAAACCCGTGTTCTTTTTGAGCGTAAACCCCTGTTCTTGTTGAGCTTAAACCCCTGTTCTTTTTGAGCGTAACACCCTGTTCTTTTTGAGCGTAAACCCCTGTTCTTTTAGAGCGTAAGGCCCTATTCTTTTTGCGCGTAACCCACTATTCTTTTTGAGCGTAAGGCCCTATTCTTTTGGCGCGTAACCCCCTTATTCTTTCCCTTTTTAATCAAGCAGTGTAGAGTAGGGTAGAGTGGGATAGAGTAGGGTAGAAAGGGGTAGAGTGAGGTAGAGTTGGGTAGAGTAGAATATAGTTGACAGTTGACGGGAGCGCAGCCACGGCCAAAAGCTAGTAATATTATAAAAGTTTATGAGTGTATGCGTGTATATTTGTTACTTCTACAGGTTCGAACGGCTGAACGAATTTCGATGAAACTCGGTACAAGGGTAGACCATGGCTTGGAAAAGCTTATAGGATACTATTTTTCCCGGGAATATATTTCCTTGTAACAATTTTCTACTATCGCGAGGTTTGCAGCTGGTACTTATACTAAGTATAAAACTGACCAGTGTGCAGCACGTTCGTGTTGGTTGGCGTGTGCGGCGGCGAGGGCGGCCCGAGGAAGTCCTGGAGCCACTTCTGCAGCTCCGGGTGGCGGCACAGGAACGGCGCCGTCACGCACAGCAGCTCCGACGACGAGATGATCTCGTTCGTGAACAGCAGCAAGCATCTGTGGTGAGATTGCTAGTTTTAATAACGTAATACTACTACGTAATACTCTAATTCACGATACATTTTAGGGTACAGTGTGAGACTATCAGTAGGAAGGCAGCATGCGTGTATCACCAAAGACATTCTGTCATTTGCACATCGCACGGTTTGTCATCATTGTCTCATTATAGTAATCAATCAGTGTGAAAGCGAAGCCCGGGGCCCCGGGATGAAGGCAAAGAGGGAACAGGAGTGGGTTTTTAGTCAGTAAAAGTCTGACACTATCTCTCGCTCCACCCAAGAGCGAGATTTGTCATTAGATGATTTTCCCACCTTAAAAAAAAAAAAAAAAAACAGCTTTTTTAGAATAAATGAGGATTTTCTGTTTTGGATTGTTATTATTTTTTGTAATAGCTAAGTAAATGATGACTTTATTGTAACTTCTAAATAGTATAAAAGAAAGCCAAAGCCAAGCCAAAGTCCATATGGAGAAGCAGACCTCCATATGGACTTTTTTTTTTAAAGTTGCTCTTCACTAGGAATTACTTGGGTATGTTCACAAACATATTAACTCATACACATAACAATCATTAGGCCATACAAATTTTTGTTCCAAGCGGAAATCGAACCCGCGACTCGCAGTGCAGCAGTTAATCGCTCAACCACTGCGCCAATTGTGTTTTCATTGGTTGATTAGAAGATATTGTATGTATTAGTATGATTTTCACTAAAAAAAATAAAATTATTAATCATGAAAGTTTATGCAGTTCGTGTGAAACCAGGGTGGATCGCTAGTGTGGAAATAAAGAAAGGTTACCTTAAAAAGTTGTCGTAGACGTGCTGCGAGCGCAGCGCCTTGCGTGCGCGGTCGAAGAAGTTGAAGTCGTGCACCGTGGCCAGCTTCGACGCCTCCGCGTACGACACGTCGCGCGGGCCCGCGCCCGCCGCGCCCGACACGCGCGACTTCTTGGCCGCCGGCGCGCCTGCCGACACACACGCTACCAGCTCTTCAGTACGGGCACTACCCACTAGCCCAACTTTATACTTCAAAAACTACATTTGCCTTACACGCTGAGAAGCTTCGAAAACATTATCTCTTGCAAATCTCTTTTAGAAACTAGACAAAATCGAGCAATTCGAAATCTTTGTTCTTCTATTTTTATAAATTATATTATCTCTTATCACTACTATGAAAATGATTCTAAACTTTGTCTAAGAGAAGCTAGACACAAGAAACCGTTTTAATAAATCATAAATAAGGCAAAATTTTATAAATGTAAATAAAAAAATATAATTCCATCAGGTTTAGGAACTAAAGTGACTAACTAGAATCTTCTCCTACAAGTGGAGATAAATAAGATGTTGTAACTCACCCAAAGAGCTTGATGAAGTGAAACTTGGAGATCTCTTGAGGTGATGATGCTGCTGCGGCGGGGCAGTCACTGTGCTGGAAGCCGAGCTCGTGTGCTTGGGCAACTGCTGAACAACGACAAATATCTAGTTATCGACTGATTCTAAAATATTCTCACAGGTTTTGTTAAGAGTATCGTTAATCAACTTTATTTTCGAGCATGTTGTCCTAAAAACTTTAATACCTCTTTTTTAAGGTGGGAAAATCATCTAATGATAAATCTCGCTCTTAAAGTGAGAGGGAGATAGTGTCAAACTTTTACCGACTAAAAACCCACTCCTGTTCCTCGTTTGCCTTCGTCCCAGGGCCCCGGGTTTCGCTTTCACACTACCCATGACACCCGTTCGACCGTATTTTAAGGGTGATTTTGAAAAACTAATAATGACAGTCTTTATTATTTATTTTGATTAGAATTTGTGCAAAGTTTAAAATTCACGCTTAAACTAATGAACTGATTATGATGAAATTTGAAACAGAACAAACTTGAACCCTAAGGAAGGACATGGGTTACAATTTATTTGGCTTCGACTGCGAGTCCTCAATAAACGACATTCACGTGATCAAAATCACGGGTAAAAGCTAGTTCTAAGTGTAAGACGATTAAAATCGGTGATCCAAATCTAGAAACTTAGTTTAAAAAATGTTCTCTCATTTAATGCATTCAAAAACAAACTAGCACAATATCTAAAAAATTATTACTAAATATCCACTTAAATACTGAATGCATTGGATTATGAGTAAAACAAACACGTACGTGGTGAGCCCATGTTATGTATTAGTTTAATATTTAAAAAAAAAAATCAAATGACTAAGTCTTATTTGAGAATTAAATATCTTTAAACCTAAAGGGTTGACCAGACGGTTGCAAACTAGCGTTCCAACCAAGGTGACCTTGGTTTTGTGTTTCGTTTGTGTTGCGGCTACATGGATGTAAACCACGCGCCAACACGTTCGGTGGTTGGGAAAACGCGCCTCCCAACCAAGGGAGTTGAAGGTCATTGATTACAACTGCTGTCTACACGGATTGAAACTAGCAACGTCACCTTGGTTGGGACGTTGGTTTGCAACCATCTGGTCACCCCTTAACTGTGTGGGTCGCGGGGATCCAATGGATGCGAGACGCAAAGGACCGGTCCTTATGGCGACATTTGGGGGAGGCCTATGTCCAACAGTGGACGTCTTTCGGCTGAAATGACGATGATGATGATGGAACCTAAACTAAAACATTCACAGAAATACTACAGACATTTTGTGTCATGCAGAAATATTATTTCTCCTAAAACACGCACGTACACGTTTGTTATTTCAAAAAAGCGAGGTAAACAATGTTATCGCGCGACACACAATTGTATCATTACATATTATGCCGGCTTCTTTATCTGATAACGGCGACAATGACTCTCGTGCCGCGGAACACGGAGTGGTGCCTGCCACGTGCTGGTTTAGTGTTTAATCTTTTTTTTTATATAATATTCCACAACTATCTAATGGCGACAGGTCACGGGAACCACTTGTGACCCACGGATGCCCCTCAAGTTGAAGGGTAAAATCTACAAGTCCGTGATAAGACCTGTCATAATGTATGGATCAGAATGTTGGGCTGTGAAAAAGACGGATGAAAAAAGATTGCACGTAGCGGAGATGAGAATGTTAAGATGGATGTGTGGTGTGACGAGAATGGATTAAGTGAGAAATGAGTATATTAGGGGAAGTTTGAAAGTGGCACCAGTGACTGAAAAATTGAAAGGGAATCGTTTGTCTTGGTATGGTCATGTGAAGAGGAGGGATGAAACGCATGTTACTAAAAGAGTTATGAGTTTACATGTGGATGGATGGAGAGGGAGAGGGAGACCAAAGAAAAGATGGATGGATTGTGTGAAGAGTGATATGAAAGAAAAGGAAGTTAGTGATAGCATGACGAATGACAGGGCAGAATGGAAGAAAAAAACATGTTGCGCCGACCCCAAATAACACGGGACAAGGGCAGGAAGATGATTCCACAACTATCACACAACGCTATCTAGTGCCAAACTAAGCAGAGCTTGTGCTATGAGTACTAGACAACTGATAAACATACTTATATATTTCTAAATACATATGTACATATTATAGACTAACTTTTACCCGCGGCTTCGCTCGCGTACATAAAATATAGCCTATGTCATTCAGGAATAAAGCAGCTTTCTGTCAGTGAAAAAAATTTGCAATTGGACCAATACGAAAGTCGAAATCTCTGAAAAGAGATTACCATCTCCTACAAACGAAAAAACAAACTTTGCCTCTTTATAATGTTAGTGTAGATAAATTTACACCCGGACACAGAACTAATGATCATGCTCATCACACAAACATTTTTCTGGCGTGGAAATTGAAGCCCATTTTAGCTTGTGTTATCTCACTCGAGGGTCTGCAAGCTGTGCTGGCTGGGGCGTAGCTAGGATATAACAGTTCCTATAGTCGATCTCAAAGGTAAATCAATGGTTGTCGAGGTCGGTCTGTTGGTGGGTGGCTATCTAACTTACCAAGATTTCTTCGCGCCTCGGCAAGCACGATTACAATGATTTAATTCTTTTTTTTTTAAATTCAAATCACCACAATCTAACGGGATGGTAAGTGATGATGTGGTTGCTGGATGATTCCTCTCCACCTTGTCTAAAATGTGTAGCGGCGTTGGTTGTGATGTATGTAGAATAGTGTGGTTTAGATCGAGTAGTATGTAAAGAGCTACTCACGGGCTGGTGATGGTGATGGTGCATGGGCTGGTGCGGCGGCGACGCGGCGGGAGGGAAGCGCTCCGGCGGCGAGCTCTCCACGCGCACCGCCTGCTGGGACACCACACATTAATGTACTCTCATACATTCTTACGACAGTATGTTACAAAACCAGACGTAAGTACCTAAGCACGTTTGGTGAAAATTGAAAATTTCAATATTATGTTCCACGCGCTGTCGACCCGAGCTTGGTCCTGTCCTTACCAGACGACCGGACACAAACCGACTTGATTTAGTTGACAAATCTAATACTAGTATTATCGATTACATGATGATTTCGTAGATCCATTACTTCACTTAATAATTTTAGTTCCATTACAACACACAAAATCAATGTTTCTACTAACTTACACTTAATTTTTTATTATAGATATTCACATTAGCCACTATCTCACCTGATGGTAAGCAATGATGTGGTCAATAATGAAGCGTGTTTGCCTAGATGTAACCTATTCAATCTTGACATAAATACTCCTTAGCTGAACACATATTGAAAGTGTTCTTTAAACATTTAAAACTGAATAATTTTCACCATCATGCCTCTAAAAGTTCTAGACAACGCTACCTTGAACCTAATACCCTTTCAAAGGGCTGAAACTGCGTGACTAAGCGCGTATGTTCACGCGGACGGTCCCCGTCGCGGGAACCGGCTAGTATAGCAAGTTTAATTTTAACGGTGTGCATGTAGTCGTGTCGATAGAGAACTATATATATTATTACGTAGAGACACGGAGCCAGCCGCGACGGATGGCCGAGCGGCGAGCCGCATAGGAGCATTGCAGTATGGGACCGCGTGGACGTCCGTTTTACTAAATTTCGGCCCTAAGACAAAATGTTGCTGTCACTAGTAGTTTAGAGTAATATTTACCTGATGATGTGTGGGTACTGGCGGAGATCTCACGTGCGGGTAGTGTCGCTCGCGCACCTCGGCGACGGGCTTCGTGACGGCCTTAGCATCCGGGAGAAACTGACCGAACTCAGCCAGCAGATCGTCTTGATTCTCAAAGAGTTTTGCCACCTGATGAACAAATATTTCCATTATTTTTTTGCTATGATATAAAAATATTTCAGTGAATAGAGGTTCCAGGTCATCGGTCCACCTAGTGGGTGGTCTTCCAATGCAAATTGATATCAGAAAATACTAATTCTATGTAAATCATTGATATCAAAATTGTCTAAAACTAAACTCAATACAAACAGTGAATCATCATCATTTCTGTCAAAATACTACTTTTGATCATAGGCCTCCCCAAGTGACGCCATATCAACCGGTCCTGTGAATTGATATCAACCAGTGCTTGACTGCTACCCCACCTGATGGTAAGCAGTGATGCAATCGTTGATGTTGAGGCGCACTAGTTTATGAAGAGTCTATTCACTCTAGCCTTACATTACATATTTCAAATACCAAACCTGTGAATAAACCTCGGCCTCCGTCTGCAGCTTAGCTTGAGGCTCCTTCATCTCGCGATGCCCCCTCTGGTAGGCATGCAGAATCTCTAGGAACCTCTTGTACTTATCCGGCTGCCGCGAGAACCGCGACTGTGGGAACAGAATGCTGGTTAGTTGTGGTGGAAGGGGAGCAGTGCTGGTGAGGGTTACAAGGTGATAGTCAGAACTCAAATAGAGCAGCCGCTAGTTTTTATCATTAGAGGTCGAACGGTAATTAATTTCATCATTTAGGGTGGCATTACGATTCTCCTATGAACCTAAGTAGTATATAATAAATTAAAATTAAGACATAGAACAGTCATTTTGAACGGTTCGTTTTTGAGTGTATAGTATGTTGTCATAATTTGTTATATTCATTTCCAAATTGCTTGATAGCAAAGATAATCGGCTCTTGTTTTATTTTTTACAAGTCTACTATTTGTTTGTATTAGGGAAATTAGAATATTGAATTAGTTTATTTATTTAATGTTTATGCAACAAAAGGTACAAAGGCGTACAATAAAAAAAAGAGAAGGCGGAAGCGTGAAGGCGTGGATTAGTTGTACAAAAATTGCGATGCGACGTCGCATTGTAAAAATCTGCGAGCTCGCAGGATGCATCGCAAGAACTTGCAAATTAATTCGCATCGCACATCGTATGGTTCATCTGAACCAGTGCTTTTCGTACATCACAGGTTCCTGAGATGCAGTGTCATATTGCAGTTTTGTGTGGAAACCCGTACTGATAGTTGTTCCAGGTCCGGGTGTTTTGTGAATGCGAGTTTACATGTTTGTGAACGCACGCAAGATACAGGAGTAATTCCTAGTGTGGGGGCACAACGTTTAAAAATGAAAAAAGTAGCTCACCTTAATCTTGTTAACATACTCAATGGCATGGTTAAACTCCACGGGCTGGCTGGCCGGCGCCGGCGCCGCGTGCGCCGGGTTGCACGCCTGCGCCGCGCCTGCGACATGCCCACAGTTAGTGCTACGCTCGGGGACGGTACCCTATGGGGCTGTGTAGCCACTCACTCAGAATTCCAAATAGAGCTATATTTCTAGTTTTTATCATTAGATATCGAACGATAAATTATATCATCATTTTAAAGTAGTAAAATAGTGTAATGTGTGTGTGTTGTGTGTGATTCAGAGACAAGTCATTTATCTCTGTCTGTAAATATTATAGTAAACTGGTAATTTGCTGTAATTATTGAAGCAGACCTTTTATACTGTCCGTTCAACCGATTTAGACTTTTATTGCGGTGGCCATTTGTCATGCCACCAATATGACAAATGGCGGCCGCAATAAATATTTGGTATTGTAACCACTTTTCTGCTTTTAATGCTATCCTTATGTCTACGGAATAGATTCAACGGAGTTGAATAGACAGTAAAAAAAAATTGTTTAAAAATCTTATCTAATTGTGAATGGAGTATAGCATTTTAATAATAACATTCCACAATTATCACACAACGCCGTCTAGTCTCAAGCTAAACAGAGCTTGTGTTATGAGTACTAGACAACTTATAAACATACTTATATATTTCTAAATACATACATATTATAGATAAATTACACCCGACACAGAACAGATGATCGTGCTCATCACACGAACATTTGTCTTAGGTGGCAGTCGAACGACCTCCGGCATAGCAGTCAGGACCACTAACCACTAGACCAACAGGCCAGTAGAATTGTTTACTATTATTGTCAAAACAACATATCTATTGAAAAAAAAAAAAAGTATTTAGAAAACAAATAACACTGATATTTGCTTGTGTGTGATTGTAATTTCAGAAGTTTTTCATATTCAAAAACACTTACCAGGAGTAGAAGCATGATGTATAGCAGCCGCTTCGATCTGCTGATGAGCTTGCGAGATCTGGTGCAGCGTGTTGGTGGGCGCTGGGTTCACCGACAGATTATGGACTATCGCGTTGTTGACCGACCTGAGACCAAATAGGTAATTTTAGTCATGCTGCTCTCATTCCCAACCACGTCAAAATCGATATTAGTGCACGCTAATATCGATTTTGACGTCGAATCGATTATAATTTATTTATTAAAACTTTATGCACTTAACACTACAAAGGCTGACTTAATGTTTTAGACATTTTCTACCAATCAACCTTAGGGTGGTGCAGACACATAACATGGCAGGTACAACTTAATAAATAGACAAACAGAAAATAAATCGATTATGTTACCGTTTACCTCAATCTTCAAACGTGAACATAATCAATTTCTTATTGCGCTAATAGCGTATTTGTCATGCTACGGAACGCGGCCACAGTAAGAAAAGGATACTGAGACGGAGCTATAGGATTTTTTAAATTAATCAGACAGTTTTAGTCAGTATAAGTTTGACACTCTCTCTCTCTCGCTCGTAAAGTAGGATATTAGTCAGTTATAAACAGTGGCCGGAATTAGGTAGAGTTATTTAAGTACTTACACTGATTTCATACAGCGAAAGAATTAAGTGGATATGCCTCAAATCCAGAGATTAATTTTAAAGAGCAGATTTTTTTATGACACTATCTGAAATATAGCAAAAAAAAATCTTCCTGCATTAATGACGAGGCGGAGGAAGTGTATAAATTTGTTAACCTAACCTCAGTTGACGTAGAGAGATCTTTGTCATTGAGAAATACTAATAAAAATTTTATGATCTTTGTTTTATTTGTCTTAAGTATCTACCTCTGAGGTTTTTATTATTGTTTATTTGTAATATTGTTGGCCACATGGGATTTTTCATTAGAAATTCGGGGAAGATCCATAATAGTATCAACATTTCGATGCAAGTACATGAATCTCTACCTATTTCCGACCCCTGGTTATAAGTTATTTCATATTTGAAGAATTCCACACCCTAAAATTAAAGGATGACGAAGAGATACTTCAACAAGTCATGTTACCAGCCCGATTTGTATTATACTTACCTTCAACTGCAAACCTTTGTAGGACTTATTTTGCGTAAAATGTAAAATAAACTGGAGAACACTAAGCCTGCGTTCCAAATTGCGACAAAAGTGATAATTTCGCGAATCCGACCAACGCCTAACGTCACAATTATTACTCAATAGCCCTTATATTTTGTGACTATTAAATTTGGTCGGATTCGCAATATGATCACTTTTATCGCAATTCGGAACGCTGGGTAAGATGCAACCTCATTTAAATGTAGGTATACAATTGTTCAGCTCTAGGAGAATTATGTGAACATCTAACAATTAGCTATTTTAATAAATAAGTTACTTACATTTCCATGTTTGAGTAGTTAGCTCGACGCACTGCTTCCTTTTCCACCTCCCTGTGAACAAGAATGTGTTTTAAATTCTACTCATTCTGTAAACTAGCTAATGCCCGCGACTTCGTCCACGTCAGACTCGTGGTTATAATTTCCAGAAGATTTTATTGCGTGGAACCCTAATTCCTTTTCTAAAATGAAATTATTCTAAGTTACTCCTTATAACATCAGCTATATATCAGAGAAAGTTACTCAAAATTAGTCCAGCCGTTTCGGAGTTTAGCTGGGACAAACAGACAGACAGACCGACAGATAAAAATGTAAAAAATTGCATTTTTCTACAGTTATCAAATATATTTTTATCTGCATCGAAATCCGATGCGTGGTTCAAGAGAAGGATAAACAGACGACAGACGTGGACTTAGTTTTATTGTATCTAAAGAAAATGGAGACAAATAAATAAAAATATTAATATGATAAATGATGTTTATTTTGTAAAACGTTATTTACACTTTTACACGTTAATTTTAACAAGATGATGCCAGTGTTTCCTAGCTGGGTATCCTGAGAAGAAACACCGAAAGAAACTCACGAGGTCAAAGTCTCTTTTAAAGCCAAGTCAATGATCAAATTTTTAGTTTCTGAGATGGTCTTTTGAGGAAAGAGCCACACAGCTTTGAGTGGACTGGTCCAGTCAGTGCAAGCGTTTGTCAGTATTCAACTTGGGACTAGTAAGGATCTCACGATTCGAATACTAAAGAAAATTTTCAGTACAAACTGATAGTAAGCAACAAGAAAACGTCTAAGTTAGTAACAAAAATATTGACTATCCACAGTATTGCGCGGCGCAAGGTGAACGAACCTAAACAGCTGTTGCGTCACTCACTCACACGGCTAAGTTCCCGATTTACATAATACTGAATAACTGACGTTTCGTTTCATTATTTCTTATTAGTTGGCCTTTCGCGATGTGTGAAATTAACCTTAGGTTCAATGAATTCGTACTTTATAATACACAAACATTTATTGTACAGCTAAGGAGCTGAATTCCCTGCCGGAGTCTGTGTTTCTTAACAGCTACAACCAACCTAAGGAAACTTTAAATCATCTTCGCTTACTATCAGGTAAAATAGTGGTCAAGCGCGAGCGTATCAATAATAGTAAAAAAGGTGCTATATTTAGATTTTCAAGGAAAATTTTAAACAGATCTTGTGAAGTGCCCATACATCTCCCTCAGCATTTTAGAGGATTTGATGAGTGCTACCGTTGCTGCTATTAATCTAGCCACTTATTGGGCCCAAACAGTTTGACGAGTTTACCATCGAATCGAAAAGAAGAAGGGCACTTTGATTTTTTTTTTGTATTTTGCAGGTCATTGTCAATTATAATTAATTGACAATGACCTGACTTCCTTACTTCCAAATCATATTCTAATGAATTCATTAGAATATGATTTGGAAGTAAGGAAGTCATTTAAGTCGTTCCGTCATCTCCTTAGTCTGTTGCGATTCCTTTTCAAAATGTCCTCGCATCTATTTCCAAATGGAATGTATGCATAATGTACTCACTGCGCCTGCGGCAGCAGATGCACGAGCTGCGGCGGCGGCGGCGGCGCGTGCGGCGCGCCCAGCAGCACGCCGGCGCCGCCCGCGCCGCTCGCCGCGCCGCTGCCGCCGAAGCCCGTGGGGGACGGCATGGACACCGACACCTGGAGGAGAACGAAGGTTTGTAGTCTTTTCAAGTGTAAATACCAATCATGTTCGATTTAAAAATACAGTCCACTTAAAATGAGATACAAAGTAATAAACATAATAATTCGATACAATACAAATTTCCTCCAGAGTATTAGCATGTTACCATGTTTATCTTGAAAAGGTAGACAGACACATGCAAACATTTTTTGTCCATGATATGGCAAGCATCTTTTGGACCCAGATCAACTATCTTTAGGCAATTTAAAATATTTATTCCATGCAGGAATCGAACCAGCGATATGCAGTGCAGCAGTCAATTACTGAACCACACACAAACCATGTATGCAAATTTGTTTGTAAACCAATGAATGTAACATGCAACACCAAGAGATGTCGTTCAACTATAGACGCAAAATCAAAATGATTGGTGTCCATAGTCACACCAAGACCATTCCTTTTAAACTACTACCAAAATACTTATGTTAAAAAGTTATGGTAAGGTTTTAAAAAGTTATCAAGGCCCTAGAACGCAAACAAAGGAACATAGATAAGTTTTAATCACTAACAAACTGACACACCCTCTCGCTCCACCTTAAAGCGCGACAATTTATTTCATGATTTCTCACCTCAAAAACAAAAAGCAATACTTAGTAGTAGAAACCGGTCTTTAAGATTGCATTCTCAAACGTAAACTTTAACCTTTTGAGTGCCAACCTAAACCAAACGCGATGTGTCCTCCAACACTAAGCTATAAATGTAGAATGAATACTACTATAATTGTGCTGTTTTAAAGGGTCTAGTTCATAATATCGACAGTCACTACATCGATGGTCGCTGTATCGAAAACGTTCCATCGAAGGGCTAATGTATCGACAGTACCCCAAATCGATGGTACGCTACATCGACAGTAATTATGAATACCCTAAAACATTTTCTTACGGTATACGGTTACCATCGATTTGGGGTACTGTCGATATTATGAACTAGACCCGTTTTTAAAGGCCCTGATTTTAATAGTAAAAGTACGCATAAAACCAAATAGAGCATTTTTAAATGTACATATTTATATTATTAATAAATGTTAAATTAGATATTGTCTTCCTATAAAGTCATGGCGTGGAGAGCACTGAAATGTTTGTCTTCTATACAAGACCGTGGCACACTTAAAAGGTTAAATTGAAAGATTTAGTTTCAGTGTTTTAACATTTTCGGCACACTGCAAGTCGTGTAGTACTGTGCAATGCTTCCAATGCTAACTTGATATACCCCCTTGTACGCAGTTGTCAAACCTATCGAGGTTAGCAACGGGATGGGGGGGATAAGACTGTTCCAAAAACTTTTAGTACATGAAAAAAATATGTGATTAGCCTTGTGAAGTATTAGCGTTGAAAATAGCTAATTTTTCGCTATTATTTTGGGCATTTTTAGCCCATCAGATAGACTTAGAAATTTGAGAACAGTCAAAGAATTTTTGAGAAGCCTTCATCAAGTTAAGTGCTGTTTCAGAATTTATGAGATAACATAACATGTTGCATGTATCCATGACTAGGCAAAGGTGTATTAGTCCACCTCATTTCACCAGTTACATTCAACATACATGTAATATGGAGTGGATTTATTGACATGAACTGTGCATAACCCCTTTTTTGGGGGTGGGTGGGATAGCTTCAAATAACTGGGTCCTTTTGGGTGGAGCGAGGGTAAGGAGAGTGTCAGATTTGTATTGACTAAAACCCACCTTCCTATACTTGCCCTTTGCATTCCAATGCCGTAGTAACTCTTTCAAACATTCCTGCTGTCCTGTCCGCCACAACTCCTATCTGAGAGATTACTAATAAAAAACTTATAACACTTTGCCCAACTTGAGCATCAAACCCAGGACCTAAACTCAGCAATCACACCAGATAAATATATAATTTCTTACCTGTCCATTACTCTGAACTTCAATCTTATACCCCGGCGGCAAAAATGTGTTGAAGCCCACGATCAGCTCCGGATGCCCTTTAAACAGGTTCGAGACCCGGGTGATGACGCCTGGGGTGTCAATACTGCAATATAAACTAAAATTAAGATGGAGGAGTAATCGTTAGTGGTTCGTTCTTTAAAATGAGTAAAGTCAGTACAATATAAATTGCAGCCATTAATTTTTTCATGGTGTTCAAACGGTAATTGTTTTCATCATTCTGATAGTTATGAAAGACTATTTGAATTCAGAATTCCGAATAATTATCAAATTTTGAAAATACTATGTCATACAGGATAAAGTTCACATTCCAGGCTTTCGCCAGGGTCACACATCCACGACCAAATATTCTATCTCGTCAGCACTTCTGTCACCTATGGGGATTGCAGAGCTAAACCAGATGGAGTACCCAGTCGCGAACACACGACCCTGGCGAATAGGACACGAAAACACTCGTCGGACCGATCCAACGCAAACGGTTAAAGGGTTAACAAAAATGGTCACTTGAAATCAACTTAAAAACACCAGTAAAGCCGTTACTTGTGTTTTTAATGATGTTGTGATGTTGGCGATGAATGAATTACCTCGGATTATGAACTCAAATAAAGCAAGAATGTTTTAAACTATGCAAGCAAATTAGTTGATTACTAAGTTATTGGGTAAATTATATTTCTATGAATAATCCAAGCAAGTTAAGTAACTATTTAACTAAAATGCAGTTTGAAATCATATTCATATTAGACTTACATTTTATCCTTAGAAACTTTCATTGGTACAAGATCTATTGCATGCACGAATAATCTAAAGTAACTGTTATGAAAAGTATTTTATTCTATTAAAATTATCACTAAGCACAACTACTAAAAATAAATTAAATATTTCATAATCCCTACCCTAATCCAGCGCAGCATATATAAAAAAAAACAAATAAATAAATAAAAAGATACTTACGTCTGACTCTTGAACTCCTTCATGATATCCAGAAAGTCGTTATAGACTTGTGGCTGAGTGTTAAACTTGTATTTGACTTGGTCGAGGTACGAGAGCGCATCCTCGACCTTGAGGCGCTGGAACTGTCCGGCCGCCTGCTGCTGCGCCGCCACGCCGCCCGGGGTCGCCAGCGGCGCGGGCGCCGGGGACTGCCGCCCCAGCGCGGCGGGCAGCGCGCTCAGGCTCGGCTGCTGAGGTGGTAGAGCCTGCTGGACCATTGTTTCAGTTATAACTTTATTTACAACACAAATAAGGTGCTCAGTAGCAACACATTTCGCTAATTAATAAAACCCTATTTTGATGGTTTATATTATTTAAGTACACTATATCCTATATCTATATATTACACTTCAAAACTGTTATACGTCCGTTGCATCACAACCGCAGTTTCTGTTGGAAACCAGCGTCAGGCTCTAGTTGTCTGTCATTAATTGGTATCAGATTTCAACAACATTAGCACTTCAAATATATAAAATAGTTTTCTGTATATATAATAGTATGTTTCACTTATAAAAACCTATGTTTATGTTCAACAACAGACAACAGTCGTAACCTTAGCCCGTACCATTACATAACGAAGCTACACACAATAACTACGTAAAATAAACAAAACAAACGACCAATAAATATATTTGCTTGATTATTGTTTACACATTCGATAATGCAGGTCATGGATAAGCTATCAATTTATCAAAGTTATTCAGTCTATCTCTAAGGACTTACTATGTATTTATTGTTGCTTCATCATCTCTATTTTACTGTTGTTTTTTTTTTGAGGTAGGAAATCATCAAATGACTTCTCCCGCTCTAGAGTTGTGCGAGAGGGCCTGTAAGACTTTCAATGCCTAAAATACACCTGTAGTATCAGTCTAGCAGGCATCGGCCTTACGGCCCTTCAGTATTGCTGACATCTCTATGAGGCGCGCGTGGAACACTAGTCGCCGTACCTACCATCTATGTAGGAATCAGCTTCCAGATTCCAGATGCAGCTGAACACCAGTATTTCCTTTCACATGAAGCGACTGCCTGTGTGACCTCCACAATACAGTTACTGAGTAACACGTAATACGACCATCATCATCTCAATAGCCTTTTCCCAATAGCTTTATTTTAAGATGGGAAATCATCTAATGACATCTCCCGCCCTTGGTCGGAGCGCAAGGGCGTGTCGGACTTTTACTGACTAAAACCCACTCCTGTTGATTCTTTGTCTTCGTTCCAGGGCCCCGGGGTTCTCTTTCGCATCACCCATGGCTCCAGTAGGCTTCGACCTTGCAGGGCCCCCTAAGGTTGCTGACATAACCTTGAGGACGACGACTTGGGGTCGGTCCGGACGGCCTCAGTCAGGGGTCGACTTCCAGCCTAACCAGATGCGGCTGAATACCAGTGTTTTACATGGAGCGACTGCCTATCAGACCTCCACAACCTAGTTACTGGGCAACAGGATACTCTTTAGATAGACTGATGGTCAGACTTTCTGGTTTCCGAATACCTGTAACGACTGTCAAAGATCTACGAATGACAACCGAGACCAAATCCTAAACGTGCTTTCAAAGTCAGTGGAGTCCCGGCATGTAATGTGATAACGTATCCACGGACCGATCACAGCAAGTGTGATACCTAATTGAGTGACTAGCTCAGTTTTATTTTTCATCATTCTGTTTTCAATTCTTATTTACAGCCGTAACTGTATTACATCGAAGGGAGGAGGGGGACGGGCGAGTGGGCCGAAATCCCGCGTCCCCTATTACGCGCATATAAGATACGCCATTGATTAGACTAATCCTGACGCCCACTTTGGCTCGACGTGGGAACCGAACTCGGTACACCCACGCTAAGATCACAAGGCGGTCATATTTTGCATCTAAATTAATCTAAGTTAAAATAACTATGTTGAAGACTAGCTGGTGCCCTTGACTTCATTCGCGTTGACTGGTAAAACAGCACAATGCCATTTTTTGGTTACAATTTAAAGTAGTTTTGTTCTTTTTGCGCGGAACCCTAATTCTTTTACTAAAATAAAACTAGTTACTAAGTTACTACTACTTTTAAAATCAGGTATCCGTCAGTGAGTCCTGCCAAAATCGGTCCAGCCGTTTCGGAGATTCGCCGGAAAAGACAGACAAAATTTTTAACAAAAATTGCGTTTTTTATAGGTATCAAATATACTTTTGTATGCATTTATTAAAATGCATATTATTTTACAGACGCTTAAATTTTATTTATATGTAATAGACAGAAGCAAGTCTATTCTCGAGTGAATGACTTTTTCGCCATTAGAATTGTCTAAAAAAAGATTGATTATAAAAAAAAAACGAATGCTCTATTTGCGTGTTAGTCATGATAAAACGAGAAAGTTTAGGTGTCCATATTTGTAACTCATTCATGCAAAAAACGTTTTTTTTTTTCTATTCAAATCTGTGCAGTACACATTTGGATAAAAATACTTCGATCGCCGATTCGTTTTCACACACAGCCAAACTATAATAATACCACGTGCTACGAAACTTAATGACACACATTTATTGTACGTACAACTAAGAAGTGGAATTCTCTGCCAGCATCTGTGTTTCCTGATAGCTACAAAGGTAGGATATTTTAGTCAAGAGTGAATATGTTACTTCTAGGCAAGTGTGCTCCATCATAGACTACCATTAGGTGAGATAGAGGTCAAACGCGAGCCTATCAATAATAAGAAAAAAAAATACTTAGTTTATTGTATCCACAATTTAAAACCCATATAAAACACGGTGTAGAATGGGCTTTCAAACAAAATACTGGTCAACTACAGACCACATGTTATTAAATGTTAATGCATTTTACGATGGTGTACCAACTCTATCATATAGGACCCAATGCGTAGTTGTGATTTCCTTTGTTGGAGAACCAAATAAATACTTGAAAATGTATACTAATCATAATTATTATAAAGGCGAAAAAGTTTACGTTTATTTGTATGTTTGTTACGTCCTCACGCTCGAATCGTTGAACGGATTTAGATGAAAATTGACAAACGGGTAGACCATGTCCTGGAATAGCACATATTTTTTTATCTCTGGAGTATGTTCCCTTGGAACAATTTTCAAATGTCGGGCGAAACCTCTGGTAGCAGTTACTAATATTTAAACCTGAGTTCAAACATTGTGGGTTTGTGTATAGATAAAAGAAGGGTAATCTACGAAAAACCGATTATAAAAATGTTTGTAAGCCCGGTCACCTGATGGTAAGCAGTGATGTAATCGTTGATGATCAAACGCAATAGTTTGTTAATAACTTATTCACTATATCCTCGAAGACACCTAAATTATTATCTGACGAATTCGTATACCACTTATATTCACTGTATTGATTAGTGGCACAGGTTTTTTTTGTCCTAAAAAAACGCACAGCTCCTGAAAACTAGGTACAAACCTTAAGCCTCTGTGGCACCTGCGGCGGCGGCTGCTGCTTAGCAGCATACTGCACGGTGCTGGTCTTCAGGTAGTTGATGACGGGTCCGCCACCCGCAGGCCTGGCTGCCGTGCGGGCGAAGCTCCCGCCGCCCACTGAGAGTAGCGTCGTCGGGCCGGCGGGGGAGCGGATGTCTGTTGGATAGAATGAGGTATTATAAGGTGGTGAGTATGGTATTAATCTGTGTTAAAGAGGCATGTAACTCGACTCCCGTCTGAGATTTCTTGTTGTAGCATGAATGCACTGCATGTTATGGTTAGAGTACCTGCAAGGATTTGGGAGGGGCTCGAGCAGTTCAACTAGTTGATAATATAATAATTGACTGGGCGACAACAAGCTGTCGGTACGTGAGGACCATATCTGCAATATGAAAGGCATCACAGGTAAAACACAGCCTGTAATTATATTGGCAGTTAAACCCTGCAAACTTTGCTAACTACGACTACTGTGCTGCAGAAATAAAGATTAGATGATGTTAGTGTTTTTGATCTTTGCCCGAGATTATTGTTTGAGTACAAGAATTACATTATATAGTCGAAAATCCTTGTCTAAATAATAAACTTAACATATTAAAGACTCACCTAAAATCTGCGGTTGGGCCGACTGGGCCAAAGTGTGCATATTGCTTGCACCTGCTTGTTGAGCCTGTAACAATGAACAAAGCTAAATTAATAAAAATATTCAATTATAAAAATCTGCTACTATTTTCTATTGTCAGTGTTCTAACCTAGAAAACAGCAATATAAAGAAATAAAAATTAGCTTGACAGATGAAATAGACCAGATTCGTTTTTTTTTTTTAATATGTATTCACATTTTTTGCTGTCTTTATCATGTTTTCTATATTATGGTCGAAAACAGTAATATGGCTATAGATAACAATAATTCCTATCTATGATCATCATCTTCCTGCCACTCCCGTGATACTTGGGGTCGGCACAGCATGTTTTTTTCTTCCATTCTGTCCTGTCACCCGTCACGCTATCACTCCCTTTTCTTTCATATCCCTACTCAGAATCCATTCATATTTTCTTTCCCTCCCTCTACCTGTCGATCCATCCTATTCAGCAACCAACTCCTATCAATCAAAGTAAAATTTCTTGGAAATGCAACCAGTAAGAGAACTTTCGTAAGTTTTTTCTAGGAAACTATCATAAAACTCTGATTTTACTATAAAATCAAGATTTTAGTGACGGCACAGAATAGGTAATAGTAAAACTAGTGATAGTAATTCCTGGGAAAAGACCTTTCACAAATTCTCTTTATGAAGCCCTTAGCAACAGAAATGTAGTAGTACACTACAATTGCTACAGGATGGCGCTGGTGACAGCTGTCAGATTCATACAATGTAGCTACCTATTCTTTTCTCTCATCTTAAAGATGCATATTTTCGTCCTGCTGTCATCCTACTCATGCTGTGTAAAAGTTTTATTTTATTTTAAATATATTTATATAAAACAGTGCTTGACTGCGATCCCACCTGATGGTAAGCAGTGATGCAATAATGGATGGTGAGGCGCATTAGTTTATTAAGAGCCTTGAAGACACCTAAATTAAGTATCATGCCTACAGTTCGGAGAACCAAAGGGTAGGTAAAGGTGTATTAGTACACCCCAGTGGTGGGGAATACACTTATTTTAACACTTGCCTTGTAGGATACAAGGCAAGTGTTTTAATAGTGGATAACCACATTGCATTACGGTGACAAGCTATGAGCCCGAGCGTGGCTATTCTCGCCAAATACACACACTGATTGGTATCCATTGTTACACCCTATTAATTTTTAACTTCTATTGTATTTTTTATGGTGTAAAAAACGTAAAATTTCGCTTATTATGTTCTGCCTAAAAAGGATCAATAATATCCACACACAAGTTGATAGATGAAAATCTTAACGGTAAACCCCAACAACACTTTTCTTGACCTATAATCCCAACCTTCACGCTCAGCAGTAATAAGGCAATTAGAAGTGTTATTTATTTTTTACTATAATACTCGGCGCTCCCTCCATTTTTATGGAGTCGATAAAAATATTTCGGTAATTCTACGCATATCACCTTACTACCCATCACAAACAGTTCAAAAAACTGTTTACACTTTCCGCAGGTAGATATATAACATGTAATACCCAAGGCCACGACGGAAAAACAACTATTTTAAAGCAAGCGTTGGCGTCCTAGTTATTTTTAACCCCGTGACTCATTTTTTAGTTTGTAGTATTGGCAGTTATACCCAAGTTTGTGTTTTAGTTGAGAAATTGTTTACGAGAATTGTACGTTCTTGCATTAACTACAAGAAAGAAATCTCAAGCTTTATCCGACAGCGAGATAGGTAATTTTATTTAGATTTGTTTAGTTTATGCCCGCAGCGTCTACTTGCACTGCGGTGCGAATCCGCATACGGGCGAGTGTCTCCTCCGGCAGTATGCGGATACCAGAAACACCGCATCGAAAGGTGGGCTAGGCCTAAGGAGCCGAACGCGAGCGGAGCACGAGCCGAGTTCAAATTCGTGTAATGTGGACAGACTCTAGAGGAGTCGAGCATGAGCGACACTACACGAACTTGAGCTCGGCTCGTGCTCGTTTTCCTCTAGCGTAGAGCCACCTGAAGGAATCAGAAAGAGCACGATCATTTCATCTTTTTGTCGTATTGGCAGCAATACTTTATATAACTTTGTTTTTGTTGAGTAATTGTTTACGTGCGAATCTCTAAAGAAAGGTTTTTAAAACTATCAAAATTTCATCTTGTCAGCCTGCGAGTTAGTTTTTACATGGCTTTTAGTCATTTATTTTTTAGTTATTCTTTGTTTTTAGTCATTTGCTTTCACAAATCAATGTTTCGTGTTTCAGCATCTTTAGTTGCGGTGCGGAACCGCATACGGGCGTCTCTCGACTGGTTGATTTTTTAATACCTGTACTCAAATTAATTTTCCCTGTTTTTCTAGAGACAATAATGCTTTTTTTACTATTAATAATATGCCAGATGGAACGATGACCTAGTGAGAGGTCGCAGTAGTCCGATGGATGCGAGACACACACAGGCGTTCGCTATGGCGACACTTGGGGGAGGTCATGACCAACAGTATAAGTCTTTCGGCTGAAATGATGATGATGATGATAATATAAACCAAAGCCCAAAAGAGTAGTTACGACCAATTTCACCATAACAAGGAAACGGGACTTTTGCTCACGTTACTGGTCAACGAATGTATCATAACAAAACATTGGGAAAACCGATGACTCGTCGAGTCAGAATGAAATATTTTGGCACTTTGACACGTTTTTCTTTATAGTTAAAGAATCTGTGCCAATTTAAACTGCGGTATCTGGGTCAAGCTGAGAAGCGTTATATTTATGGCGAGAAAAAAAGTTGTCTTTGTTATTAAAAACAAACGCCCTTTCCATAGATAAAGACACTACTTCTTTCAGTAGATGATACATAAAAAAGATACAACACTAAGACAATTGTTTTTTTTTTACCTTTTCTTACGATAATAGAAAGGTTCAGGTAGTCTATTGTTATTTCAAGCTTTCTCAGACTCAGGGTGAAAAAAAAATCTTATTCCTTCTTTGTCTGGTCTTTGCCAATGGTTTCGAATTTTAAAAAAATCGGTTACCGTACTCAAGATATAGTATCCATAGTTCAAAGAAAGCAAACAAACAAGTAATGCGATCTCTTTACTTTCTAAAAATAAGAGTAATGCTACAGATACGTAACGATACACGGTGTTAAGGCTCCCATCATCATCATCACCATTTTAACCGAAAGACGTCCGCTGTTGGACATTGGCCTCCCCCATGCGTCTCCACCACGACCGATCCTGTGCGTCTCGCACCTACCGCATTCCCGCGACTCTCGCCAGGTCGTCGGTCCACTTTGTGGTAGGCCGCGCCAACGCTGCGTTTTTCGGTGCGCGGTCGCCACTCCAAAACCTTTCGGCCCCAACGGCCATCAGTTCTGCGAGCAATATGCCCTGCCCATTGCCACTTAAGTTTGGCGATTCTTCGTGCTATGTCGGTAAACTTGGTTCTCCTGCGGATATATTCATTCTTTTTGCGATCACGCAAGGAAACTCCGAGCATAGCCCTTTCAAAGGCTCCCATTCAAAACCGCAATGCGATACGACGTCGCATCGCAGTAACCTGCGATGTTATTTCGTGGGACAAAGC
The DNA here is from genome assembly GCA_961205895.1 of Mythimna pallens. NCBI lineage: Eukaryota > Metazoa > Arthropoda > Insecta > Lepidoptera > Noctuidae > Mythimna > Mythimna pallens. The sequence continues at coordinate 2,236,442 of OY540852.1, forward strand.
ATCGGTTCAGGTGCCCATACAATGTGCAAGTTCCTGCGATGCGTCGTGCGAGTTCGCAGATTTGTATTTGGGCTCTTAGTATTTTTATCTTCGTCCGCCAACACACAATTCCCCGATGAATTAGCTCCGTCGTCCACGATAACACAACGCAAACAAGATGTTTACACCTCTAGGTCGATACTTCGATAACGTGTCGATAACCTCGCCTCGTTATGTGCAGCACATCACTATCTTTTGTGCACTGTAATGATTTAGTATTGGAGTTTATGGCGGGATTTCTTCGAGTGAAGTTCAGTGGCTGTTTTAATTATTCGCAAATTGATTCCTAGTGAATTGTGTGATGTGAAATTGGTGTACTAGTAAGTAAGTGTCTGCGCATCTGGACAATATGTGAAATCATTGAAACAGGCGCGATCTCGGTAAAACGGAGCTGAGAATTTTATTGTAGTGTTGACTACCCTCAGCAAAGTTTGCCGAGAAGGTTGGCTTGACACATTTACTGCCAAATACTAAAAAACTGGGCAAGTGCGAGTCGGACTCGCGGCCTGAGGTTTCCGTACAATCTTACCTATGTAAATAGTTCAATTCCCGAATGGAGCTTTGAAGATTTATCCGAATCGCTAGTTTTTTTTTCTGTGACGTAACAACAAATTTACAATTTTCAGATTTATTCCTATACCTGTTCTGACCTTGCTTTATGCCAAATTTTAGAATTCTGGGTCAACGGGAAGTACTACCCTATGAATTTTGATTCCCTTGAGTGTCGAAATACACGTTTTTTTTTACGACATAAACGGCCGAATCTTTTTTTTTTCGTTAATTTGGAAGTTTAAGAGATGTCAAGACCCTTTGTCTTGACAGATAGACGGACGGACAACAAAGTGATCCTATATGGGTTCCTTTTGAGGTACGTAACCCTAAAAACTAGTCGAGTGCCAATTTGACTGTCATACAAAAGCTTCCGTACGATTTTTGTTACTTGTTGCGACAATGGCAATAGAAATATATATACTCTCTGTGAAAACCACTAACTAGCTTTTTTTTATTTTCCTTTAGGTGGGAAATCATTCAATGACTTTACCGCTCTAGAGCGTTGCGCGAGGGCGTGTCAGACTTTTACAGTTTAAAACCTCTTATGTTCTTTCTTTGCCTTGCGTTCCTCATCCTCCTCCTCGCTCCGGAACACGGCCTGTACCAGGACACGGCACGAGAGGTTGCTGTCACCGATCAGCGGTCCCACGAGGACACGGCGTTGTTCCGCCCAAGCGGGGCACATCTCCACTTTATGCTCCACTGTGTCCTCCGGGTGGCCCACACAATGATGACGCGACACCCAGGCGTTTCTTCCACATGAATCAGGTGCAATAACTAAACTACCTATTATGGTTACTATTGGTTTACGAGATACAGCCCGCTGACTGAGAGACGGACAGACGAAGGCTTAATTTAGGGTTCCGTTGCTTATTTTTTAGGTAAGGAAACCCTAAAAACTGATATTTATTTAATTGTTTTAACATTTTCGGCACACTGCAAGTCGTGTAGTACTGTGCAATGCTTCCAATGCTAACTTGATATACCCCCTTGTACGCAGTTGTCAAACCTATTGAGGTTAGCAACGGGATGGGGGGGATAAGACTATATCCTGATATGCCCTAAACTCGAGAGAAAACCTTCAGCTTAGGGCTCTGTTTGACAAACACCCAATTTCGCATTTAAGTTGTTACTTTTTTGGTGTTTAATAAAGTTTATTATATTCTATTTCATTTATTAACTTCATAGCAATCCGAACCAGCTTCGCCCGGATGTTTTAGATGAATTTAAGTTCTCGGATTTTCTCTACTATAATACGACTATTTTACATGTATTCCATCTATAAACCGAGAGCAGTGGTGCCCGAGCGGTAGCGGCCCCGACTTACTAGTTGTAGGTCAGCCAGGCAGGCGAATTACTTTGTGCAATTTATTTCATCGCCACTGCTCTCAAAACGGTGAAGGAAAACATCGTGAGGAAACCGGCATGTCCTAGAACCAAAAATTCGAAGACATGTGACATCCACCAACCCGTACTGGGCCCGCGTGGTGGATTACGGCCCATTCCCTCTCCTAGAGAGGCCTGGGTAACAGTGGGAACATTATAAGGCCGACTATGCTATGCTAAACCTTTCTCATGGATCACTCTGTCTATTGATGAAGACTGTATGAACATTCGATCATTAGTTTTCGAGTTTATTGCGTTCATAGAGACAGACACACGGTGAGACTATGTTTTATCTATACTTATAGCTATACAATATAATAAAGAGAAAAGCTTGCTAATTTATCACTGAGTGACAACGGGACGCGAGCAAAGCCGCTAGCAGAACTTAGTATTATTTAAGGATGTTGTCATAAAGCTGAGCAAAAATGTCCCCATACTACAATTGTCAGAATTTTCCTATGACGTGCCGTTCTATTCCAAAAGCCTTAGTAATTTGAGTGGTTACATAAAACCTTACATAGACGTTTTAATTTAGTTTACTTAGCAAAAAAGGTCACTTTTCTATTACGCCAAACGAATTCAGACAATACATAACTAAGCTTATGTAAAAACGTAAATCGAAATATCTAGTTACGGTTTCTCTGTAATTTGTGAAGCTTATGACGCTTACTAGAGGAGAACAGCATACATAGACTCCATTCTAAATATGTTTAGACATTTAGACCACCCTTTTAGGGTTCCGTACCGAAAGGGTAAGACGTGATCCTATTGCTAAGACTCCGCTGTCCCTCCGTCTGTCACCAGGCTGTATCTCATGAACCGTGGTAATTAGACAGTTGAAATTTCACAGATCAAGTGTTTCTGTTGCTCCCATACAACAAACGTTGATTATTTTGCTACAGACAGTACGAAACCCTTCGTACACGAGTGTCACTCACATTTAGCCGTTTTTTTTTTTATTGTTCATTCAACCTAATGGCGTTCATAAATATTTATTTATACTTCTAGAAAAATAATCTCCAATTTCTGAATGAAGCATTTGAAGTTGAGGATTGGAACAATTTGCCTGCAGCGGTCTTCCCGTCCGATTGTAAGTAATTTAAGTGTCTTCTCGGCTAGAGTGAATAGGCTCTTAATAAACTAGTTTTTATTTTATAGTGCGATTCACCATTAACGATTGCATCACTGCTTACCACCAGGGGGGATCGCAGTCAAGCACTAGAATATATCATTTAAAAAACAAGGATTTATTTCTACGACTCTTTCATCTGAAAACCTTTTTACAGTAGAGTTTTAGACGTTCTTATCATATAGTACACAAGTCAGAAACCCGCCCTAACAATCAATTGTTCATAGTTGGGTTTTTGGATATAAAAAAACCCAACACCACCACCACCTACCATGTTATATTTCTGCACCACCCTAAGGTCGACTGGTAGAAAATGCCGAAGGCATAAGTCCGCCTTTGTACATTTTTTCTTACTAGTGCATAAAGTTATAATAAATAAATAAATAATATAAAAATAAATCGCAAAATGTGTTGGTAAGCGCATAACTCAACAACGCCTGGACCAATTTGGCCAATTCTTTTTTTTAAATGTTCGTTGAAGTTCAAGGATGGTTTTTACGGCGAGACAAAATCGAATAGAGTAGGGTAGAGTAGAGTATGGTAGAGTAGTCAGTTGACGGGAGCGAAGCCGCGGGCAAAAGCTAGTAAATAAATAAAACTTGACATCATAATAATGTCAGTCTATAATAATCCACCCTTCGATAGAAGCCACCTTTCCTATCAAAAAAAAAATCAATTAGCAACCTCTTTTATCGTAATTCCACAAAAACAGAAGTTTCAATTAAAAAAGGTCACATACCTAAGGGACTTGAAACTTGCTAATTGAAGACAACTAACATTTTTTTAAATTAAAATAGCTGCGTCATGTAATTATTTCCACCACGCTAATTACATAATATACAAGCCAATAAATGTTCACTGTACATAATTGCTATGTTGTACAAACATAGGGGATATTGGTTGTAATCACCGGACATTGTAGACGGATTGGTGATCGCAGTTTGTTTTTATTAGTAGACAGGAAAACGCTGCTGTCAATTTACTTCAAGTACAATTAATTAATTTAATGGACCCCCAGAAGGCGGCGGCGGCGATCTCTTGCGCCGGGCCTTGGTACAGGCCATGGTCCGGAGCGAGGAGGAGTGGCAGGCGGTCGGCTCCTTCTGCGAAGCAGTAATGCTAGCAAAGGAGGCGGCCGATCGCGTGAGGCAAAGGTCCTCACCGTAGGAGCAGGCTTCCGGACGGCGAGTAATGGGTAGCCCGCCATTCGACCGTCCGGACCGAGCCAAAGCCGTCGACGGCGCGTATTGTTCCACGCGCGCCTCAGGGAGATGTCAGCAAATCGTAGGGGCCCAGCAGGGTCGAAGCCTACTGGCGCCACGGGTAGTGTGATAGTGAAACCCGGGGCCCAGGGACGAAGGCAAAGAAGGAACAGGAGTGGGTTTTTAGTCAGTAAAAGTCCGACACTATCTCCCGCCCCGCCCAAGAGCAGGATTTGTCATAAACCCCCAGAAGGCTTAGTCACCCAAAGGGCAATGGTGCTCAGTTCCTTGCGTGATCGCAGCAGAAATGAAGATATTCCGTAAGAGAATCAAGGTTACCAACATGGCCCGAAGATTCGCCAAACTTAAGTGGCAGTTGGCACCACATTGCTCGGGTCGACGGGGACGAAAGGTTCTGTACCGGAAGACACAGCGTTGTAAGGACTCCCACAAGGTAGCCCGATGACCTGGTGAGGATCGCGGGAATACGATGGATGCGAGACACATAAGACCGTTCATTGCGGCGACACTTTGAGGAGGCCTATGTCCAGCAGTGGACGTCTTTCGGCTGAAATGATGATGATGAAGAAAGCCTGTGTCATTTTTATTTAGCTACAACCCAGGTGTCTTGTAAGTCTAACGGCCCGTTCACGACCCTGCCGCTGTGAGCGGGTAGCTAAGCGCGGAGCGGCGAGCGGTAAGAGCAAAAGTATGAAAATGTTCAGGACCCATCGTTAGGGGGAAAGATTTTTCTCGCCACAACGTGTATGACTTTCGTACACAGTCAGTAATATTCAATGTCATTGAACCCTTCAGAGTTGTAGCCAAGGATAGCCCCGATACGGTGCCGACAGAATAGACAACGTTTTGGTACGATTCCAATTTAGATACACACGGAAAATGAAGTTTTGTCGCCTTTAAGTATTAGTGACGTGTTTAGATCTAAATGGAAGTGTCATTGAGCTCTTCATTTGACGTTTAAAACACTATTTCAAGAATATTTTTCTCTTTATCAATGGACCAAGACTCGATTGACGCAATGGAAGCATTAAATACAGATATTGGGCTTCAAAACAGAATAAGATTTTAGCCACGAGGGTGCTGCGAATTTTAATTGGTTTTTTTCTGTGACTTTGTGTAGATTTCTTCAAGATCAAATCTGACTTATTTACGAACGCGAATTCCAAAGTATTATAATAATTAATATTAGAGATATGTTAAAAAAGTTTTTTTTTTTTTTCAAAATTTTGTCCTACTTTAGGAATTTCTCCTCTATCGTAGGAGAGTTCACAAACATGCAAACTCTCATACACAAGACACCCACCCAGACCCGGAATAAGTACCATACAATATTTGTTCCGTGCGAGAATCGAACCTGTGGCAGCGCATCAGCCAATCGCTCAACCAATGCGCCAACACTGCTATCAGAGTGAGACATTTTTTTTTAATGCGGATCATCCTTATGGCGTCCATTACACGATAGGTTTTGCTGTCAGTTTTGCCACAGTCAAATATCTTGACTGACGAAAAACCTACCATGTAATGCGATGACTGACGTTTGCATGACGAAAAATGTATGGCGATAAAATTCCGTCAGTCAAGCTTCATTCATGATTGGTTTTGATTGACGCTTGCATGACCGTGTAATGAACCCTTAATGGCGATAAAATTCCGTCATTCAAACATCATTCATGATTGATGGAATTCATTGACGCCTCTGGACGCATAAGGAAACCTGGTTTTAGAAGCTTATCCGTCTTTTCTCATCAACTGCATGTTGTATAAACTAAAATCTACGTCAGGAAAAACCCTGTATTCCTTTTGTCAGTTTGGCAAAAGCGTTTTAAGCGTCACAGCCGGTCCGATAACATTCAAAACACAAATCGCTGATCGCTATCAAAACAAGTACGGTTATTAGCGTGTAGCTGATAAAATTTATATACACAACAATACAAAAACATTAAAAGAAAGATTATTACTATCAAAGTCATGATTAACTTTGTATTTCTAAATAAATACGCTATCTTTGCATGTGTTTCGTAAGTGCAGTAATCGTTCTTGAAATTATTTTTAGTATTAGTGCAGTATGATTTATTTCCGCAGTGTTGCCATGTTGCGGTTTGAAGGGTAAGCGTGCCAGTGACATTAGGCGCAGACTTCTGTTTTGTCTATGGCCTATCAGGAAATATAGGGTCTACCAACCGCGCCCATACCGGTATTATTATGAGTGGAAATCTGGCACAGACATACAGCAGTGACCACTTACTGTCAAGTGTGCCATTGACATCGATAATATCGGATTACTTTATTTTGGGACTAGCGACATAAGCCCGAAGAATCTCCAAAATTAAATGGCAGTGGGCAGGGCACATTGCTCGCAAAACAGATGATCTATAGGGACCACGTACTGCAAAACGAAGCGTTGGAAGGTATCTCATAAGGTGGACCGATGACCTGGTGAGGGTCGCGGGAATCCGATGGATGCGAGACGCACAGGACTAGCAGTTATGACTACACTTGGAAAGCCTATGTCCAACAGTGAACGTCTTTCGGCTAAAATGATGAGACAAGCGATCCGCCATGGCTTCACCACGCGTGCACAACACACATTTGGGTTTGTTCCTTCCAAGTTACCTTCCCTACCTTCCAAGTTTATCGCTCTTTCTGTTACTTTTGTCAAATCCGTTGCCTGATTTAAAAACGCACATAAACAGCGACTTTGTGTTATATTATTTAGAGATTATAGATTTCATATCGACTTTTTAATAGCTCCAATCATCAATCGGTCCAGCTTGATCAATTATGTCAATTTTTCTTATCAACAGGGCCCAGTTGAATCGTTCTAAAGGAGCCTTTAGAACGATTCAACTGGGGCCCAAGTCTGCTATTTTTATAAATTCGTCATTCCAACACGATCCCATTGTCATTTTGCTAAAAGTTCGTAATCTGCTAATTCATAATGATCGATCATTGATCGGTCAATGGTCTCGTAATAGAGTTGTGGTAGAATGACAATATCGAGCTTTATAAAAGCAATGACTGCACAATGACGTTCAAATGATAGGTCACTGATCAAAGGAACTGCAAAAATTTTAGGAGATTATCGCATACGACAGATACTTATTTGTAATATGTACGAGATTACTATTCTATGCCACTTTTTTCAATGGAGTGTCAGTGGTTGACCATTGGAAAGTCATAATGACGCCATTATATTAGTAGATTACCAAACTTGTCAACAATTATGAAATCAATGATAGATTATTCTGACAATATTGTAATAGCAGACATGAGGCCCAGGGTTGCAAAGAAAGAAACCTAACTATACGAGCTGTGTCCAGGAGTACTGCTTTCTGAATTAAGCCCCTGATCCAACCGCCTAACGAGAGCCTTCTAAGGTGTTGGTCGAGGCTCTTGGCTATCAATATATCGGCCGTCACGACTATTATTATTTTTATGAGTTTTAGCAGGTCTACAAATAAGAAATCTCTCTCCCAGAACACTTTCTGTTTGATCTGCATAAAAGCGACCTACTTACAACAAACCGTTACGGACAACTGTAAAATATAAATCAAACAAACTATAAACGTCACGTTAATGATCGACGATTCCTGTAGCTAACGGGTCGTTGTTGTTTTGAAGACAAATTTTCGGTGAATTTGAAGCATGGGCTTACTTGGGGTCTGCACAACACATTTTGTATTAGCTGTGTGTAGCTTTCAATTCAAAAAAAGACTAACTATAATAAAACAACAATGTAAAGACTTCTGCGAGAACAAAAAGACTCGAATCAAATCTCAGTACATGTTGCGAAATTTAAAAAGTTATTTAAAAATTCAAGGAACAGCATAACTAAAAAAAAACAATTGCTTACAGGTTAGATTACCTTGAAGGCGAGTTCAAGTTTGGTTGAGCTAATTGATCAGTTTTAGGACAAAAGAACCATCTCAATGAGTCTTTCAACTTCAGGAACAATGTCCTGTCTTTTCCTCCAGGCAAAGCATTATTTGCACGTTTACCTGGCTATGCAGGTAATGGTACTAAACAAAAGTGCTTACAGGTTAAATTTAAATTACCATGAAGGCGAGTTCAAGTTTGGTTGAACTAATTGATCAGTTATAGGACAAAAGAACCATCTCAATGAGTCTTTCAACTTCAGGAACAATGTCCTGTCCTTTTCTCCAGACAAGGCATAATTTTTGCATTTACCTGGCTATGCAGGTAGTGCTATATGCAGCTACCTACAGCGGTCAGTTATTTGTTCTAAGATTGGATGAACCCAAGACGAGTTGAATATAGAACGACTCATTTCCACTACTCTATTTAATATTCTGGTCCTTCGAGCCGGCTACACTTTCTAACAGAAATATTAGCTTATGCTTCATCAAGTGAATCAGCATGATGCGTAAGCCTACGCCATGTTAGCATAGGGTTAAATATAGTCGGTTCCAGTCAAGAGTGATAGTGAGTGATCTTCATCCAGGACTTACAAAGATGAAAATTGAACAAGAGCCGATTCCTTACAAATGCAAATTGAACAAGAGCTGATTTCAGATTGACATTTTTAGTAGAAAATCAATAAGGAATGACAAATTGCAGATGATAAACTAGTGCGCCTCACCATCAGGTGGGATCGCAGTCAAGCACTGGTTTATATCAATTTTAAAAAAAAAGATAAGTAATTATTTTTCAGAGTTTAATACCCTTCTTCCGACGTTAATATAAAAGGAAATATTAGAACTACGGCGCAAAGGAAATAAAAGTAAAACTCCGCCTTTAACATCCGCCATTTTGTTTTTCTATTGTACACCGCTACAGTGATGAAAAAACATAATTAAAGTGTTTACGTTGTTTTTTTTTGTTACTCTATGACTCGTGTAGCACGGTTTCAGGTACAATAACAGGTCCAGTGTAATTCGGTTACTACGTTGTTAATTAAAATATCGTACTAGATTATTGATGTCGTTGGATATATCATTGATATTTTTATTGTGTTTTTGGGTACAATATTGACTGGTCTACACTGTTCTTACATAATATCTATTAATACTCTAATATGAAAATATTGTAAACAAGCATTTTTTTTAAAGAGTAACCATGGAGTTTCTTGCCGGTTCTTCTCCATAGGAAACGACCAATTTGGAACCGTGCGCTAGCTTCTGACGTTTTATAAGTGCTCATGTAGGCATATGTGAAATAAAAACTTTTTACTTTATTATGTTTTTCTACCCGCGCATGAATTATTTAACGATTATCTAGGAACAATTAAACTTAAATTTACTTAATAGTGGATTCTCGCCGTTTTCTGATCGGGAATAAATCGTACTCCGAACAAAATTGTGCCATCTATCAAAGTGACAGATAGGACAATGGGTATAATGACAGCTGGGCATTGTCCACTGCTGTCACTTTGGTCAATCTAATTAAAAACCGGGCAAGAGCGAGCCAGACTCTCGCACTGAGAGTCCCGTACAAACTTACCTATGAAAACAGTTCAATTCCCGAATTGAGTTCTGAAGACTTCCGAATCACAAAAAAAGGTTTTTGCTTGTACGTAACTAAATATTTGTTTTTCAAATTTTTTCCTATTATTTGTGCTATAAGACCTTGCTTCATGCCAAATTTCGAAATTCTAGATCAACGGGAACTGGAAGTACCCTATAAATTTTGACTCCCTGAGTGTCGAAATACACGTTTTTATAAACAGCCGTGTCTTTTTTTTTAACTCATAAGTTTGATTTTTTTTCACAGCTTCAAGGGACCGCAGACCTGAGTATATGGTTTTAATTTCAACTAGATACCTCCACGCGTTCTCGAGATATGGGGTCTTGACAGACAAGAGACAGATGGGCAACAAAGTCCTAAAGGGGTTCCGTTTTTTCTTTTCGAGTTACAGAACTCTAAAAATCATCGTATATGTAGTTCTTATATCATGCTGTATAACATTTTTAGTTCAGACAAATAATCATAAACCTTGCATAAAATCTACTTATTAGATTTTTTAACATCTCTACTTTTCATGCTTCAGCAAATTCTGTATACTTATTTTAAATTATGACTTGGTATTCTGAAATCATATTTAGCTGCTGTAATTTAGCTTTTGGAGCTAAGGTTGGGTTTACCAAGTACTTAACCTGATCATCAATGACTTGGTACCAAAGTCCTAAGATTTAAGGCCGAATCTTAGGATCAGAGCACCAAAGACATACATCATCAGAAAGTTGTTTTTTTTTTTTAAAAAATATTTTATTTAGATCTTACCTGCGATTGATTCTGGGGAGGCATGGGCGAGGACTCATCAGGCCCCAGCCTCGGGACACCTGTCCGTTTCATCATCTTTGATGATCAGCGATTTCCCATCACACGATCACCTGGAATTAGAGGAAATTTTATCATCAGTTTGATGTTTATCAAGAAATATAATTTTAAAAAGGTTTATAAATGTTAGGTAACCTTAATTGTAGTGTTATTTGTACCTCTGTAGTTTTGATAAGTTAATACAAGTTAAGTTTAATGGCCAATTACAAACACCAGGCAGTCACTATCAAAAAGAAAAATGAAATGATGAAACCATTTATAATTTTCTGGCAGATTGGAATTATGCGTGTTGGATCATTCAGTTCCCTTAAAAATGCTTGAGCTGAGTAGTGCTAATATTCGCGTCATGTCCGTGAACGGGCGCTGTCAGTTGAGACTGGTCATCTCTTAGTTGCTAGTTGCTATTTTAATACCTATATTTGGTTTTTATTTTTACTTTATTTACATTCTCACATGATAGCGACAAGATGTAACGGAGATATTTGTAATTACAAAACATGATTGAAAAGAGTGTCCATGGAGTTTCTTGCACATTCTTCTCCATAGAGATCTACACTTTGGAATGTGCAATTAGCATCATTTTTTCTGACTGACTGACTTCTTGACATTTCTGTAAATGGTTTATTTGAAATAAAATCTTTGATTCCAAAGGTCTTTTTGTTAGATTTGTAGATATTCAAAATGGGACTTATAAGATAAACTCTCTACTGTACACCTTAAATAAAATTACAGTTGGAGCCTAAAATTAGTAGGGTGGTCTTATCGCTAAAAACGATTTATTACAGACAACCTTTGGATGGCATTTGACAGAGAAGGAGAAAAAGCTATGCAAGTAGTTGGCGGAAAAAAATGGGATCTGAGAGTTTTGCTAAAAAGAAAAACATCTTATGAACCAAATAAAGGTAACATTTACAAATAAACTTAATATAGTGAATTCTATGGTCTTCATCAAGTCACAACCAGCATCGGCTACCTCTGAGCCATACAAGATACGTGAAGGAGACTCAATCAAGACTGCGGTAAACCTTTTTTTTTTTTGCAAGACTACCTTTTATTATGAAATAATACTTTTTAAACTTAACACTGGCTAAAACCACCAACTGTGCGAAACAAAATAAAAACAAAATGTAATATATTTAACGAGCATCAACGGCTTTCTTTACAATTTTCCTTCGGTTAACAATAACCTTAAAATTGTTTATGAACATGTGACATACCACATGTCAACCAAGGCCACTTCATTACCTAAAAGCATGTTAATCTAATTGTTTCCTAATCTTTAGAAACATAGGTACATCAAGTGTCATACTAATTAATATTATAACAACCTAACCTATGCTTTCAGTTAAGCATCCAACCAGTATCAGAAATAAAAAAATGTTTGTGTACCTCACACACAAAATATTTAAGAAAAAAATTGTTTACAATAACAAACGATTGATAAAAAATTTGCAAGACCAAAAAGGCAGCATGTTCTACAATATTTAAAACAATAAATAACATAGCTATGGTAATCTGGTAGGGGCCGCTCTGATGCCAAGAACACACAAAACATGCTACCCATGCATGCATGCACCTACCATGCTAAGTAACACTACTGAATGGTGTCAGACTTTTTCTGGCTATCCATAACAAATGCCATAGATCTACAAATTACACCTATTGGCTCGAAAACAGCTACTGTGGCTTTCGTAAAAGGCCAGTGAAGGAAGGAACACATGTGAATTTTTAGTCAGTAGAAGTCCAGACAAAAGAAGACATGTGATGATTTCCCATACAAAAAGGTGGCTTGCAGTCTGTTGTTACCTTGCTATCACTGGTCTAAGCTACCCCTCTATGAAATGTTCAGTATCAGTGGAGGTCTTTCTTGAGGAGCTGGGGTGGGCTGAATAACACATTTATCCCATCTACACACAAAATAAGTGCTTTAGACTTGGATTGCAGACACCAGCCCCAAAAACAATACAATGGCCTAAGCATTTTGATAACTTTTTATTATTTCAGACAGCCTATCTGTTACTTATTGTAAAATTTGAAAGCATGCTAATTTATATTTTACCTTTCAAAAAGTATGACTGTGTTTTAAGTGAATGTTTTACCATTTTCGGCACATTGCAAGTTATGAAGAACTGTGCAATGCTTCCAATGCTAACTTGATATGTCCCCTTGTACGCAGTTGTCAAACCTATTGAGGTTAGCAACGGGATGGGGGGATATGGGTTAAACCCATAGTGCATGGTTGCTAACCATTCTAATCTGTCCATGCATATACCATTATCAATAATTGCTTAGTAGGTACTACAATATGTTTCTTTTCTATAATATTTATAACCAAGACCGGGGAATTGGTTATAAAGATTAAAATTGTTAAATACCTAATTGGGGCAGGTCTAGAGCAGGGCCTTAATAAGGCTTTTAACAATTTTAATTTTTCATTAGATGGTAAACTATAAAGAAGAACAGTCATGTAGACACACAAGAGAATCCAGGACTCCAGTTTTACTTAAAATACTTAACATTTTAACATATTATACCGTTAGTGTCCTTACTACGAATTTTTAAGTTTTGTCACCCAGATGAATTTCCTGACAGAAACCAAGGTTGGTGATATATCTGGCACGACTAACCAAAGTCTGATAAGCTAACGACACTCGATAAACTTCCGAACCTACTCCATTTGTACGGAGATTAAATATTACTTTGTAGTTTTTACTGCCAAATGAGTAAATTAAGAACTTTTGTGGCCGAAAACGTGGAAACTAATGATTAATTTACAGTTTAGTACACGGAAACATAATACGCGTCATGAAACACTGATAAAATTAATGAAAAACGCGTCCGTATAGGTTAGGCTCATTGCGCGCATGTGATTATGGAAATAACGATTTTCCGACGTTAAATTCTTCACAAGCTGTTGTACTCGACTATTACAGCTCACTTTGACGAATCTAGTTCATCGATCCGTTAGTTGCTGAATAAATAACAAGTGATAATAACCGCGCCCGCCATTTTCACATGCGGGATTGTTTGGTTTTATTTATTGTACAGTACAGAGAGGACTGTCATCGTAGTTATTGATGATAATGTAATGATTATGTAACTTACCGTCAGACTTTGTGATTGAATGTTAGAATAACTTTTATTCATTAATTTACTAATTTCATAGATGAGTTGGTATTCAAACCTCAGCTATTCCACACTCAACAACAAATAAACGTAATGGCGCGGTACTGTACTAATTTCGATTTTCAAAAAAAAAAATTGAATGACGTCACGTCCTGAATTTGAATCATTCCCATCGTTCCACTTTCTTATAACTTTAGCATTTTTAGCATGCCGTTCAGGGTCAAAAGGTATATTTCGCAAATAACCCGATTTTTATCGAAACACTATTGGATAACGCCAACAAAACAACAAAATGTGAAACGTGACTAACACATCGTACTACGGTGAATGTATTTAGCTTTTCTAAACGTATTACGCAACTAAAACGAACATAAAGGTACTCGAAAGCTACAAGGCAAGGCGCATTCGAATTTGGAATTTCGAATCTCCGGTCACAGCACCCACACAGGTTTCGTTCAGAAACCGGTCCGGCAGCGACGACGATGACACAAACTCGTACTTATTTATAGCGGAAAACGTACACAAATCGATAACACCCTAGCTAGCTGCACAACAGCGACCGGGCCGGCGCAAAATACCTACTCGCTTAAACTTTCAAGCCTGCAGCGCAGGCCGCTAAACAACATCGATAAATTTTGTTTTACAAGTCCCGCCTTTTTCACATAGACACGTTCTGAAATCTTCTATTCAGATATCGGAGTCGCCTCTTTCACGGTACCAGTCACTCACGAAAATCGTTAGGTTTTATTATTTCTACAATGAATCATAGCGAGCGGATCTCGTTTGAAGAAAAAGTTAAAGGCGGTTAAGGATAATCATCTTTCAGAATAGAGCGGTAAAGTCCGGTTTGCATCGGGTCGGGGGAAACGAGGACGGCGCGGCGGTATTCGTCACCGACGTAGAAAATGGCGACTAAATACCAACAATTACACAGCGCGACTCACCAAACGTCAAAGCGCATCAATGTTACACGAAGGAGAACAGAAGTCAACCCAGTTTACTGATCGAAGAGATGCGAGTTCCTATCTATCTGTTGCAATTCAGATAACGATTGGCCTCGAACGCATCCATGTCAAAAACTAACAAAACGAGTACTTACCGTTGAATATTAAATGCTGACACGTCGCTATCTTCAATTACATGTAGAAAACGCCTTTTACAACTCAAAAAACAGTTTCGAGACAATGAATAAAGATAATAGCGCGTCACGGCTTGCTCCGAGCGAGCACATTCGTGCGCCTCCAAATAGCGCAACGGCGCAACTTTTTCGAGCGCGGCGTCAACACGGTCAGGTGGGCGAGGTTGCGACACTGCCATAGCGCTATCTCGTTCGCGCTGTATGCTATCTCTTTCGCACCCGCGATATTGCCACACCGGGACTGGAGGGACGCAAACGGAGCCCTTCCTCGGACAAACGTCGCGCACCGAGCTGCGCGGCCGACTGACTGCTCAACAGCGCCTCCAACCACGGCGGCCCGAGCGAGAATCGAGCCCGAGCCACTAGACGGAACGGCAACGCCGCCATAGAAATAATAGCGAGCGAAACGGACTGACTTGCAACGATATGAAATGCCACGAACCACCGCCGCAGCACTGGCGGACCAAAACAAAATCTCCTTTCTCTAAAATTATACAACAGTCGGTATTGAGAGCACACCCGGGCCACTCCGTGGCTATTTCCCGCCAAAACAATGCACAGATTAAATGAAAATAGTTAGAAGAAATGTACGGGGGACTCGAGTTTGTTAGGACATAGTTACTGATCAATTTTATTGACGTAAAGGTTATAGAAGTATAGATTTTTGCGTTCCTATCGGCACAGTTACGTGTAAGACTGTTATAATTCGTATGACATGTAGCGCCTTGACAACAAGCTGGGTGTATCATTGAGAGGCAGAATAAAATCACTGCAGTGAATCAGAAAAATGGAGCAAGTGTACTGGACACATATGCAAAGCGAAGGCGTTCGTTAACTTCTTGATTGTTATGCTAAAAATGCGATAAAACAAAAGAAGGCTGATTAAATTTTTATAAACCAAGTTGGTGTACTGAATGTCAATGGCGTTTCTAATGATATTACACAAATATTACGAACAGTAAAGATTTTCTCTTTTTACCCAACCACTCCAGTAGGAAAACATTATTTTTATAATTTCCAAATTAAACACTATATTTGATTAAATTCAACTGCAAGATACAAAAAAATTCACTATAGAGATTAATTATCTCTGTCATAAACGAGACAAAAATAAAATACATATATTTCACGCAAGATCAGTAACTTATTTTTCTCGTAAGGTACCCAGAGCAGGATTAATTTAGGAAAATTAGGTCAAAACAGAAAAGACAAAAACTCAGATTTATTACTTTATTTTTATTTCGATGTAGGTACTATTTTCAATTCATTTTAGCTGCCTGTCCTATGGTTCAGCAAACCCTAAAAATATTTAGTCAAAGTATTAAAATATTCAACAAAAGAATAATAAAAAATAAATACTACACAACTAAAAATCAAACTACAAATGTTTGTTATACAACAACTACACCAATTATATAATAATAATTATAAGCAAGTAAAAAATAATTTCAAAGCTAGAATTTTGAGTAGTTCATTAAACTAGTTTAAAAAATTTCGCCTAGTGGTATTTCAATTATGTATTATTTGCCTATCGATAATTATGGTTTAATGAGTACTAAACTAAATCTTGCAGATTGACTTGCCATTAAGAGAATGATTAAATATGGAGGAAAATCAATCAAAATAAGAGCTA
The DNA here is from genome assembly GCA_961205895.1 of Mythimna pallens. Lineage (NCBI taxonomy): Eukaryota > Metazoa > Arthropoda > Insecta > Lepidoptera > Noctuidae > Mythimna > Mythimna pallens. Next base: position 2,252,965 of record OY540852.1, read on the forward strand.
GCTAGCTTACTCTTAAATAATGTTATGGCCGAAAATACAAGAATTACTACTAACCAGCCTGTAAATTTTAATAAACTGTAAAAACAACTAGGTAATATGATTTAGTGCGAATTAATGATGATCTAATATTAAAACCTTTAAAAAAAGGGTTTTAAGTTCTTTCAATACATCTGATAGTTGTCCAAGTTGTCTGGTAGAAATTGCTGTCAGCGATAGAAAAAAGAAAAGAAGAAAAAAAGTGACACTATCCTTTAGAGTAACTATTTTGTTGCACAATAAATGGTTAGTTTATTATATTCCAAAACTGAGTATAAATCAAAACTAACACCCTGAATTAAGAACTAACTGAAATTAAAAATGCTCCAGTATAATTCAGACTAATCATTTTAACTCTTCTATTTTCAAATCTTGTCCATACCGAGCACGTTTTCTGAAATTCACCATGACTGCTACAAATTCTTTTGCCGAGTCATGCGTTGGGGTGGTGATTAAATGGCAAATGCCGCGTTTAAAACAGAATATAAAGGTCGGAAGGTAGCAACTCTGCCAAGAAAATTACAGGTGTTTTGATAGAAAATATAGACTGCATAGAATAAAACTCGTTACAAGTTTTCTCAGTTCTAAATAATTAGGAAACAGTTTGTTAAATTGTGGTGAGCTTCCTTTGTTTTTTTTTTTTTCGAATAACTGCCTATGAAATCTATTTTGTGAGCATTAACCGATTAATTAGGAACGCAACATACCTATTTGATTATTGCTACCAGTTCTGTAACCTCCAATATGTAACTACATTGAAAACGGGTTCTATGCAGAATTCAAAGTAACTTACAACTCTTAAATGCAAGATTTTCAAACAAGGAGTTTCTATCCATCAGTATCTTTTGAGGAAGTATTAATAGTTCATCAATAGTTTATTAATGACAACCTAAGACACCTTAACATGTTTTACAGTCATATCACTGTTAGTCCAGATATTATTATGTTAATCTTATCTAAAATAGGACAAACAAGATTTATTTTTTCTGTAATTTTCTCCAATTTTATTGCGAAGGAATGAGCCTTGCAGACTTAAAAAATGTGTTATTGGATCAAAAATTCAATAGGCCTTTGGTTTTTAGAACTTTTTAGACAGACTATCTTATTTTTAATAGCCTACAGATTGATATTACTAAAGTACAACGTTTCCAGGGTGCAGTTATCACCACATCGAACCCCTTCCAAAAGTCAAAATGACCTATTTCTTGTTAGCTGGCCCCAAAACGGGTCATTTACATTGTCAAAAATAGCTCTATAGTGCAAACCTCTAACATTCATCATGGGCCACCAACTCGATACAAAGAGAGGGTTGACTGAAGAGTTATTTTTAACCATAGAATAAGAATAAAAACAGTCAGTAGAAAAGCCATAATAGCGCTGAATTTAAGATAGCTGCATTGAAACTCAGCATTCAATTAGATGTCAAAGACCTACATCAAGATCAGTTAAAGGAAAAAAGGTGATTATCATTGTAACGAAAGTTTTGCACGTCATTATCACCTTCATTTGTAAACCAAGGGGAATTGAATAGACAAAGGAACTAGAAAAGGTTATGAAACAAAGACTGATAATCGATAACGTGGCAAAGAGCCGAAGCGATGATCAAAATATATTTTTTTTATATATTTTTCAAGAAGGAAGTATCAAGGAGATAAAATAAAGGAGATTGAATAATATTTCTGATGTAGGAAACTAATTGAAAGTAGAATTTTGGCAAGGCAGCAATCAGCTGATACGTGACGCTTGCTGCCCAAAACAAGACCTTTCCCAATGTGTAAGACAATAAACGTTGCACGCAAATCAACATATTTATCAACGCAGATGTTTATTTTTAAATTCCATGCATTTGATGAATCTATTTCAAGTCATGGATGCAACTACAGTTCGAGGACCTCAATTCGGAATTCCATCCATTCTAACAGGTAACAATTAACCGATGAAACAATCTGATGACGAAACTACACGCAAAATATGTAGAAAACACGCATTTCTCAATTTATATATATGTAAATCGTTCATGAATATGCAATATTTATAATCAGCCATGGCCCGCAGTGATGTAAACATATATACAGATTATGACCGCACCATTATTCTATCTAAGGCTCTCGTCCACTCAATAACAACCTAGTTTGTTTGTTGGTTCATGTGTATGTGTGCGCAGTAAACAGGTATCAACAGACAACACTGCTACGCCAAGTATTAACCCCAATTAGCTCATCCATGTGTGAGTGCCACACACTAACTTAACTTATTACTAAAATTTAATTATAACATCAATACGCTGGCATTAAGTATTAAACTCGTTTATCGTTTGTATTAAATTTATCCCATTGTTAAGCGGAGGATACAAAACGTATAGCCTTGAAACTTCTTATCGAACAAGTGAGTCGAGTCGACTACACACAATTACGAGCTGCGAAGCGCGACGTTGCCAACATTCAGCGCGCTACTGCGTCTTAATTTTACAAGTCGGCCGCCATTTTGTTTCCATTAATCAGGTGCAACTTGCGAATGATGAGACTTGATTTATTCTCTTTTTTTAGGGCCCATAGATTCAAATATAAAACACATACAAAAGAAAGCTTAGTAGTTATCTAGTAACCACACTTTCCCGCATTAAAAAACCACGCATATTACGTAACCTCAGGAAATTGTCTAACGATGTAAAATGCATGAGATTAGCTCTCGCATCGAGTACAGTGCAGGCTGAAGGTTCAAGATATCTCAATAGCGAATATCGGATATGCTGTAGATGTCTAGATCATCGAGATTGCAAGCGTACCCTAGCCATACCTAGGTATTTATGTAGGGGGTAAAGTGTCGGCGCAATATGGTTGACATACGTACTTTGAGAGGTTCGTGAGCCAGCGCCGGGTGCGGGGCGATCGCCCCGTGCTGCCAGGGTAGCCCTCCGGCCGACTCACAACCAGATACATCACAAATACGGTCATTTTCAACGCAAATTCCGCGGTATCGATCACGCACAGACGCCATTTTGAACCGACACTGAGCGCAGACGAGAGTGCGACGTTGCCACGTCGCACGTTTCCAATCCGCACTTCTATTTCTGGCTCCCTCCCCCCGCACGCCATGACGCCGGAGGTCGCCAAACAGCGCTCGACAAAACATTCACGATTTCAATTTATACATCAACTTCGCGGGTTCTTATTCGAAAAACGCATGATCTAGTAGGCCTTCGAATCCGGCAAGCGCGAGAGGAGGGGACGGGCGGCGGAGCGAAGGGGAAGGGGGGTGTTATAACAGCGTTTCCAATGATAAGATAGTACTTATAGACATCGTATAGATGTACATGAATTGTAATATATCGTCCGAGCGCGCCCGGCTTTCACCAAAGAGCGGAGCGAGGCGCGGCCGCGCAGGACCGCGCCGACATGTGCCATTGGCCACCGCAGAGATCGATAGACAAACACCGACGAGGACGCCGACCTACATACGATACTGAGCTTTACTGCTGTAATAATACATGTTGTATTCGTCCGGTAGCGACTATAAACAAACTACCGCACGAGCACACTGACGTCGTCCACGTAGATACGCACGAACACAGGCGTTGTGAAAACGACGCGAGCAAGCGACGAGCTGCGCGACCTACCAATGTATACCATCATTGTATTATGGCACTTTTCTAGAGTCGAAATTCCTGTGCCGCGACGCCCAGCGCGCCCTACCGAAGGACAAAGGGACGATTTCACACGGAAAACAAAGGGAAACGCCGGCCCACGGATAATAACACATTTTTTGTTTGATAAATTAACTTTTTAACAAGTTTTTATCGGGTGGCAGCGCGTTGCCAAGTCGTCAGGTGGCGCAGATCGCGCGCTCTCTCATTATGAAATTGGGATTTTCTAACTGCACATGACGCAGTCGATTGATAAGATGATTTTTTGAAAGGTTACATAAAATATGCAATACTACACTGCGCTGAGTGAGTAGCGTATGGTAATGGCACAGGTGCGCCGGACAAGTCATAACAGGCAATATGGCATTATCTATCATATCCCTATTTCACCACTACGCGAATTACACAAATGAAAGCAATCAAAATCAACTAAAAAGACCACTTAATAAGCTTGGAATAGGAAAAGACGCAATCTGTCAAGCAGTCACTTACCTGAATTTTTACACGAAACGTGCGTATTTCTTCACAAAACTCACTGGAACGTCACTCCGAGACGATGCAACAGTAATATTCAAGGTATTTTAAGGTTTTTAAACAATTTGATGTGCATAAAAAAATTATACATGCCGTTGAGCAAACGTCCCGCGCGCATAGAGACCGAATGCGAACTGTTGGTAAGTTTGGTTTGGTTGGGTCGGTTGATAGGTGGGGGGCGGCGGGCGGAAAACCGAAGAACGGGCAGTCGAGGGAGAAAGAAAGGGCAAAATTGTAATAATTTACAAAAGATTTACTAGGCTCAATTGATATCCAGCAACCCGTTAAAAATTATAAATTGTTTTATGGAAACGTTACATTCAATAATAATAACAGCTCATGTGATAAAAATGTGATAAGTGATTGTCTTGACATAGATGTTTTTCCTGTTTCGAACTACACACACATAGACAATAAACCAAAAACATAATGATTTATTATCGCAGTGTTGCCAATAGAAAATATGTTGTGGTGTTTACAGAGCCATGTATTTACTTCGCCTTTTTTAAAAGGTTCTACTCAATTTAAATTTAAAAAAAGTGTTACTAATTATAAATAAAGTAAGAACGTATATTTTGTCTTATTTTTCGTCTTGTAAAACATTTTAATATTAATCAGAGACAATATAATTCCAAAGAAGGTTTCATGCTTATCTTAATTCACGATAAACCAACAAAAGAAATAAACCTTACAATGCAAGCGGTATACACCAAAACTGGCACCATTATATTTAGTCGGTATAACACTGTCAGAATAAACCAATGAAATTGCAGTACTTCATTGAAAAAAATATTCAAAAATTTCGACCAATAGGAACTGTGATCGTGTCTGACAGGAAAAGATAAACTTCTTCTACACGTATTGAGAATTTCCCGACATTTCTCTGAATTTTCTTGTAAATTAAACACTTATTAGCTAATTATTAGTTAAAGATGCGTCCAGCAACTCTGTTCTTTGCATTTTCAATTTTGTTCGTAGCAGTATCTGCGCGAATTGACCCAAAAAACTTGAAGTGTTTAGGTGTGTATGTTTTTTTGAAATGTTAATTTATATTTTCTATAAATTTGGTGCATAATTGTAATTATCTTGTTATTTCAGTGTGCCGTACGACCTTCGAGGAGCTTAACGATGTGATAAAAAAAGTTGATAAGTGGAAAAAAGTCGATGTAAGTCTATAATTTTAATAACTAACTTCAGTTCAAAGTTTTTATTACTTTTGAATTTTAAAATTTCCATCATAAATGATATTATTTAGTCTCTGCAAGTTGAGTATATATCTTTGTTTAAATAGGTATTATTTTCATGTATAGTTTGTCACATGAAATGCTTTTTTTAATTACACAACTTTACTAATGGGATCATTTAGTAAATTCTTCTATCATCAGAATGAGTGAATTTCTCCACATACTATTTACCATATTCTTCGTTATGGTTACTTATTAAATCCTCAAGCTAGAATTTATAACACCCGTGTGAAACGGGTGAGTAGTAGATAATAAAAACCTATATTCAAACTTCAAATTATTTATTTGCGAATACTGGTTTGGACTTGGACCAATGGCACACGTGCAACCAGTGCCATAACTAGCCTTTTAAATCCACAGTGCCAGTTTCTGCAACACCCCTGAAATAGCTCGAGCTGGGTATAGATACCGGCACAGATCTTGAGAGCTGACATCTTCAGTTCCACTTGCACAGAAGCACACAGAAGTGAATTATCGGGTCTCTTTAGTGATATGAAGAGAGATGCGGGGGCGGGGAGTGCAATCCTTGTACAGTGATTGGCTTGTCGATATTGTACGATGCGCAAAGCGATCCCCGCTCTTTCACTAAGCGCTCAAGATTCGTGCTGCTATCTGTATGTTTAATTAACCTGACTTGGGTACCTCGTGAGGTTCTGTGGTGGGCCCTTAAAGACAAAGGTGTGCCTGGGAAGTATGTGCAGTTGATCCGAGCGATGTACAGTCGATGCAGTACCCAAGTCTGGTCTACAGTGGGCACCACTGGCAGCTTCAATGTGGCTGTCGGCTTACATCAAGGGTCGGCTCTCAGCCCTTACCTCTTCCTGATGATAATGGACGCTCTCACGTCGGACATTCAGGAAGAGGCTCCCTGGTGTATGAATACTTGTTGTGCGATTCTGGCGGTCTCTCCAATCCAGTGCCTTTAGCTCTCGCTGGAACGCCCATACGGATCTGCTCCGACTTTCGGTACCTCGGGTCACTCGTCCAAGGGGATGGTGAGGTAGACTGGGACGTAACACATCGGATCAACGCAGGATGGATGAAATGGCGACAGGTCATGGGAACAACTTGTGACCCACGGAAGCCCCTCAAGTTGAAGGGTAAAATCTACAAGTCCGTGATAAGACCTGTCATACTGTATGGATCAGAATGTTGGGCTGTGAAAAAGACAGATGAAAAAAGATTGCACGTAGCGGAGATGAGAATGTTAAGATGGATGTGTGGTGTGACGAGAATGGATAAAGTGAGAAATGGGTATATTAGGGGAAGTTTGAAAGTGGCGCCAGTGACAAAAAAATTTAAGACCGAAGAAAAGATGGATGGATTGTGTGAGAAGTGAGATGAATAATTACAACTAGTAAATTTTAACAACCAAGAACAAAACTTGTGGAGCGTGTCGGTCTACCATAGATTTGAGGGGAATTGGTGAAGGGTTAATGTATAAGAAAGGATAGTGCAACCCGTACATGTTGGTGAGTGTGTATATGAGTGAACGAGTGTGTGTAACTGCACACCTAGGTACACCTGGGTGTGCAGTTACATACATATAATGTAGTTATATACATATCATCATCATCATTTCAGCCGACTGACGTCCACTGCTGGACATAGGCTTCCCCCAAATGTCGCCACAACGAACGGTCCTGTGCGTCTCGCATCCATCGGATTCCACCTTGTGGGGGGCCTTCCAACACTGCGTCTTCCAGTACGCGGTCGCCTCTCCAGAACCTTTCGGCCTCAACAGCCATCTGTTCTGCGAGCAATGTGCCCTCCCCAATGCCACTTAAGTTTGGCGATTCTTCGTGCTATGTCGGCAACCTTCGTTCTCCTGATTCTGTCACGATGTGATTCGATCACGATGTACATATAATGTTACAATATTTGTTCCGTGCGGTGTTCGAACCCGCGACACGCAACGCAACAGCAATCGCCCAAACAATGCGCCAACCGTGTCGTCAAGTTAATAATCTCTTATCTTACTCCATAAGCTGTAGAAATATTGATTGTAGTAATCAGTTTACACACGTTTATTTTTATGAATGGTCTTTTTAATCAGCCGCTGGTCGGTATTTTACTGTTGTATATAATTTATTGATTAAATAACTAGCTATTTCCATTGGCTTAACACACGTCGAAAGTCAAAAAACATTTATAACTAGTTTTCCGAAAGCTGGCTTTTCGTCGGAAAAATATTGAGAACCCGATTGTAGCGCCACCTAACGGGTTCAGTTATATTTTTAAACTAACTTCCGCTAGCGGCTTCGCCCGCGTGGAAATAGGTTTCTCTATACAAAATTTGGACCCCTGTTTCATCCAATGAATTTTGGAAAATCCTCTTTAGTGCTCGCCTACGTCATAAAACCTCCCTAACGCTCCTAGTCACAGTAGTTTCGGCTGTGCGTTGATATGTCAGTCAGTTTCACCTTTTATATATATGATAATCTTTACTGACTGACATATCAACCAGGGATTTATTCAAATATACAGTTTCATCCGAATCAGTCAATCTTTTTAGGAGGAGTTAAGTGACAAAGACATGTACAGAATAATTCTTCTATAAATAAAGATTTTAGTAATTTTATTTATTTATTAACAAGTACATGTACAACATTACAGATTAGGAAATCCAAGCTATTGTACAGAGCAAACTTCATCAGTTAATTAGTTTGGAAATTAGCTCTGAAGATGTAGCGTTGGAAGGTCTCCAACAAGGTACAGACAAGGGGCAGAACAGATGGTCGATGGGGATGAAAAGTTCTAAAGTGCGACCACATGCCGGAAGACGCAGCGTTGGAAGGCCTCCCACAAGGTGGAACAATGACCTAGTGAGAGTCGCAGGAATTCGATGGATGCGAGACGTACAGGCCCGGTCGTTATGGCTACACTTGGGGAGGTTTATGTCCAACAGTAGACTTCTTTCAGCTGAAATGATGATAAGAAGAAAAGAAAAAAAGAAAAAGTATTTATTTGCACAAACATGGCACATAACTTAAAAATAAATAAAAATATATATATATTTCAAATCAATAGGAAAGAGTGAAGTTAGATGATGATGATATTATGAATAAAGATTCAGATTCATTTATTGTTTGTCACAAGGTGATAGTTCAGCTCTTATTGTTGTTACAAGTATCACTGTAACATACTCATAGGGTGTACACGTCTAAAAGAAAAAAACCTTCATAGTACACAAAATAAATAAGGCAACATAATATTAAGACTATTCAGTCACCCCTCCAAACGTCTCACAGGTATCCAAGATACAAGTAAGTACTTTCCGTCACATATAATCAATTTATTTAAGTCGTTTTTTTATTATTATTTTAGGTTGGCAACTTCAGGATGGACGCGAGTGGCAACACCATGCAAGAGAAGGTTCCTGCTCACCGCTCAGCAGTATACATCTCTGAAGTAATTGATGAGATCTGTAAGTATATAAATAATAATTAAATATAGTACTTTTGATACAAATGGAGAAACTTTGTCAATACAACCGAGGCGAAATTCGCCTGAGCCGCACGTGAAGGTGTTATGGAGTCGAAGGCTGCAGTGACAAAGTTCCACGTGTAGCAAACGATTTTTTTTTTCAATACATTTACGAAGAAATGAGTAAAGTGGGGGCTGCTTAGCGACTAGCCCCTATACGATAAATACAATAAATGAGTGAGAGGGTGAGCTCGTGCACTTTTCTGCACTAGTGCGGAAATTAGTTTGCGTGCTTAAAAGGAAAGTGAGCAGGTTTTCGAGTGTTTTGAAAAAAATATATTTTATAATAGCGGCCGTAACCTTGAAGTTTGATAGGACAGAATGTAAGAAAAAAGATAATGTCGAAAAAATAAGCTTTAAAAAAATTTATCCGACATACGCCAGCGCCGGCGAACTCTCGCACCCGTTTCTGATTCAGGCGATGGTCCGGAGAGAGAAGGAATGGAAAACGGTCGCCTTCTTCTGCGAAGCAGTAATGCTAGCAAGGATGGCTGCAACTGTGAGGGAACGGACTTCCTCTGGCCCCAGCCGCCGCCACTGGAGACGCCCAGGGAGTCGGAAGTCGCATAGCAATCCCTGGCTGGCCACCTTAGGCGCGGGTTTGCGAACGACAAGCAATAGGTAGCTCGACGTTCGGGCGTCCAGTAAGGAACTCTCGGTTTTGCATGATCTACGGTGTTTTTTTTTAATAATATAAATTTAAAAAAACTTAGTGCTTGACTGCGTTCCCACCTGTGTTTTCTTTCTTTCTTTCTAAGTTAACCAGTTATGAAACCGTTGATGGTGAATCGCACTAGAATATTAAGAGCCGGTTCACTCTAGCCTTGCTTTAGCAAAGCAAGAAAAGTTATTTATTTTATTGATAAGCTTAAGCTCTTGACCACTATCTTACTAGATGATAAGGGATGATGTGGACGACGGTGGAACACGCTTAACTAGAAGTAACCTATTCATTCTTGACTTACAGACACCTAGTTTGTAACTATCAGGAAACAGATTCCAGCAGGGAATTTCACTCCTTAGCTGTATGCACAATGAATGTGATCATAAAACGTTCTTAATTAATACTTTGTACCTAATTTTTCAGGCAAGAAAATGGATGACTACGTGCGCGTCTACTACAAGGCTACCAACAAGCTAGCCATCATGCAGCTGATCACCAAGGAGGGCGGCATGAATCCCGAGTTCTCGAAGACCAAGTTCGTGACTGATGACGATCTGAACAAGAGCTTGGAGTACTATGTGAGTAGTTAAGGTATACTGCGTTACCCTGACCTTCACAACCGTACCAGAGTGGTTGGAGATCAGCTAGGCAACCCCTCAGATTCTACGACTTCTCGGTCTCTCTGACAACTTAATTTTAAGGCAATTTGACCGTGTGACATCTCAACCAAATGACAACTTGGTTGTCTTCAAGGGTAGAGTGAATAGGTTCTTAATAAACTAGTGCGCCTCACCATCAACGATTGCATCACTGCTTACTATCAGGTGGGATCGCAGTCAAGCATTAGTTTATTTCAATTAAAAAAAACAACTCAACCCCAATAACTAGACTCTATGCTACTTGAGTATAGGATACTTTGACCCCAGGGTATCTCAATCCCAATGGTGGTGGAGTAGATACTACAGCCCTAGTAACAAGTTACAGATCATGGAGCTGATCACCAAGGAGGGCGGCATTGACCCTGAGTTCACTAAGACCGAGTTTGTGACGGATGATGACTTATAATAATAATAATAATATAACCCTCCACAACCCTACAAGAGGGTGGAGATCAACTACTACTTAATCTTAAGGCAACTTGACTGTGTGACAACTGAACCAAATAACAACTTGGTTCAAGGGTAGAGTGAACAGGTTTTTAATAAACTAGTGCGCCTCACCATCAACTGATACATCACTGATTACCATCAGTTGGGATCGCAGTCAAGCACATGACAATTTATCCGACATCTAGACCCTGATAACTCAACCCGAATAACTGGACCCTATACAACTTGAGTATAGGTCACCTCGACCACAGGGTATCTCAACCCCGATGGTGGTGGCATTTACTGAGTAGATAGTCACTTCAGGTCATGTAACAAGCTAAAGATCGTGCAGCTGATCACCAAGGAGGGCGGCATGAACCCTGACTTCTCTAAGACCAAGTTTGTGACGGATGATGACTTGAACAAGAGCTTGGAGTATTCTGTGAGTAGCTAAGTAATACTGTGTTGCCCTGACCTCCATAACCCTACAAGAGTGGTGGAGATCAAATAAGCAATACCTCGACCAAATGACCACTTCACCAAATTACCACTCGACTTAATGACAATTCGTTGATATCTAGATCCCGATAACTTAACCCCATACAACTTGACTAGGGACACCTCGACCAAAGGGTATCTCAAGTTCTCAACCCCAATAGATAGTCACTACAGGTCATATAACAAGCTAGAGATCATGCAGCTGATCACCAAGGAGGGCGGTATAAACCCTGAGTTCTTTAAGACCAAGTTCGCGACAGACGACGACCTGAACAAGAGCTTGGAGAACTATGTGAGTTATGTTTGAGTTTTATGTCTTACCAAGGAGAATATTGTGGTGTTACCCTGATCTCCATAGCCTTACCAGAGTGGTAAAGGTCAGAAAAGCAATCCCCCAGGTTCTTCAACAGCTCTATCTTAAGACAGCTCGACCGTGTGACAACTCGACTGTATAAAAGAATATATGTAAAGAAACCAGGTTTTTCTGGTGATTCTCATTTAATGGTGATTCTGGGTGACGAAATTTTTTTCCAAAAACTTAATATTAAAAATAGTAAAAATCGGATTTGCTATTATGCGATTGATCCTCATTCGGGGATCCTAAGGTTCGTCTGCGTGTATCAGTTACTCCTGTGCAGTCTAGGAGCACATGCGCGAGGAGGAGGAGACTAATGTCTCCTTCTCCTCCAAGCATGGTCTGCACAGGAAACCTTCGGTTAGCATAGCGTAGCACAGTCGGCCTTATAATGTTCCCACTATTGGGACTCAGGCCTCCTCTCTAGGAGAGAGAATGGGCCGTAATCCACCACGCGGGCCAAGTGCGGGTTGGATGTCACATGTCTTCGAATTTTCGGTTCTAGGACATGCCGGTTTCCTCATGATGTTTTCCTTCACCGTTTTGAGAGCAGTGGTGATGAAATAAATTACACAAAGTAATGCGCCTGGCTGGGTTTGAACCCGCGACCTACAACTTGTAAGTCGGGGCCGTTACCACTCGGCCACCGCTGCTCTCAGTCCTTCGGTTAATTTGTATTAATATTATTTTTGTTTCTGTATTCCAGTGTGAGCGTATGTTCGAGGAAAACGAAGACGAGATCACGTCGCTGTACAAGAACAGGCCTGATGATGACATCATGCCAGACGCGGAGAGAGAGGTAACGATTTTTTTTTTGTGTATATATTTGTACAGTTCCACGTCGCGGGTTTCGAACCCAGCCAGCCGTATTACTTTGTGTTTATTTTTAAACGATATGAAAGAAAGAAATCGAATACTCAGATCTGCTACCACAAGCAGCAGTATAAAAAATATTTCTAAGTCAACGCAATCTAAAGATATGGCCGTTCATGCTCCGTTTTTTAATTTAGACAAATTTAATTCGCGAAAATCATAGTGAATTTAATCACATTCATTATAAACACACACACACACACATATATATTATACACTACACACATTTCAATAAAAATATCGCTTTTCCTTTACACTTAATTTATTTATTTATTAAAACTTCATGCAACATAAAGGTACAAAGGCGGACTTAATGCCTTAGGCATTCTCTACCAGTCAACCAAGGGTAGTGAAGAGAAAACATGGCAGGTGCATAAAAAAAAGGAAAGAATAATAAGAAAACAAGGGATCAAATGTATATATACATAAAAGAAACATACATACATATTTAATATAATATAAACTTACATATATATATCTATATATAATCCTTTCATTTTTCCTTATATAAATAATTTATATAAGGAAAAATGAAAGGATTTTTGAGACTACTCCACTATTTCCCGCTCAAAATCTTACAAACATACGAGTAAGATTCATGTTTATATGCCGCAAAATGCGATATGTTTAAAAAGGTGTGAGCCTGGAGATCTGTCATATAGGTCTCGAATCTAGTTCAGACTCCAGCTCTCAGAAAGGTTTTTAGAATTCAGTCAACATTTATAAAAAAAACAGACTTGTTTAGGCGCATATTTTAACACTCGTTGGGAACCACGGGTAGTGTGAAAGCGAAGCCCGGGGCCCCGGGATGAAGTCAAAGAGAGAACAGGAGTGGGTTTTTAGTCAGTAAAAGTCTGACACTATCTCTCGCTCCACCCAAGAGCGGGATTTGTGATTAGATGATTTTCCCACATTAAAAAAAAAAACACTCGTGTGGAAATCCCAATCTATAGGGCACTTCCCGTTGTACCAGAATCCTGAAATTTGGCATGAAGCAAGATCTTCGAGCCTAAGTATAGGAAAACGTCTGAAAACTGTAAATTTGTAGTACAGTGTAGTCACAAAAAAAAAACTTGCGATTCGGGAAAATCTTTGAAACTTATTGAATAATTTGCCTACTTATTTAAATTTGTACAGAACCCTCGGTGCGCTAGTGCGATTCGTACTTGACCGATTTTTTTCTTCTTGTCTTAATATTATTTCTATACTTTACAGATCTGTTTCAACCATGCCCAATACTGCGAAGAATGGATGTTGCCCAACGATGAGGATACCACGTGGACACAGGAGATGGAAGCCGAGTATGTCAAGGTAAGCATAAAACTAATTAGCATACCGATACAAAATTGGGTACGCTACAATTATGGCAGTAAGTCCCTTCTTTGAGGAGTGGCTGGAGCGACAACACGGCGTCCTCACCTTCCGCATGACGCAGGTCCTCACCGGACATGGCAAGTTCGGGAGGTTCCTGCATCGGATTCAGGCGGAAGCAACGCCCGGTTGCCATCATTGTGCGGACCACCCAGAGGACCGATACAAAATACCCAATCTATATGGCGCTCTGAGGCTACCGACATAGCCCGAAGAATCGCTAAACTTAAGTGGCAGTGGGCAGGGCACATTGCTCCCACCGTAGGCGCGGGCTTGCGGACGGCGAGCAATGGGTAGCTTGCCGTCCGCACGTCCGGTAACCGTCCGGACCGAGCTGAAGTCGTCGATGGCGCGTAGTGTTCCGCGCGCGCCTCAAGGAGATGTTAGCAATCCGTAGGGGCCCAACAGGGTCGAAGCCTACTGGGGCCAAGGGTCTGCTCCTGAAAGGTAAATTCGGTCCTGATATGAAAGGCAACGAACGAATTGGAGTGAGTGGGTTTTAAGTCAGTAAAAGTCAGACACACCCTCTCGCTCCGCCCAAGTGCGAGGGATGTCATTGGATGATTTTTCCCACCAAAAAAATAAGGCACATTGCTCGCAAGTCAATGGTGCGAAAGGTTCTGGAGTGGCGAACCCATAACGGTGCGCGCAGCGTGGTCAGCAGCACAGGCTTAGGGTAGCCAGCCTTTCGGTGTTTTACAGGTTGCATTTTGGAGAATGTGCGCGGGAATTGCATGACTTGATTCCGCCATCTCATTTCTACCATCGGACAACCCGACGTACGGCGAGTATCCACCCTTACGTTGTTGAAACCTCTACGATCCGCACTAAGCGTTTCGCCGCGTCGTGTATACCGCGAACATTGAAAGACTGGTACAATTTGCCGGCTGAGGTCTTCCCATCCGATTATAATTTGGGTGTCTTCAGGGCTAGAGTGAATAGACTCTTAATAAACTAGTGCGCCTCACCATCAACGATTGCATCACTGCTTACCATCAGATGGGATCGCAGTCACTAGTTTGCATCAAATTAAAAAAAAAACAACCGCATCCGGTTAGGGTAGAAAGATAGCTTTGCTAAATATTCGCTCGCATTCTGCATTAGATAATTAATTGCGGCAACGATAACATTGCGAGCATGAATGAAGGTCTCTCAATAACCTTTCTGCCTTCAGGATTTTTTTAAATTTAAAACAAATGCAGATAGATTTTGTCACCGTTATTATAAACTAGCTGACCCGGCGAACTTCGTACCGTCTAACAGTCAATGAATGTAGTATATTATATCCTTCGATATAGTCAACCGATTGCGATGAAACAAAGCCTAAGTAATATATCAAGTTACTCACAATTTAATGTTTAAAACATCTAGGTACATCGATTTCGTACATTTTACGTAATGCGCGTACAACTAAAATGTTCTACAGATATGTTATAAGTATAGATTAACGGTTGGTAATTTTGCTGAATACCATAAAATGGTAATCGGCGGCAGCGACCTTTCGCGTCGGGCTATGGTCCGGAGCGAGGAGGAATGGCAGGCGGTCGCCTCCTTCTGCGAAGCAGTATTGCTAGCGAAGGAGGAAGCTGCACGCGTGAGGGAACGAAGGTCCTCACTCCCAGCCGCCGTAATTTCGACCCCGACTACCAGCCACGGTAGACGCGGGCTTGCGGACGTCGAACAATGGGTAGTGTGCCGTCCGACTGTTCGGTAATTAACCGGACCGAGCCCAGTCGTCAACAGCGCGTAGTGATCTTCGGCGAGCTCCTCAGAGATGTCAGCAAACCATAGGGGCCCAGCAGGGCCGATACCCGCTAGCTAGGATCGCATGGAATTTATGAAAAGGAAATCCGTAGTCTTGGAACGTAAAGGCTAATTGAAGGACACAGGTGTGGTTTTAGTCAGTAAAAGTCTGACACGCCCTCGCGCTCCACTCAGAGCGCGAGAAGTCATTGGATGAATTCCACACCTTAAAAAAAAAAAAAATTGTGTCCGTTCTAGGACCACGGAGAAATGTACGCGGTCCTTGCGTGGCTCACATAATTTCATTGCTATAATTTACGAGGAATCAAAAATGTTACAGAGTCCAACGATACGATCCGTATCATTTTTCACTCCTACCCCAAGGATTCCCCTTGTGATATGTTTAGTACAGCAGTTTCATTATCAGAATTATAAACTTCGCCGAAGCGAAGTATTACAAAAATCCGTAAGACTCATTTGAGTGTTCCCCTCCACGGAAATCTTTAGTAAAAGGCGAAAGATTTATGCGTTTTGAAGGGAAACCAGAGATAACATTTTCGGGCAGCCTGCGAGACCCAACCAAACGGCGGAGAATCTTAACACCGCGATTCAGGAACGTGACGTAATTGTACAACGCCATCTATCGAGGCAGGACGAACTAAACGAGCCTATAGAATCTTTTATTAGGGGAGTTTGGAGGACGCGTTCTTTTAAAAGGGGTGCAGTTTAGTCGGTGTTTCTACGTTTTTTGAACGTTATTTTTTATTTAAATTAGTCATTTTGTAATTTTTTAGATTTCTTAATCTGAAAGACGGTTGTAGTGTTGTTGACAATACACGGGAAGATTTGCTATCTTGTACTGAAGATTTCCATGGTCTATCTTAAATGGGAACCTGAGAGAATTTTAATTATTAAAACTTTAAATACTATTCTAAACATAAAAAGAACCATCAAAATCGGTTAACATTTGGCGAAGATATAATAATAATAATAATAAAGCCTTTCGTCCGTAGCCTGGCTACGTTTCGGTGACCTCTTTGGGGAAACCAAAGGTTTCGTTTGTGCAATTATGGACGAAGTTATCGTGAGAATGTTCTACCGGAGATTTATTGTGAAGGACGGCACGGTTGACATCTGTCGAGCATGTCACCGTCCGGGAGAATTAATTCGTCACGTTATCTCTGGTTGTTCTCGTCTAGCTAACGGAGAGTACTTGCATAGGCACAACCTATTAGCCAGGTTTTGTCTGTGCAGTTATGGACGAGTTATCATGACGAATAACTACCGGAGATTTATTGTGAAGGACGGCAGAGTTAATATCTGTCGGGCATGTCACCGTCCGGACCAACTTGCTCTGAAATGCTCTCTTGTGGCATCAGAAGTGCCGTACTACAGGTATGAGCCTGACCCGTCTTATCACTTTGTACTGGGATCGGCCCATCATCACTGACAGGAATATTGTAGTTAATAAGCCTGTAATTGTGGTGATGGACCGAAGCGATTTGCGTGCAATTATTGTTGATATTTCCGTTCAGAATTTGTTGAAATTTTCGTTCAAAATAGCAGATTTTCAGAGGTCTTTATTGGATTAGTTTTACACTATGTTTTGATTTCAATAGAAATCTAAATAATAACCACAACATAATATCTGTGTTAACGTCATAATTACGTAAGAGCGATTGTATCGAAATGTATTTTATTTATTTCTTTATTTATGCACACACAAACACTTAAAAATGAAAAGAATAAAAGCAGCATAAATAGATACAATACATAAACTAAACTATAACTTCTTAATTCTTTGACTAGCTTCTTGAAGACAGATACACTTTTAGCGTCACGGATCTTAGCTGGAAGTGAGTTCCACAGTCGTACCGCATGAAAAGAGAAGGAGTTGGAATAGAAATGGGTATCTTGTATGATCTTGGGTTGGCCGCTCAATTTTTTTTACTAATCATTGGATCAATGCACAATGTTGTTTATAAATGATTATATATATTATTATTTATTGATTCATACTTTCTTTCTTTTATTTATTGATTTTTACTGTTTTTTTTTTCTTTGTGATAGCGTGACGAGTGACAGGACAGAATGGAAGAAAAAATCGTGTTGCGCCGACCCCAAATAAAACGGGACAAGGGCAGGAAGATGATGATGATAATGACTTTCAAAAACTATTCACAAGAGTAACCTTCCTTTTATCCGCTTCCAGGTTCATGGCCCAGACCCTTACGGCTTCGGCGGCCTCCCCCCTAAGACGCAGATGCCCGATTTCAGCGAAGATTACGACGACACGGAGGCCCAATCAGACGACTTTGACATCCCCGCCGAACCTGACAAGGATGAACTGTAGATAGTAAATAGAATAATGAATTTATCATGGTGCCGATAGCCTTAAGTACCCGTAGACCTGCATTCTGTTTAGATACCCCCAATTACTGAAATAAGGATTTGAAATCAGCCCCCCCCTAGCCAAGTTACAACCGTTTCGTTTCGGTTCTCTTTTCTTTGAACGCCTCGAGTCGACCACGCCTCCTATACCTTTGTTCTGACCATGTGACTGAGCGTTGAGATGACATCAGAACAAAGGAATCGGAGGCGTGGCCGACTTGAGGCGTTCAAAGAAAAGAGAACCGAAACGAAACGGTTGTAACTTGACTGGGGGGGCTTCTGACTATGGGATATCATATCGCTCGACATACATTTTGTGAGAGACCATTCACACTGCTATAATATTTTTTCGACCAACTGACCGATTTTTAGAGGTCATTTGAAGGTCTATATTTTACCTCACGTCTCCGGACACCGCTGCCTCGCCTTTAGGAATGGTGACCGAAGTTGAACAGTTCCAAAATATATATCTTAGTGTGAATAGCAATCGCGGGATGTAACATATAGCTTAAGATGTAAAATATAGTACATCCCATAGTCAAAAGCCGACTTTAGCTGTTTGACCGTCACGTCAAAAAAAAAAAACAAAGCGTGCTGTTGCTGCCAAGCTACGGCTTTGTCTTTTATTCTGTCATGTAGTCGTGACTACGGCGTGTTGGACACATAATTATTGCTTTGTCATGTATATATGAGTGGGGCGGTTAGAATTCTTCTCTACTAAGCCAAAAAGCTGTATCTCATTTTTGCCTCGTAATGCCGAAATGCTCTGCATCATAAGGACCCGTAAAACCAGTCTTTTTATTAGAATATTGGAAAAAGAACCCTATCCACAGTATAGTCTTATTAATAATTTCTTCCTTTTTTCCTTCTCTTAACAGCTTTGAAGCTTTATAACTTGGTTGTTGATGAATATATTTAAAAAAAATAGTTTATATTTGTTTATTAAAGCAAAAAATGCTTGTATATTCCTTAAATGGGTAACACGGTACCCATTGGTAAGACTGTTGCCAGATTTTCTGGCTTCAGGCTTTATAAGAAGAAAAGTCAGTCTGAAATTATTATTTATATGTGCCATCTTATCTGCAGAGGCAAGTTAAAAAAATATATCTGCACAGGCAAATTTAATTTAAAAAAAAAAAAAACAGTAGTAATATTGTCTTGCAAGGTGATGACAAAATGTTTTCTTAGAATTGCGTTATTTCGCACAAATAATGTGTTTTTCTTTCTTCTACATTTTCTAAAATGGATTTCTGTGTAAGTCTTGTCTCTGGTTTTTTCTCTTTTAACCGCCTAGGTCGGATATATCCGACTAACACTCTCGCGTTTATTCCGCCTGCCCTGCGTTCAAAAATAACCAGAGTAGAGTAGGGTCGTTACTCTAACCGTTTAAAAATGCTTTGAGTTGCAACCCGGGGTCGTTCTTTTATAACTCGAGTAGCTACCCTAGAGTTAACCCAACTAACTCTAACTCCGAGAAGGAAAGGTTGCATGGTGTAAGCGGCAGGAATGACAGTTGCTTGGCATTGAACTCTACGTTCGCCTTCAAAAATGCGAGCTTAGAGTATGTACCCTGATGACGTCATTAGAGTTAAATCTAACCTCATTTTTGAACGCAGTGCAGGGTCGCACGTCTTCGACCAAATACTCGCATCTCGTCAGCTCCTCTATTACCTGGGGATTGAAAAGCTAAACAAGATGGAGTATCTAGTCGCAAACACAATACGACGCGAAAAAAGTCGTCGAACTAATCCGACGCGAAAAAAGTCGTCGAACTAATCCGACGCGGGTGGTAAATGGTTAAAATTTAGAATTTATTTCTGCCCACCTCATCCAGGTTTTATAGTATTAAGAATTCGTCCAATTCTTGCTCATTCTGCCATAAATATTATGGCATCTATTTTAAGAGATTATCTATAGTTGAAATTTTTTAAAAGGTTTCCGAAACAACATTTTTGGCGTTTGTTACTTACATATTTTAATTTTATTTTGTGTACTTAGTACGTAAATAAATAGCATTTAATATAATTCAAGTTTTGAGAGAGCTGTTTAATCCATTTCTAAGACAGAGGGCCGTGATCATTGCTAGAGGCATTAGAAAGCTTTGACTATGCCGGGCAAAGCTTTATAACTTATATATAAAAAAGGAAAGAACTGACTGACTGACATATCAACGCACAGCCGAAACTATAGGGCTTAGGAGCGTAAAATTTTGCACAAGGTATCCCTTTATGATGTAGGCGAGCACTACTAAGAGAGGATTTTCTTAAATTCACCCCCCAAGGGGATGAAACGGGCTGCTGGTGGAAGCTAGTACAAACTAAGCGTGTCTGCGTGAATTCCTGTTTTCTATATATATAAAAGGAGAAACTGACTGACTGACATATCAACGTGCAGCCGAAACTATAGGGCTTAGGAGCGTAAAATTTTGCACAAGGTTTCCTTTTATGACGTAGGCGAGCACTATGAAAGGATTTTTCAAAATTTACCCCCTGAAGGGATGAGATAGGGGTACAAAGTTTGCATGGAGAAATCAACTTTCACGCGGGCGAGGCCGCAGGCAGATGCTAGTCTCATATAAATTGACGGCTATTCTGTGGCTATGGCCGCCTAGACTTCTTTATCTACACTAATATTATGAAGAGGTAGTTTGTTTTTTTTGTTTGTAGGAGGTAATCTCTAAAAGTACTGGTCCGATTGCGAAAAAATTTTCACCGATAGAAAGCTGCTTTATTCCTGAGTGGCATAGGCTATATTTTGTGTATGCGGGCGAAGCCGCGGGTAAAAGCTAGTCCCATTAATATATAATATTTATATATATATATATATATATATTTATCAAATTTAAAAAAAAATACTATTTTACCAAAATAGCACATAAAAAAACAAAAAAAAAAATCTCTAACGGCGGCGATTACGGGCTCTCTGTTTCCTATTTACCATAGAATGTATTGTGCAATGATAATAAAATTATTTATTCATAAAAGAGTTATATAAAATTCATATTTTTATGGCCTACTGTACACGGACGCGTAGCTTCATAGACGCCTATTCGTCATTATACGCTTGGTGTACGCCTGCGTGAAGCTTACATACAAAACTATGGAATACTGTCCACGGACGCGTGTTCGTCATTATACGCTTGGTGTACGCCTGCGTGAAGCTTACATACAAAACTATGGCATACTGTCCACGGACGCGTAGCTTCATAAACGCATATTCGACATTATACGCTTGGTGTACGCCTGCGTGAAGCTGACATACAAAACTATGGCATACTGTCCACGGACGCGTAGCTTCATAAACGCCTATTCGTCATTATACGCTTGGTGTACGCCTGCGTGAAGCTTACATACTAAACTATGGCCTACTGTCCACGGACGCGTAGCTTCATAAACGCATATTCGTCATTATACGCTTGGTGTACGCCTGCGTGAAGCTGACATACAAAACTATGGCATACTGTCCACGGACGCGTAGCTTCATAAACGCATATTCGACATTATACGCTTGGTGTACGCCTGCGTGAAGCTGACATACAAAACTATGGCATACTGTCCACGGACGCGTAGCTTCATAAACGCCTATTCGTCATTATACGCTTGGTGTACGCCTGCGTGAAGCTTACATACTAAACTATGGCCTACTGTCCACGGACGCGTAGCTTCATAAACGCATATTCGTCATTATACGCTTGGTGTACGCCTGCGTGAAGCTTACATACAAAACTATGGCATACTGTTCACGGACGCGTGGCTTCATAAACGCATGTTCGACATTATACGCTTGGTGTACGCCTGCGTGAAGCTTACATACAAAACTATGGCATACTGTCCACGGACGCGTAGCTTCATAAACGCATGTTCGACATTATACGCTTGGTGTACGCCTGCGTGAAGCTTACATACAAAACTATGAAACTTCGTGCCGTTGTATCGTCTATGAAGGTACGCGTCCGTAGACAGGTAAGCCTTAAGTTTTTATCAAGTGCCTTATTACAAGCATATGTAATGTGCCTTCAAAAATCATAGTGTTGTCCTTAAAAGATTTTAGCGACGATATACATTGCCATTACAATAATAGGTCTTTACCTATGAAATTGCCGTTTTTTAAAACATGTAGTTTTCAAGTGCTTGGAATTATAAGTTCAAATAAACTTTATATTAAAGGTACGTATTATTTTTTTCGAATTAGGTATTTATTGGTTTCTTTGTGTTTTGTATTTACTGTAATATCCGCAGTACTTATAACCATGAAGCTAATAAAATAAAAAGAACGTTTATCATATTAAGAGTTCCCACGTAGAAACTATGCATTTCAAAGGGCGAGCAATATCAATGACGTATACCTTCGACTTTCTCATTGTTAGCAATCCAGGTAAAACTATACAACTAATGAGTGGCTTGTCGTCACATGGAACTAAAAACTCAAAATCCTGTATCGCGGTATTAGTTTTCCGCACGATTAGAACATATACTATAGTCCGAAATTAACTTTCGGGCAGTTGCCCAGACCAGACACAACACCCGTCTGGTTGGAGGATGCTCCCTTTTCAATTGAGGTTTGCGTGACTTTAAAACTCTGTTCCGATTATAAAAATAAACAACTTTGTATTTTTGTGGGATTTGCAGTGACCGGAGTAGGTAGATTGATTTTTGGTACTTGTATCATAAATGCACACAGAAAGAATAACATGGATAAGCCAGAAAGTAATTCCGGTGATACCGGATTCAATTAAAAATTGTTAATGTTGGTATATTATTACTACTCAATTCAAAATTTAAAGGAAGGTATCAAAACTAAATAATTTTATTATTTTTCTGTTGAATAATAAAAACAATCGAATTCCGATCGAAGCACCGATTCCGGAGGAATGTCCATATTAATCTATAGGGTGACTGGCAATTAGTGTACGATACTTAAACACGTGATTGTGCTCATGATAACAAACAATTTTTATTATGAGAGCAAAGCCGAAATCGCGAAAAAAATATCAGCTGTTCAGTACATTAGGCAAACATAAATGTAATGAACAGCTGATTTTTTTTCGCGATTTCAGGTTTGTTCCCATAGTAGAAGTTGTTTGTTATCATGAGCACAATCACGTGTTTAAGTATCGTACACTAATTACCAGTCACCTTATATAAGTTTCGGATCAATGACCCCAATTCAATGTACCTACTCCGATCTCTGGTGATTTGTTAGCGTAAAATTGTAATTAAGTTATATTTTTGACTAAACTGTGCAATGTTTTCATATTAACATTTTAACCGCATGCGTCGGATATATCCGACAACCAAATACTCCATCTCGTCAGCTCTTCTGTCAACTATGGGGATTGAAGAGCTAAACGAGATGGAGTACCTAGTCGCGAACACACGACCCTGGCGAATAGGACACAAAAATACTTTCCGACGTTAGCGGTTAAAGGGTTAGATTCTTGAATATTTTATGTATTGTTATGTTATGCCCGGTTTTTATGTCAAAATCGAAATCTTGTGTCTTGAAGGATAAGTTGACTGTCTAGTTATTACTGTTGAGCTTACAAGCAAGTTCCTGGGTTTACTAAGTCCAGATTTGTGTCCGATTCATGGCAAAGGGCCCGTTACTTAAATGGTAAAATTTGAGTGTCAAACCTGGAGGGCGAGATGCAAGGGTGAATAGAAGAAGGTTTTTGAAGGGGATTTTCACGTTATTTAACAGTTTTTCCAGAATTTAAATCCTCCAATTTATTCATGAATTGTTGTAAAAATTATTAGCATAGCATAACCAGCCTTTCAATGTTCCCACTGTTGGGACCTCTAGGAGAGGGAATGCGCCGTAATCCACCACGCTGACCCAGTGGAGGTTGGTGAATGTCACATGACTTCGAATTTTTGGTTCTAGGACATGCTGGTTTCCTCACGATGTTTTCCTTCACCGTTTTGAGAGCAGTGATGATGAAATAAATTACACAAAGTAATGCGCCTGGCTGGGTTTGAACCTGCGACCTACAACTCTTAAGTCGGGGCCGTAAAAATCATTGCTTTGTTAGAAATCAATCATAAATCGACATGTTTATGATTCCGAAATTTTAGAGGTATTATATCACACTTCACAACTTCTACGTTACTTCTACGAACTATATTCTACCATTCTTTAATGATAATGCTAAAGTTTTGTTTCTATTAACCCCTTTTTTAGGTATCTCTGTCCTACCTGGGCGTGATGTTATGCTTAATTGTGAAGCATCATCATCATTTCAGCCGAAAGACGTCCACTGTTAGTCAAAGGTCTCCCCCAAGTGTCGCCATAACGACCGCTCTTGTACGTCTCGAATTCATCGGATTCCCGCGACCCTCACCAGTTCATCGGTCCACCTTGTAGGAAGCCCTCCATAGCTGCGTCTTCCGGTACGTGGTCGCCACCGTCCCCATCGACCATCTGATCTGAGAGCAATGTGCCCTGCCCACTGCCACTTAATTGTGAAGCATATCAACAATTATCAAAGAGTGATTCATGGAATTTATTAGGTCAATAAGAATTTGGCATATTACATATTACCTTTAGATTTTAAAATACAGATTTAATGTAACGATTGTACTTTATATTTTAAGGGTACAGTTACCTAGAATGAGTTTATGTTGAATTATAATTAATTATGTATGTCGTGATTATATGAGTGATTTTTAAATGGGTATTAAATATTTTGTTTGAATAAAATGTGTTTTATTTATTTATTAGAACTGGAACAATTTACCTGCTGCGGTCTTCCCGTCCAACTATAATTTAGGTGTCTTCAAGAGTAGAGTGAATAGGCTCTTAATAAACTAGTGCGCCTTACCATCAATGAATCACATCACTGCTTGCCATCAGGTAGGATTTGCAGTAAAAAAAAAATTGCCGCATGCACGCGTCGCAACATGACTTGCCTTCGCCGCAACCAGTTCCGTGATTACGTCCGGTGTGCGAGCTTCTATATAACTGCACCACATAAAAAAAGCTGTTAATCTTACAACTTCGACAATCACTTTTCACCTCTTGTAAAATGGAGCTTCCGAGCACCCTCGTAGTTGGCACTTATGATAGGGGCCTCTACACTATTATTAGGTTAACTAATCCAGTCAAATTCTCATCATCACCTTCTTGCCCTTGTCCCATTTTATTTGGGGTCGGCGCAACACGTTTTCTTCTTCCATTCTGTCCTGTCACTCGTCATACTATCACTAACTTCCTTTTCTTTCATATCACTCTTCACACAATCCTGTAAAATTCTATTAGACAAAAAATAGGGGTAAGGTTACAATAAGTCGCACCCAGCTGAAAATTGGTAGGATTGTTCAAAATACCATATATGAAATCTAAAAAGACCTCATCGATCAGGCAAAAAAAAACTCAGGGTCAAAGGTCACAAAAATGAGATTTTTGCGATTTTCAGCAAAACTTAAGTTTTATCTTAAAATTAGAAACTGTAGACCAGATATTTTATAAAATAAATCTATAAAATGTCTCAATACTGTTTTCCTAAGAGCCACCGTTTTTTTGAGATATAATGATTCAAAAGTCGAATGAGGTCATCCTCATACAGGTAGCGCGTTTTTAGGGTTCCGTACCTCAAAAGGATAAAACGGAACCCTTATAGGATCCTGTGATCAGATAACAGGGTAAGAAGAGCAAAACGGAAGGTAGGACATGGTCTGCAGAGAGACGCTGCACAAACACTGAAGATTAGAACCTTTCATCAAGGATTAGAATAAAAGAATGGCAACACCATTATAATCAAATAAATAAAATAATCATATACAATATTCATAAATTGATTTATTGATAAACATAAGTTTTACCAAATTGTCTGTACACAGTGTATATGTCGAGGCCAGAACTTAGAAATTGATCATTTCATGAAATGGCCAAGCAAAACTGGCCAGATCGTTTTAAACGTTAAAGTTTGATGATATTTCAATCCTCGTTTGGCCTACTTTCTTTAGACCTTTTATTATCATTAAAATCCTAAATCAATGATATGGCCAAACGAGGATTGACATATCATCAAATGTTAACATTTAAACGATCTGGCCAGTTTTAGTTGGCCATATCATGAAGTGATCAATTCTAAGATCTGGCAACGACAAATACAATAGAATTTTTCAATTAAAATTACAATTTTTATCAAAAAATATATCAGTATTTTACAAATACGTTCTTATATTCTAAATTACATGAATAGAATTGGTTATTTTGCTGTGAACAATGTAACAATACCCTGTTTCAAGCGTAAGACTATTTAAACATTAATATAATATAACATAATTTCTATATTGAGCATGTGTCAATGACGAGGCAAGAGAGGCAAAAATAGTGATAAAAAAACTTTTTAAAGGTAATATTTTTAAGCTGTGTATATTTTTGTTCGACTACAGTAAAGTAAGGGTTATGATTTTAACAGTTTATAGAAGTATTTATTTAGGTATGTATGTTCCACCGTATCGCCAAAACCGCGTATATTTCGACGAGTGTGGTGTCAATCGATTTGTTATCATGGTCCGTGTAACATAGTGTACATTTTTATAAGAAACAGAAATTAAAATGACGGACGTCCAATATGACTCATTATTTTTTGCTATTGTTTCGAGAAGAATAATAAAACGATTAAAGCGAGGAAAATTCTAAATTCAATGCATGAATTACGACAATATTAAAATACTCGAGAGGAAACGCCTCGGGCATGAGGCAGTGTTGTGGTGGTACTCTAGGAAGACCGACAATGCCCTGCTTAAGAATCATCTTACTTTGAGCCACGTCTACAAGCTGTTTTCACAAGTCAAGAGTCGAAATCATGCATGAGTTTGATTTTTTATCTCCCCCCCCCCGAACAAGCCGGATTCCGAAAAGGCTTCAGCACTCTAGACCACATACATACGCTGATGCAGGTTATACAGAAGATCGAGGAGTATATTCAGCCTCTCTGCTTAGCGTTTGTGGAGTACAAGATAGCCGTTTGATTCAATTGAGACTTGGGCTGTACTGCAGTCTCTCCAACGGTGCCAGATTGACTCTCGGTAAATCGATATGTTGAAGTGTTTGTGCAAACACGCCACCATGTCCATCCAACTCAATACCTTGGAACAAGCCTCGTGAGGCAGGGAGACATTTTCTCTCGAAAATTGTTCACCGCTGCGCTGGAGGATGTCTTCAAGGTTCTGGACTGAAGGGGGCTAAGTAATGGCGAGTACATCACTCATCTTCAGCTTACCAACGATATGGTAGTCATGGCTGAGACTATGGAGGACCTAGTACAATGCTCGAAGACCTCAGTAGAGATGCTGTAAGAATGGGGGCTTATAATGAGCATGGGAAAAAATGCAACAACGACTCCTATAGAGACTCACGCTCTACACTCGAAGTTGTAGATTACCTGGGACAGACAACCCGTCAGGTAGGTCTAACTTCGAGGACTTTGGAACCACGGGCGCTCAGAGTGGGGACTCTGCTCGTCCATCGAGTGATTCCAGGGAAGACGGTGGCACAGTGATCACGTGCTGCCGTACACAGTGAGGTTCAGGGGAGACCGTAATACAGTCTCCTCAGGGATGTGCCGAATTAGGCGTTGCACAAAGGGGGTTCCGGAATTGTCTTTTGAGAGGTAACGGGGCCCCTTTTACGTGTTGATGGTGATCACCGAGGTGGTTTTAGTGAGGTAAAAATCCCACACTCCCCGGACTTATCCCCAAAGTCCAGGCGCCTTTTGAAGGTTTCCCCTCGATAACAAAAAAGAAAAAAGGTCTAACTTCGAGAACGAGGTCAATCGTCGAATGCGACTCGGCCGAGCAGCGTTCGGAAAGCTACGCTGCGTTATCTCCTCGTCTCACAACCAGTGTGTGTTGCCAATGATAACACATAGAACTGAAACTGACGCTCACAATGGGCATCATTAGAAGGTTTAAAGTCACCCAAAGGGGAAATAGAGAGCACTATCTTCGGAGTTTCCTTGCGTGGTCCAATCAGCCGGAGAACCAATGTTACCGACATACAATTATTGCAAGGGCAAGGCACATTGCTCGCAAAACGTACGGTCGATCAGCACAAAGTTCTGTGTGGTGAACGCGTACCGAAGACTCAGCTTTGATAGTCCTCCCACAAGGTGGATTGGTGCCCTTAGATGCGAGACGCACAGGACTGCGAGATGTGTCGACACTTGGAGGCCTAATGAAATGATGAGACTGAAAAACCACTCCCTCTTCTAGAGGAAGACAGACTTCCAGCAGTGGGTACATTATAAGGCTGATTATATTGTTATTATCAATAAATATAAAAGGAGAAACTGACTGACTGACATATCAACGCAAAACCGAAACTACTGTGACT
Source organism: Mythimna pallens (assembly GCA_961205895.1). NCBI lineage: Eukaryota > Metazoa > Arthropoda > Insecta > Lepidoptera > Noctuidae > Mythimna > Mythimna pallens. The sequence goes on from OY540852.1 coordinate 2,281,232, forward strand.
AGGAGAGTGAAATTTTGCACAAAGTTTCCTTTTTATGAAGTAGGCGAGCACTGAGAGAGGATTTTCTTAAATTCACCTCCTAAAGGGATGAAACGGGGGTCCAAAGTTTGAATAGAGAAACCTACTTTCAAGCGGGCGAAGCCGCTGGCAGAAGCTAGTGTATACCTAAAAGATAGTTTTTTTTTTTTTGGATTGGATACCTTTTCGAGTGTACTCTTAAAGATTGTGTTGCAAAGTGAACTTAGGTGGTTAAGGTATGAATTTTATGAACATTGCCGTGCTCAGCTACGTATCGAATATAAAACTTTAATTTTACATCTTAGGGCTCACATACAAAACTGCGATGTGAAACGATACGACGCAGCATTGTAGACATCTGCATCTGCGATAAGAATTGCTGCGATGTGATTTCGTGCGGCAAACCATTGGTTTAGGTGACCATACAAAGTGCGACGCGAATCATTTCTCAATTTCTTGCGATGCAACGTCTCATCGCAGTTTTGTTTGGGGACTTAGAGCAGATTTTTACAATAGTCAGACTATAGAAACTTTGTTTCGAAGAATAAATATGACAGATTGACACAATTTCTTTAAAAAAAAGCTGTTACGCGGCCATATTTATATCTTGGGTAAAAAAAGGTTGTTGAAAAATTAAACCCTATATAGATGTTAATAATATTGTACATCCTAATATTACTCGACGGAATAACCTATAATGCTTTTCCATTTCTTTGAGTTTTCCAGTAAAATTAATTTAAATCTTGCAGTTGACTTGATTTCACTGAAAATTCTCTTGAAATGGATACATCTAGTTAGTTATTGACCTTTAAAAACATCTTTTGTATCTCTGAATCATGACTATTGCTTCTGAAAATGAAACATTTCGATCTTAGTGTACTGTGATATCGAAAGGAGATCGCATGAGGTAGGTTAACAAACTGGCATGTAAAATATATTTTAAGGATTTTGTTTGTTCTAGAATAGGTTTAAAAATTGAATAGAAAAAAGAAATGTCTAGTTTTGTCAGTCCGGATCCAACTGTAGTAGTGCGATGTAATAATATTGAAGTCGAGTAAAGCGATCCCAGAAGAAGTTTTTTTATTTTAACAAAGGAAATCATCCCGGTACCGTCGCAGAGTGCGACAGTACTAAAACCTTTCGGTAAATTAACACTAGAAGCGCGGAATATCAATGTTAATTTTGGCCATTTTACTTTGGCTATAGTAATATGGAGTAGATGTTTACAAATGAGACTGGTAACTGATAATAAAATATATTTACTATGCATGTTGGTGACATCCACCAACCCGCATTGGGCTCGCGTGGTGGATTACGGCCCATTCCCTCGTTCTAGAGAGGAGGCCTGAGTCACAACAGTGGGAAAAGCCGACTATGCTATGTTATAATATGCATTACACATTTTGCTGTACTTTGCGATTCTACGCGCAATAAAACTAGAGCAGGAATAACATAAGAACGGGTCAAATTTGGGACACCCACGCTTCTAGTGATAAAATAATCCTAATTTTAATACTAAATTTGAAAACGCGAGTGAAGTCGTTGGCAAGAGCTAGTCAGTAAATTAAAAATGTGATTTTAAGTAGAGATTTAACTTACCTTTAATATTTAAACTTAAAATAACTAATATAATACAGACAGAGGCGTAGCGTGGACTAATTTAGACGTGGGCGAAAGCACATCAACGAGGCCTTTTTCTTTCATTAATTCAAAAACGAGAATGCGACTGTCGCAACCCAGCGTTCGACCACATGGTCACTTACCATCAGGTGATATAGTGGTCAAACACGAGCCTACCTATTATAAAAAAAAACCCACGTTCTTAAAGAGCCCACGCTTGTGCGAGGCCCCTTTGGGTGCGAGGGCCCACTTCGCCCAGGCCTAACTATGCAATTGAATACAGACCTGTGTTCTTATAAATAAAAATAATAGAATGTAGATACAGTGTAAACTTGGGTAACTAGATCTCAAGGGCCCTAAGATTTTATATCACGTCTTAATAGAACTTTGAAAAACTAACTGGAAACTTTCCCCTACAATAGGAATTACTCCTGTATCATCTAATGACATCACCCGCTTTTGGGCGGGGCGGGAGATAGTGTCAGATTTTACTGACTAATAAACCTGTTCCTTCTTTGCCATTTTTCCATGGCCCCATCCTGTATCGTGGGTCACAAACATGTTAAATCACATACACAAGACACCCAGACCTAGAACAGCTATCTGTAGGCCATACGATGGTGGTCAAACGCGAGCCTATCATTAACAAAAAAAAAATACAAATATTTGTTCTGCGTGGGAATCGAACCCGCGACCCGCATTGCAGCAGGCAATCGCTCAACCACGGCGCCAAAGGTGTCCCGAGGACTAACGTCTTTTTTACGTAGCATACGTGTAGGATGACAGCACAACGAAAATATGCATCTTTAAGCTGAGAGAAAAGGATAGGAAGCTACCATTGTATGAATCTGACAGCTGTCACCCGCACCATCCATCCAGACCCAGACCCCAGAGCTTTCAGACATAACTTATTTTCACATGGATGAAACCTTAGGTTCTCAGTAGCGTCTCATGTGCTTTGAATACCTGTGTACTTGTGGAGCTCCCCCTTGGGGAACTTTGGCAGGTACGAGGTGAGATAGGAAACTAAAAATAACGAGTTAATTAATGTTTTATGTCGTTAAAGTTGTCCAGTTCCTATCCAAATTCCTAAATGACAATAACATTAATCTGTAGCCTGCCACTAACATCTTAGATCTACCACAAAGTGCAAAGTTCGACGGCTCACCTTACGGCGCTGCCGTCACCACATGACACTGGCAGAATAGTCGACACTGGCTCAGTTGTAAAAGAAGAAAAAAAAAATGTTTTATGTCTGATTTTTATATCTTTTGTAGAATATAAGGTAAAGTAGTATCATAAGTGTCACACACTTTACATGGACCAAAACTTCTGTCAGACGCTTTAAAGCTCCACAAAAAGTAAATAAACTTTACTTATTTTTACATGTCTGATTTTAAATATGTTATTAAGGTAACTATTACAAAGTTATATTTCATTAGTCAGACAAATTGTAGAATTATTCAAAGCACGTGAGACGCTACCGAGAACCTAAGGTTTCATCCATGTGAAATTAAGTTATGTCAGACAGCTCTGAGATCTTGGTCTATAATACATTAACGAGGTAGAAGTTACTAACGGGACTGCAGCAAGCCGCGTTTTGAGTTATTCCAAATTTACAGTTCATGTTCTATGTTCATTATAGTTATAGGAATATATATCTTCCGTAAGTTAAATAAGAAATTGAGTTTCATATTGAATAGTATTTTTCTACTGTAAAAAATGGAGTGTTATGGGTCGAAATGGCCGACAAGCCTCATTTTTACCGACATTTACAGGCCATTAAAGGCCAAAACACAGAAAAAGATACAATTAGGACCAACCAGCTTTCTAAAAAATTACTAAAATTAATGACATTGACAATAAAAATGTCAAGACGTTTTTTTTTTCGGTATTGACAAATATGTCCTCAGAATAATAATTAAAGCATTTGAGAATAAGTTTACATTTTATCTATGGTTATAAATACTTTTTAATAGCCATACAAAGCAAGGGACGTATTCTTTGATACCAACATTTGTGGCATTGTGCAAGAAGGAAAATGCATGCATTTTTTTTATTTGGTAAATTTAAATACCAAATAATAAATATTTTGCTCTGAAAAATAAATACGTTTTTTTTTTAAAATTAGAATGTCTTAATCAACAACGCAGTTAGCTTCAATCTCTAGTGTGTGCTTCAAAGCTGCTAATAAGAAAGAGTCAAAGGCCCATGTTACCCGTTCAGCCGCCATAGAAGACACGTCTTGGCGAGAGAGACAGATATATATTTTTTTAAATTGTTATATTTCGTTTACTTTTCTACCAATTTTGATATTATTTTTTTATTGCCATTCAACGTGGCAATGCTGCCAGCCTTCCCAATATTTCCAATATTCCCTATTCGCGTGGCCTGTAGGCTGCAGGATTCTTCGATATACACCCTACCTAAGGAACAAAGGTGGGTTTTAGTCAGTAAAAGTCTGAAACGCCCTCTCGCCTCACCTAGAGCAGGAGGATTCAATTTAAAGATAACCCACTTCAAAAAAAAAAAACTTCTCACTGACATTATAAAGGCGAAAACTTGTTACTTATTCACGATATAATAGGTTGAGATGAAATGTGGCACACGGTAGACCATGTCATACCTCATAAGCTACTTTATATCCTGTCCCTTGAGACAATTTTCTTATAACACGCGGGCGAAGCCACTGGCAGCTCTTTAGCTGGCTAGTTCATTCATAATTACTGACTTTATAGCCCTCATCAGAAGAAGGCTTTATGTCATCTAAAGGGCAATAGAAAGGGCAATGCTCGGAGCTTCCTTGCGTGATCGCATCAGGAACCAAGGCTACCAAAGATCACCAAGCTTAAGTGGACAAGCCACATTGCTCAGAACAGATGGTTGATGCGAAAGAAAGGTTCTAAAGTGGCGACCACGTACCGGAAAACGCAGCGTTGGACGGTCTCCCACAAGGTGGATCGGTGACCTGGTGAGGGTCGCGGGAATCCGATGGATGCGAGACGCACAGGACCGGTCGTTATGGCGACACTTGAGGGAGACCTATGTCCAACAGTGGAGTATGTACCCTTGAGATAATTTTCTACGATCACGATGGCGAAGACCCTGGTAGCAGCCATATACAGGTACGTTACAGTCAACAGCACATGTTCTTCTGTATGTCCCCGTGTGCGATGCTGTCAATGCTCCAAGCTGGTAGTTCCACCTTCCCTGTATGCGTGGCATCTTCTTCTGTTGGTGTGCCTGTAAGAACATCAATCATTAATGAATATTAATTTGCTGCTGCGGTCTTCCCGTCCAACTATAATTTAGGTGCCTTCAAGGCTAGAGTGAATAGGCTCTTAATAAACTAGTGCGCCTCACCATCAACGATTGCATCACTGCTTACCATCAGGTAGGATCGCAGTCAAACACTGGTTTATATCGAATAAAAAAAAAAAAAACATTGGGTAAAAATGATTGACCGGTCTGTTGGTCTAGTGGTTAATGGCTCTGACTGCTATGCCGGAGGTCGTGAGTTCTATTCCCACGCAAGATCAATGTTTATGTGATGAGCACGATCGTTTGTTCTCTGTCTGGGTGTAATTTATCTATATATGTATGTATTTAGAAATATATAAGTATGTTTATCAGTTGTCTAGTACTCATAGCTCAAGCTCTGCTTAGGTTGGGACTAGATGGCGTTGTGTGAAAGTTGTGGAATATTATTATTAATATAAGAATTTTTGTTATTATTGATAGATCCGCGCTTAACCAGTATCACCTGTTGGTAAGCGACGATATAGTAAATAATGAAGCAATCTTGTCTAGAAGTAACTTATTCAATATGGCATTAAAGACCCCTAGGTTGTAGCTATCAGGAAACACAGACTCCGGCAGGGAATTTCACTCCTTAGCTGTACTTACGCGCAATCAATGTGTTCCCAAAACAGCTTGATTGCGCGTAGCACGTGTCCACCACGTACCGGTGGCACATCGCCATACTACTGGTGGTGTTGGGTCATTTTAGCCCTCATTTCAACTAAACCAATAAGATCACAAGTTACCTGTCGGTATCTTAGTGTTGTCTACATCAGCGGAGTCATAAGACCGCAACGATGAGACCAGGTTTGAACTGGATAACTTGAGGAGAGCTGCCGCCGTGTTCAGGAATACTTGGTCTATACCCTGCTGCAAAAAAAAGTACATATGTAAATAGGACAAATAATAATAATATACGGAGGTGGCAGCTTTTTTAGGACTCCTCTCGCTCTCTAGGGTGTGTCAGACTTTTAGTGACTTAAACCCAATCCTATGTTCCTTCTTTGCCTTGCGTTTCAGGGTTTTCCTTTTAGAAACAAATCCGCTCTGCTGGGCTCCACCTGGGTTTGATGATATCTCTTGGAGGCGCGCGTGGAACACTTCGAGTCGTGTCATATTACGCGTCGATGACTCGGGCTTAGTCCTTACCTGAAGGGCAGACGGCGAGCTAGCTATTGCACGTCGTCCGCAAGCTCGTGCAACTCCAGAAGCCCGGGGATGGTGTAGTTACCTGGTCATGTAAGGCGGACGTCTCGCAGTACTGCGCGCCTATGGACGCTGCGAACTGCGCCGCCTCGCTGGACTGTACCGCTCGCAACTCTTCGAGGTCGCTCTTGTTGCCGACGACTGAGAGCACCATGGCTTCTGGGACGTTGCTGGAATAGGAGAGCAACGGTTCAGTGGGCAATTAGTGTAGGAAATACTATAAAGGTCGATAATAGCGTATCGTCTCGTATTGTCCACTTCGCAAAATGGTAACCGGTCGCAAAATGTTCACTTCTAATGTTCTTCTTTTTTCTTCTTGTTTAATCTTGTTGTACACTGCACCGTTCGGGCGTCTTTATGTCGACACCGCCACCGGCCCACGCTGAAAACCAGCGCTGTGAGTTCATCGCATAATGCGTGAGGCCACAGCTTTATGCTGAGCGTTCGGCCGTTTTGCGCGGATGTGACGCATGTCTTCCCTATTAATTGATAATGTTTGTTTGCTAGTTTTAAGATTGCGTCATTTCGCGCGAATAAACAGTTTTTCTTTCTTTCTTTTTTTTTTCTTTCTTTCTCACTATGTTAACTTCTCATAATGTCAATTTCTCAAAATGTCGATCCGATAAAACGTTCGTAATTCAATTCGGGAATTTAACTGTTTTCATAGGTAAGTTTTTACGGAACCTTCAGTGCGCGAGTCCGAGTCGCACTTGCCCGGTTTTTTATTGTTGATAGGTTCGCGCTTGACCGCTACCTGATGGAAAGCGACGATGTGGCCGACGATGGAGCGCGCTTACCTTGAAGTAACCTAGCAGTGGTGTTTTTTAGGTACTCCAAAGTGCCGGGACACTGGGCGGCACTAATAAGTGGGCCGTCGCACCGCACTCGCATTGGGTGTCAGGGCAGTCTATAATCCCCACTTTACCAGGTTGTGTTCGCAACGGCCTACTTGGGTGGGCAGTCTATTGATCGCTTTCCATATAGGCCACTGCAGATCGCATCCAAGTGTCAAATGTTCCTGGGGTTAAACGATATATAGGTGGAGTGGTGTTCCTCCCACAACTTAATAGTAATAATATTCCACAACTTTCACACAGCGCCATCTAGTCCCAAACTAAGCGAAACTTGTACTATGAGTACTAACTAGACAACTGATAAACATACTTATATATTTCTAAATACATACATATTATAGATAAATTACACACAGACAGAACAAATGATCGTTCTCATCACAGAAACATTTGTCTTGGGTGGAAATCGAACCCCCGATCTCCGGCATAGTAGTCAGGGTCACTGACCACTAGACAGAGAAAAAAGAAAGACTAACCCTGGAGTTTCTTACCGGTTCTTCTCTATAGGAAACGACCAATTTGGAACCGTGCACTAGCTTCTGACGTTTTAAAAGTGCCCACGTAGGCCTATGTGAAATAAAAAACTTTTGACTTTGACTTTGAGACCAACCGGCCAGTCGTATATCTTACTGTAGATGGTCGGTGTTCCCTTGAGATAATTTTATATTTTCACGCGGGCGAAGCCGCTAGCTGAAGGTAGTATTTATCTAAAATGGTACACACCTCTGCAACTCCTTAACCCATCCCTTGATAGCCGCGAAGCTGTTGACGCTGGTGATATCGAACACTAGTAGCGCAGCGTTGGCGTTCCTGTAGTACATAGGCGCCATCGAACGAAACCGCTCCTGGCCGGCCGTGTCCCAGACCTGAAAAGTAATGAAGAACTTGTAGCGACATCTATGGCGTCGCATAAGAACTAATCCTGCATCGCGCAATCAAAGTTCTCCGCGCGATTTGAATATATACGACAGCCCGAAATCATCTATCAGGCAGCTGCCCACCATACATAACACCCGTATGGTCGGAGGATCCTCCCTTTCCAAAGGAAGTTGGCGGGACTTTACTCTCTGTTCCGCATACCTCCAAAACCTTTATTCCCGCTTCTCATTTCCCCTCGCAACCCCGGCAACGCCGTCTCCTCAGACCATGGTTCGGAACCATGATCTGAGGACACGGTGTTGCTCCGCCTAAGCGGGATGGACTTCCACTGTATTGTCCACCGTGCTATCCGGGCGATCCACACGATGGTGACATCCGGGCGTTTCTTCCGCCTGAATTCGAAACAGAAACCTCCCGAATTTGCCATGTCTGGTGAGAACCTGCGTCAGGCCGAAAGTGAGAACGCCGTGACGCAACTCTAGCCACTCCTCAAAGTGGGGACTTATTGTCGCGATTGTGGTATGCCTATTCTTTAGTTGCCCTTTGCGTCCTAGGGCTGCCGTGATTCTTTCAAAGCATCCCGATAGAAATAAGAAGATGCCACTGGTAAAATTGCTACAGCAGTGGGTGCCGTATGGTGTCCGGGCGTAAAGATTAGCTATATCCCATCTCTTCTGGGTGTCCTGGTTGCAGCATTGTCTGTGCATTGCAGGCAACGCCACGCTTGGCAAGCGTGTTGGTGATCACCAACACGCTTGCCAAGCGTGGCGATTATGGTAAACCTCCCCCTAAAATCAGAACTAAGAAATGGCCCCTAGTGCCCGGTAGCCCGACTACCCTTGACTCCGGTAGCGGTCAAGGTTACGAAGAGGCAAGATGAGCTAGGAATTTTAGAGATGGTAGCGAGGCTGATGCTGAAGCGAGAATTACATTAGACCGACGAACACGTGGGCGACGCCAGAGTTGTAAGTAGCGTCGCGTGGCGAGGGTCTAATGCAGGTCCACAAGTCTAGTTGCCATATAAAATGTATGGAGACCGATGCGCCCCGATCGGTGTACGTGGGCCACGTAGTTTTCTACCTTTATTATCCATCAGTCACGGCGCACATAATCGCCAGTCGAGCAGACCATTTCATCATATTCCTGCCCTTGTCCCGTCTTATTTGGGGTCGGTGCAACACGTTTTTTATCTTCCATTCTATCCTGTCAACCGTCATGCTATCACTAACTTCCTTTTCTTTCATATCACTGTTCACACAATCCATCTATCTTTTCTTTGACCTCCCTCTCCCTCTCCACCCATCCACATAACTCTTTTAGTGACATGCGTTTCATCTCTCGTTCTTTACATGACCATACCATTTAAAATGCATTTCATGACTATGACTAATCTAGACTTGTTTGTCAACACAAATAACAATAAAAAAATGGCCTCCATAGATAAAAAGTAGTAGATTCAACAAAAGAAAAACCAAAGTAGCGGCTTCCAGTACTTCCATTGTCGGCTTTTATTTTTATCAGTTGACGTAATGCCCAGTCAAGCGTGTCGAACAGGATTATCGGATTCGCAGCGCTTACCGAGTGCCTTCACCTACCGTAAGTACTAGAGACAATCTACTTTTGATTGTTATTAAATGATATAAATTTTTGGAAATTGGTTAAAAAAAACTGGCCAAGTGTCAGCCGGATTTGCGCACGAAGGGTTCCGTACGGCCTGCAGCAACAAAATGGCAAAAAAAACACGTTTGTTTATTTATTTAATGCTTTATGCACACACAAGTACAAAGGCGGACTTAATGTCTTAGGCATTTTCTACCAGTCAACCTTTGGCTGATGCAGAGAAAAGTAGTAGAAAAAGGAGGAGGAAAGAGGTAGGAGTAAAGTGATAGCAGTAGTAGTTTGTTGTATGATAGCTGGGGGGCTTTTATTCTGTTTAGAAGGAAAGAAAGAGAGTGATTCCTGTATTTGTTGTTAAAGCGGCTACAGAAATACGTAATTTGTGAAAATTTCAACTGGTTAGCCATCACGGTTCATCAGATACAGCCTGGTGACAGACAGATAGTCAGCAGAGTGATAGCAATAGGGTCCCGTTTTTACCATTTGGGTACGAAACTCTAAAATGAGGTCGTGATGGCCTAGTGCAAGCACCCGCCTCACATGCATGAGGTGGCGAGTTCGAAACCGGGCAAGCGCCAATTGTGATTTTTTTCATTTCATAAGTACTTTTCTAAGTTTTATGGCACGCCGTGCCACGGAAAGCACGTAAAACCATTAGTCCCGGTTGACATTAGTAGACCTTTTACTGTCGTTATAGGTAGTGAGACGCCAGAAATTCTAACCATCGGTCTATGCAAGGAATATGCCCAGTAACTGGGTTGTGGAGGTCTGATAAGCAGTCACTCCATGTAAAACACAGGTATTTAGCCGCATCCGTATAAAAGGGAAACCGACCCCAAGGATATGATAAATAAAGCTAGAACTACACTGCGCACACGAGTGCCACACACGCCGATCTGGGCGCGTCGGTCTCCATACATTTTATATGGAAACTAGACTTAGAGCTCCACTAGATCCACGCCACGCGACGTCGTTCTACGTACAAATCAGGCGTGTTACACATGTGCGTCGGTCTAGTGTAGTTCTAACTTCACAGTTTTACACGTCGATTAAACTAGATGAGGCTGGTGTTTCCTAGCCGACTACCCTGAGAAGAAATACCGAAACAAACTCAGGGGTCAGTCTCTTTTGAAGGCTACATATAGTAAACATGTAATGATCAAATCACATGAGAACCATGTAGATTAGTGTCTGAGATGACTTTTAGGGTTCCCGTACTTCAAAAGGAAAAAGCGGAATCCTTATAGGATTACTTTGTCGTCCGTCCGTCTGTCTGTCAAGACCCTTTTTCTCGGGAACGTGTAAAGGTATCGAGTTGAAATTAAAACCATATACTCAGGTCTGCGGTCCCTTGAAGCTGTGAAAAATCAAACTTCTGAATTAACGAAAAAAAAAAAGATACGGGCATTTATGTTGTAAAAAACGTGTATTTCTACAGTCTTTAGGGAACTAAAATTCATAAGGTACTTCCCGTTGACATAGAATCCTAAAATTTGGCATGAAGCAAGGTCTCATAGCAATAGTATAGAAAAAAACCGAAAACTGTAAATTTGTAGTTACGTCACAAAAAAAAAACTTTTTGCGATTCGGAAAAATCTTCGTACTTAACTCATTTCGGGAATTGAACTGTTTTCATAGGTAAGTAATTGCGATCCTACCCACGGTAAACAGTAATGCAATCTTTGATGTTGAATCGTACTAGTTTATTATGAACCTATTCACTCTAGCCTTGAAGACATCCAAATTATTATCGGACAGGAAGACCGCAGCAGGCAAATTTTTCCGGTATAAACTACAAGGCGAAACGCTTAGTCCGAATCATTGAGGTGTTAACAACGTAAGGGTGGACACAGTGGCGGATTTACAAATTTTCAAGGCATAGGCTACACTGTTTTTGCCGCCCTTGTCTCTTCAATTGTCACCAGCATTATTTTTACAATCCAAAAGTTTCGTTGAAATTACACGTAAAATAATTTTTGGGTATATTTTTGAGCTAATCAAAGCTCAGTCAAGTACGAGCGGGGTAATGTGTGCTACTTACACAATAATTTACATTTGGTTAACGTGAATAAATAATCTTTAATGCACTGACAAACAATTAAAAATAATCAACTCAGTCAAGTTATAAAAGTTTGTTACTTCGTTACAATACCTTTTTGCGTGATTTTTTTTTGGCAAAATCATCGATAATATCTTCGTTAGTAATTTTGTTTATTAATTCCGACTCTATGCATAAAAGAGCTAGGGCGTTTAATTTTTCTCGACTCAAGGTCAATCTCAGATAATTTTTCACTCTTTTTAAACAAGAGAAGCTTCTCTCATCCGAACAATTCGTCGCTGGTATACATAAAGCCACTGTTCAAGGTTTTTAAGTTTTTATTAGAATTCCAATTGAATTTTTCTACTCTCTGAATGACAAGTGAGAAAGGTAAGTCATCAGCAAAATTTGTTGCAGATTTCTTTCTCATCAGACAACCGTCATGCAAAAATCTTTTTGATTTCTATGAGGTAGAAAAAAAAAAGAAATTCGGTCCCCAAATTTGCCGCCCTAGGCGCAAGCCTACTCAGCCTACTGGTAAATCCGCCACTGGGTGGACACTCGTCGTAAGTCGGATTGTCCGATGGTAGAAAGGTGATGGCGGAATTAAGTCATGTAATTTCTGCGCACTCTTCAAAACGCATCCTGTAAAATACCGAAAGGCTAGCTACCCTACGCCTGTGCTCCAGGCTTTATAGACGAGTGATAATGATAATGATATTTCACAACTATCACACAACGCCGTCTAGTCCCAAGCTAAGCAGAGCTTGTGTTATGGGTACTAGACAACTGATAAACATACTTATATATTTCTAAATACATACATATATAGATAAATAATAATAATAATAAGTTTATTTACTAAAAAGTACAGATACATAATGGAACAAACAGGTAGGTTAAGAAGTTATACAGTTCTTTAGGACCGTATGTTGTAAATCTGTATTAAACAATTTCTGGAACCCTGCCTCTCAAACTAGGTTATAACCTGTATTTTGAGAAACAGTGAACAGCCACAAAACTCATATACACTATTATTTTTACAACAAACAATTGACGGACGATGTCGTCCTACCGCTGAATAATTTATGTATTCAGTTTTAATTTTTAATTGTGAAGTGTGCAAATTATGTGTGTGATGATGTGTGCGTGTAGTGAAAGGTGAGTATTATGTGAGACAGTGTGCATGTATAGTAAGTTGGGGTGTTCGGAGGGTGCGTGTACGCGTGTTTGAGTGTGTGAATGTCAGCAAAATCGGGGTGTGTGAGATTAGGTGATGTATGTAAGTAGCGACTCCGTGTAGGCATAGTCCCTTTCTAATAGCCACTCTGTTACTTTAGTTTTTACAGCGTTGGCGTTCAGTTTTCGGATTTTTAGGTCTTTGTTAATTTTATTGTAGATATATTTGCCAAGTGTGAAAAATTGATGCTTAGCGAAAGTGGTATTATGCTGAGAACCTGTGATGAGTTGTTGTCGCTTATTTAGATTTGGCGGTGGCAGCTTAGCATGAGTTCTTAGAATCGATCGGAGCACGAAGAGCTGACGTACCGTGAGAACTTTGCAGTTATAGTATAAATCAGTCGTTGGGAATCTATACGGTTTCCTAGTCATAACTTTAAGAATGGCTCTTTGTGCTCTTTCTACTCTTAAGATACTGGTTTTTGTAGCTCCGCCCCATGCAGTAATGCAATAGCCAATAACAGATTGGCAAAGAGCATAATACACCATCTTCAGAGTGTCAAGTTTGGCCGACTCTCTCAATGACTTAAAGACGTGTATAAGGCGCATTGTTCTTGTGGTAAGAGCGTCAATCTGTTTGTCCCATCTTAGTCCGTCATCAATCTGAACTCCGAGATATTTGACATTTTCAGATCTAGTAAGAGTTGGACAGTCACAAGATGGGATAGAATTTGAGCATGAGTGAGCTGTTATACTGAACGTATGTGACGGCCTCATGTTGCGTCGAATTGCGAATGGGATGTAAGTGGTTTTGGTTAAGTTGAGTGTTAGGAGGTTAGAATTCAACCATTTCATTATTTTGGACAGGGCTCCTTCTGCAGTAGCCTTAACCATGTCCCAACTAGGCCCGTAAACGAGGACCGCGGTGTCATCTGCGTACGCATAGATGTCACATTTAGGTAGGTTCATTTTGCAAAGGTCGTTTACGTGAATTTGAAAAAGAATGGGGCCGAGTATACTACCTTGGGGAATATCATATGTTATTGGTTCCTCATCGCTGTAGTAGTTATCGACTTTTACAAGTTGCGTGCGATTATGGAGGTAACTTTTAAAGATTTCAAGTGGTATTCCACGCACACCAATACGTTCCAGCTTGTCAATTAGTTTGGGAACAGAAACTGTGTCAAAGGCTTTCGAGAGGTCTAGACAGATTCCCAGGCACTTTATTTTATTGTCAAGCTTCTTAGCAACCTGCTGCGTAAAGTCCAAAACTGCATCTTCCGTCGACACTCCTGTACGAAAGCCGTATTGGTTTTTGGCAATGATATGGTATTTGTCCAGGAAGTTCCTTAGGGAATCTGCGAGGATCCTCTCCAGCAATTTGGAAAGTGCAGTTAAAACAGATATTGGCCTGTAGTTACTAACACAGCCTCTGTCCCCTCCCTTGTGAATTGGATGTATTATTGCCTTTTTGAAAGCATCCGGAAATAGACCAGTCTGAAGGCAACGATTACAGATAAAGGTTATAGGTGGAACCAAAACATGTCGGCATGTTTTTAATAGTTTGGAAGAGATGCCATCCCAACCAACGGCACAGTCATGACGTAATTGCAAAATGAGTGATTCCACTTCTGTTTCGTCTACTCCTAATATGGCAAGAGAACTGACAATTGAATTATGAGGAGTGTTCGGACATTGTTCACTTGCATCTATTGTCTGTCTGTGTGCTGGTAAGACGATTTGTGCAGCCAAATTTTTACCTACATTACTAAGGAAGTGATTTACTTCATTTAAGGATGTCTTAGGATCGTCACTTAATTTGAGTAACTCTAAAGGGCTGATATGTGTCTTTTGTGTGTTTGTTATTTGTTTAATAGTATTCCATAATTTTTTAGGATTATTTCTTGCTTTTTCTAACTCTGTGGTTTCGTATGCTATTTTTAATCTTCGTAAATTACACCCAGACACAGAACAAATGATCGTGCTCATCACACAAACATTTGTCCTGGGTGGGAATCGAACCCACGACCTCCGGCATAGCAGTCAGGGCCACTAACCACTAGACCAACAGGCCAGTCAAAGTGTTAACTAAATCTGGATCACCAGTTAGTCTCTTCATTCATTGATAAATAACAAGTTACATATTTGTAACTAGGCGTATACACTCTTTACCGACACACTGCGATTCCGACTCACTGTTCCGAAACATTTTAGTGTTCCGAAAGATTGTGATGTTTTAAATGCATCATTTGGAACAATTGGAACACTGAAACACTCTTTACTTTAAGTGACCTGCAGTTTTTTTTTTGGAAATGAACTAAAAACATCTGCTTCAAAATTCAATTAAATAAAACTGTTGGTGTATATGGCGCAACGTAACAGATCACGATTCATAACGGTCAGTGTCTTATCTTCTGATTGTATCTTTTAAGCCGTTGTTCCAAATTTTCCATTTGTATCTTGTGAGCCGATGTTCCAAATGTTCCGTTCGTATCTTGTGAGCCGATGTTCCAAATGTTCCGTTTGTATCTTTTGAGCAGATGTTCCAAATGTTTCGTTTGTATCTTTTGAGTCGATGTTCCAAATGATACAATATCACTGTTTCGGAACATTTCAGTGATTCAAATGCAAATGTTCCAATCTTCAAAGATGACACACTTTGCCCTCGCCTATTTGTAACAAGACCACAACACGACTTAAACTTTGCACTAATTTTATTTTTAAACTTGCGTGTTTCTACAGTACATGACCTCTGGATTTGTTTCGGTGTTCCTTATCAAATAACGACACAACATTGACTTGAAAAACTGTTTATTATAAACATAAAATATGTTTAACTATTTGTGATTGATCGATAAGGCACAGTAAAAAACAGAGTACAATGCGTTCCAAATAAGAATAGGATCGATTTCCATGTTGTGACGTCACGTCATACTGTCAAATCGAAGAATTATTATGGTTAATTTTTTTTAAAATTTGATTTATTTACGAACTTCTGTGAACGAAAATAGTTTAATCAGAATCCAGTTATTCAATTTTGCCCAATTTCTTGCGATTTGACAGTATGACGTGACGTCACAACATGGCAAACGATCCTATTCTTATATTTGGAACGCATAGTAAGTGGGGAAGCAACCATGTTCCACCTCTTTATAAATTGATTGAATTAATTGAGTTGTTTATTGTTTCGTTAATTTGAGACACAATAGAAAGACAATGAGAGAGCGAACGCCGGCGTTCGCTTGGGGGGGGGGGGGGGGGGGGTGTTAATGAATGAATAGATTTACATAAATACCAATGCAAATTTTTCAATTCATACGTACTTTTCTAAGTTTATATATTACTGACAGCTGTTTTGTTTTTGTTTTGACGTGGAAGTCAAAAAGTTAAGCAACTTTTGAACTTTGGGACTCTAAAAAAGTGCCAACAACAGAAATTACCGTTAACATACGGTCAATAAACTTAATAATTTGGAGAAAGACTGGCAAACCAAATTTTTAATTAACTACCCTCATCATCATCTCCCTAGTCTTTTCTCAACTAGCTTTTTTTTTGTAGGAAAATCATTTATTTATTTATTTAAACTACATGTACAGAACAAGGCATTCTCTACCAGTCAACCTTTGGGTTAAAAAAGACAACACTGGTAGGGTTGCACAATAAACAAATAACAGATACTTCAAACAGAAACAATAAAATAAAAAAATAAGTTATTTATAATAATAAAATACTTAGAAACAATGCTAAAATTATAAACTAATAAATACTATGAAAAATATCTAATAATTCTGACAAAGACCAAACTAAAGATGAGAGGACTTCAGTAGTAGTTGAAAATTTACTTTCAGCTTTTTTAATGTCAAGGGTCAAAATCATTTAATGACATCTCCCGGTCTTGGGCGGGTGTGTCAGACTTTTACTGACTAAAAACCCACTCCTGTTCCTTCGTTGCCATTCATACCAGGGCCGACATTTCCTTACAGAAACAAACCCATGGCCCCAGTAGGCTTCGACTCTGCTGGGCTCCTACGGTTTGCTGACATCTCCTTGAGGCGCGCGTGAAACAATACGGCTTCGAACAGTCGATTTCTTGTCTAACGGGATGCGGCTGAATACCGTTTTTTTTTTAGGCGGGAAATCATTTAATGACATCTCCCGCCATTTTCGTGTCTAACTTTTACTGACTAAAATCCACTCCAGGCCCCCTAGCCAAGTTACAATTGTTTCGTTCGCACCGAACGCCTCGAGTAGGCAACGCTTCCGATTCCTTTGTTCTGACCACGTGACTGAGCGTTGAGATGACGTCAGAACAAAGGAATCGGAGGCGTGGCCTACTCGAGGCGCTCGGCGCGAACGATACGATTGTAACTTGGCTAGGGGGGCAGTTCCTTCTTTGCCTTCGTTCCAGGGCCCCGGGGTTCTCTTTCGCATAACCCATGGCCCCAGTAGGCTTCGACCCTGCTGGGCCCCTACGGTTTGCTGTTATTTAAAAGTAGTTAACCAGTCGACAGCGATGTGGAAGAGTTTTTTGACGCCATATTTTAGTTTTAGTTAGTTGTAATTAGTGTAGGGTTTTTATTATTATTTTATTGTAATGATAGTTAGTATTTTGAAATGTAAATAAATATATTATGAATTTAAAGTAGTTAATGTTTCAATAATTTCAATAGAGTCTGGTAATTTATTATAAATTTTCACACCCATACGCACGGGCACGCCACAATTATGGCGGTAAGTCCCCTCTTTGAGGCGTGGTTGGAAAGACCTCACGGCGTCCTCACCTTCCGCTTGACGCAGGTTCTCACCGAACACGGTAAGTTTGGGAAGTTCCTGCACCGGATTCGTGCGGAAGCGACGCCCGGGTGTCGCCACTGTGTGGACCGCCCGGAGGACACGGTGGAGCACACAGTGGAGGTGTGCCCCGCTTGGGCAGAGGAACGCCGTGTCTTCGTGGAGCCTCAAGGAGATGTCTGCAACCGTAGGGGCCCAGCAGGGTCGAAGCCTACTGGGGCCATGGGTGATGTGAAAGAGATCCCCCGGGCCCTGGAAAAAAAATGGCAAAGAAGGAACAGGAGTGGGTTTTTAGTCAGTAAAAGTCTGACACTATCTCGCGCTCCGCCCAAGAGCGGGGGATGTCATGAGATGATTTTCCACCCGAAAAAAAGGGCAGGAAGATAAAGAAAGAAAAGAAAGAAAAAGAATTTATTTGGTACAGCACAAGGCACAAACACAATATAGGGTAAACACAAAACAAACAAAAAAAAAAAGAAGTAACAAAAAATGTAGTTGTGTGCCTCACGGCTGCACCAAAATAGGTCCAGTTCAGCATGAATATCAGACAACTAGTGCCTGACGCTGATTTTCAACTGAACCTGTGGTTCTGACGCAACGGACGTAAAACTGTTTTGGAGTGTAATATAAATGTATCGGTGATGCATACTTATATAATATAAACTATTAAAATAGTGTTGAGTTAATTATAATAAATATGTGCAATGTATGTAATGTATGTGTTTGTTTAAAGTGTGAAAAATAAATACTACACGAATAAAACAAAAATGTAACAAGTGAGAGAAAAAAAACGATAGAATAAAGAATGAAGAAGATATATTTCCTACCTGTAGTTTGACCCTGGCATTCTCCAGGTTAATATTGCAGGTGAAGAAGGAAGCTCCTATCGTGGGTGATATATGCTTTGAGAACATCTTGCCAATGTATCGCACTACCAGACTGGTTTTACCCACTCCTGAAACAAAAATGAAACAATGATTAGCATTTATAACAAAGCAAAACTGTGTCCAACACGCCATGGACACGACTACATGACAGACTTAAACGCTAATAAATATTATTTTTGGCCAGTCTGTATGACCATAATGCCTTGGAAGTTGGGTAGACTTTTGGTGTGGGATGCGGCATGTGTCGACACCCTCGCGCCATCCTATCTTCTGTGCTGGGGCGGCTGCTGCAGATGCAGAAAACCTCTGGGAGTTCACGTGACCAGACGGCTGGGTTTTTTTTCTTTGACCACCGAATCAGCATTGCCATTCAACTTGGCAATGCTGCCAGCGTTCTGGGCACTGTTCCCGTTGACAGCGACGCGGATGAATTTTTTTGATGCCCAGTGAATTCTTTGAATACACGTTTGTACATACATTTCTTTTCAGTTTGCATATATAACGCATATATCTATTAAGTTTTTTATTAGTTTAGTTGTTTGTAAATTTAGTATGACTAGCTTTTGCCAGCGGTTTCGCCCGCGTAAAAGTAGATTGTTCTATACAAATATTGGACCCCCGTTTCATCTCCTTAGGGATGAATTTTCAAAAATCGTCTCTTAGTGCTTGCCTGCGCCTACGTCATAAAACAAAACCTTGTGCAATATTTCACACTCTTAGTCCCAGTAGTTTCGGCTGTGCGTTGATATGTCAGTCAGTCAGTTTCTCTTTTAATATAAATTAAGTAGTTAAATATTTGTAAGGATGTCGCCGAGAGCATGCATTTGTTTTTTTGACGTAGAGGTCAAAAAGTTAAGCAGCTTTTGCAAGACAATCCAAGTATTTTAATTTGTTTCTGAAACCAGTTTATTCTCGTGGCTATGAATTTTAATAAAAAATATTTATAACTTCTAAAAAAGTGGGGCAGCAACCGGAATTACTTTTAACAGTCAATACATTCAAAGCGATGAGTGTGAAATTATCACAATAATATTATATTATACACCACTAATTTTTAATTAGTACAAATACATAAAGGGCTTATTAGAAAAGGTCTCGTTATTACTTAAGTAAAGTCTCAATAAATAATATTCATAAACAGCAAAGTTATTAGAGTGTTTTTGTATCCCAAAATAGCACTCAATTAATGGAAATAGTGTACAGGTTATTGCGCGTAGTATTTTCTAGTAGCAATTGTTATTAATAATTGATTCAATTACGAATTTACCAATTATAACAAATTTTCGTGGACCATTTTGGGATTTCGTTTTATTTTTACTTTTGACTACACAAATATGATCAGTAACGGGTACGGATAGAGCATCTTTTTGTACTAACTATAAAATTAAGCTGTATAAGCGCGTATGTGTGTATATCGTTACTCGTTTACGCTGAAATGGCCGAACGGACTTGCATGAAACTTGGTACACGGGTAGGCCATGTCCTGGAAGGCTCGAATCGAACAATAGGATAGTTTTTTATCCTGAGAGTATCTTCTACTGGGATAATTATTTAGCTATCTGTTTTCACGCGGATGCAGCCACTGGTAGAAGCTTTATTCTTATTTTTAATTAGCTGGACTTAACTGACAGCAGTGGATAATGCCTAACTGTCAATGAAACATGCCCCCGCTGTCATTAAACCATTGTTATAGCTGTCACTTTAGTCCACCTAATTAAAATTATGGTATAGTTCTAAATCCATGAAATGTAAATTCGACACTGTCCCATCTGTCACACTTAATAATATACCGCTCAACAGAGCTACGCAGGTTAAGTATCTGGGCCACTGGGTCACGGAGGACCTCGCTGATGACATGGACGTTGAGAGGGAACGTAGGGCGTTGGCTGTCCGTGGGAACATGCTGGCTCGCAGGTTTAAAAAGTGTTCGAGTGAGGTCAAGTGTACTATGTTTCGAGCATACTGCCTATCATTTTACTCGTGAGTTAGCTGCACTCAGCGGGCACTTAATGCCCTACGTGTACAATATAATAATGTTCTTAGGATGTTGTTGGGGCTACCCAGATACTGAAGTGCATCTGGCATGTTTTTGGAAGCACGAATTGATGACTTTCATGCCATCATGAGAAAGAGGGCGGCCTCATTGTTGGATCGTATACGAGCAAGCTCTAACAGCATCCTAAAAGTAATAGAGGACCGACTAGACGCTAGACGGTCCGTTTCTGACATACTGGATTGCGCTCCACGTGTCAAAATGTTGTTAGTAACTAACATTAATATGGACCTGTATCGTTTAGATCGAAAAGTCTGAAATAAAGTTCTTATTAATTTTAAACAGTTTCCAAAATAAACCCACACATCATTTTCTTGCTCTAGTACCGTGTTAGGGTGTTTTTAATATCGTGCGGTTTTGATCACGCAAGCGGGTTTGCTCCGCACCCGTAACCCCCGCAAACGTCCGTTTCATCATCATCATCTTCCTGCCCTTGTCCCGTGTTATTTGGAGTCGGCGCAACACGGTTTTTTCTTCCATTCTGTCCTTTCATTCGTCACGCTATCATTAACTCCCTTTTCTTTCATATCACTGCTCACGAAAGAAAAGGTTCAGAGTAATAAAAAAGTATTAGTCTGAGAGAAAAGGGTAATAAATTGTAATGCGTGGAATACGTAACCCCTGCAAATGTCCATTTCATACAAGTGTGAATTGTAATGCGTGGAATACGTAACCCCCGCAAATGTACATTTCATACAAGTGTGAATTGTAATGCGTGGAATTCGTAACCCCCGCAAATGTACATTTCATACAAGTGTGAATTGTAATGCGTGGAATTCGTAACCCCTGCAAATGTACATTTCATACAAGTGTGAATTGTAATGCGTGGAATTCGTAATCCCCGCAAATGTCCGTTTCATACAAGTGTGAATTGTAATGTGTGGAATACGAAACCCCCATAAATGTCCGTTTCATACAAGTGTGAATTGTAATGCGTGGAATACGTAACCTCCGCAAATGTCCATTTCATACAAGTGTGAATTGTAATGCGTGGAATACGTAACCCCTGCAAATGTCCATTTCATACAAGTGTGAATTGTAATGCGTGGAATACGTAACCCCTGCAAATGTCCGTTTCATACAAGTGTGAATTGTAATGCGTGGAATACGTAACCCCTGCAAATGTCCGTTTCATACAAGTGTGAATTGTAATGCGTGGAATACGTAACCTCCGCAAATGTCCGTTTCATACAAGTGTGAATTGTAATGCGTGGAATACGTAACCCCTGCAAATGTCCGTTTCATACAAGTGTTTATTGTAATGCGTGGAATACGTAACCCTCGCAAATGTCCATTTCATACAAGTGTGAATTGTAATGCGTGGAATTCGTAACCCCCGCAAATGTACATTTCATACAAGTGTGAATTGTAATGCGTGGAATTCGTAACCCCTGCAAATGTACATTTCATACAAGTGTGAATTGTAATGCGTGGAATTCGTAATCCCCGCAAATGTCCGTTTCATACAAGTGTGAATTGTAATGTGTGGAATACGAAACCCCCATAAATGTCCGTTTCATACAAGTGTGAATTGTAATGCGTGGAATACGTAACCTCCGCAAATGTCCATTTCATACAAGTGTGAATTGTAATGCGTGGAATACGTAACCCCTGCAAATGTCCATTTCATACAAGTGTGAATTGTAATGCGTGGAATACGTAACCTCCGCAAATGTCCATTTCATACAAGTGTGAATTGTAATGCGTGGAATACGTAACCCCTGCAAATGTCCGTTTCATACAAGTGTGAATTGTAATGCGTGGAATACGTAACCCCTGCAAATGTCCGTTTCATACAAGTGTGAATTGTAATGCGTGGAATACGTAACCTCCGCAAATGTCCGTTTCATACAAGTGTGAATTGTAATGCGTGGAATACGTAACCCCTGCAAATGTCCGTTTCATACAAGTGTTTATTGTAATGCGTGGAATACGTAACCCTCGCAAATGTCCATTTCATACAAGTGTGAATTGTAATGCGTGGAATACGTAACCCCCGCAAATGTCCGTTTCATACAAGTGTGAATTGTAATGCGTGGAATACGTAACCCCCGTAAATGTCAATTTCATTCAAGTATTTTTTGTAAGGCGTGGAATAAGCACGCGGGCTGCGTTTTTTTTTTGCATTTTGTTGTTTTCTGCATGCGTGTTGAAATCACCCTTATGAAAACAAAACACTGCAACTTGTTATAAATACTTTTATTTCAGTAGTAATACTTGTACATGTACCCTCAGTTTACACCTTACAGTTGAACCGCCAACGATAGATAGACTGCCCGACCACATTCTGCCAGTCAACAGCTCTGCATCTACGTCATATAAAGTAGGGGAGAGGCGCGCGTATAAAGTCAATGGATGGATTAATTTACAAATTGTGTCATAAATATCTTGTAAATGTTTTTGAGCCAATTTTTCAAACTATCAGCAATTTATTGACCCAAATTATCGTTACTAGTCAATTTGCGTACTGTTAAAATCTTTAAAAGTCCGTGTTTACTTTAATAACTAAGATGGGATTATGCGATTTATTTGTAACTAGCTGACCCGGCGAATTTCGTACCGCCTTAGGGTAGCAATGATGCACTACTTTATTTTGTATAGCTGACCTATCATAGGTATGAGTACCTATTCAATTTGAACTGGAATCTATAATATCCTCCATATAAAAATTAATCCATAATTCCCTGGTCTCGCTATACCTGAAAAGGACCTTACTAATTTAATTAAATAAAAAACTAAATATATATTTTCATAATAGTGAACCACGTTTCCGAACAAACAATGCTCTTTCAATATAGTCTATGGCTGTGAATGACATTGACATTCGTTACGCGCGTTTTTTTAAATATGCAAAATTAAATGTATATTTTTCAATATTTCTGAGAGATTGCTTACACTTATTTGTTAATTTGTAACGTTTTTTCTTCCATTCAGTCCTGTCATCCGTCACGCTAACACTAATTCCCGTTTCCTTTATATCACTCGTAACACAATCCATCTATCTTTTCTTTGGCTTCCCTTTCACTCTCCATTGATCGTACAACGATTGCGTCACTGCTTATCATCAGGTAGAATTGCTATCGAGTTTGTCAATTTAAAAAAAAAAAACATGCGTTGCTAAAAAAAGTTATGAGTATTGAGTACCTACCTACGCCAAAACCAACCCACTGAGAAATCTAATATCAAAATAGACCTATCTGTGTATACGTGTCCGACGAACATAGTAATATTTCTATAAAAAACCGGGCAAGTGCGAGTCGGACTCGCGCACTGAGGGTTCCGTACAAACTTACCTATGAAAACAGTTCAATCCCCGAATTGAGTTACGAAGATTTTTCAGAAATTTTTTCCTATACTTGTGCTATTAGACCTTAGCATAGCATAGTCGGCCTTTTAATGTTCCCACTATTGGGACTCAGGCCTTCTCTCTATTAGACCTTGCTTCATGCCTAATTTTAGGATTTTAGGTTAACGGGAAGTATACAAATTCATAGTACCCTATGAATTTTGATTCCCTTGAGAGTGTTGAAGCACGTTTTTTACGACATACATGGCCGTATCTTTTTTTTTCGTTAACTCAGAAGTTTGATTTTTTCACAGCTTCAAGAGACTGCAGACCTGAGTATATGGTTTTAATTTCAACTCGATACCTCCACGCGTTTCCGAGATAAAGGGTCTTGACAGACAGGCAGACAGACGGACAACAAAGTGATCATATAAGGGTTCTGTTTTTTCTTTTTGAGGTATGGAACTCTAAAAACGGGTTTATTTGCTCATTACTGAGAGTGATGCAAGGCGGAAATATTAGTCTAACTAGTTATACAGAAATATAACAACCTCGTCGGCAGTTATATTTTTGAGCCGTTTGGGGTTGAAACTCTTGGGCCGTGGGGTCCGAGTGCTCATAAGCTTTTCAAAGAATTATCCAAACGCTAACAGGAAGACGCAGCGTTGGAAGGCCTCCCACAAGGTGGACCGACGACCTGGTGAGGGTGGCGGGAGTGCGGTGGATGCGAGAAGCACAGGATCGGTCATTGTGGCGACGCTTGGGGGAGGCCTATGTCCAACAGTGGACGTCTTTCGGCTGAAATGATGATGATGATGATCCAAACGCTTAGTTGACACTTCGTGTGACCCAAGGGCTGGCTTTTACCTCGGTCAGAGATTAAGCATTGCCATACAATGTGGTAATGCCGCCAGCACACTTCCAGTCGACAGCGATGCGGAGAAGTTTTATGACGCCATATTTTAGCTAGTAGTTTTTGCTTTTAGTGTAGAAATAGTTTTTATTGATTTATACAAATAAACATACTTAACTGGTTATTCGTCGTAATAAATACTATAGTGATGAATTCACTAAAATAGCTTTTGACGTAGGCGTAGGTAATAATAAGATCTGAGGTATCTGAGTCTAGGTCAAGTAATATCTAATAGGGCATCTAAGTGTGTGCAGTGATACTGTAGGGGCGTGCTTGCGGATGAAGAGCAATGGATAGCTCGCCGTCCGGCAGTCCGGTAAGAACCAAGCGCTGGTCGGCGGCGTGTTGTGTCCGGCGAAGCCAAAAGGAGGGTTAAAGTAAGAAACCACCTCTTTCATTCGTCCATTAATCACGGGATGTTTAAGCAAATTTTGAACCCCCTCCTGCCTGGCGAAACAGGGCTAGCTAGACCCCCCTCCCCATAGTCAATAATAATTAATAGCTGCACAGATACCGGCACGGATCTTGAGCGCTGACTTCTACAGTTCTACTTGCGCAGAAACACGCAGAAGTGAAATATTGGGTCTCTTTAGTGGCTTGTACAGTGATTGGCTCGCCGATGTGTACGATACGCGATCCCCGCTCTTTAGACGAGCGCTCAAGATTCATGCCGCTATCTGTAGTATTTGGTACAAAGTAGGTAGGTATCTTACAATGTTTGCAGAATATTTGTCTAGCGCAACTAGACAAGGTTATGCTCCGTTTTTCGGATTAAAAATGACGTGCATAACGAAAATATTAATAGCATAGTCGGCCTTTTAATGTTCCCACTGTTGGGACTCAGGCCTCCTCTCTAGGAGAGGGAATGGGCCGTAATCCACCCCGCGGGCCCAGTGCGGGTTGGTGGATGTCACATGTCTTTGAATTTTTGGTTCTAGGACATGCCGGTTTCCTCACGATGTTTTCCTTCACCGTTTTGAGAGCAGTGGTGATGAAATAAATTACACAAATTAATGCGCCTGGCTGGGTTTGAACCCGCGACCTACAACTCGTAAGTCGGGGCCGTTACCACTCGGCCACCACTGCTCTCAAATCTCTATTATTTTTTTCACAACACCAACTAAGGGGAAACTATTACTTTACACGTAAAAGCTTTTGAATATGCATTTAGATTTGTATTAATCTTCATAAATAAGTAAGTGGTCAGTGCAGTTGGCGCGAAATACAGCTGTACCGCATGCGCATGGCGGACTCAGAGCTCAGCTAAGGGCATTTTTCGTACTTGTTTAAAGACCACATCATGATCATCATTTCAGCCGAAAGATGTCCAGTGCTGGACATAGGCCTCCCCTAAGAGGCACCGCAAAGAACGGTCCTGTGCGTCTCGCATTCCCGCGACACTTACCAGATCATCAGTCCACCATGTAGGAGGTATTTCAACGCTGCATCCAGTACGTGGTCGCCACTCTAGAACCTTTCGTACCCATCGACCAACTGTTCTGCGAGCAATGTGCCCTGCCCACTGCAGCACTGCCACTTAAGCTTGGCAATCCATCGGTGTCGGTTCCATCGGATATAATTGAATTTTATTAATGACTTTATTTACTACTGATATAATTTATATTTCATTCGTATCCGTCCATGAAAACTTCAACTGTATCGGACAGCCTGGTTACTTTTAGCTCCTTTGTTGTCTTTACACCAGTTCGAGGGAAAGTGATTGTTGTGTTGATTTTGATAGTAATATCAAACAAGCCGAGTACGTTACAGACACAAGACATAACAAGTGCGCAAGTATGAGTAATAATTATCTAGGTGGGCCAATCTGATAATAACATACTCGTAGCAAATTTTACAAGTGGTTTTATAAAACTGTCTGTTACACTGCAGCTAATGCAGCTATATGTTGGCCACTCTGAAGTTGAGTGCTCGAAAAAATCCGCATTTACTGTAGGATTCTTCAAAAAACCGGCCATGTGCGAGTGGGACTTGCGCAGGGCCGTCTTTCACCTATGACGATATTAGTACTTTTTTGTTAGGAGAGACAAAGAACTTAGATATGCAAAGTTTTAGCTTTATTTTTATTTCTTTACAGTTCATTAGATATTATGATGAATATGATAATTGTATATTTTTCCTTTTATTATTGTGAACGTCAGGACTATGTTGATTGCTTTTTTTTCCTTTTCAGTAATTTTAACGTATGTCTAGCAATTTGAGTATTTTATGCGGGCTTCCCAAATATCCTTTCTTTGGTATTGTTCGTCTAGTCGTTGAGCTCCTTAGTAGTCCTGAGTTGAACTCAAATTTGTATGGTTCTTTTTTCAAAAGACCATTTCAGACAAATCTGCATGGTTCTCATGTGATTTGACCATTACATATTTACTGTATGGACTTTAAAAGAGACTTTGACCCCTGAGTTTGTTTCGGTGTTTCTTCTCAGGGTAGTCAGCAAGGAAACACCGGCCTCATCTAGTTTAAAAATGACGAAAAAAAAAATTGACGTGTAAAAGTGTTTTTTTTTTAAACCTATTTACAAAATAAATATCATTTATCATTTAACCAAACAACAACAAACAATAGGCAATATTAATTTAATCCACACTAAGTAACCAGCATCCACGATTAGTCCTATAAGTATCTATGCTGATTGAACAGGTACCCCACATGTTCAAAATCTGGGTTTTTGAGCATATCACATTCTATCGACATGAGCGCACTGTTCACACAATTCAAACCTAATTATTGTCACGCCGTGAAACTTGAACACTCCATAATCTTCGATGAAAATAAGAGTAGCGTCAAATAATTAAAACGCATTGATATACGAAACTTCTAGAATTCAAGTACGTCCCAGGCCTGGCAATTTCTAGAAAAGTCCGACATAAAGTACCTACCACTATTATTATTAAATACTATTACTAGATGTATGTATGACTGTGTATAAGTATGTGTGTGTTTGCTTGATGAACTAAATACTGAAATCGAAAGTTAAACAATATCTATCTCAACAATGACCTCTCACTAGTCGGTGAAATCTGACGCAATCCAGCTAGCACGCTGTCGATAACGTTATTGACAATATAATCGAGAGGATATGTCACTGTATTGACTACTGTGCGTTATCTCTTATCAGATTAGATTAGGAAGCAGAGGGTAGACGGAGTGAGGACGGTTGGCTTGATAAATATTGGCGACGGAATTTCTAAGATTAATTCTTTCAAGCTAAGCAATTTAATTTTTTCTTCCGCAGGAGAACCAAATTTACCGATATAGCTCGAAAAATCGCAATTAATAAAGTTCAATTTAATAGTTTTATTTATAACTATCTTCTGCCAATGGCTTCGCCCGCGTGTAAGTCGGTTTCTCCATACAAACTTTGGACCCCCGTTTTATCCCATTAAGGGGTGAATTTTGGAAAATCCGTTCTTAGCGGATGTCTTACATTCTATAAGGAGCCTACCTGCCAAATTTTAAGCTTGTAGGTGTTATAGTTTCTGAGATTTCGTGATTAATCAGTGAGTGGTATTTCGCTTTTTTATATATAGATAGACTAGCTTCTGCCAGCGGCTTCGCCCGCGTGAATATAGGTTTAACCATACAAACTTTGAACCTCCGTTTCATCCCCTTAGGGGAAGAATTTTGAAAAATCCTCTCTTAGTGCTCGCCTAGGTCATAAAAGGAAACCTTGTGCAAAATTTCACGCTCCTAGTCCCAGTAGTTTCGGCTGTGTGTGTTGATATGTCAGTCAGACAGTTTCTCCTTTTATATAAAGATAGATTATGTACCTATAAACTAACATTACGAGTAGATATCAAGAGAATTGTAACTACTAAAACTATGGAATTTCGTCTAAAATGAAGTTTAAATTATTAATACTAGCTGACCCGGCGAACTTCGTACCGCCCAACAGTCAATGAATGTATTGATTACCTTTTAACTAAACTTATTAACCGAATTATAGTATCTTAGCCGTGTGCAGCGCCCCTTAGTGAACTCCATTGCGGGTGACGTAACCTCCAACAAACTTATTATTTGCGGTTGGTACAGGAATCGGGTCTAGGGATCGAACCGCCAAATTAAGTTGGTTCTTTATTGTATATACTTATCCGGGATAAAAAGTACCCAGTGTGGTGCCCAGGATATTAAAGAATAATTGTACCAAGTTTCATCGTAATCCAACCGGTAGTTTTTGCGTGATGCCTGAACAAATAGACAGACAGACAGAGAAAAATTTTTTTTAATCACATTTTTGTGTTCGGTGTCGGGCTAGTAACACCCCCTGCCATTTATTTTTTTGATATTTTCAATGTACAATATTTTCACTTCTACAGATTTGTTATAAGTATAGATTGGATCGTTGCCTCCACAGCATTTAATATTGCACCAACAGTCTCCAAGTGAGATCTCAGTACCTCCCTTGGCCGAGACACACATAGGTAAGCAAGGAGGTATCATATCTCAGCCTCGCACGTTACGGTTTAACGCACTGCCGAGCTGATTTCTAACACTGGACTAGGCACCAAGCTAGGCAATATTATAAATCGGAAAGTGAGGTTGTTGCATTAAGTTTGTTGAGAAAATTTTCCTTGGTTATCTTGGTTTGTCATCTTCACGCAATGTATTACTATCATTTGCTCGATTTCCAGTGTACTCAGTAGCGTAGCGTGGACTAATTTAGACGTGGGCGTAGGCACATCAACGAGACCTTTTTTATTCATAAATTCGAAAACGAGACAGCGGCTGGTGCAACCCAGTGTTCGAGCCTACCAATTATAGAAAAAACACCCTCGTTCCTAAAGAGCCCTTGTACGAGCCCCCTTTGGGTGCAAGGCCGAGGGCGAGGGGCCACTTCGCCCACGGCACAGCAGCTACCAGTATTTTACCAACAGGGAGGGACTGCCTCTTATTTGGTCTCCACAATCCACTTACCGAGTGAAACCGAAAAACTGGCCAAGGTCAACGTGAAATCATGTCTGGAAAGGCAATCTTGGCAAGACGGTATATTGCTGACATGCACTTAATTAACGACTATTTGCGTGAATTTGATTTTTTATTTAGTTATTTTGGTAGGTGCTAAATCAAGTTTATTACCAACCTTTCGAATACCGTAATTAGAGACACGACAGAAAGACAATGAGAGAGCGAACGCCGGCTTTCGAAGGGGATGGAACTCGACATACATTTTCACTGTTTTACATACAACCGCTCTTAGGCTATTATGACGTTATAACACATTTTTCATTAGATATTTTGGAAACACAGTATCTTGTGGATATTATCTAGGCTTCTATTGAAATCGATTTATAAATTTGTGTAAAACTAATCGTACGTATAAATCGAATCACGGGGTGTTAGTAATAGCCTAGATAAACTTAGAAAAGTACATAATTGAAAAATTCGCATTGTACCAATTGCCCGGTTTCGAACCCTCAACATCTAGATTGAGAGGCGAGTGCCTTACCTACTGGACCATCACGAAATTGAGTGTTACTTTAACTTATATGCTATAATATAAAAAATTAATCTCAAATCTTTTCTCGTGTAATATATTCAAATTTATTGTAAACAATTCAATATTTTATTGTCGACCTTGCGATGTATTACGATATGATTCAGCTGTTTATCTGATAAAATTCTGCATATACATATCTGAGAATTTGTCATACTACGTAACTGTCTGGTCTTTGGACTGAATGCTTGAATGAATTTTCCATAAAGTAGCCATTCGACAGCGTTAGACGAAATGAGACATTCTGGCGTTGCACAACCGGTTAATACATTATTAGCTAATTAATTTTAAGTGTTTCTTTTACAGATTTATGCGAGCGGCTGACGCATAATCCCCCCTCCACCATGCAGCTGACGATTTTTTTTTTAGCTCAGTATGATGTAAATTATTTATGGAAAAAGTTTCAATCAGCGTACTATGACTTGTTTATATTCAGCTGACGCGTGATTTACTTATCAGTCATTCGAAATCTATTGAAAAAAGATGGTAACCGATCGGCGTAAAACCATTACCTAAAATGCAACGCTACCTCCCGTACTATCAGTGTGTCGCCCAAGCGTGCATTCGAAACAAGGTGAGTCGCTGTAGTTTTGTTGCAGAAGCGTTAATCGCACATTCATTTGTCGAGCTTACGGAGTATTTCCAGAAGAGTACTGGAAAATGCACAATTATCCGCAGACGGTTGACATAATATTAGGGGTTAAAGTATGAAATTGCCGTTTTTTAAAACGGGTTGCTTTGACTTGATTTTTGGATTTACTTAGAATTATAAGTTCAAATAATATTTATATTAAAGGTACGTTATTCTTTTTCCGAAATTTGGTATTTATTGGATTCTTTGTGTTTTGTATTTTCTGTAATATCGCAGTTCTTATAACTATGAAAGCTAATAAAAAACGTTTTTTTTTTCATATAAAGACTTCTAACGTAGAAACTATGCATTTCAAAGGGCAGGCAATATCAATTACGTATACTTACGACTTTCTTTTAACAAAAGAACTTTGTGCTTTTGGAAATTTTGTCTTGTTGTCGCACTGAGGAGAAAAGTTATTCGTGAGATAAAATTTCCTACGTGAAAGTGATTGAAACGAAAATAGACATCCCATTCATTAGCAGTTTTAAGTCCTTAGACATCATCAATATTGCGTACCGCTTGAGACACATTGTTTCCACGGTAGAACATTACAAGTACTCGGTATTTCTTACAAATTTTGTTACGTATTTTTCCAATCTGTAATTATATTAACATTTACAATAAATTTATCATTTTATCATGTAGATACATATTTATTAATTAGGCAGCTCGATACAATAAGTCTGCAGCACAGTCCAAAATATTTTAATAATTGCTATCTTATCATATTTTTTAACACCTATTTGATCATAATCTGGGAGATTACATTTATTTGGTAAATAAGAAATATATTATTTTGTTATCGGAACTTTAAATACTCTTACTTCCTATTTAAAGATAGTGTGACTTAGTTTTATTATACTGACACAGTAAATATAATATTTAGGTGCTCATGTTTTGACCTATACATAAAAAAGATAGATAAATCGTTTTATACATACGAGAAAAATAACGCAGTGCTCTATGACTGCAGTATTCAATACGAGTCCAATTAAGAATAGGAACGTCAATGCTTTTTTTATTATTGATAAGCTCGCGTTTGACCACTATCTCACCTGATGGTAAGTGATGATGTGGCCGACGATGGAGCAAGCTTGCCTAGAAGTAACCTATTCACTCTTGACTTAAAGACCCCTAGGTTGTAGCTATCAGGGAACACAGACTCCGGCAGGGAATTCCACTATTTAGCTGTACGCATTATGAATGTGTTCCCAAAACGCTGTATACAACTGCTGTCTACAAGGATTGAAACTAGCAAGGCCACCCTTGTTGGCACGTTGGTTTGCAACCATCTGGTCACCCCTTTATGAGAAACATTTATGTAAGTAAGCAAATGCTCTCAACGACGGTGAGCTAGAATTGGAAAATTGAATCATTTCATAATAATGCATAATTGTATCCTTGATGGAAAACCGAGAGGATGATGTAGTCATATTACATCGATCATACAATATTTGTATGGATGTAGAGGAAGGTTAATTGAAAACGAATTCGAAAGTGGGACGAACTAAGCAGAGCGGGTGCTATGAGGACTAGACAACTGATAAACATACTTATATATTTCTAAATACATACATCATCATCATCATCTTCCTGCCCTTGTCCCGTTTTATTTGGGGTCGGCGCAACATGTTTTTTTCTTCCATTCTGCCCTATCACTCGTCATGCTATCATTAACTTCCTTTTCTTTCATATCACTCTTCACACAATCCATCCATCTTTTCTTTGGTCTCCCTCTCCCTCTCCATCCATCCACATGTAAACTCATAACTCTTTTAGTAACATGCGCTTCGTCCCTCCTCTTCACATGACCATACCAAGACAAACGATTCCCTTTCAACTTTTCAGTCACTGGCGCCACTTTCAAACTTCCCCTAATATACTCATTTCTCACTTTATCCATTCTCGTCACACCACACATCCATCTTAACATTCTCATCTCCGCTACGTGCAATTTTTTCTAAATACATACATATTATAGATAAATTACACCCAGACACAGAACAAATATTAGAACTCAATGAAACGAAATTTAAATCTTATATTATAAGTTGGAGGATTATATTTCAAGATAAAATTGCTTGGCTCAATGCTGGTCCAGCTCCACTACCACCGGGGTGTACAAATTGATTAGTTTTGAAACTATTATTATTATTATTATTGTTTAATGTTTTTTTTTTTTTTTAATCTGCAAAATATTATTGTTGTTATTTAGTATTGTATAATGTAGAAGCATTTTTTTTCAAAGTTTGTAAATGTGAGTACCATGGAGCTATTTTATGGTTTTTAGGTTATTATTGGTCCTGTTTGACATAAATGAGCATGGCAGTTGAGAGTTTGTCATGCTCACTCAAATGTCTCACTGATGGTGGCGCGTGTGTTGAATCATTCGGTTCCCTTTAAAATGGTTGAGCTGAGTGGTGCTAATATTCGCGTCAGGTCCGTGAACGGGCGCTGTCAGTTGAGACTGGTCATCTCTTAACTGCCAGTTGCTATTTTAATATCTATATTTAGTTTTTATTTTTACTTTATTGACATTGTTCTCACATGATAGCGACAAGAAACATGTAACAGAGATATTTGTAATTGCAAAACACGATTGAAAAGAGTGTCCATGGAGTTTCTTGCACATTCTTCTCCATAGAGATCTACGCTTTGGAATGTGCAATTAGCATCATTTTTTCTGACTGACTGACTTCTTGACATTTCAAAAGTGCCTGTAAATGGTTTATTTGAAATAAATGCTTTGAATCTGAATTTGAATGATCATGCTCATCACACAAACTTTTGTCCTGGGTGGAAATCGAAACCTCCGATATAGCAATCAGGGCTACTAACTACTAGACCAACAGGCCAGTGTCAGCTATAAACCCTATATAGCTCCATCTCTTTATCAGTTGAGTTCAGGTCGTCAAATGGAGCTGGTAGTAGGGCCTCAGTACACAACCGTCCGCAATACATTTATTTCGTCACTATTATACTTTAGATATCAATAATTGCATAACCTCAGTACAGGAACTGACTAATAAAACTTGATTTTATTGATTTGAACAAGCGATGAATCATTTCTGTTATAATGGCCATTTGTAGTGTAGTGGTAGGTAATCATATTTATTGTAAGGATAATGAATTAATGACTCAGTATGAGACACCTAGAGTTCAATCCACGCACAAATACATGTACACTACACTCATACTCTACATACACATACATAAACTATACATATACATACTATCAGTAAATATATATATAAATAATTATATACTTATATATTTCTTTCTTCATTAATCCACATTTTGGCAATAATTTCTACGCTGTACACTCATTATTATGTTCGTCCACTATTTTTGTGAAGACACTGCCTCCTAAGATACAGGATCTTCCTAGTTTAGGAGTCAGGGTGTTCAAATTAAATTGACTGTTATATTGCTTATATTTTTTTTTGTGCTTACATTTGGTGTCAAATATGTACTTTATAATAAATATGTAAATATTATTATTATTATTATTAATCCTCCTACAGATATAAAAGTGTGAAAGTATGTCTTGATATAATCAGTTAAACCTCAACAGTAGAAGATTTGGATGAAAATATTGTAAGTGAGATGAGAATGTTGAGATGGATGTGTGGTTTGACGAGAATGGATAAAATGAGAAATGAGTAAAGTTAGAGAAAGTTTAAAAGTGGTGCCATGACTGAAAAGTTGAAATTGAATCGTTTGTTTTGTTGGTCATGTGAAGAAGAGGGATGACACGCATGTTACTAAAAGAGTTACGAGTAGATGTGGACGGATGGAGAGGGAGGCCAAAGAAAAGATGGATGGATTGTGTGAGAAGTGATATGAAAGAAAGGGAATTAGAGATAGCGTGACGGGTGACTGGACAGAATGGAGGAAAAAAAATGTAGCACCAGCCCCAAATAACACGGGAAAACGGCAGTAAGATGATGGGTGAAAATTGGAACACAAGTAGTCCACGGCTTGGGTTAGAACAAACAAAGGATACATAAAAGGTAGATGGTTACCGTGGAATATCTTTTGACAAACTTGCAGAGCCACTGGCAATAGGATTTTATAATGACATTAGCAACCCACCCCAGTTTTTTATGGATGTTAGTAATCTTTTAAATTCTTGGCTTCCTCTACTACAATATTTCGACTGGCCTGTTGGTCTAGTGGTTAGTGGCCCTGACTGCTATGCCGGAGGTCGTGGGTTCGATTCCCACCCAGGACAAATGTTTGTGTGATGAGCACGATCATTTGTTGTGTCTGGGTGTAATTTATCTATATATGTATGTATTTAGAAATATATAAGTATGTTTATCAGTTGTCTAGTACCCATTACACAAGCTCTGCTTAGCTTGGGACTAGACGGCGTTGTGTGATAGTTGTGGAATATTATTATATTATATTAAATAATTTAATACATGGATTATACACCTAAATCTTCCTCATGTATCAGACTGACAGATGCTGTGGTGGGGTTTGTTTAAAATGGTAAGGATTTTGCAAGCAAAGAGTATCTGTGCTTGTAAAATGTGGTATATTATTATAATAATACACAAATTTCACACAACGCCATCTAGTTCCAAACTAAGCAGAGCTTGTGCTATGAGTACCAGACAGCTGATAAACATACTTATATATTTCTATATACATACATATTATAGATAAATTACACCCAGACACAGAACACACACAAATGTTCGTATTCATCATACAAACAATTGTTCTGGGTGGAAATCGAACCCACAACCTCCAGCATCAGTCAGGGCCACTGACTACTAGACCAACAGGCCACTGACAATGCATTCAAAAATTACTCAGTTATTATCAGTTAATTTTACTTTATTATAATTACATAATTTTTCAGGAAAAAAATAAGGAAATTAAATATGTTACTCTTAAAATAAGTATGTTACTCTTTCCTTAATTTTGTTTTGAAATTAATCCAATAATATAAAGGTTAAAAGTTCTGTGTGTACATTTGATTTGGATTAAATTTGGTACATGGCTAAACCAAGTCCTGGAATACTCCTTATCACAGGATTAAGTTCCTGTGGGACAACGTACTACTTTCACGGGGACGAAGGCTCTGGGAGCAGTTAGTACCTACTTAATAGAGAATATTTTTATTTTTGCTTAAAATGAAAACCTCAAAAAGTACTGGAACAATTTTAATAATTCTTTCACCAGTAGAATGCTTCTTTATCACTCAGTGACAAAGGCTATAACGGCTATACATTTCTTACAAATAAGAATAGGACTGACTGCCATGTTGTGACGTCACATCATACTGTCAAAGGGTGAGCAAAACAAGATTTTTTTTAAATTCAATTTATTTATGAACTGTGAACGAAAAAAGTTTAATCATAATCCAGTTCTTCAATTTTGCTTATCTCTGAGTTTAAATTTTGCCCAATTTCTTGCGTTTTGACAGTATGACGTGGTGTCACAACATGGTAATCGATCCTATTCTTATTTGGAACGCATTGTATGTTCATCCAGGCGAAGCCAATGGCAGAAGCTAGTATTACATAATTACAATAAAACTGTTGTAATTAAATTGTAATTCTAATTTCAATTCCATGATACTTAGCCTTGGGACCTTACCGGTGTTAAAATGTCAGTCGTGTGAGCGACAGTGTGTGGAGCTATACACCCTTTATGGGGTCCAGTACACAGTCATGCAAGCGTCAATCAAAACCATCAATCATGAATGAAGCTTGACTGACGGAATTTTATCGCCATACATTTTTCGTCATGCAAACGTCAGTCATCGCATTACACGGTAGGTTTTTCGTCAGTCAAGATATTTGACTGTGGCAAAACTGACAGCAAAACCTACTAAGAGCTCGTGGTAGGGCTTAAAAGTTCTAACCAAATTTAGTTACAAAATTTATTATTACACACGACAAGTGTCTTTTTGTTAACCACTTGGAACTTTTTCGTATAAAAAGTTTTCAAAGTCGACTGAATTCGCGCTCTTTCGCGCGTAGCTACTAAGAAATCCGTTTCAATTATTTCGGTTGATATCGAGTTGGTAATAGCATAACAATAGCTAGTTTTTAGTAGAACAATGATCTAGAAGATAAATGCCTATCTAATCGCACAAAAACAATAAACAATAAACTTGGAAATAACAAGAAGTTGAAAATTGTTAAGAAGTATGTACCTAAGTAATGGAATCTTCGGATGCCGGGCATTATGATGAAATAATGATAGCAGTAGCGATATAAGAATTAATTAGAAGTACAATTACGACATCTTTAAGAAAAACTTGAAAGAATTCAAAATGTAATCGACTCACCTTGCGATCCTAAAACTACAATTTTAGCTTCAATAACTTTCATTTTGTACACAAACACAAAAACTTAACAAAAACACGATATAAACTACACTTCACATTGTTTTCTTAACATTTAGACGTATAAATAAACAATAATCTAATTTAACAGCGGATGCGAAACATGCTCCCTTCTTGCCAACTTTTACAAAACTAAATTCAGATAAAGTAAATAAATCAAAAATACTTTCTAAACTGTAGTGATTTGTTCGTGTAGCCATGACAGTCCCAAATCGGTTGGG
This sequence comes from Mythimna pallens, assembly GCA_961205895.1. Classification (NCBI taxonomy): domain Eukaryota; kingdom Metazoa; phylum Arthropoda; class Insecta; order Lepidoptera; family Noctuidae; genus Mythimna; species Mythimna pallens. Next base: position 2,318,607 of record OY540852.1, read on the forward strand.
TTATAGTGTGTTTTATTTACAGCGACATCTATGATTCTATGTAAATATTTTGTACTCTATCAAAATATAATTTTAGTATTTAATATTTTAATGTAGATGGCGTTACTTGTAGTTTTACTAATCAGCAAACAGATGGCGCTGCAAGTATTTAAAGTCTCCAAAAAGAATAGTTTATTATCAGTCCCTAACCCTTCCTTCTACTGGGGCCAAGGGTCTGAACTACTGGGGCCAAGGGTCTGATTCTGAAAGGAAGACTCGGCCCTGGTACGAAAGGCAACGAAGGAACAGGAATGGGTTTTTAATCAGTAAAAGTCTGACACTATCTCCCCCGCCCAAGGGCGGGGGATGTCATTGGATGATTTTACCACCGAAAAAAAAAAAACCCTTCCTTAATTCTGCTCCAGTCATGGAATAGTAAAAATATGGCTCTAGCTAGTCCATAGTTGGGCTCGCTGGATGCCTACTCCACACAGGTTCTTTATGATCAAAAGACCACTGTCCTATCATGAAGATTATGATAGCTCATGACTAATAATGTACCTAAGTATAGTTTTTACTGACATAAAGCATTGATTGCCCACATAATAGACCAGCGTTTATAGCAAAATCAACTAAACAGTTTACGAGTTATATTTTATAGTGATTGCTATAAGATGGGAAAGGGCACTGAGATTGCCGTCATAAAATAATATTTTATACACTACAAGAGTAGACGAGAGTAGTTTATAATTTACGAGGTACTATCAAATTGGTCTTTAATCTATCTTTCATGTGGATGGGTATCATCTGTATCATCGTATAATGCTTCGAAATGAGTTAAATAAAAAATTGGGATTGGAAACAATAGCCATTCAGCACAATTTCCCTAGAAGTGGATGACACAAAACAAAGTATTTTTAACTATCTTGCTATAAAATCCGGGAAATATAGACACAAGTTATTTGCTCTACATATAAGGGCGGAATTCACTAGTGTCACTTGTCTATATTTTTCTTTTGTTATATTTTTACAAGTGACACTAGTGATAGCGCCTAAACACGAATAAGCGAGCCAAACGTTAAAACGCGATTAGTTTTATTGGTGAATTCCGGTCTTAAACGTTTGATATTAAACTGCAGTTAAAGGATTTCCCGATAGACTGCTGTTGGGTTACTAAAAGACATGATTCGTTGTAAAAAATAATTATTGCATGATCACAATGCTTTAATATTAGGTGATGGTCGTATTTTACGACTAGCTTTAGATCATAAAATATTTTTCCACCCAAAAATGACTTCAGTACATATCACCTGAAGAAAAATATATTTTTCCTAAATAATCTGACGAAAATCACTACACCATAGAAAACAACAAGTTAACGAATTCAAATCAATACAAAAGAAGCGGGAAAACCAATCCAATATGGCCGATTTGCGAGCGCTTTCGACCACCATTAAAATATTTGAGAAAGATCGTTTACAATCTTTTGTGTACCAACAATCCTTGACTAATACACTAATTTCGGTAGAAATAAGGACTAAATTTGCTTGTTTTGACGGTAAACATATATTTGCTGTATGTAAGTGCCTGCCACAAGTCAAGTCAGAAATCGGAAAACATTATACAGATTAAATTTGGCCGGAAGTATATAGAGTTCCTGTATTGTATTGTCTATGAAAACTGTAAAGCGTCCTCACGTTACTTGATTACTCCGCGGCCTAGAGATACGGGTAGGCTTTAGTCAGTAAGATTTACCGTGATGAAATTACCAAATAGTACCAATTTAAATTATATTGTTACTTTAACGCGTATCCTTTCGAATACCGTAATTAGAGACACAATAGAAAGACAATGAGACTTTATGTAAAATACCAATATTAGCATTTAAATGATTATGATTATAAAAAGACTGACACTCCCTCTCGTTCCACCCAAAATGAGAGAATTTATGAGTGACTACTGAGATGACGATTAACAAAGAAATAAGTATGGAAGAAGAAGACATGTTGCACTAACACTTGAGTATGGTGAAGCTACTTACTGAATTATCTGGACTCTTGGGAAATGTTGAATTCATTTTATCTTCATAACAAAACATGGTTAGCGTTGGTAATTGTTATATCGTGCTAATAATTACTATGTTAACCATCTTCTGTGGTGAAAGACAAGTCAGTTTGCCATCGAAGACAAGTCAATTTGCCATTTGAAATCGAAGTTACACCGGACAAATTACACCACAAAAAACAATTGATTTTTTTTTAATCCTATACAGCTGGGCAATGGCCTTCTCCAACTTCTTCCAGGTACAAGATTCTCGGTGAACATCAGGATGACGAGTGTACGTCCAAAATCAGTGATTCTATACTACTCACATGAAAGCAATATTCAAGCAATGTGAGTAAAATTTAAAGCAATGTGCTTTTGCTTTAAATTTGACACACATTCCTCACACTGCTAGAAAATTGCTTTCATGTGTATAAAACCACTGTTTTTTGACGTACACATCATTCTGATGTTCTTTGACTTCAGGAAACGCCTTGGTGTAAATGTCTCTCTATACGTTTGGTCGTGATTGCTAAAGTAAAATAAGCAGGCGTTTAAATATAGAATTTTTGTTTTAAAAATGACTTTTAAACCTTTCGCCGCATCTGATTCTGCTTTTTGTACGTTCGAGCACATTGCCGGAAAGTTGCTACGTTAGCGTTTTCATACTTAGATGGTAAGTAATTTGCTTAGATTAAAAATACATCCGTCATTCTGATATCAGACTGGCGGTTCACTAAGTTTTTTAAATAACTATAGTCAGTTTTATACAAGCACATTGCTTTGAATTTGACATACATTCCTCACATTGCTAGAACATTGCATTCATGTGTATAGAATCACTATTTTTTGACGTACACTCGTCATCCTGATGTTCACGATTCTCGAGCTATCTCAAACCAGCCCTGTTGAAGACAGAAAAAAAACCAGAGTAAATTCTTAAAGCTGGTATTAACATCTCTCTAAAATCTCCAAATATACTTAATTCAGTAGCTAAAGAAATCCATATCCTCCGCCGCACTCGTACAATGGGATATTTACATAAAAACACCATACAATCACCATACGGCCGGTTAAAAGTTTGTCAAATTGTCTGTGAACGTGAAGCCTGAGTGGGCCGCTTGGGGATTTAAATCGATTTAATGTTAGTGATAATTAAGATTGGCTAACTATTTCAGGCTGATAGTGTATAGTGAAAGAAATGGTGGTCGGCCTGCTCAAGAGTGGGACAAAATATTTTAGTATTGTTTTGTTAAAATTATAGATTCAACTTGTATTTAATTCGGTTTTAAATACCAAAAGTTTGTAACAAAGAATGGCTTGCTTTTGAACACCAAATTTTGCGGTATTTATTTGTTGGGCTAAAGGAGATTGGGCACTTATAGATTCACTTTTTGACGCGTACGGCCATTTGAGTTATTCTGTAATTCATAACTATTATTTTTACTTAAATTCATTTTAATTAGTATTTAATACAATAAATACGTCATTAGCTCCATTATAGTGAAGCGACACCTTTCTCAGTTATAATCGATCGATTAAATATTAACGTAAATTGTGGGTAAACAAAAATATCTACATTCACAACTAAAAAATATTAAGAGTTGTAATTGTTCTTTTTCTTTAATTATGTTAATATTTCTTTCGTTAAAAACAATTTCTGGGCAAAAATAAAACAATTAAGATATAATCGATAATGTTATAACGCCATAGTCAATTTATGTGTCACAACACTATTCGATGAAATATCAAACAAAATATCGTTTACCGTGTTAACTGCCGGCAAGCCGAGAATATTGTTTTTAGCTTTTATCAACCAACAAATGTAAATTCGTGTGGAGTTGAGTTTTTGGATTCTTTCTCGTTCATTTACTACATCGAGCGATTTGACTCATTTTGTGTGTCGCTGTGAAGTGAATTGTTAGAACGTTTTTACGTCCATGGTGATTTAATCTAGACTTAAAACAATATGTGGCGTTGTGTAATTGTTCTTTTTTATTAGCACACCCACTAGCTAGCCGCGAAATCAGAGAAGCAACTGATTCCATGGCCCAAATGCAGGGTTTCAAAACGAATTGTTTTGAGATGTAACATAACCTCAATACTGAACTTATTTTTATTTTCAAAAACCCCTAAATATATCATTTTGAATTTAACCTTGTTTTAAAGCATGACACTATCCCTTTTTTGTGCTTAATTTTCACTACTACACTGTGTCAAAAGTTGCGCAACCAAGTGCCATAGTAACTTGCCCAATGTCCTTTTTTACGAAACCGGCAAGTTAATATGTTGTAAATGGGTATTGGTATTTTGTCTGATAGCACCATTTCTCATTAGGAAAATAACAATGGAGTTGGGCTACAATGGAGTAGGGCAATGGTAACAATGGGTAGGTTTTCTGATAAGTATCTACCTAAAACACACAAACTCTGACTTTGTTTTTGAGCTTAATAAAATAACTAATATTAAAGAACACACATAATTTACTTATTCGTGACCTATCATGCGTCAAAGCTCATAAGTCCGCTTACCCCCACAAATTACGCGCTTTGAATATCAACGAATACCATAAACAAAGGGTATATATTTTTCCGCGCCGCCAGGCAACGGTAACTGCCCACTCAGCCTAGTGAAACAGATGAAGCAAAAATGTTTATGATACATTAGCCAAATTACGACGGCAAATGTTATCTGTGCTATTTGTTTGTGTTTATCGCGGGAGTTTGGATTTTTAGCTGCTGAAGCGATGTCTAAGCCATGAATACGTGTGACAATTTCGGTATTTTTTGTAAGAATAACATACCTTTTGTGGAAATTTTCGAATTAAATATCAAAGTAGCAAAAAAAAAAATTCAACGATCTTGGTGTACCTAATATGAGAAGCAGGTTTATAGCTACATAGGTAAATTAATAGAATTGATAATAGGCGTAGGCAAAGTGTGTCATCTTTGTGATTGGAACATTTGCATCTGAATCACTGAAATGTTCCGAAACAGTATTAAGTATCATTTGAAACATTTGGAACATCGGCTTAAAAGATACAAACGGAACATTTGGAACAACGGCTCAAAAGATAAAAACACAGACACTAACTATTATGAATTGTGATCTGTTACGTTGCGCCATAAAGACCAACAGTTTTATTTAATTGAATTTTGATTTGAGTAATATTTTAAAGCTGATGTTTTTAGTTCAGATCATTAAAATTTACACTATTTACGTTTTAATTTGAATTTTTAAAATACTACAGTGTGTTACATTGTTCCGATTGTTCCAAATGATGCATTTAAAACATTAGGTACTGCTGTTCTTCGTCCAACTTTCAACGCAACTTTCTCGTCGCTACCAAAAATATCAGACAAAGTAACGCAGCGCTAAAATCGCTGCACAGAACGCAAACAGCAATATGTTAACGTAGTATGTAAGTAATGAGAGTAATTTAGCTAAAAGCCCGCGAAACGCGGCCAAAGTGGTCGTAACAATAAAAGTGGCGATAAATTCGTAACACCGCCATCTAGTAGTCACTAGTTCATGTTGTATTCATGAGTCCGTCGTTAGATGGCGTTAGTCGTGATTTAATTCTGTCCAGCTTTTTATGTGAAATGGAGCGTAGAATTTATTTACTATCGTGTTTTGTTTAATGCTTGTTTATATTTTTATTGCTTTATTTACAAGATGTTTGGGTTTTAGGATAGTAATACAGTCTATTTTTTTATGCTATGTTACACTGCTGGATCATTTTATAATCATTCAATTCCATAAATAATTAAATACGATGTAAAAAGCATTAAAAAAGTAGTTGTTTGATATGTACCGTTTTGTTTACATTACTCAAAAAATATAACGAACACTGATATTTTTTTATTTAAATACCTTCCTATCTGATTTTAGCTTAAAGATACACTGAAAATTATTGACGGGTATAACATGCCCAATTTTCCTTTGCTCCAATATCGAGTCAAAAATTACCGTCAGCCGATTCCTTTATAGCCTTCTTTTCTAGTAGTTTCTAACATCTTATAGACAAAGGTAGTCTAGATATTTCATGATCATATAACATACCATAGGCAACTGAAGTGTGAATGTTCAACGCTTGGAACAGAATGGAATACATGCACGAGGACACAGAACGTTATCTGAATGTAGATATTCCTGTAATGTTAGTATTTTTCAATTAACCTTCTTGGATCCTTTTAGCCTCATTACCCTGGTTAGTTTTTAAACCGAGTGTTTCAGATAAAACTCACTTTTATCGATGCATAAAAAAATTACAAACAATAGTACGTTTTGATACAAGTGCAGAAAGTTTGTCATTGCGACCGAGGCGGAATTCACACGAGTCGTAGGCGAGTGTGTTATGGAGCCGAGGGCTGCGTCAAACGACTTTTTTTAATACGCTTACGAAGCAATAAATAAACGGGGGTTGGCCGGCGACTAGCGGGGGTCGACACTCGCCCAGCCTGATACAATAAATGTAATAACATTGTGGCGGGGCAGAGCATGCGAAATTTTCTGCACTAGTGCAGAAAATAGTCTATTGCGTGCCTAAAAGCGGGTTGTCGAGTAAGTGTATTGAAAATATATTTATTTTTAAGCAGGATTTTTCGAGTGAGTTCAGTGGCACTACTACGGGTACTAAGTATATTAAATATTCGCAAATTGATTCTTAGTGAATGTTGTGTTGTAAAATTGGTGTAGTTTTGTATCACAAGTATCTACGCAGCTGGACAACATGCGGAATCATTGCAATAAGCGCGATTTCGGTAAAATTTAGCTGAAAATGATTGTAGTATTGACTACCTCAGCGAAGCTTGCCGAGAAGCAGAAGTGTTACATCCGCTTTCTAATAGAGCCCAAAATAACTTAAAATGACTGAAAACTGAATAACTACTTTCTAAACTTGACACAGGCTAAACGCATAAAACATGCAGAAGTAAAAAAAAAATAGGTAATTTAAAAATAATACGCATTAAATTACAAAATCAGAAACTGAAGACTCGTAGTGCCAACCTTTGACAGATGAGTAGGTATGTAGGTAAGTACTACGAATGTTGTAGTAACGGCGTTTCGCTACTGTAATATAAATTACAGTTTTACAAAAACTGGTACCTAGCGAAACACCTACTTACTGTCTAATTCATCACGTCTTCATGGTTTTTTTCATCCCAAATTCTCATTCATGGGTAGTCTGAAAGGGAACTCCGGGGTCCTGGAACGCAAGGCAAAGAAGGAACATAGAAGTAGGTTTTAGTCAGTAAAAGTCTGACACGCCCTCGCGTACTAAATTCTCTTATTAAAACACGATATTCCATAAAACAATAAGTCCGATCCATACTTCTCTAGTCGCACCGCAAACGGGCAATCAGCGAGCGATCGCCAACACGACAACACCCCCCCCTCCCCGGCACCCTCTGCTCCCCTTACACCCGCGCGCCCGCCGGCGCTCCTTGATTCCAAATTCAATTTGCACCAATCAACGGCCGCCGTCTTCCCGCCTCTCTGCGACGTGACGAGCTGTTGTTTTTTTAAAAATATTCTCCCAATTGTCTTTGATTGTTTGCGGTTGGTGTAATGTCTTTTGTTATTTTTGGTCAGTTGTTTTTTTTTTGAGATTGCGTTTTTTGATAACGTAATGTTTTTGTGAAACGTTTATTCTCTAATTTTATTTTAAAATGATGAGACAGAGAGATAAATGTAAAATATTAGTATTTAGCTGCGGCTTAAGGTTAGAATGGGAGCCGTACCCCACCACTTGTAATAGTTAAAAAAGCGTTTTCCCAATAAGATCAGGAGTCAGTTTAACGCGATTTGTTTTATTGGTTAATTCCGCCCTTAGTTTATGGTACAAAATCTCTATGAATATTTTTTTTTAAATAATTTTGAGATTGCTAAACTCTTTCTTGACAACGAAATGTTGAGTTCGGAAAAGCTTGAAACGCCGCCGTGTTCGTGGTGAGAATTGCTAGCCGTGCGTGATAATGATGTTCTTTTAAGTTAAAAAGCGGGTGAAAGGGGAGGAAATATACAACTGTACAGGGTTGGCTGTTGGGGCAGGTACCTTACTCCGTTGCAGCTATGAGAAGACTATCTTATAATTGTGTGTAATAACTAACTGCACTCAAAGATTTTGAAAAAAAAATATAAGGCAATAAGATTGGTATGCGTTTATATTGAAAGGGTTAGGAAATAGCATAAAGAGAGTAATAAGTACCTTAATAATAAACAAACAATTTTTTTTTTTAAGTTTTTGATTCTTACACGGAATTCATTGCAGTTTGAGTAGGTTTAAGTAACAGAGAGGTAAAAATATATATGGATCTGTGGTAATTTGTAATTCAAGAGATGCGGGTGATTGATTATAGTATGATTTATGTTTCTAAAAAGTATTAACCTTCATGAAAGATAATAATAATAATTTATTTTCAAGTTAATACAATCCATTATGGTTAGTAAAGACATACACAACTTATAAAATAGTGCTAGTACATATATATCTCTGTCAATTAAATAAATAAATTCAATAAAGCATGTCAATAATAATAAATAAATTACACAATCAAATAACAAATAACGTACACACAACACTACTTCTGGGCACGGTTTGAGGATAACACTTGCGTCCTCGTTCATTGTTTTAATATAAGGCCATCAGTCCTATCTGCTACGGTTTTTAAGAGACTGTTGGCGCTGCCCCGTACCCGCCCCATCAGGGATGCGACACGCTTTCGTACGATAGCATAAAAGTCATCAATACGTGCTTCCGCAAACATCCCCGATGCGCTGCAATGGCGCGGCAGCCTCAACAGTGCCCTGTATGCGTTATTGTATTGGACCCGCAAGGCGCTGTAAGCCCTCTACGTGTTGACTCAACAAATAGACTGCAAGTGAAAAAAGACTGGCAGTATGCCCTAAACAGAGTAGCCTTTACATCCTTTGAACACTTTGCAAATCTACGAACAACATATTAAATAGATAGAATAAAGATAAAGTACCTAGGTAAACCTACACAGTATTCAGAAAAAAAAGCAAAAAAAAAAATGATAAACTAATTTTGTAAAAGGAAACATAAAAAAGAATTGAACTATATAAAAAGAAATACAATTCATCATTTTAAATGTCAAAATGCGCGCGAAACCTAACCGAAAATGGCCGCAACCGAGAGCGGGGTGTCGTTTCAATACCAAATATCAAATATTGATATTCGCTCCTCGATTTTGTATTCTGTTTGAATTCGTAGATACTATTTGCAGTTCTACTTGCTACAGTTTTGCGTCTGTCATCATTGTTTGGCGATCTATAGATCTGTGGGTGTCACAGATTATAGAGGTGGGGGTGTAGATAAGATAGAGATGTTGTATGTGGTGAGTATTTCTTGATGGGAGATGGAAAAACTAAACGAGTACATTATTTTTAAGATTATTTGTAAGATAGTAAGATAGGTGTCTTAATAAACTAGTGCGCCTCACCATCATCGATTGTATCACTCCTTACCATCAGGTGGGATCGCAGTCAAGCATTAGTTTATATCAATTTAAAAAAAAAAACACCGATTGGATAAAACTAGCCTGTAATTTTAATAGGCTTTTCTTTTGAGTAATCACTTTCATAAATAGCTAAGTTACTTCCTTTGATCATGTTAATGTCTAGATCGAGAGAAGCATCTACCTAATCATCTAATCATGACAAAAAAAATGGACCGACAATTTCAAGTTGTTTTAAATATCGCAGCATAATGCTGAGATAGGAGCTTTTTTGGTCTCGCGCAGGTATAAGTATTTACAGATTAGTTACTTTTTATTTTATTGTTGTTTGTCCTGTGCGAGTCACAAATAAATGTTTTTTTTCTTCTTTCTAGCATGTGTGCGTGAGCCCGGTTTTTTACACTGTGCAGCTATGTCTTTGTGTGCGTAAAGTCTATACAGCAAACATATAATGGTATAATCATATAAGAATCATGCAGATTAGTGTCTGAGATGGTCTTTTGAGGAAAGAACCACACAGATTTGAGTGGAGCTGTCCAGTCAGTGCAAGCATTTATCAGTATTCGTGTAGCTCAAATCTCAATGGAAGGCCTATTTCTAGTAATTCTCTTAAAACAGAAGTTAAAAACCTCTGGAACAGTCTCAAGTTATCGACGCTCGTATCGGTGGCTGCAAACAGCGGTAAGTTGTTTAAACAAAAGACATCAATCACTGCGGACACGCCCCTCGTACAAAGCTATAGTGCGGCCGGGGAATCGGGAATTTAATTTTGTGACTACGGTTCGCTCATTTGTTGCAAAATACTTCAAGCTACTAACGCAACTTGTTATGTGCTACGTGTTACACCGCTTGCTACGTGCTGCACCACATGCTACGTGCTAGACCGCTGGCTACGTACTACTCAACTTACTACGTGCTACGCAACTTGCTCCATGCTACGAAACTTGCTACGTGCTACGCAACATTCAACGTGCTACACCGCTTCCTACGTGCCACACAACTTGCTACATGCTACAAAAAACATGCTACGTGGTACGCAACATGCTACGTGCTACACCAAATTAGCTATGTGCTACGCAATTTGCTTCATGCTACGCAGCTTGCTACATGCTACACTGTTAAGTGCTACGCAACTTGCTATGTGCGACACAAAACACGCTACGTGCTATGCAATTTGCTTCGTACTACACCGCTTGCTACGTCCTATGTATTTATCACTAGTTTGTAGCAGCGGTTCCACCCGTGTAATAGTAAAAAAATATGACAAGAGTACATGGAGTTATAGTATTCCGTAATAGTAAGAACATGGTCTTCCTGTGTGCCAGGGACATTCAAATCTGTTTAGTCGTTCAGGCTTGAAAAACAAACAAACTCTTTCGTCATGTTTATAATATTACTGTTCTAGCGACTCATAGACGACGGCTGGCGCTGAAAACAGCGGTGTGACTCTATTCAGTGCATGAGCCCCAGCATTTTGCTGAGCGCTGGCCGTTTTGCGCGGATGTATCGCATAACTCACTCTTTTGTATAGATTTCTTATTTCAAGTAGTATGCCATGTTTGTCGTAAATAAACTCTTTTTCTTTCTTTCTTTCCTTTCTCCTTTCATACCAGCTTCTTGTAGGTATTAGAAATCTTATAATTGTCTGTTTATCTTTACTAAAAATTGCATTTTTTATAAACCCAAACCTTCCGTTCGAATCACTCTGTCTATAGGGGAAAATTGCATGAAAATCCGGTCAGTAGTTTTTTTTTTACATTGATTTAAACTAGTGCTTGACTTCGACCCCACCTGATGGTAAGTATTGATGCAATCATTGATGGTGAGGCGCACTAGTTTATACTGGTTGATATTTATTTATTTATAATAAGCACACCAACAGCACAATCACTTACAATTCAATTAAACTTACACCTAAAATTGGTATTTCAGAAACCATGCAAATAACAGGTATGCATGACATTTACCAAATGAACATTAGAGACAAACACAATAAAAAGTGTGTCGAGAATACCTAAATCTAGAACACTACAAAGACAAAACATACGAAGACGTACATATAGGCAGCGTATGTATGAAGCGAAACTCATGGAGAAGACATCGATAGGGTAATCCTTCAAGTTAGTATATTAGTTTACACTAGTTTTTGAGCTTATCGCAAACAGACACAGTGTGCGTTGTTTTACAGTGTATGTATTTATAAGGAGATTATTATGTACAATTACTCCTTTTGCCAGCTATCTCGACAGCACTATGAATACTCCCCGCTATCCATAACAGGCACCGTGCGAGCGAGACAGCGGTATTCCCCTCTCGCTCTCCGACGGGCACAGAATACTGAGCGGCGGAGTTTTTCCACACCAATTTATACTGCCGACATCACTTCAGAATATAGGGCGACTGTGTGGCAGGGATATGGGGGATAGTCTCGAAATTGTACCAGTAGTGTATTATAATTGTTACTGTACTCTTGGAACACAAAGGGCAACTGCAGGACACTGGTGGGTTTTAAGCAGTAAAAGACTAACATCTCTCTCTCGCCGCCCAGAGCAGGAGAAGTCATTTGATGACTTCACCTTAAAAAAAAAGTGTATAGCCCGCGAAACTACAATTTTCGGAAGTTTCAGATTGCAATTTGCAGCTCTGAATCGGATATAGAATAGCAAAAAATATATGTGAGGTAATACAATACAACATATTCTCTGTTTTTACACAATTATACTCATTAAAACCACTAAGACATAATAATATCTCTCTAACTGGAGAAAAGCTAAAATGTGCCAATTTAATAAAAACTTGATGTTTAACCTTGTCTCTAATGAAAATTTTGTATAGTTTTGTAAATACATATTGTTTCACAACAACCTTCATTCACACTTACCACAAGGAAAACATAAGATTTCATCTATACATATAATCTGCGAGCATCACGTAAAATGTACGAAATCAATGTAGATATTTTTTTTGCATTAAAATTGCGTGTAACTTTATATAATACTTAGGCTTTGTTCCATCGCAATCAGTTAACTATATCGAGAACCTTTGACTGTTAGGCGGTAAGAAGTTCCCCGGATCAGCTAGTTCTTCATAAAATTATACTTGAGCCCGCAACATTTTATTATTTATTAACTGACCCGACAGACGTTGTCCTGTCTTAGCTAGGTATGTATTGTCAAACGAGCGAAACGTCAAATGCGTGAACGTTAAATAGGCATTAAGATTTTTTATTCTTTTTAAAAGTTTCGCACTGTTTTCTTATTTTTTTCTTTTGTAAGAACATTTATTTAGATATTAAGAAAAAAAAAAAAATAGCGGAAATTATCCAGCCGTTCACGCATGAAGATGTGATGAAAGGAAATAGGGATTTATTTTTATATTTAGATTATATTCTTTATTGTAGACACACAGCTTAAAAAAAAACAGGACAAACATTTCACACTTTCTTAAATAAAACTTGTTATATTTTTGTCCGCACTTTTTCCCTCACTACTATGTCACCCTACTACTCCCTCCCTTCCCCCTCGGCTTAATTTAGTGTTGTAAGCGAACCGTTACCGTCGCATGTTATTTAACCGTTTCAACCAGTCGATATACTTTGTGTAGTTGTATTTAGATACATTTGTATCTAGATATATATATATACATATATATATTTATACAATAGTAGTGGCGGTCCAGTAGTAACGGCCCGCTGTTGGCACGTTTGAAAGAGTGATCACACAGGTCGGTTATAGTCAGTAAAAGCCTGACACAATTTTCTCGTTCCACCTTAGAGCGGGAGCAATCATTGGATGATTTCCCATCTAAAAGAAGGTGGTGATGGACCCGTTTTACGAGTAGTGTACGTTGTGCATTCAAACCCTGGCATTATTTTTACCCAACTACGGCAAAGCCAAAGTAGGGTTATGATTTTTACCCGACTACGGCAAAGCCAAAGGAGGGTTATGATTTTTACCCGACTACGGCAAAGCCAAAGGAGGGTTATGATTTTCACCCAACTACAGCAAAGCCAAAGGAGGATTATGATTTTTACCCAACTACGGCAAAGCCAAAGGAGGGTTATGAGTTTTAACCGACTACGGCAAAGTCAAAGGAGGGTTATGATTTTTACCCAACTACGGCAAAGCCAAAGGAGGGTTATGAGTTTTACCCGACTACGGCAAAGTCAAAGGAGGGTTATGATTTTTACCCAACTACGGCAAAGCTAAAGGAGGGTTATGATTTTTACCCAACTACGGCAAAGTCAAAGGAGGGTTATGATTTTTACCCGACTACGGCAATGCCAAAGGAGGGTTATAATTTTTACCCAACTACGGCAAAGCTAAAAGAGGGTTATGATTTTTACCCAACTACGGCAAAGCTAAAGGAGGGTTATGATTTTTACCCGACTACGGCAAAGCCAAAGGAGGGTTATGATTTTTACCCGACTACGGCAAAGCCAAAGGAGGCTTATGATTTTTACCCAACTACGGCAAAGCCAAAGGAGGGTTATGATTTTTACCCGACTACAGCAAAGCCAAAAGAGGGTTATGATTTTTACCCAACTACGGCAAAGCCAAAGGAGGGTTATGATTTTTACCCGACTACAGCAAAGCCAAAAGAGGGTTATGATTTTTACCTAACTACGGCAAAGCCAAAGGAGGGTTATGATTTTTACCCAACTACGGCAAAGCTAAAGGAGGGTTATAATTTTTACCCGACTACAGCAAAGCCAAAAGAGGGTTATGATTTTTACCTAACTACGGCAAAGCCAAAGGAGGGTTATGATTTTTACCCAACTACGGCAAAGCTAAAGGAGGGTTATAATTTTTACCCGACTACAGCAAAGCCAAAAGAGGGTTATGATTTTTACCCAACTACGGCAAAGCCAAAGGAGGGTTATGATTTTTACCCGACTACAGCAAAGCCAAAAGAGGGTTATGATTTTTACCTAACTACGGCAAAGCCAAAGGAGGGTTATGATTTTTACCCAACTACGGCAAAGCTAAAGGAGGGTTATAATTTTTACCCGACTACAGCAAAGCCAAAAGAGGGTTATGATTTTTACCTAACTACGGCAAAGCCAAAGGAGGGTTATGATTTTTACCCAACTACGGCAAAGCTAAAGGAGGGTTATGATTTTTACCCAACTACGGCAAAGCTAAAGGAGGGTTATGATTTTTACCCGACTACGGCAAAGCCAAAGGAGGGTTATGATTTTGACAGGCTATGTATGTATGTGAGTATGTTGATCTGTTCCCTCATAGCTCCTAATCTACTAATCGGAACTCGACATATTGAGGAATCGTTAGAACCGACTTAATTGTCCGCTGAACATAGGCTACGTCACGTGTTACAAAACGATAGGTACCATTTACCAACCGAAACACTATAATAACGTGTTACGACGACTTTTCTTTTTGTTCTGCTCTTGTTTATTTCAGCATCCTGAAAATCTTGGTTCATACTTTTTCAGCGTCGTTTTTCATTCGTAGTCGGTTTTAGATTTTTACTTTTTTTTTTTGTGAAATGAAATGATGACAGAAAACATCGAGAAAAAACCGGCATCATATCGGCACCAACCGGTGTCATAGGATAAAAAATAAAATATAATATTCATAATATAATATAATATTCCACAACTATCACACAACGCTGTCTAGTCCCAAGCTAAGCAGAGCTTGTGTGATGGGTACCAGACAACTGATGAACATACTTATATATTTCTAAATACATACATATTATAGATAAATTACACCCAGACACAGAACAAATGATCGTGCTCATCACTCAAACATTTGTCCTGGGTGGAAATCGAACCCACGACCACCGGCATAGCAGTCAGGGCAACCAACCACTGGACCAACAGGCCAGTAAGATGCAGTTAAAACATCCATTAAGTCGCACTGAAACCGCGTGGTCTCAGTCCCAGCAGTGAGAACATTATAAGGTTGATTAGACTGTACGATTGTAAAAAGACCAAGGTTTGGAAACTTGTTTGAACACGATCTGTCAACTACGGAAACAATTTCAGTCACAAAAAAGATTGAAAAACTGTGAAAAACTAAGAAACTATAAACAATACACCTACTAGTATTATACACCTGTTAGTATTATACACTTCTTAGTATTATTTACCACTTAGTATTATTTACCACTTAGTATTATTTACCTTTTAGTATTATTTACCTCTTCGTATTATTTACCTTTTAGTATTATTTACCTCTTAGTATTATTTACCTTTTAGTATTATTCACCTCTTAGTATTATTTACCTTTTAGTATTATTTACCTCTTAATATTATTTACCTCTTAGTATTATTTACCTTTTAGTATTATTTACCTCTTAGTATTATTTACCTCTTAGTATCATTTACCTCTTAGTATTATTTACCTCTTCGTATTATTTACCTCTTCGTATTATTTACCTTTTAGTATTATTTACCTCTTAGTATTATTTACCTTTTAGTATTATTCACCTCTTAGTATTATTTACCTTTTAGTATTATTTACCTCTTAATATTATTTACCTCTTAGTATTATTTACCTTTTAGTATTATTTACCTCTTAGTATTATTTACCTCTTAGTATCATTTACCTCTTAGTATTATTTACCTCTTCGTATTATTTACCTCTTCGTATTATTTACCTCTTAGTATTATTTACCTCTTAGTATTATTTACCTTTTAGTATTATTTACCTCTTAGTATTATTTACCTTTTGGTATTATTTACCTCTTTGTATTATTTACCTCTTAGTATTATTTACCTCTTAGTATTATACACTTACTAGTAATATACACTACTCTATATTATACAACTCATTGGCGTAGGTATGTAGAGATTATTGTTCATGCCTGATTTTTGTGTGAAGTTATCAGTATTTTTACGTCCATCATAGAATTTCGAATCGATAGACCAATCCTGGGGTGGTCGAGACCACGATACCCAACTCAAAAGAAATATACGTCTAGCCTATGGGTATATTTTTTAGTATTTACTATTTTGTTGAAGAGTTCAAAATGTTTCTTTAGTCAATGACTGTCCGGACTCCACGAAATGACATTGGAGTTGCACACTTGTATTATTTTTTATTCTTTGGGTTTTTACGTACAACTTAGGTACAGTCAGGGGTCAAAAGTGTAGCTCCACCTTACCAATGCTAAAATGTCTACTTTATGGAAGAGTGTCAATGGTCTATGACTGATTTAATTGGTAGCTTAGAATCTAAAGTATTGAATAAACTAGTTGTGGACTATTGAACTTCTACAATAAAGAAATTTTAGACAATTTAGCATTGGTAGAGTGCAACTGCACTTTTGATCCCTGACTGTACATTTGAAACCTTTCAATATGTAGGTACTGGTAAGTCACATAGGAAACTTACATTTTCATTTTTCAACAGTCTCTATTGCTAGTAGAGTGACAAGACAACTTGAGCCAAGAACTAAAAAGATAAATGGTAGGGCAGGGAAAGGTTCATAAATTACACTTCAGTGCAATAAAACGGCAAAGTCCAACATATCAACTATATCTTTATTTATAATTTGCATATAATTTATTATTATTATTATTATTTACGATTATTATTAATTAATATGGTACAGGACTCCACGTAGAAACATATACACTTATCAATAAGGTGACAGCTGTACACTTCAGGCCAGAATAATATACTCATAATTATTTATGTAGCATTGATGTCAACAGTTAAAAGACGTAGGTACTTGCAGAGTTGTTACTATACCAAAATATTTGGAGGATAATATACAGTACAGTGGACCCCCAGTAATCCGGCCCCTGTCTAATCCGGCCCCCCCTGTAATCCGACACGGTCTATTATTTATTATTGAATATTTTTATGATAATATGTTTGTACATTTGTTGGTACACAATTATTTCCTAATGTAAAGATAGTGCATATTTTTTGTAAGTTCTATAGCATTAATGACGTTAATTTTATAATAAAACGTAAGCTCTCTATTGTGTTGTTTAATTTACTAAATTTGACATACATAATGAAGTATGATTTTTACTTCAGAGTACATATATATAATATAAAAAAATCTTATCAAAAAATTCGGACTATAGGGAGTCTTAGGCAGTACTCTATAATCCGACAAATTCGATAGTTCGACACTGCCCTGCAAAATGTTTGTCGGACTCCCGGGGGTCCACTGTAGCTCAGTCAGTTTCTAATATAATCCGAAAAAGTTTTAAAAAATGGTCTGTTCAATATCTTAAAAAAAATCTCTGTTAAACTGATTTAATTGGTCAATTCGGTGTTGGATTGACAAATTAAATGCAATTGGTAGAAGGTTATAACGCATGGATTTTGACTTTCTTCGCCATGTATCTCGTCGTGGTAATGTCTCCATAGAGCGCCTCGTAGAGCGAGCGAGCAGGGAAAGAGTTGAAGGCACCAGGCTATGTGGTAGATCACCAATGAGATGGACAGACCAGATCAAGGCTGCAACTAAGTGCTCAGTTTACGAATGTAACCGGAAAGCTGCAGTTCGCGATGGTTGGCGCCGTGTTACCAAGAAGATCACTCATCGTGATTCACAATGATGACCAAGACCACTCTGGCAAGAGTGTCCGATTAAGAAGAAGAAGAGATGGGAGGATTAGTCTTGCCTGCCAGGCTGCGGGAGTGTTCAAGAGAGTCATTGCGGCCCTGAAATGCAGCTCAAGGAACACAGGTTGGTTTATGTCGCTAAAAGTGTGACATTCGCTCTCGCTCCACCTAGAGCGGGAAGAGATATTTGATAATTTTACAATCTCAAAAAAAATTGTCGGTGTTCGTACCATTAAATTTTTAATTTTTAGACTGAATAATGCCGTTTTTTTCTGAAAAATTAAGTTGGCAGTTGAAATGTTGTTGAGATGAAGTTTCTGAAATGACTGTTTTATTTTGGCCTGAGCTGTACATCTGTTCATATTTTAAGGATTTTTTTAACGCTACGTCTATATTTAGATTTAACTTAGAGTATGGCCATACTATTATATTATTAATTACGTAGATGGTCGATACAAAATGTACCTACATTTTTAACTTAATATAATTCACAGTCTAATATTAATAATTATATATATCTCCGAAAAATTGCAAATGCCGTAAAATTGTAATTTATCGCGAGAAATTGTAAAAATATGTTAGAAATTAATGAATTTGGATGTGATTTATCGTATATATATATATTTTTTTTAATTATTCATCTAATAAAGATTTATTGCTATCATACGGAGTCATATAATATTATTATGTATTACGAAACCGTAAAATAAAGCGATATAATATTTGTACAAATGAAAATATACATATTTATTTATTGATTCTGTAATTATTATTGCACAAAAGCATGGCCAATCTTAAAATTATTTATAATTACTTTTTACAAAATGGCTTACAGGTTAGTAACTTATAAACAATAATACTGATTTGAAAGATGTCTTATTTGTTAGTATTTTACATTATTATAAATAAAAATAACTAAATACTGACTGGTTAACTTACAATAATTAAATAAATTCGTGAAAAAAAAGTTTTATTACTAAATAAAACTTAATACTTGGCAGTTTTATCGTACAATGCGTTCCAAATAATAATAGGATCGATTGCCATGTTGTGACGTCACGTCATACTGTCAAATCGAAAAATTATTATGGTGAGCAAAACAAGAAATTTTTAAAATTTAATTTATTTAAGAACTGTGAACGAAAAAGTTTAATCAGAATCCAGTTCTTGAATTTTGCTCATCTCTGAGTTCTTCAAATTTGCCCAATTTCTTGCGATTTGACAGTATGACATGACGTCACAACATGGCAATCGATCCTATTATTATTTGGAACGCATTGTACGTTAACTTATAATTATGGCAGGTAAAAAAACTAAAAAGTCATAACTACTGGCCAAATAATAATTATTATTCTTATTAATAAATATTTGGTGCATAATTATTATGAATCACACTAACATTCCAAAGGCGAAATTGTATTTATATTTTTACTCCTTCGCGCTTAAACGGCTGAATTGAATGAATTTGGATGAAATTTAGCACATGAATAGACTGTTTTTGTCACAGGAGTATGTCCCCTTGAGTTAACTTTCACGCAAGGATTTTCAGGCGAAGCCGCTGTAAGGAGCTAGCAATAAATATTATTGCCAAATTAAAAACCTCGTGTCAAAACGCCTTGACTGATTTTTATGATTTTTTTGTGTATATTTGGCAGGACGTTTAATGGGTTTTCCACCATTTTTTCTTTGGTAATTTATATTGTATTATTATTAAATTATTATATATAAAATCGAAATACCACTCACTGATTAATCACGAAATCTCAGAAACTATAACACCTACAAACTTAAAATTTGGCAGGTAGGTTCCTTATAGGGTGTAAACATCCGCTAAGAATGGATTTTACAAAACTCCAACCCTAAGGGGGTAAAACGGGGGTTGGAAGTTTGTATGGAGAAACTACTTTTACGCGGGCTAAGCCGCTGGCAGAAGCTAGTACTTAATAATATATAAATCCTTATTTCATATATTACTAGCTGACCAGCCAAACATTATTCTGCCATATATGTAGGTTAAATTATCAAAGAAATATCACGGTTAAAAAAGGAGGGGGATAGGAGGGTGAAAAATACTTAACGGCTTTTTCTCAGACCTATCAAATATACACAAAAAAATTCATAAGAATCGATTAAGCCGTTTCAGAGGAGTTCAGTAACAAACATTGTGACACGCTATTTTTATAATAGGGGTTAAAGTATGAAATTGCTGTTTTTTAAAACGGGTTGCTTTGAAGTGCTGATATGCTTGCTTGCCCTTTGACATGCTTAGTTTTTACGTTAAAAAAAAACGTTTTTTTTTAGCGTTCAGAACTGCTATATTACAGAAAATACAAAACACAAAGAATCCAATAAATACCTAATTTTGGCAAAAAATTATGTCCCTTTAATATAAAGTTTATTTGAACTTATAATCCAAGTCAATCCAAAGATATAACACTACAAAGCAACCCGTTTTAAAAAACAGCAATTTCATATTTTAACCCATAATATATTAGAAGACTAGAAGATTAAAGAACTTAAAATCGGAAACATAGGCTCCACACAATATTATGCACCAAGACTAATACTAAAACTAGATTTGGCCTGCATCAGTCCTTATAATAATTTTAAAATAGCATGTAATCTAATACAATATAATCTGTGTTTTCGGAAAAGTAAATCTAACATAACAGTCATGAATTTTTATCGATCTATTTTTAGAAAAACAAACCATCAAGGTGACATGACGGTATTTTTTTTTTTAATGTTTGAAATCATGTTGAATGACGTCATTTTACACACGTGGACGTTTATAATTACTGTGTTAAACGCCAGTCAAGTGGAGTGAATGGCTAAAATGTCGCATAATACCGCATATGATTTACAATTATAACCAATATTTATTTATGGAATTATAATGATTGAAATTATCAATAGAACCGTCTCAGTTCGTAGCTAAGTCCAAATTGTAGCAAAACAAATGTATATGTTTTTAAAAGTAAAAGAGTTCACGGCTGAGTGGCGCCGACGGGTGGTGTGAATTTTTCTGAACCCTCATTGCCCGTCCAGCCATTGTGACTTGGCTACCGAGATTGGCTTTACTTTGCCATGAAGTTAAAAATAGCTCAGTTGTTTCTTCGATACTTGACGTCATTTAATAAGCTTGTTTATATTATTAGATTACACATTACAATAATTATCATTTACATTATTAATTATGTAGATATTATTATTATTTAACAATAAATGTAGAAATATACACTATGCTTGACTAGGAAGGGTATGCTAACTTAATTTTAATATGTAGTTAACTATAGTATACGTTTTGCTGACGAATCTGGTATTTAAACTAAGCGAGATAGCACAATAAAAAGTCCTTCGATTAAGAAATTTGAGAAAAACGTTTTTGTCCAATAATAAGCACTGTTTTGTTTATAGTTGAAAAAAGAAATGTCTATTTCTTGTAAAAGTCTGAATACTTATATAATTTAAAATCACTATCACTCAATTCCAATACTAAAGAAGCTAACAAATGAATAAAAACGAAAAGTTAATTTAATCTCATACCACGTACGGCCTGAACATATCCATAGGCCGGCTTCCATCTTGATTCATAACGACCAACCCGCGCCTATTTTCCATATTTGAATTAAAATTCGCGGCAGCCATAGCCCTCTCTCTCTCTAAAGCGATAATTCTATCCCTGTCTAGCATAGGTTTGACAGCTGTCAAATCTCCCGCCATTGGAGAGGGTTTTTCTTGTTCGTTTTGTTGTTCCTTTGGTTTTTTTTCTTCAGTCTGTGGTGTGTCCTTGTTTTTGGAGTCTTGTTGAGCTTTTTTTGAACGTTTCCACTTCATTCTTCTGTTTTGGAACCAGATTTTTACCTGAGGACAAAATAAATGTTGAATTAAATCGGGAAAAGAAATTGGCTTCATTTTGTAGATCATTACTGTATCGAATTAGAAATATAAATACGGAAAAAACGACATTTAATACAAAAACGTATATATTTTTTTTTCAATTTGGCCTCATGTTTTAAATGCCTAACTTAAAATTTTCCCTTATACTACAATCCCTAATATAACATAAATATTTACCAATGACATTTTAATATTTCTAACCCCCACGCGCATAAGCCATACAAGGACAAACTCGTATAAATCCAAACAGGTGTAAATATCGTATAAATTTCTAAGAGCCACCCCAAGGGTGTGAGATTAATCTTTAAACCTTCGTAAACCTGCAAAGCCGTAACGTTTACGATTCCACCCTTGTAATCTTAACATACATTTGTAAGCTCAAATCCGCCATGTTGACAGGTGTTGGCGCCAGAACAAATGTCAAAATTGGGCTATTTGTAGTGTCGCTGGGTTGTAAAGTTTGTTTTTAGAATATTATTTTTATTGTGGTGTGCTGTTTTTGTGACTATTTTTAAATTATATGATAAGATTTATTTTATTCATTGTTAGTAGAAAATTTTAAGATGCTCGTAATAAATTAAAATAAAAAATGGGTATAAAAAGTGGGTATGGTTTATTAAAAGTGGGTATTTTTTATTGTGTGCAGGAGTGGAGTTCCCTGCCGGAGTCTGTGTACATACTGATAGCTTCAACCTAGGGTTCTTTAAGTCAAACGTGAATAGGTTACTTTTAAGCAAGCGTGCTCCCTCGTCGACAACATCATCGCTTTCATTGTGAGATAGTGGTCTAGCGTGAGCCTAGCAAGAATAATAAAAAAAACAGTTAGTTTTTTATTTATAGGACTTTTTGGGCGGAATTCACCAATAAAACTAATCGCGTTTTTCGTTTTACTCGCATAATTGCGTTTAGCCGCTGTCACTAGTGTCATTTATCTATATTTTTCTTTTTTGTATTTTTACAAGTGACATTAGTGACAGCGGCTAAACGCGATTATGAGAGCCAATCGTTAAAACGCGATTAGTTTTATTGGTGAATTAGTTTAACCGAGTGATCATTTCACTAACAGCGATCGCTAACAACTACAACTGATGTGACTAACTGAATGTGCTGACATTGTTTGAGGATTTAAAATATCTGTTAGTCTGTTACATTAGTATTTCATAGAATGCATTTGAATGTGATATATTATAAGTATAGCAGTGTCAATAGTAATAATACGTCAGTTAATATTTAAAGTGATTGCGATAAAAGCTTTGATTTTACAGCGTGTTTTGTTTATTGGCTAGTTCACACATACATGTACACGTACGTTCTGTGTGGAGTGTTCATAATACAGTTTTTCAGCTTTCTGCCTCGGTTTTTTTTTGTTTTTTGTTCGATACCATCAAATACATAATAACTTTTTCCACTTGGAGTGAACGGGTGGGACTAAAACCCACCCGTCTTCTTCAGTTGCCTTTTGCGTTTCAGGGCCGCGGTAACTCTTTCGGACAATTCTGTGACCTTAGACGTACCTACAATGCGTTCCATTTAAGAATAGGATCGATTGCCATGTTGTGACGTCACGTCAAGTATGACAGTAGTCAAATCGAAAAAATTGGGTAGGGTGAAAAAACAAGAAATTAAAAAAAAATATAATTTACTAATCGTGAACGAAAAAAGTTTAATCAGAATCCAGTTTTTCAATTTTGTTCATCTCTGCGTTACTGTGTGAAGTGTTTGAGTAGTGGCAAATGGAAGAAGGCGAATTGTTCCTAACAATGAAAATAAGAAAGAAAATAGTTTTTTTTTAAACTAATTATGGCTTAAAACAATACATTTCGCAAATTTATATAAACAATAACGTTTTTACTTCACCTAGATTTAACTAAGACTTAGTAATACAAAGGAAAAAAAAACCCTTTATTGATAAGCAAATAAGTTTTTGCAAACCGTACACTCACCGTTTGACAGATCGAGATTATTGACTTTCCTATTCTCATTTGGAACGCATAGTATATGTTTAAAGTAGTTGTCTAATTTAAAAAGGTTTGCCATTTGTGATTAATTAATAGTTAAAAATCTAGTAGCTACACTTCATTTTTCAACGCATTTGTAGCCTTGAAAAATTGCTACCCGACGCTATCCGGCAAGAAAGCGAATGGACACAATGGTATTCATTTGCGACAATATCATGTCTTATAAAAAATCAAAAACTAAATTAAAATGTCCCTCACCTGAGTCTCAGTAAGCATCAGACTGGTGGCCACCTCGAACCTCTTGGGCCTGGACAGGTACTTGTTCATCCTGAACTGCTTCTCCAGCTCTAGCAGCTGTTGGGACGTGAAGGCTGTGCGCGGTCGTCGAGTCTTGCCGAGCAGAGCGTGCGGGGCACCTGGGGGAAAAAAATATTCATTTATACTTCATGTGGTACAGTGGCGGACTTAATACAACAACGCATTCTCTACCAGTCAACCTTTGGGTTAAAAAAGACAACACTGTGGTAGGTGTGCTTAATACAAAAAATAGATAAGTTTTACAAATTGAATGAATGTGGTACAAATTTCATTTTATAGTATTGTGTTGTTATTTATCAAATAGCTATTAAATATGTATTTTATTTTAATAAACTTATACACCAGTAGGCACAATATCAATATAAATTTCAATTACATACAATAATTATATTTATATATGTTTACCCTAGTCCGTGCGTCACTGCGGGGTGCCAACTGAAAACCAGCGCTGGGTGAGAACGCCTAGCAAATGCTGAGGTGGTCACCCTTTCGGTGCGGGCACGCTCAGCGCACTTTGTACTTTTTTTTTTACTTCGCGTTTATAAGCGTTGTGCTGTGTCTGTCCCGAATAAAAGCATTTCTATTCTATTCTATTCTTATTCTTTAATGAAGTATATTTGCGTAATAAAGAGTTTGGAGACCTGGGCACATCATCATCTCACTAGAGATCAGACATGGGTCTGTTACATCGGGGACAATTTTTACTCGTCTAACCACTGCTTTAATTATAACATCGCCACCAATCCCAACCTGCCATTTTGTGTCAGCGGTTTGGCGAGTTTGGTATATTGCATTTTTTTTAAAATAATTGTTTTTGTACTTATAATATATGTCACGTATAGAGCGTGTTTGAAAAGAAAGAAAAAACATTTTATTTGGCGGAACAAGGCGCAAATTTAGAACTAACAAATTATAAGTATATTATGTGAAAAAATATGCGCCACGTCCGCGCAAACCGGCCGAACGCTCAGCATAATGCCATGACCACACGTAAAATGCGATGAGTCTACGGCGCTGGTTTTCAGCGTGGGCCGGTGACGGTATCGACATAAAGACGTCGGCATGGTATTGCGTGCTAATAGATAGTGTTTCATGTACTGCCACTCAATATATATATATTTTTTTTCTTTAATATTTTTGGATATATGCTGTTTAAACCAACTGCAATAGAGAGCCATGTTTGTACGGCTAGGTTTGCAATAGACACATTGATTGGGTCAGTGTATGACTTTAGATGATAATTTTCAGTACCCTCATCGGAAATCTAGTTACGAGTAAGATTTTCATGGGCAGTCTATTACAACCCACTGTTGGGCTCAGGCCACCTTTTTTTAATTTTATATAAACTAGTGTTTGACTGCGATCCCACCTGATGGTAAGCAGTGATGCAATCGTTGATGGTGAGGCGCACAAGTTGATTAAGAGCCTATTCACTCTTTCTGCCTTTTTACGCACGTAGGTATGTTAAAGCAAGTACACACGGTTTTTCCTACTATCGCACGGCTAACAAGCCGACGGCAAAACTGTAATTTGTATTACGAGAAAAAAAATCAATTTAGCAATTATTACAACACAAAAAGTATTACTGATATTGTATCCTACGCATAATTGTATCATTCTATTCCTAGCCAATCTCAATTAATCAAATAAATAATATAAACATGTACCACTTAACTGTTATTTATTTAACCGAATGTTAATATAACTAATTTATCGCATCAAAAGTTCCGCCGCTAAGCTTATAAAAATGATAATTAACAATTACTCTAACACGAACGCGACATTTGGTGTTGTTTACCCAACACGATAATGTCATGGACGCATCTGTCAAAATTTGGCGCGAACAGCGAACGGCCATGTTTTTTTTTTGGTTGTTTGATTATTGTATTATTTTTATTGGTGGTCTTTTGGGGTGAATGGGATTAGAAGTGGTGGTAATGGTTTGTACCACTTAGCTGAAATAAATAAAAAGCTTTTAGGATGTTTTCTGCTTAAAAAAGTAAATCTGCAAAAGATTAATAGAAAATAGAGTCCGAAATAAAAAAAAAAAAACTGGTAGGTGAAACATCCGTCGGAATAGCTTTGAATTCGATAAAGTGCAGAAGACTGAAGTGGAAATCAGATAGACGAGACAATATTCTCAGAAGTAATCATCATCATCATCATCATTTTAGCCAAAAGACGTCCACTGTTGGACATAGGCCTCCCCCAAGCGTCGCCACAACGACCGATCGTGTGCTTCTCGCATCCACCGCACTCCCGCGACCCTCACCAAGCCGTCGGTCCACCAGGTGGGAGGCCTTCCAACGCTGCGTCTTCCGGTGCGCGGTCGCCACTCTAGAACCTTTCGGCCCCATCGACCATCCATTCTACGAGCAATGTGCCCTGCCCACTGCCACTTTAGTTTGGCGATTCTTCGGGCTATGTCGGCGACCTTGGTTCTCCTGCGGATATCTTCATTCTTTATGTGATCACGCAAGGAAACTCCGAGCATAGCCCTTTCCATTGCCCTTTGGGTGACAGTAAGCCTACTGATGAGGCTGACAGGTAATAGAAAAAAATATTCCGTAGCGTGGAGAGAAGGCTGATTTATAAAATGAAAGTTACCACTTTAATCCCATCACAAAAATTAAATATTATAATCACAAAATAATTTATTTCCATTTGCGCGTCCATTACACGCCCACATAACGTTCAACCAAAAAGAACCCTTTAACTTTTTTCTCTCACACAAAGGGCAAGAGCCAATACTCGTACAGCCAAAATTAAACTTTCAATAACTTATAAATGCATTAAAACCTACATATAGGTACAGAAGATAAATAGAAAATCGTGCTCAAGTGTCGATATGATAAATAAATAGTTTAGTCATGTTGGCTGTACGTGACTTTCCTGTGTCCAAGTTGGGTTGGATTTTAAAAATAATGTGTGGGCTCATCCTGCCTAATTGTTTGTTCTTGTAAAATAAAGATCTAACGACTTTTTTTTGTTTATTGTTTATTTATAATTGGAATTGTAAATTACTATAATTTATTGGTATTTTAACGGTGTTTTTCAATAGCGGTACATGTTCGTGGTACTTTAAGTGTGGGTAAACACAATTCTCTTGGTTTCTGAATCATTAATTTCTTCAAAGCATTGAGCATAGGTAGCCAGCCTTTCGGTATTTTACAGGTTGCATTTTGGAGAGTCTGCGCGGGAACTGCATGACCTGATTCTGCCATCTCATTTCTACCATCGGACAACCCGACGTACGGCGAGTATCCACCCTTACGTTGTTGAAACCTCTACGGTTCGCACTAAGCAATTTGCCTCGTCGTTTATACCGCGTACATCCAAGGACTGGAAGAATTTGCCTGCTGCGGTCTTCCCATCCGATTATAACTTGGGTGTTTTCAAGGCTAGAGTGAATAGGCTCTTAATAAACTATTGCGCCTCATCATCAACGATTGCATGACTGCTTGCCATCAAGGAGGGATCGCAGTCAAGCACTAGTTTATATCAAATAAAAAATAAATAGAAACAAAGTCGCTTTACTACCAGGGCTTTTTTTAAGCGTTTCTGTTTTGTAGAAAGAGACCGCTCCAGATCATGCCCTGTACCAGAACCATTGTTCGAAAGAGCTAACGCGGCTTTTCAGGAGGGTCACAGTCAGTGGAAGTTTGACATTTCATCTCACTCCACCCAGAGCTGTAGAAGTAATTTGGTGACGTCCGACGTAAAAAACAAAAAAAAACATAAGTCAAAAGTCCATAACCTATATCATGAACATACACACACGTACTAACATCGACCGACGTCTGTAAGGAGGTAGTATAAAATAAATCCGTATATTTAGTTGGACATCCCCCTTTAGACTACTGAACGTCTTGTTATTTATACCGAAAGTTGGGACAGCGAGCTGGATGGATAGTAGCTCTACTTTGTGCTTATTGGAATCAACTATCTATAATATCTGTAGAAAAATAATAAAGTTAAATTGTAATGTATTTATTATTATTATATACTTCATTACACACATTAACTTAATTAACACAGGAAATCAACTTAATCATCAAATGGATCGCGTTAAAAGCTTTTTTTTTAATTGATATAAACCAGTGCTTGACTGTGATCTCACCTGGTAATCGAAGCTCGTGGTACGAACTACGGTCTGAACGAAAGAGAAAGATTTAGGGCTGTCAGAGTTTTTTTTTGATGGGAAAATCATCCAATGGCATCCCCCGCTCTTGTGCGGAGCGAGAGATAGTGTCAGACTTTTACTGACTAAAAACCCACTCCTGTTCCTTCGTTGCCTTTCATACCAGTGCCGAGTCTTCCTTTCAGACCCTTGGCCCCAATAGGTTCGACCCTGCTGGGTCCTTAAGGTTTGCTGACATCTCCTTGAGGCGCGCGTGGAACAGTACGCGCCGTCGACGACTTGGGCTCGGTCCTGACGGTTACCAGACGATCGGACGGCGAGCTATCCATTGCTCGCCCGCGCCTACGGTGTTGGTGGCAGCTAGTAGATTAACACATTATTTGCGTGGAATTTATCAAAATGATGATGTAAATGAATGTGGGTGGCGTAGGCGTACAATGCAAGGTAAACTTTGAGTCGCCTACATAACGTTTGTGTAACCATTGTTAAACTACAGTCGTATATGCTAAACTTATGAAACCTTCAATCAAAAATAACAGAATATTCAGTCAGTCAATTAGGTACTTTAATTACTGTTTTTAAGCAACAGTGAGTCAGCATTTTAGATTACACTAGTCTAAAATGCTTTGATAACTTACTAAACAGTTGTATATTTGCATAATAGGGAATATGCATGCAGTTTTCGTATTTGCGTAATTAAATAATTTTAGCTATAGTAAATTCATCAACATCATCATCATCATTTCGGCCAAAAGACGACCACTGCTGGACATAGGCCTCCCCCAAGTGTCGCCACAATGAACGGTCCTGTGCGTCTCGCATCCATCGGACTCCCGCAACCGTTACCAAGTCATCGGTTCACCTTGTAGGAGGCCTTCCAACGCTACGTTTTCCGGTACGTGGTCGCCATCCCAGAACCTTTCGGCCCCAATGGCCATCTGTTCTGCGATCATTTGCCTTTATAATATGCCTTGATTTCAATAGTTTTTCTAGGGACCTTGATATCGACTTGTTTTGCACCAGTGTGGCGACCTTACGACGGCGAATGGCACAGAATTTTTTCTGTGATTAACTTCTCGTTAGTAATTTATTGATTTGTGTGTAGTTCCTTATTATCGATATATATTTTTTCTTATCTATGTGTGGAGGCTCGTAATTAGCTATTTAATAATGTTACAATGTTTATATCATTTTTTCTTCTATTTGTCTGTGAGCGTTCTTTAAAATAAAATAAATAATAATAGTTTAATAACATATTTACATGCTAACTCCGTCGGAAAGCTTCTGCTAAGCTTACAAATTCAAAACTACACACAACACAAAACTAAAACAAATGTAAATAAATTGGATAGATCGCAAGTAGAGCAACTTTCAGAGTGCATCGCTCCCTTGGCAGATTTATGGCTTGAGCAATGAATACGTGTGCTCCTAATCTAACGGGAGAAGGTTACATTTATTGTCGATGGGCAAACGGTCTTTGGTCTATATGTACTCTATGGAAAAGATGGTTGGTTTCTGTTTTTGTGGCGGTTAACATGGAAAATTGATTATGTTTTTAATCTAAATATACAAAAGGAGAAACTGATTGACTGACATACCAACGCAAAACTGAAACTACTGGAATTAGGAGCATAAAATTTTGCACAAAGCATAAAAGTTTCCTTTTATGACGTAGGCGAGCACTAAGAAAGGATTTTTCAAAATTCACCCCCTAAGGGGATGAAACGTGGGTCCAAAGTTTGCATGGAGAAATCTGCTTTTATGTGCACGAAGCCGCAGGCAGAATAAGCTAGGACTCAATGATATCTTAACTTATTGTGTACCTGTTTATAATGTGTTGGTAGGCCCAGCAGTGGGTAAAGTTAAACAACAAAATTACCGACGTATAACTCAGACAGTTACGATAAAATTACTCAAATTCAAAACTGACCGTTCTCTGATCCTTAAACACCACAATATTTTACAGAGTCCCCCTAAAATTATTTACCCAAGAGATATACCATAGACACACACATACAGCTACAAACTCGCCATACCATAGAGCTCGGGGGGCGAGAATCAAATTACGCTGATTGGCGTCTTGCGCTCGACGGAGCGACTTAACGCTATTGTGTATCCGAATTGTGCTAGCTTGGCGATTTGACGAACGTACATTATATATTGTGTTTTGGAGAAGTATGTATTCAAAACGTTGAATCAGGTCTTAAAGTAAAAACATAGACAGTCGTGCTATTCCATAAAAATCATCATTTCAGCCGAAAGACCTCCACTGTTGGACATAGGCCTTCCCTAACTGTCGCCCTAGCAATGTGCCCTGTCCAGTGCCATATAAGAATTTCTAATATATAAAATTCTCGTGTCACAGTTTTCGTTGCCATACTCCTCCGAAACGGCTTGACCGATTTTGATGAAATTTTTTGTGCTTATCCGGTATCTATGAGAATCGGCCAACATCTATTTTTCATCCCCCTAAATGTTAGGGGTAGTCCACCCCTAAATTTATTTTTTATTTTTTATACAACATTTTTAATTTCTATTTTTTAATTATTTATATGGCAAAACAACGTTTGCCGGGTCAGCTAGTAATAATATAATATTCACACAACTATCATATAACGCCGTCTAGTCCCAAGCTAAGTAGAGCTTGTGTTATGAATACTAGACAACTGATAAACATACTTAAATATTTTTAAATACATACATATTATAGATAAACTAGCTTCTGCCAGCGGCTTCGCCCGCGTGAATGTAGGTTTCTCCATATAAACTTTAGAACTCCGTTTCATCGCGTTAGGGGCTAAATTTCGGAAAATCCTTTCTTAGTGCTCGCCTGCGTCATAAAAGGAAGCCTTGTGCAAAATTTCATGATCCTAGTACCAGTAGTTTTGGCTGTGCGTTGATATGTCAGTCAGTCAGTTTCTCCTTTTATATAAATAGATTACACCCAGACACAGAACAAATGATTGTGCTCATCACACAAACATTTGTCCTTGGTAGGAATCGAACCCACGACCTACCGCATAGCAGTCAGGGCCACTAACCACTAGACCAAAAGGCCAGTCAAATAAGTAATATAAGTTTGGCGATTCCTCTATGTCCTGATGCGATCACGCAAGGAGTTTTTTAGCATAGCCCTTTCCATTGCCTTTGCATAGCTAGTATTGCAATTCTAAAAAAATTTAAAGTTGAACCACGCAGTTTCTTGCTAGTTTTTCTTCATAGGAAACGACTAATTGAAATCGTGCACTTGCTTCTAACGTTTTATAAGTGCCCATGTACTTGACTTTGCCGTAAAAACTTGCATAATTGATATTTTGAATACACGATAAGTACGATGAACGTTATAACGCCCCTACAGTCAAATGCGGTAATAGAAACAAAACTTCAAAGGGTATTTTCACGATATTTAAATATTTTTGCAGCATTTAACTATATCAATTTATTAGTGAATTTTTATTCTAAATGTCGATGTTTTGTTAGAAGCCGATATGGTTTCAAAGTGAAAAACCAAACCAAAGTTTTGTTTCTATATCCATGCTTTTCTATTGACCCCGTTTTACGGTACCTCAATTTATTTTTTTATGGCTTTAAAATTGTTAAGTAACTTCTCCCACTATGCGTATAACGAGAGAGACGGTCAGACTTTTACTGACAAAAACCAACTGTGTTCCTTCAGTTGCCATTTGCATTCCAGGGCTATGGTAACTCTTTTGAACAATGTCGGCACAGACAAAACTAGAGAAACTCATGGAAGCATCATATTTTTGGAACCTCATGGCCTGGCACGCGACGATGGTAAGAGACCGGACGGTATGTCTTTATTTCCGTGGAAGATATGCCTAGACCTTTAGTGTGGGACGCTACCTGTGTCTGTGTCGACACTCTTACACCATCCCATCTTCTTAGCTCTTCGTGCTGTGCTGGCGCTACCGCTGCAGCTGCGGAGAACCTCAAGCGGCGGAAATATAACAACCTCGTCGGCAGTTATATTTTTGAGCCGTTTGGGGTTGAAACTCTTGGGCCGTGGGGTCCGAGTGCTCATACGCTTTTTAAAGAACTATACAAACGCTTAGTTGATACTTCACGTGAAAGGGCTGGCTTTTACCTCGATCAGAGATTAAGCATTGCCATACAACCTGGTAATGCCGCCAGACTTTTAGGCACAATTCTAGTCGACAGCGATGCGGAGGAGTTTTTTTTTAGTGCCTTTTCAAAGACAAATCAAAACTACTTTATCGTATACTAGATAACCATGATGCTACTCAAAACCCCATAACATATGACTTGAATGTACTACTTTATTTTTATGGGACACCCTTTCTAATAGATAGGGTCGAGCATAACTTTGGCATGTGGAGTGCGTGTCGACCCTAATTTGGTACCAAATTGATCCTATTATTGTAGTGTTATTTTGGCAGTTTCGCGCTTGGGCAAGTGACTATGGTTTAGAGGGGTGACTTTGATTGCTATGGTTTCACTTCTAATCGTTTTTTTGTTAATTATTTTTTTTGTTTCATCATTTTAGCCAAAATATGTCTACTGTTGGACATTGGGGGAGGCTCAAGTGTCGCCAGAACGACCAATCCTGTGCGTCTCCCATCCATCACCGCGACCTTGCGAGATCACATCAGAAATGAAGATATCCACAGAAGAACCAAGGTAAACGACCAATTCGGAACCGTGCACTAGCTTCTGACGTTTTATAAGTGCCCATGTAGGCCTATGTGAAATATATATTTTTTAACTTTGAATGTTGAATTTTGACATAGTTGGAATATTCGCCAAATTTAAGTGGCAGTTGGCGGGGCACATTGCTCGCAGATTTATTTATTTGTTTGGGAATATATTGTGCTAGCTATCAAGAAACACAATATATTACAACCATACCATACCATATAACCATATTGTGTTTGCTACAACCTAAAAGTCTTTAAGTCAAGAGTGAATAGGTTACTTTTAGCAAGCGTGAACCACATCATCGCTTATCATCAGGTGATATAGTGGTCAAACGCGAGCCTATCAATAACCCTTGACTTAAAGACCACTAGGTTGTATCTATCAGGGAACACAGACTCCGGCAGGGAATTCCAATCCTTAGCTGTACGCATAATGGATTTCTCACCTTTGCTGTGGTCTTCTAACAATGACTGGCTTGTTAGTCGAGTGGCCCTGACTGCTACGCCGGAGGTCGTGGGTTCGATTCCCACCCAGGACAAATGTTTGTGTGATGAGCACGATTATTTGTTCTGTGTCTGGGTGTAATTTATCTATATGTATGTTTTTAAAAATATATAAGTATGTTTATCAGTTGTCTAGTACTCATAACACAAGCTCTGCTTTGCTTGGGACTAGACGGCGTTGTGTGATAGTTGTGTGAATATATATTATGTAATTATATTTATATTGTAATCTTATTCAAGACATATTAATCTAATTCCTCTGCCCACCCTCAAATTAAAACAAACAACGAATATAAATAAAATTAATTGCTACAAACTAATCATATGTCGCTAGTCACCACTTATTATCTGTATCATAACATTATCACCTTTATTTACAAACATTAAGTTACATTTTAGCGTGACACATTTTGGTACACTCTACCCTTAGATATTGTAAGCAATTTTCAATCTTATTTCTTAAAGTTAAGGTTGAATTTATATCAGCAAGGTTTAACTAGGGGAGTGTGTATAGGGTGATCACAATTAGCTGTATAGTAATTTAATTTGTTTATTTTTATATTCACAATCACAAATGGCGATATTTCGGTGATTGTTAAAATGGTGATTAGTGATTTAAATGTGTTGAGTTTTAAATTGTGATTGGGGTGGTAATTATTTTATTAATGGCGCAGTGGTGGAGAGCCTGGCTTTTTACGTTACTGTCGTAGGTTTGACACGTACCAAGAATAAATTTTACAGACGGAAATCGAAATAACAGTTTCTTATTAAAAAGCCGGTCATTTTGGGCTAGTACCTTTAGTTATTGACCTTTTTTTTGAACGTCGATTCCGTTTGAGCACTCCTCTCTTTTCTATGGATAATGCATTCCACAAACGAGCTGCTTGTATCATGAAAGATAAATCAAAGAACGAAATAAAATGAGCATTCTGACGTTCTAAGTGACAGAAAGTCACTTTGACCGGCCTGTTGGTCTAGTGGTTAGTGGCCCTGACTGCTATGCCGGAGGTCGTGGGTTCGATTCCCACCCAGGACAAATGTTTGTGTGTTGAGCACGATCATTTGTTCTGTGTCTAAATGTAATTTATCTATAATATGTATGTATTTAGAAATATATAAGTATGTTTATCAGTTGTTTAGTACTCATAACACAAGCTCTGCTTAGCTTGAGACTAAACGGCATTGTGTGATAGTTGTGGAATATTATATATTATTTAATTTTTATTTTTGTTGTGTGCCTTGCGTTGTGATAAAATAAATTCATTTTCTTTCTTTATTCACTATTATTTTGAACGTCGATACCGTTTGAGCACTCCTCTCTTTTCTATGGATAATGTTTTCCGCAAACGAGCTGCTTGTTTCATGAATTATATAACAAAGAACGAATTAGAATGCACTATATTGATTCACGAACATTCTGACGTTGTAAGTGACAGAAAGCTGGTGAAGTGAGCCCTGGATTTGTGAGAAACCTTTCTCGACAATATTGTATTAATAATAATAATATTCCACAACTTTCACACAGCGCCATCTATTTCCAAACTAAGCAGAGCTTGAGCTGTGAGTACTAGACAACCGATAAACATAATTATACATATATATCTAAATACATACAATATATTAGAGATGAATTACACCCAGACACAGAACAAATGATCGTGCTCATCGCACAAACATTGTCCAGGGTAGAAATCGAACCCACGACCTCCGGCATAGCAGTCAGGACCACCATCCACTAGACCAACAGGCCAGTCAAATATTAATCTATGTATAATATTACGATGTATGTGTGTAACCTGTGTTCTTTTTCTCTTACTAGCTCCATACTTATTAATTAATCGTATAAATTCTAATATTATAATGTATTATTTTAATTATAATTTTATAAGTTATCATTTTATTTATTGCCTTTTTATGTCACTCTAATTGTATAATTCATCATTTTAATTCAAATTGTATTTTGACACTAATTGAAACCTAGTATATGTTCATGCAGTGGTCTCCTGGAACTAAAGGAGCACACGCTAAAGGACCGCTCGTACTATTTGTGATTTATAATGTGGTTACTGTGTATTACATACTTTGTTGGAGATGCAATTAAATAAAAAAGTAAATTGGAAAAGAAAGAAAGAAAGAAAAAACGTTTATTCGTACCTCACACATACAGTAGAATACATTGAAATTAAAATATAGTAGAATTAAGTATAAAAATAACTGTATGATCTGTGCAAGGCCAAAAAGGCTAACTTAGCATATTTTTTTTTTTTTTAAGGTGGGAAAATCATCTAATGACAAATCCCGCTCTTGGGTGGAGCGAGAGATGGTGTCAGACTTTTACTGACTAAAAACCCACTCCTGTTCCCTCTTTGCCTTCATCCCGTGGCCCCGGGCTTCGCTTTCACACTACCCGTGGCCCCAGTAGGCTTTGACCCTGCTGGACCCCTACGATTTCGCTGTCATCTCCTTGAGGCGCGCGTGGAAAACTACACGCCGTCAACAACTTGAGCTCGGTCCGGACGGTTACCGGACGATCGAACGGCGAGCCACCCATTGCTCGCCGTCCGCAAGCCCGCGAACTTAGCATATGCTGCGATATTAAAAACGATAAATAACGCAGCACTGGTAAATTACTGAAAAAATTTCAATCAAAGCAATTTAAAACCTTCACAAACCCTTCAAAACACACGTTCCACCATAAAATAACCCAGCCTACAATCAAAAGCCCACATAAAATAATTTACATCAAATGAAATCAGCTTCAAACAATGCACGTCTCAGAAATAGGCACTGTCTGTAATGCGCATGCGTAAGGTAGACACGCCCACTTAATATATCCTCCCCCTTGTGGCTTATGGTGGGTATATGTAGATGGGCCTTTCTTAAAAATTGTGGGGAGATCAGATCTTAAGTGGTGAACAAGGTATTTTCTGTGCACGAGTGCATTTGGTCTACAAATGGGAGTTTTTGGCAGGATTTTTTAAGTTCAGGGCTGTTTTTAGGGATCCATACCTTAAAAGGAAAATATGCGGTCACTTGAAGCTGTGAAAAAAATCAAACTTTTAAGTTAATGAAAAAAAAAGATACGGTCGTTTATGTCGCAAAAAAAAGTGTATTTCGACACTCACAAGTGAATCAAAATTCATAGGGTACTTCCCGTTGACCTAAAGTAAGTTTAAGCAAGGTCTCATAGCATAAGTATAGGGAAAAAAAAATGTTTTTCATTGGTAAGTTTGTACGGAACCCTCAGTGCGCGAGTCCGACTCGCACTTGCCCAGTTTTTTTCTTTTTTATATGATATAATCTAGTCTAGTGCTTGACTGCGACCCCACCTGATGGTAAGCAGTGATGCAATCGTTGATGGTGAAGCGCACTAGTTTATTAAAAGCTTATTCACTTTGGCCTTGAAGACATCTAGATTATAATTGGACGGGAAGACCGCAGCAGACAAATTGTTCCAGTCCTTCGATGTACGCGTTAATTAATCGTAAATTGATTCCTACTGGATATTGTGATGTAAAATTGATGTAGTTTTGTATCTCAAGTGTCTGCACAACTGGACAATACGAGGAATCATTGAAACAGGCACGATCTCGGTAAAATGGAACTGAGATTTTTATTGTAGCTACCTCAGCGAAGCTTGCCGAAAAGGCTGACTCAATACATTTGCTGCCAAATATTGTAAAAAACACTATTGAGATAATCCGAATTCTAATAAAAACAAACTGATTGGACTGCATATGAAAACACTTAAGCAAAAAAAAAAAAAATATATAGAAAAAAAGATTTACAAATGAACCTTCATCTTCAAAAGACTTTTCCAAAATTGATTCTAATAAAAATGAGGCGATGAATGCGAGACGCACAGAACCGTTCGTTGTTGCGACACTTGGGGAAGGCCTATGTCCAACAGTGGACGTCCTTCGGCTGAAATGATGACGATGATGATGAAACAAAATTGTAATAAATGGAATCACAAATACTTATATTTAAAACTAACTTCTGTCAGTCGTTGCATTCGCGTGGAAGTAGAAAATATATGCCTATATCACTCAGTGATAATACTCAGTCTTAGTCTTCTTCTACAACCTGAGTCTAGAGTGAATAGGTTACTATTAGAGAAGTGTGGTCCATTGTTGACCACATCGTCCATCGCTTACAATCAGGTGACATATCAGTCCAACTCAAGCCTGTCAATAATAATAATAAAAATAATTGCACGGTTGGATCAAGAGCCTGATACAGAAGGCAGTACTCCTCGATACGGCTCGCATCGTGAGGAGGTTCCTGTCTCTGGAGCCCTAACCACCGGTAGCTTGGACCCTGTCTCGATACCGGCGGACTACTATTTTTTATATTTTTAAATGTTTTTTTTTTCTATATGATTTTGTTAAAAAGGAATATTTAAAAATTTAATTAATATGTATAATGAATGAATAAAGAAAATAAAAATAGTAATGAGAAAGTTATCGAAGCCAAAATTTTACTCCAATCAAGCTTAATATCAAGCAAGCTTAACCAGTGGAAACCTCGTCCAATATGGCGCATATCAAAAGAGCAGCTAAATAGATTCTTTACATAAACTGTGAATTTTGCCCGAGCGTTGTAGTGATGGGGATGTGTCGATGATACAGGTTTTAATGAATAAAACAAAAAAGAAAATGAACAATTTTGCGGATGTACATTTAAATGTAAAACTAATTAAACTATTTTTTTTTTTGAGTCTTGCAATAACTTTTCGCGCTCTAAGATGGGGCGAAAAGGCGTGTTAGAATTTTACTGTCTTTCGGTTGCGCTTTGCGTTTCAGGGTAACGGTAACTTATTCAAAAAATCCTGCGAAATTAATTATTTATATATACTTACATTATTTTATTAATTTTTTTTTAAAGGGCGGTATAAAGATGTATCGACAGATGCACATCGCGACTGTGACATGAAGGCTCCCACCCTGCATAATGTGGTACCATTGGGGGACCAAAATAACAGCACAACACTCATTTTCAGTTATCAACTAAAATATTCACTAGGTTGAAAAGAAAAAAGAAAAGAAATGTATTTATTTTGTCACAACGCAAGGCACACAAACAATATATGTAAACACAAAACCAAACAAACGAGAACCAATAAAAATTAAATATATATATATATATAATTGTGTGCCTCACGGCTGCGCCAAAATAGGTCCAGTTCAGCATGATTGCCAGACAACTAGTGCCTGACGCTGGTTTTCAACTGAACCTGAGGTTGTGACGTAACGGACGCAAAACAGTTTTACAGTGATAATCATCATCATAGAATGTTATATAGTCATAAGATAATATATGTGTTTGTATATAGTGTGATGTGAAGCAAATAAGTAATAGCGTTAGAGGTGATTGATATATTGTAAATATACTTATTAAATAAAAATGGTGCAAATTAGTAGGTACCTATTTTATTATACCTAAAGGAGGACGAGAAATATATTTAGTAGAGTTCTAGGGCTGCGGAATTCTCAACGAAACCCTGGAACACAAAGGGCAACCGAAGGAATACTTTTGCACAAATATTATTTCCATGCTATTGATTCACTATCTAAACACTATCACACACATACACAACGTATGTGTATGATTAAATTCAATACGACAGACCAGGCCTAGTAAGTTTTAAAACGAGAAAAAGTAGGAATTCGTCGGTTCCCTTCAAAATAGTTGAGCTGAGTGGTGTTAATATTAGCGTCATGTTCGTGAACAGGCGCTGTCAGTTGAGACTGGTTATCTCTTAGCTGCCAGTTGCTATTTTAATATCTATATTTAGTTTTTATTTTTACTTTATTTACATTGTTCTCACATGATAACGACATGAAACATGTAACAGAGATATTTGTAATTACAAAACATGATTGAAAAGAGTGTCCATGGAGTTTCTTGCACATTCTTCTCCATAGAAATCTACACTTTGGAATGTGCAATTAGCTTAATTTTTTTTTCTGACTGATTGACTTCTTGACATTTCAAAAGTGCCTTTATATGGTTTATTGGAAATAAATGTGTTTTAATCTTTTGAATCTTTGAATCTTTGAATGATTCCATTTGTAGCTATAACGCCTACAATTGTTATCAACTAGCTTCTACCTGTAGCTTCGCCCGTGTGAATTAAGAAAATATAATATAACCTGTTTCACTCAGTGATAGATTGGCATTTTAATAGTGAAAGAATTTAAAGAATCCGTCTAGTTGTTTTTGAGTTTATTATTATAAACAAAAAAATAAATCTCCTTGTAATATTAGTATAGATAATCAGATGTTTTTTTTAAGTTTCCTAAAATTAACAAAATATAAACTAAATCTATCGACATCGATACCACCCCCTCACTCACACACGGGGATCTAATTTGGCAAGGGCTGGGCTTTGTTTGTGAGAACAAATTGGTGCCAGATAATTGGCTTAAAGTCCCCCGGAGGGATGGAGGACCGGAGGACTCAGTGGGCGCGAGGGACTCACGCTTGTGATGATTAGTTTGCTTTTTAAAAGCTATTTAGTATGAAGTAATCATTATTAGTTTTTTTGTTGGTGTTCCTACAATAAAGAAAGCTTAAGGGCTTTATCACACTAGCGGTTTGCGAGCGGCTGCGGGGGCACGCAACGAATGGGTCGCCGCGGCTGCACAGCGAAGACGTCGCGGACGCGGGAGGCGTGTTAGTCTTTTACTGACTAAAACTAGGTAAGGATCAGTTTTCCGCACTAGTGCGGAAAAGTGCGCCATCTCGCCCTCACCACAACTTATTATATTTATCGTACCAAGCTGGGTGCTATGCGATCCCTACGAGGCGCCGGTCTTCACCTGTTTATTTATTTTTCCGTAATTGTATTGTAAAACGTCATTTAATACATGTGGAAATTTGTCACTGCAGCACTCGGCTCCATAACACACTATCATTCCGCTTCGACCGCTATCTATGACAAAGTTTCTCAACTTGTATCGAAATAAATATTTTATAAATAAATACTATTAAAAAAATATACATTCGGAAAATATACATCAAAAGAATTAAATATAAAATGATCGCCACCACTGGAGCCACACCCCATGAACAAATTGCGCTCTAGCCGGCACTGTTGATTTTTAAATGAACTTCTGAAGCGGCATGTTAAGATTTATCTACTAATTACATAATTACGCAGTTAATTAGACTATGTGATGTGTACGACGCTGTATGTTTTAATGTGTTTAATTTATTTAAAAAGGTTTATGGAGAAGAGCGGGTATTTTAATTTTTCAAGGCAATTTGAATATTTTCTGCGGCCTACCCAAATGTTCTTAATCAAAATAATTATAAACTAAAATAATAATAATATTCCACAACTATCACACAACACCGTTTAGTCCCAAACTAAGCAGAGCTTGTGTTAAGGGTACTAGACAACTGATGCGTACTTATATATTTCTAAACAAAAAAAATGAAAATAAAGAATAAAAAATAATATATTATTTATTATTATTAATATTTTTTTTATTTTGTTTTTATTTATTATTTTTGATTAAAATGAAAGAATAACAGTTATTGTGTAGAGTGGATTTGACCATTACATATTTACTGTATGGACTTTAAAAGAGACTTTGACCCCTGAGTTGGTTTCGGTGTTTCTTCTCAGAGTAGTCAGCTAGGAAACACCGGCCTCATCTAGTTTAAACTGACGAAAAAAAATATTGACGTGTAAAAAAGTTTTTTTTAAAGCTACCTATTTTCAAAATACATAATTATCATTTATCAAGTTTGTTTTAAATGTTTTTCGTTTATTTCAACAGTCCCATGCGATTGCTAGCCATCGTAGGCGTAGGCTAGCGGACGGCGAGTGATGGGTAGCTCGTTGTCTGTAAAGGACCAGACGCAAGTCGATAGTGTAGTGGATCGAAGCCCATATTATTTGCGTACAATTAGTATAACTAATTAAAAAAAAAACGCTGCCTAAGTGTATTTAAGTAAAATTTCAGTACTTGAATTATGATTGTATCGTACTTTTCTAACTGGAGTGTATTAAGGTTTGTTTTTTTTTTTATGGGAAATCATCCAATGACTTCTCCTGTTCTAAGGCGGAGCGGGAAGGCGTGTAAGACTTTTACTGGCTAAATCCACTCCTATGTTTCTTCTTTGCTTTGCGTTGTCTATGGCCCCAGTAGGCTTCGGCCCTGCTAGGCCCCTATGGTTTTGCTGACATCTCTTTGAGGCGCGCGTGGAACACTTAGCGCTGTCGACGACTCGGGCTCGGTCCAGACGATTACCGGACGGCCGGACGGCGATCTACCCATTACTCGTCGCCCGTAAGCCCTAGGCTAGGGGAATGTATAAGGTTGTTCCTTATACACCCATTATGCCTACCCATTAGCCAAAACAAGGTCGATATGTTATTAAA
The DNA here is from genome assembly GCA_961205895.1 of Mythimna pallens. Taxonomy (NCBI): domain Eukaryota; kingdom Metazoa; phylum Arthropoda; class Insecta; order Lepidoptera; family Noctuidae; genus Mythimna; species Mythimna pallens. The sequence goes on from OY540852.1 coordinate 2,360,557, forward strand.
CATAACAAAACAAAACTCTTACAAATAATATATTATAATATATAATTCTACAACTATACTGTAAGTATGGCAAGCAATGGATTAATAAATAAATAAATAGTAAATAACTACCACACAACGCCGTCTAGTCTGAAGCTAAGCAGAGCTTGTGTTATGAGTACTAGACAACTTATAAACATACTTGTATATTTCTAAATATATATTAAAGCTAAATTACACCCAGACACAGAACAAATGATCGTGCTCATCACTTTGTGTGATGAGCACGATCATTTGTTCGTTTGTCCTGTGTGGGAATCGAATCCACGACCTCCGGCATAGCAGCCAGAGCCACTAACCACTAGACCAACAGGCCAGTCAAAGAAATTACGCTAAAAATCACACATCACTACAAAAAAGGTCATAATCTATCTTCCACCTAAAAAGGTTAAGTAGGGGTGACCCTAACTAAGTAGGGTGGCGACACTGGCAAGTTTATTGCCACCCCATATGGCAGCGAGCGGTACCTGTTAGCAATCACATAATTGAATGATTTTTATTGCCGGGCAAAGTCGGGATGCTGAGCTAATCTTGCGTTAAATGTATGGTTTAAATTGTGGGGTTGGCGCACCACTGGGTCCGGAGTTTAGTCATTGGGAATTAGTTTTGTGTGTTAGATTTGGAATATTTAAATTAGTGTTTAAGATCCGTAACAAGGTGTGAAATGACGAATAGAAATGTTGGCGTTGATTATACGATCGTAGACAAGGGAAGCTGCATAGCTTGTGTTGAAGGTAAGCAAGCCCGAAAACCTTCTTCTTTTTTACAGACCTGTTGGTCTAGTGGTTAGTGGCCCTGAATGCTATGCCGGAGGTCGTGGGTTCGATTCCCACCCAGAACAAATGGTTGTGTGATGAGCACGATCATTTGTTCTGTATCTGGGTGTAATTTATCTATAATATGTATGTATTTTTAAATATATAAGTACGTTTATCAGTTGTCTAGTACCCATAACACAAGCTCTGCTTAGCTTGGGACTAGGCGGCGTTGTGTGTTAGTTGTGGAATATTATTATATTATATTATTATATCTTTTAAGAAAGTTAAGTATGAAAAGGCAACAAAGATGTTGGAGTTGTTCATTCGGACCTATGTGGACCGATAGTCAGAGTGCACGTCAATTGGCACTTAATCCAGTCCACCATAATCGGAACAAACATATTGACGTGAGATTCCATTTTATAAGGGAAAAATTAAACAACAAGGTCGTCAATTTGATGTACATGCCAAGTGAGGAGCTACCGGCTGATGCCTAAACTAAGCCTTTAGGCCCTGTAAAGTTCAAAACTTGTATAATAAATATTTTCTGATAATTGATAAATGATATTTATTTTGTAAATAGGTTTAAAAAAACACTGTACTTAACACTCACAGTACTTAATTGTTAATTGATGTTTACTTTTCATATTTAGATAGAATTTAGATTAAGGGGGCATATTGTAGTATGCGAACTATTTATATAAGCGTTTTATTTTTAATCTAAATTCTGACGTTGTAAAAAATCCGGGAAAGTGCGAATCGGACTGGCGCACTGGGGGTTCCTTACCTATGAAAACAGTTCAATTCCCAAATTGAATTACTAAGATTTTTCAGAATCGCAAAAAAAGCGTTTATTGTGACATCATTACAAAACAGTTTTTAGATTTTTTCCTACACTTGTGCTATGAGATCTTGCTTCATGTCAAATTTCATTCTAGGACAACGGGAGGTACCTTATGAATTTTCTCCTTGAGAGTGTCGAAATATAAGTTTGGTTTTTCACAGCTTCAAGGGACCGTAGACCTGAGTATATGGTTTTAATTCCAGCTCGATACCTCCACGCGTTCCCGAGATAAAGGGTCTTGACAGACAGACAGACAGACTGACGGACAACAAAGTGATCCTATAAGGGTTCCGTTTTTTCCTTTTGAGGTATGGAACCCTAAAAAAAATTGTTGCTAAAAATCATACATGTATTATAGCTCGCCTGCATTATTTTGCCGCGCATCACTACTATCGACGCGAACCATAGGTTTAGCATTCCTGTCTTTAACATTTCCTTCAGTTACCAATACACGGAACCGCATAATGTATTTATACTCTGTAGGGCATGCATAAGCATAAGCATAAGCATAATGTTTATGCTTATGTCGAAGTTTTTAACGCCCACCTCCAGGAAGGAGACAAAGGAATAGAAAATACGCAATTTCAAGTGTCATTATAGAAAGTCATGACCATAATCTTTATTCGCGCATATTTTTTTTTTACTGGTTACTTTTTAAAAGGGGTTGGCATTTAGGGTAGGTGTCATCACAGGTGGCAGTGTTGACGGTAAATAGTGAGGGTAGTCGACAAACAGGGGTTGATTGACTGCAGTGTAGTTAAGCTGACCTGTCGACAGGTTTGGGTTCGGATGGGTTGGCAGGTTGTGTTGAAATAGCGTGGGTTGTGTTGTGGTGAAAAATTGCTTTAGGTTAATTTCGAGAATTACGAAAATTATCATCTAGCGACCTTTATGATAGATCATGTAATTTCATCTAATTTAAGTGTTATTCCAAGCCTGAAATAAATGAACTAATTATTATTTACTAAATTATAAAAACCCTACTGTAAGTAAAATCTGTATAGAATACCTAAGCAAAGTATAAAATAAATAATATTTCATAGATTACCTACAAGTTTTGGGTATTCTATACATTGCCTAGGTATTGTATAGAATACCGGATTATACAGATTGCCGGTATTATATACATATAATAAAACAGTAAAATGGTTGACCTGCAACCTTGCAACAATTCTCTCACAAATTCTTTTTTTTTTACTTTATCTTTCCTGGATATGTTTTGATCGAAAATGTAATATTGTTGTTAAGTTTTAGTTAACCTTAGTTTTGTGTCGTTGATTATGATGATGATGGCAAAACTCTAATGAGTTTATGATTTGCATCATCTGTATTACATATTATTATTATTTGTATAAATACAGAAAATACATAAATAAAAAAAAAGCCCTATGTATGACAGTTAATAAAGTAAGTATGGTATGAAACTGCAAATAATTAGGAATTTAAACATTCTTTTGATATTTTAAAACTGAACCGTATTAATTAATAACCCTCATTATGCAACAGTTTCATAAATTACTATTGAATAATACTTAGTAGACCAAAAAAATATGACTGGTCTGTTGGTCTAGTGGTTAGTGGCCCTGACTGCTATGCCGGAGGTCGTGGGTTCGATTCCCACCCAGGACAAATGTTTGTGTGATGAGCACGAACATTTGTTCTGTGTATGGGTGTAATTTATCTATAATATATGTATTTAGAAATATATAAGTATGTTTATCAGTTGTCTAGTACTCATAACACAAGCTCTGCTTAGCTTGGGACTAGACGGCGTTGTGTGATAGTTGTGGAATATTATTATTATTATGATATTATAATTTTCCGACCGTATCAAATATTGTTTTAAATATTACGCTAGATAGGATGCATGCGGAGACTGTGGGGAGCTACGGGGGGTGCGGAGACTGGCCGCAGGCGATTCTTATACTGTGCACTAGAAGACGTCAGCCTTAAGCGAATTTAAAATTTAAGTAAAATTTTAGTGTTTAAAATTATAATTGTAACTATTAATTATTAGTATTCATTACAGTTAGTATTAATATATGTACCTAAATATAGATATAAAATACATAAATATTAACTAAACTATACTAAAATCTAACTATGTACATAAATATAATACAAAAACACAAAATACACTCCGGCGTCGAAATACTCCTCCACGTCGCTGTTATCCGGGAATGTGCCCAGAAGACTGGCAGCATTGCCACGTTGAATAATAGTTAGTTAATATTTATGTGTTTTATATCTATATTTAGTTACATATATTAATTGTAACTTAATTTTCTAATTGATGAACACCTTTAAACACCATAAGGATGTACATTATACCAGTTATTACATGTTGTATATCAGGCAAGGATTAACCGCCTAACATCAGGTGTACCATATGCCAAATTCGACAACGGCTAGCACAAAAAAATAAACATTCGTATAATCTAATTCTTATCGATTAATTCGTAAAAACGATGACATATGCGTCAAACATGATTAGCAAGTATTAAACGACCCCTAGAGCAAATAGTGTTAGAGGGGGGAACTTTGACAGGGGGAAGCATTAGTTACGGGTAAATAAAATTAAATAAATTAGCCGGCACTTAGTTTTATGGGGTCATTTGAGTTTAATGGAAGATTTGAAGCCATTTCGATGATTTGAAAATGTGTAATTTGCGTTTAGATCATTGTCATCATCATTTCAGCCGAAAGTCTTAAATCGGTCTACTGTTGGACATAGGCCTCCCCAAGTGTCGCCACAACGAACGGTCTTGTGAGTCTCAAATCCATCGGATATCTGCGACTTTCGGCCCACGCTGAAAACCAGCGCTGTGAGTTCATCGCATAATGCGTGAGGCCACAGCTTTAAGCTGAGCGTTCGGCCGTTTTGCGCGGATGTGACGCATATCTTCCCTATTAATTGATAATGTTTGTTTGCTAGTTTTAAGATTGCGTCATTTCGCGCGAATAAACAGTTTTTCTTTCTTCTTTTTTTCTTCTTCTTCTCACCAGGTCATTGGTTCACCTTGTCCAGCAGATATCAGCAGAAGATCCAAGAACACCGACATAGCCTGAAGAATCGTCAAACTTAAGGCGTCCATTACAAAATAGGTTTTGCTGTCAGTTTTGCCACAGTCAATATTTTGATTGACGAAAAACCTACCGTCTAATTCGATGATTGACGTTTGCATAACGGAAACATAATGTCGATAAAATTCCGTCATTCAAACATCATTCGTGATTGATCGAATTAATTGACACTTGCATGACCGCGTACTGGACGCCTATGTGACAATGGGCAGGGCATATTGCTCGCAGAACAGATAATATCCTAGATTCAGCCAGTGAGTTCGCCATTAACTAGAAAATTATCCTTAGGAAACCTATTCCCGGGATTAAGAGTATCCTCTGTTCTATTTCAGTGTATGGTCAAGCCGTGTGCTGTTCAAAACGGTTTAGCCGTTTGAGCATGACAGATTAGCAAACACACATACTTACATACAAGATTTCGACTCTTAATATTACTGTGATAACAACATATCAAGTTAAACTCCTTCCATCTTAATATGTAATTAACTATCATCAAACAAACTATCATGAATTATTGTTACACAATTATCAATTAATTTGAATTAATTAGCATGACAAGCAAATAAACTGACATGAAATTAATATTTGTTCCGTGCGGGACTCGAACTCACGACATACAACGCAGCAGCCGATCGCTCAACCACTACGCCAACCGTGCTGTTAAGAGCGCCCAACCCGAAATTCGTGATTATGACGTTATTACACATCTTTTTCTCGATATTTTGGAAACACAGATAGCTTATGGATGTTATCTAGTTTTCTATTGAAATCAAAACGTGAATTTGTGTAAAACTAATCCAGTAAAGATTTCACAAAATTTGCTATTTTGTATGAACTTTGGCCCATCATAAATAAAAAATATATCTATGAAAACATTGCTTATTTATCGAGATTCTGAATAACGCTTTTATTTTCAAAAACTTTTAAGGTTTTTATAAAATCACGTTTATATCATGGAACAAATTTTGTAAAACATTCGAGTAAATGACGGAATTACCGAATGACAACAAAGTTTTCAGGCGTTACTCTTTTTTTTTCGCATTGCTTTTTATTAAACATTGCGTTGGATGAAACAACAAGCTTTTAAACCATGCTCACGTTGACGATAGACAAGTGAGGAAGCGCCCTCTTAAATAATAATTGCATGACAAACGAAATGGGGCGATCTAGTTTTGACAGGTGATAAGAACAAAATGTATCATCGATTTAAGATGAAAATAATATTGGTTTCAAAACCAATATATATCAAGATTGACGTGTTATTTGTCAAATCGGGTCTCTGATTGTGACGATAAATGATAAGAATTGTATTTTTCTTGTAAGTATGACAATATGATTAATATTGTTATTTGATAGAAGTTTTTAGTTGTGGATATGCTTTTTAAGGTTATTTTTTGGTGGTCATTAAAGTTTATTAAAAAAAGACATTTTTTATGTATAAAAGTTATTTACATTGGTTTGGTTGAGAGCAGTGGTGGCCCAGTAGTAACGGCCCGACTTATGAGTTGTAGGTCGCGGGTTCAAACCCAGCTAGTCGCATTACTTTGTGTAATTTATTTTGTAGGAAATCGACATGTCCTAGAACCAAAAAATTCGAAGACATGTGACATACACCAACACGTACTGCACCCGCGTGGTGGTTTACGGCCCATTCCCTCTCCTAGAGAGGAGGCCTGAGTCCCAACAGTGGGAACATTAAAAGGCTGATTATGATTATGCTTGGTTCCGTAAATTTTACATGATGCGTGTACAACTAAAAAGACTAACAGAAAAAAAACGAAAAACAGACAAAAATCTCAAAAGTGTTGGAAATGGGTTCTTTTGGTTATTCTATAACACCCTGAATATTTATATTATTTAACCTTTAAATAAATAATTCTAGCCTTTTCCTATCTCGGTGTTTGCAGCTTCCAGTCAAACTGGATGCAGTTGAGTACAGCATTTACCTTGAAGCGACCGCGTATCTGAATTCCACATCCCACTAACTGGGTAACACTATAGCAGAAATAACAAATAGCAGAATCATGTCAAAACTCCTTTACTGTGTATAGGTATTTATCGATAGTATTTATAATTATATGTATGTATATGTATACATTTTATTAAATATTTTAGTTTAGTTTTAGCTTTATATATAATTTTGTAATACTTGTTGTCTAAATAATTCATTTTTTTATGCACCTGCCATATTGTCTCTCCACTACCCTAGGTTGACTGGTAAAGGATGCCTAAGGCATTAAGTCCGCCTGTGTACCTTTTATTGCATGAAGATTAAATAAACAAATAAACTATAGGTACCCCCTTAGCATAACTTTCTGACTTCTGTTACAAACATACAGCCAAACGAATCAATTTATTCTTTGTAACATTATTGTTCTAAGTTAATCCATTTCGTTCAAGCTTGATCGATCATCTTTATCATGATGACAGTTTCAGTTTACCTCTAAACTGTAGATCTCGTATTGTAAAGGCGGGTCTAGAATACGGGCCCGAGCACAAGCCGAGCTGCTCTACTCGCGGTGTCAAGTGGGGACGTACAACAAGCCTCCAACGATCACTGTCCTCGAAAGTGTTGCGAAACGCTTTGTGTTCATCAAAAAACCGATAATAGGCGGAGCACAATTGAGCACAAACCATACGCTCGAAGCGCGCTCGTTCGAGGCTTGTGAGTCGGTCCACACTACCACAGAATCTATAATTCTGTATATATAAAAGCGAAATACCACTCACTGATTAATCGCAAAATGTTAGAAACTATAACACCTACAAACATAAAATTTGGCAGGTAGGTTCTTTATAGGATTTAGACATCCGCTCAGAACGGATTTTACAAAACTCCACCCCTAAGGGGGTAAAACGGGGGTTGGAATGGAGAAACCTACTTTTACGCCAGCGAAGCAGCTGGCAGAAGCTAGTAAGACACAACACAACACGAATTTGTGCTCGGCTCGTGCTCGGCTTCTCTAGCGTAGACCCACCTTAAGCACCTCCATTTGTTTGATACAAGATAAGATTGGCTAAAAGATGAATAGTGTGTTGCTAAATCTATATGTTATCTTTTTGTATGAGTATTTTTAATGGATTGAGACATTTCTTGAGCACTTGTTTTCGAGCAAGCGTGTTCTCCCATGTGAAAGTAAAAAGCCGGTCGGTAAGAGTGAAAAATGTGCGCTGCCAGCTGTCAGTTAAATTTGGCTATTTTTCTGGCTATGTCACACAAAAGCGCGAACTAGATTAGACCAACGCTCATGTGGGCAACGCCTGAGTTGCACGTAGCATCGCGTGTATGGTTCTAATGTAGCTCTACAAGTCTGGTTGTCATATAAAATGTATGGAGACCGACGCGCCCAGATCGACGTACGTGGCCCACACGTGCCCAATGTAGTTCTATCTAAAATCACGCCTATAAATTTCATAAAATGTCCATAATTTCACATACATAACCACGTACCTCCAAGCTCTGGTATCCGATGGTAGAACATCCCAGTCCTGGCCAGCCACTCTAGCTGCATGTGATGCAGCACTCTGTCTCCGGGGTGGTGGAACGCGGACGGCAGCGGAGCACCCGGGGGCAGAGCACCCGGTTGAGACAGCTGGGGGTAGTTGAACAGGGCTGCTGATTGAGCCGCTACCAGGGCCGGGTTTTGAGGGAGGAGTCCCGGTTTTGGGATGATTCCTGTGAAGAGAAAATATAGTGTCTATTATTAGTGTCTATGTAATGTGTTCCGGGTGACAGGACATAGTGGAAGAAAAAAACATGTTGCGCCGATCCCAAATATGACAATGGTTAGTGGCCCTGATCGCTATGCCGGAGGTCGTGGGTTCAATTCCCACTCAAGACAGAGGTGTTATCTAGATGCCTGGCTCTGGTTCTGGCCATGGTACGAAGCGAGAGTAAATGAGAAACAATAACCTACTTCTAATGAAATAAATTATACAAAATTTGACCTTGGTTTGATCATGTCTGCACCCTATCAGGGTCTTCGTCCTGTGCCTGGGCATCGCTGACACCGCCCTAGTCACGGTACTAATGACCATATTAGGCATTTGAAATTCTAAAAATGTGATAGTTTGAGTACTCAAGTGGCCTACATGATATGGTTTCATATATGATTCGACCATTACATGTATGGATTTGAAAAGAGATTTTGATCTCTAAGTTTGTTTCAGTGTTTCTTGTCCAAATCGTCAGCTAGCAACCAGACGATGACCTACTTTAGATTGCCTAAAGTGTCCCTGCGCCTGTACTTTGAAAAAACTAAAAAAACGCCACTGACATCATTTTGAGAGAAATGTTGAAACTATCGACTCGAGAAGAGGAAGAAGCTAAGAAACACCGGCCTCATCTAGTTTAAATTGGTGAAATAATAGACGGGTAAAAGTATTATTTATAACCGATTTTAAAAAACAAACGTCCTTATAGTATCTTTCAAACCTTTACACGAAAGTAATAAGTCCAATAGTAAAATACTCACCTGGCCTATAACTTTCGTACTCCTCATTCCCTCCTTCCACACCCGGCGAAATCGGAGGACTGTAGCTCCCAGATCTGTTCCCATCATCAGACCCCGGACTTGCAGAACGACTACTCTGTCCCGACCGAGGACTCCGCTGACCAGACCGAGGACTCTCCCGACCTTCACACTTATTAATCATATTCTGTTCAATCTGAGAATCATAATTCTCTTGGTACCTTCCAATATAATTCTTATTATGAATAATTGTTAAATATTTTTGCTGCGCCATTTTGTCTTGCAAACTACTTTCAGGCAACTGTCTCGATAGTAACGCATCTATGCAGAATGATTTTTTTCCTTGGTTTAATATAGTTTTCTCTTCATCCATTTTGTAGTATTTCATGTTTTTTGGGCTGTTAGATCTGCTCCGGTCTGGGTTCGATTCCGTGTCGATTTCAAGTGGTTTTTCTTGGATGTCGTTCGAGTCTCGGCGGTAGATACCGTGTGGCAGGATTTGTGAAGACATTATGTTGTGAGCAGCCTTTACATTATGTACCTGTGGGAGAAAATATTGTTAGTAGATAGTTGTTTGATTAGTTTATACATCGATGTTAGTAGGAGCAGTGGTGGCCGAGTGGTAACGACCCCGACTTACGAGTTGTAGGTCGCGGGTTCAAACACAGCCAGGCGTATTACTTTGTGTAATTTATTTCATCACCACTGCTCTCAAAACGGTGAAGAAAAACATCGTGAGGAAACCGGCATGTCTTAGAACCAAAAATTTTAAGACATGGGACACGTGGGCCCAGTGCGGATTGGTGGGCAATCCGCACTGGGCCCGCGTGGTGGATTACGACCCATTCCCTCTCCTAGAGAGGAAGCCTGAGTCCCAGCAGTGGTAACATTATAAGGCCGACTATGCTATGCTATGCATCGATGTTTATATATATCGCGTTGCGAGATGGCTGACATTTGGTAACTAAAGGATCAGTGTTAGTGAGGTCGCGGAGAGAGGCGCTCACCGCGGGTGTGCACCGGCCGGCCCACTTTAGACACTACTACACATTCCACCTTTCCACTAAGCGTGCGCATCCTAAGTTGAATATTAGATATTATTGTTTTCTTGCCGTATCGATTGTCAATATCTTTTAGGTTTCCGTACCTCAAAAAGAAAAAGAGGAACCCTTATAAGTTCATTTTGTTGTCCGTCGGTCTGTCTGTCAAGAACCTTTATCTCGGAAACGCATGGAAGTATAAGGTTTAAATTAAAACCACATACTCAGGTTTGCGGTCCCTTGATGTCGTGAAAAAATCAAACTTCTAAGTTAACGAAAACAAAAAGATACGGCCGTTTATGTCGCAAAAAATGTGTAATTAGACACTTTCAAGGGAATCAAAATTCATAAGGTACTTCCTGTTGACCTAGAATCCTGAAATTTGGTATGAAGCAAGGTCTCATCGCACAAGAATAGGGAAAAATCTGAAAACTGTGAATTTGTTGTTACGTCACAAAAAACATATTTTTTGCTATTCGGAAAATCTTCATAACTCAATTCGGGAATCGAAGTGTTTTAATAGGTACATTTGTACGGAATCCTCAGTGTGCGATTCCGACTTGCACTTGCCCAGTTTTTTTAATTATATAAACTACTGCTTGACTGCGATCCCACATGATGGTAAGCAGTGATGCAATTTCATAATTCATTTATACAATATTATTTTTAGTATGCGAAACCTGAGTATAGTTTGTTCAGAAACAGTATTCAGTTAGTACAGTTAGTAAAAAAAATATATGTATGTGTGTTTGTTTGTTATTCCTTCGCGCTCAAACGGCTGAATAATTTTGGAAAATGGCACACAGGTAGGCCATGTCTTGGAATAGCTCATAGGATAAATAAAATCCAGGGAGTATGTCCTCTTGCGATAATTTTCTAGTTTCACGCGAGCGAAGCCGCTGGCAACAACTAGTATGCATAAATGACATACAGACAGACAGCTTTCATTTACACAATAAGAAGTAAATTACAATTGAGCTGTTAGAAATCGTAATTAGGGCGAGGGTCTACGGAATTCGTAGACCGTCTACGAGTCTACGCCGCTACGAGGCTACGAGTTTTACTGGTGAACTCTTTTATTTTTAAGTGGTACCTAAATCTTCAAATGACCTTTTTATTCGAAAACCCGCTCCTATTCTTATCACTTTTGTACACGCAAATTTGCTGTTTTCTGCACTTGTGCGGAAAAGTGCACGCGCAGCATTGATTTTATTTATCGTATCAGGCTAAGCGCGAAGCGACTTCCACGAGTCGCTTGTCAACCCCGTTTATTTATTTCTTCGTAACCGTATCGAAAAACGTCGTTTGATACACGTGGAAATTTATCACTGCAACACTTGGCTCCGTAACACCCTCGCCTGCGACTCGAGCAAAATCCAAATTGATCGTTATGACAAACTTTCTCTACTTGTATGAAAATGTACCTACTATTTCCACTTTGGGTGGAGCGAGAGGGAGTGTCAGACTTTTACTGACTAAAACCCACCTTTTTTTCGGTAGAAAAATCATTAATGACATCCCCTGCTCTTAGGGCGCAAGGGTGTGTCAGATTTTTACTGCCAAAAAATCCACACCTGTTCCTTCGTTGCCTATCATACCAGGACCGAGTCTTCCTTTCAGAAGCAGACCCTTGGCCACAGTAGGCTTCGACCCTGCTGGGCCCCTACGGAAAAAAAAAACGGTTAAAACCCTGTTCCTTCAGTTGCCCTTTGTGTTCCTTGGTCAAGGTTACTCTTTCGAACAATTCCGTAGCCCAAAATTGTAAGAATACCTTTCTTAAAATTCTCGTTTCAGCTCAATGACCGCTCGAGACCAAAACAAATATTTAAGGACGATCCTTCAATCTGTGAGACATTTCCAATTCACATCTTACTTCAATATCGAAACAAAGACATTGTTTTGTTTCGAAGACAATTTTTATTTTTAGAGTAAGGTCTATAGCTTTATACTGTCCATGGACGCGTAGCTTCATAGACGCGTATTCGTCACTATACGCTTGGTGTACGCCTGCGTGAAGCTTACATACAAAACTATGGAATACTGTACACGACCGCGCAGCTTCATAGACGCGTATTCGTCACTATACGCTTGGTGTACGCCTGCGTGAAGCTTACATACAAAACTATGGCATACTGTCCACGGACGCGTAGCTTCATAGACGCCTATTCGACATTATACGCTTGGTGTACGCCTGCGTGAAGCTTACATACTAAACTATGGCCTACTGTTCACGGACGCGTAGCTTCATAGACGCGTAATCGAGCTTATACGGCAACGACACGACGACATGACGTTGCCGCGTCGTCGACACAGTTTCATAGTTTTGTATGTAAGCTTCACGTACACCAAGCGTATAATGGCGAATACGCGTTTATGAAGCTATGCGTCTGTGGACAGTAGACCTAAGTTGCTATCTTTGTATGTCTAGGCAAAACGTTTTGGTAACGCATTCAATGTGCGTAGGTAGGTAGGTAGGTGTGGTAGGTGGTAGCTAAGGAGTGTATTTCTCTGCTGGAGTCTGTATTTCCTGTTAGCTTCAAAGTGGGGGTATTTCAGGGGAGACTGAATAGGCCACTCCTAGGCAAGCGTGCCTATCCTATATCTTTGGCCACATCATCGCTTATTATTAGGTGAGATAATGAGAGTCAACAATTTGCACCCAGGTGAAGTTTTTTTTTTTTTTTTTTTTCCGGTGGTAAAATCATCTTATGACATCCCCGCTCTTGGGCGGGGCGGGAGATAGTGTCAGACTTTTACTGACTAAAAACCCACTCCTGTTCCTTCGTTGCCTTTCGTACCAGGGCCGAGTCATCCTTTCAGAATCAGACCCTTGGCCCCAGTAGGCTTCGACCCTGCTGGGCCCCTACAGTTGCTGACATCTCCTTGAGGCGCGCGTGGAACAGCACGCGCCGTTGACAACTTGGGCTTGGTCCGGACGGTTACCGGACGGTCGGACGGCAAGCCACCCATTGCTCGCCGTCCGCAAGCCCGCGCCTACGGTGGCCGGAAATCGGGATCGGAATCCCGGCGGCGGTTGGGGCGTGAGGACCGCTGCCGCACGCGATCGGCCGCCTCCTTTGCAAGCATTACTGCTTCGCAGAAGGAGGCGACCGCCTGCCACTCCCCCTCGCTCCGGACCATGGCCTGTACCAAAGCCCGGCGCGAGAGATCGCCGCCGCCGATTGCCCCCACGAGGACACGGCGTTGCTCTGCCCAAGCGGGGCACACCTCCACCGTATGCTCCACCGTGTCCTCCGGGCGGTCCACACAGTGGCGACACCCGGGCGTCGCTTCCGCACGAATCCGGTGCAGGAACTTCCCGAACTTACCGTGTCCGGTGAGACCCAGGTGAAGCTGGGGTGGCCAGCTAGCTAATAATAATATAACAATAATAAATAATATTCCACAACTAGTCTGAAGCTAAGCAGAGCTTGTGTTATGAGTACTAGACAACTGATAAACATACATAAATATTTCTAAATACATACATATTACAGATAAATTACACCCAGACACAGAACAAATGATCGTGCTCATCACACAAGCATTTGTCCTGGGTGGGGATCGAACCCACGACCTCCGGCATAGCAGTTAGGGCCAGTAACCATTAGGCCAGTCAAAGAATAAATTTATAAAAAAGGAGGTGCTGAAGATGTACCAAAGTCCCTGAATTTATTACTATAACGTGGAATATCAATACGTAGCTTCCATGTTGACAGTTCAAATAAACTTGTCAGTTCAGACTCTCCTGCGTATTAAACCAAATGTTGAACGTCATGGATCTGTGTCAATGTGAAACTGTTTATTATATGAATATCTGAAAGCATTGACAATACAAATTTTGTTATTGTGAGCTTCTACCAGTGGTTTTACCCGAGCTTAAGTCGAAAATTGTTCCTAGGGAATATACCCCCACGGGTAGTGTGAAAGTGTACCCCGGGGCCCTGGGATGAAGGCAAAGAAGGAACAGGAGTGGGTTTTTAGACAGTAAAAGTCTGACACGCCCACGGGTTGTCACTGGCTGATTTTCCAACCTAAAAAAAATTGAACATACTTCCGAAATAAATAGTAGTCTATGTCTTATTCTAGAATCTGGTCTATCTGTGTGCCAAATTTCATCCAAACGAGTTCAGCCGTTTGAGCGTGAAGGAGAAACAAACACACGCACACAGTCACACATAAAAAATTTCATCAGCATTTCATAGCATAGTCGGCCTTATATTGTTCCCATTGTTGGGACTCAGGCCTCCTCTCTAGGAGAGGGTATGGACCGTAATCCAAAAGGGGGCCCATTGCGGGTTGGTGGATGTCACATGTCTATGAATTTCAGGGTCTAAGACATACGAGTCTCCACACTATGGTTTCCTTCACCGTTTTGAGAGCAGTGGTGATGAAATAAATTACACAAAGTAATGCGCCTGGCGGGGTTTGAAGCCGCGACCTAGAAATCGCAAGTCGGGACTGTTCCTACTGCTCGTCAAGAGGGCTATTTTATTATAATTTATATTAATATATTATAATGTAAAAGCTTGTGTCTTTGTATTATATGTACACAGTTAGGTTTAATATAATAGTATTTATAGTTAATATTTAAGTCCTCACTATGACTATACAAATAAATGTAATATATAGAATAACATATTAAAGGTTCTAAGAAAACACAATTTAAAAGCTTGTTATGTCATCCAACAAAATCTAACGCGATGCTTGATAATGAGACAACGTGAAAAAAGAGAGATAATGCCTTAACGTCCAGTTGGCATTCGGTAATTCATTCGTCATTTGCTCCAATAATTCACAAAACTTGTTCCAGATTGCACGTATTTGTGCTTTTTTTTTTAAAACCTTATATGTTTTTGTAAAAAAGTTGTCATTCAGAAACTCGATTAAATGTGTAAGGTTTCTATAGATATATATATATATATATATATATATTAAATTTATGAGTACTTTATGGAGGGCCAAAGTTCACGCAAAATAATAGATTTTCAGAGGTCTTAACTGTATCAATTTTACACAGAGTTATTTATTTCAAAAGTAACCTAGATAATATCTACAAGATATCTGTGTTTTCAAAATATCTAGAGAAAGATGTGCAATAACATCAATCACACAGTGGCGGATTTACAAATTTTCAAGGCATAGGCTATACAGTTTTTGCCACTCTTGCCTCTATAATTGTCATCTCCTGCATTATTTTCACAATCCAAATATTTCGTTGAAATTACACGTAAAATAATTTTTGGATATAATTTTGAGCTAATCAAAGCTCGGTCATGTACAGCCTCGCTACGTGCGCGTGCAATATTGACGTCATAGATAACATTGTAGCGTTAAAAAAATACCGTATTCGGGGATAAAATATTTTTTACTTAAGACTATCCCTGTTCAAGGTTTTTTCTTTTTATAATTCCAATTGAATTTTTCTACTCTCGGAATGTGCTATGACAAGTGAAAGAGGAAAGTCATCAGCAAAATTTGTTGCAGACTTCTATCTGCGAGACATCAGCAAAACCGCCACGTAAAATTTTTTTTGAGTTCTATGAGGTAGCAAAAAAAAAAAATTCGGTCCCCAAATTTGCCACCCCAAAAATCTGCCGCCCTAGGCTCAAGCCTACTCAGCCTGCTGGTATATCCGCCACTGTAGTTACATAATAGCGGTTATATGAAAATATTTTTCAGGTTGGTCACTGCTTGTTTCGATATTATTACAAGAATCAATCTTCAATTTTTTATAGCAATAAGCCACTGTTAAAACTGACACGCGACAAAAACAAACAGCTATCATTTAATAGAGAGATAACAAATTATTAATAACGATAATTTGGTTCATATTGATATTACTGGGGACAGAATAATCGGTCACCACTTCATTGTATTTATATATAGACAACATTGACTTCCGTACCTAGAAAACCGTGTTTTTGTTTAAAGAATAGAACTAACTTTATAATTATTTTTTTAATGATTAAACTAGTGCTTGACTGCAATCTGTTGGTAGTGATGCAATCGTTGATGGTGAGGCGCACTAGCTTATTAAGAGCCTATTTACTCTAGCCCTGAAGACACCTAAATTATAATTGGACGGGAAGACCGGCTGCAGGCAAATTGTTCCAATCCTTCGATGCGCGCGGTATAAACGCATAGTGCGGACCATACAGGTGTTAACAACGTAAGGGTGGACGTGAGCGGGTGGACGTAAGGTGGATGCTGTACGTATTATGTACTAACTCTTTCAGATAACCCAGCAGCCCTAGCAGACATCAGCCCAGCTGGGCCCTTTTTTTATTTTTAGGTGTGAAAACCATCTAATGACAAATCTAACTCTTGGGCGGAGCGAGAGATAGTGTCAGACTTTTACTGACTAAAAACCCACTCCTGTTCATCGCCTTCGTCCCAGGGCCCCGGGTTTCGTTTTCACACTACCCATGGCCCCAGTAGGCTTCGACCCTGCTGGGCTTCTACAATTTGCTGACATCTCCATGAGGCGAGTGTGGAACAATACGCGGCGTCGACGACTTGGGCTCTGTCAATTATATTGACCTCTCAATGAGGTGTGCGAGGAACAACGCGTCATTGTCCCGGGCTTGGCCTTAAATAACTATAATGGTTAATGTACGAGATATGGAACATACGATCATATAGTAACATATTTTAAAAAAAGAGCAACTGATTATCTTAACCTCGTAAGGCCCAACTTCAATTTAGGTCGGTATACATTACAATCTAATGTACTAATAATAGTCGCAATTAGTTGCAGCCCAGGCCTTTCTCCTTTCTTTCTTCTTTAATACTTTTGGTAAAATTCTAATAAGCGGTATTTCCTATACCTAAAGTTTACTATTTGATGTAAAACAATATATTGAAATAATAAAATCATGGTAAGTATTTTTTTTGAAATTGTTTAAACCAAAAATTACGTCTAAAAATCATGTCATAATTTTAGGTCGCTGGGCTGTAATTTTATGATTTTATAAAGTATCTCGGGCCGGAATGTCTAAATATTTTTGTCACAAAATTAGGTCGTTAGGCCTAACGAGGGTAATCGTAAACTGTTCCCAAAGATAGTGATGTTGAGACCCTCGCCCTAACCTCGCAGATAACATTTAAGATTTCGCGGTAAGGTCTTTTTAATATCTTGCGGATTTAATCACGCATGCAGCATTGCTCCGCATGCGGGACTGTTGCCCGCTATCACGCCCCGCATTCCGCGTGCGTATTCCACGCATCACAATAAATACTTGTATGAAAAGGACAGAAGAGCAGTGGTTGCCGAGTGGTAACGGCCCCGACTTACGAGTTGTAGGTCGCGGGTGTAGGGTGCATGATCTGCGCATGGAGATGCAACGCCGGGGCGAAACTCCGCTGCCGCGCCAAGTAGCGGCATGGCGGAAAAACTTCCGGCGGGATCTCATGGTGGAATGGCGACGGCGACTGTCGCAACCCAGTGCTGGGCACGCCTTAATTATGGCGATAAGTCCCCTCTTTGAGGAGTGGCTGGAAAGACCTCACGGCGTCCTTACTTACCGCATGACGCAGGTCCTCACCGGGCATGGTAAGTTCGGGAGGTTCCTGTACCGGATCCGTGCAGAAGAGACGCCCGGGTGCCACCATTGTGTGGACCGCCCGGAGGACACGGTGGAGCACACGGTAGAGGTGTGCCCCGCTTGGGCAGAGCACCGCCGTGTCCTCGTGAGGGCGATCGGCGGCAGCGATCCCTCGCGCCGGGCCTTGGTACAGGCCATGGTCCGGAGCGAGGAGGAGTGGCAGGCGGTCGCCTCCTTCTGCGAAGCAGTAATGCTAGCAAAGGAGGCGGCCGATCGCGTGAGGCAACGGCAACGGTCCTCACGCCCCAACCGCCGCCGGGATTCCGATCCCGATTTCCGGCCACCGTAGGCGCGGGCTTGCGGACGGCGAGCAATGGGTGGCTCGCCGTCCGATCGTCCGGTAACCATCCGGACCGAGCCCAAGTCGTCGACGGCGCGTAGTGTTCCACGCGCGCCTCAAGGAGATGTCAGCAACCGTAGGGGCCCAACAGGGTCGAAGCCTACTGGGGCCATGGGTGATGCGAAAGTGACCCCCGGGGCCCTGGAAAAATAAAAATGGCAAAGAAGGAACAGGAGTGGGTTTTTAGTCAGTAAAAGTCTGACACTATCTTGCGCTCCGCCCAAGGGCGGGGGTTGTCATTAGATGATTTTCCCACACGAAAAAAAAAAAAAAAAAAAAAAGGTCGCGGGTTCAAACCCAGCCAGGCGCATTACTTTGTGTAATTTATTCCATGACCACTGCTCTCAAAACGGTGAAGAAAAACATCGTGAGAAAACCGGCATATCCTAGAACCAAAAATTCAAAGACTTGTGTTACATCTGACATTCACCAACGCGCACTGGGCCCGCGTGGTGGATTACGGCCCATTCCTTATCCTAGAGAGCCTGAGCCTCAGCAGTGAGAACATTAAAAGGCTGATTATGCTATGCTATGCTATGAAATCCCGCAAGCGTGATGAAATCCGCACGATATTAAAAACACCCCTATCTCTTTCCAACGATCCCGACGGATTTATTTTTGCGTTGCTATAATTATCGGCGAACCCGGTGACAAAAACCAGTATTGGATAGTTTATTAATACTAGAATAAATAGTGTTTGTTGATAAAATTAGCTCACTGATAGCATAACACGTGGCTAAATACTAGATAACAGTTTATTAATATTGTGATAATGTATCAATCACCGCTGAGGAGCTTTTAATATACACTTAGCGGTATTAAATGTGGCCCAAGTTCACAACGCGAATTTGTGAACAAATCAAAATATTTTTTTACAGAGCATTGTGGCGATGCGACGCGACGATTATTATAAGAGTTATGAGCATACATGTGGATGGATGGAGAGGGAGAGGGAGGCCAAAGAAAAGATGGATGGATTGTGTGAAGAGTGATATGAAAGAAAAGGAAGTTAGTGACAGCATGACGAGTGACAGGGCAGAATAGAAGAAAAGAACATGTTGCGCCGACCCCAAATAACACGGGACAAGGGTAGGAAGATGATGATGATGTGGCGATGCAATGCGACGCAGGAGAGGCAACACTGGCCATCCGATATCTAGATGTGGGAACTGATAGGTAATGATTAAACTAGTGCTTGACTGCGGTCCCACCTGATGGTAAGCAGTGATGCAATCGTTGATGGTGAGGCGCACTAGCTTATTAAGACCCTATTCACTCTAGCCTTGAAGACATCCAAATTATAATCGAATGGAAAGACCTCAGCAGGCAAACTGGTCGTGGACGAAGTCGCGTGCAAAAGCAAGTCTATAATAAAAAAAGAAGCTATATTGAACAGAAAAAAAAACATTGCAAAATCAATGTCATCGGTTCGATAATGAAGAGGGATGTAAATGTATCAATATCATCGATTCGATATTGAAGAATTTACATCCCAAATTGGAAATGTCTCACAGATTGAAGGATCGTCCTTAAATATTTGTTTTGAGCTTGAAAGGTCATTGAGCTGACACGAGAAATCTAAGGAAGGAGGTGTGAAGGAACATGGGTGGGTTTTGAAGCCCTCTGCGTTCCAGAGCCACGGTGAGTCTCTCGTACCTTTTTATTATTTTAACTAGTAGATAAATTAGTCGAATGTTATCAGTAACGCGCAGCTAACTGCCAGATAAGAGTTTATTAATACAGTGATAATGTGCTCCATCATCGTGAGGAGCTTTTAATATAGTTAATTAAGTACTACAGGCGGCCACTGTAGGCGCGGGCTCCGACCGGACCCGGATCGGCCGGTAACCGACGCGTAATATTCCACGCGCGACTCAAGGAGATGTCAGCAAGCAAACCGTAGGGGCCCACCAGGGTCGAAGCCTACTGGGGCCAAGGGTTTACTTCTGAAAGGAAGACTCGGCCCTGGTATGAAAGGTAACGAAGAGCCAAGAGCGTGAGATGTGATTGGATGATATTCCCACCGAAAAAAAAAAGTACCATAGGCTTATTCGTTTATTAATATTCTATTTTTTGTTTGTTGACTTAGGTGGGATGTGGTGATTATATTAGAACAGAGTAATTTATTTTCTAAGACATAGCATTGTAGTTTATTGATAAGGACACGATGAGGATACGGCAGAAGTGTGCCCCGCTCGGGCAGAGCACCGCCGTGACCTCGTGGGGACGATCGGCGGCAATGACCTCTCGCGCTGGGCCTTGGTACAGGCCATGGTCCGGAGCGAGGAGGAGTGGCAGGCGGTCGCCTCCTTCTGCGAAGCAGTAATGCTAGCAAAGGAGGCGGCCGATCGCGTGAGGCAACGGCAACGGTCCTCACGCCCCAACCGCCGCCGGGATTCCGATCCCGATTTCCGGCCACCGTAGGCGCGGGCTTGCGGACGGCGAGCAATGGGTGGCTCGCCGTCCGATCGTCCGGTAACCATCCGGACCGAGCCCAAGTCGTCGACGGCGCGTAGTGTTCCACGCGCGCCTCAAGGAGATGTCAGCAACCGTAGGGGCCCAACAGGGTCGAAGCCTACTGGGGCCATGGGTGATGCGAAAGTGACCCCCGGGGCCCTGGAAAAATAAAAATGGCAAAGAAGGAACAGGAGTGGGTTTTTAGTCAGTAAAAGTCTGACACTATCTTGCGCTCCGCCCAAGGGCGGGGGTTGTCATTAGATGATTTTCCCACACGAAAAAAAAAAAAAAAAAAAAAAGGTCGCGGGTTCAAACCCAGCCAGGCGCATTACTTTGTGTAATTTATTCCATGACCACTGCTCTCAAAACGGTGAAGAAAAACATCGTGAGAAAACCGGCATATCCTAGAACCAAAAATTCAAAGACTTGTGTTACATCTGACATTCACCAACGCGCACTGGGCCCGCGTGGTGGATTACGGCCCATTCCTTATCCTAGAGAGCCTGAGCCTCAGCAGTGAGAACATTAAAAGGCTGATTATGCTATGCTATGCTATGAAATCCCGCAAGCGTGATGAAATCCGCACGATATTAAAAACACCCCTATCTCTTTCCAACGATCCCGACGGATTTATTTTTGCGTTGCTATAATTATCGGCGAACCCGGTGACAAAAACCAGTATTGGATAGTTTATTAATACTAGAATAAATAGTGTTTGTTGATAAAATTAGCTCACTGATAGCATAACACGTGGCTAAATACTAGATAACAGTTTATTAATATTGTGATAATGTATCAATCACCGCTGAGGAGCTTTTAATATACACTTAGCGGTATTAAATGTGGCCCAAGTTCACAACGCGAATTTGTGAACAAATCAAAATATTTTTTTACAGAGCATTGTGGCGATGCGACGCGACGATTATTATAAGAGTTATGAGCATACATGTGGATGGATGGAGAGGGAGAGGGAGGCCAAAGAAAAGATGGATGGATTGTGTGAAGAGTGATATGAAAGAAAAGGAAGTTAGTGACAGCATGACGAGTGACAGGGCAGAATAGAAGAAAAGAACATGTTGCGCCGACCCCAAATAACACGGGACAAGGGTAGGAAGATGATGATGATGTGGCGATGCAATGCGACGCAGGAGAGGCAACACTGGCCATCCGATATCTAGATGTGGGAACTGATAGGTAATGATTAAACTAGTGCTTGACTGCGGTCCCACCTGATGGTAAGCAGTGATGCAATCGTTGATGGTGAGGCGCACTAGCTTATTAAGACCCTATTCACTCTAGCCTTGAAGACATCCAAATTATAATCGAATGGAAAGACCTCAGCAGGCAAACTGGTCGTGGACGAAGTCGCGTGCAAAAGCAAGTCTATAATAAAAAAAGAAGCTATATTGAACAGAAAAAAAAACATTGCAAAATCAATGTCATCGGTTCGATAATGAAGAGGGATGTAAATGTATCAATATCATCGATTCGATATTGAAGAATTTACATCCCAAATTGGAAATGTCTCACAGATTGAAGGATCGTCCTTAAATATTTGTTTTGAGCTTGAAAGGTCATTGAGCTGACACGAGAAATCTAAGGAAGGAGGTGTGAAGGAACATGGGTGGGTTTTGAAGCCCTCTGCGTTCCAGAGCCACGGTGAGTCTCTCGTACCTTTTTATTATTTTAACTAGTAGATAAATTAGTCGAATGTTATCAGTAACGCGCAGCTAACTGCCAGATAAGAGTTTATTAATACAGTGATAATGTGCTCCATCATCGTGAGGAGCTTTTAATATAGTTAATTAAGTACTACAGGCGGCCACTGTAGGCGCGGGCTCCGACCGGACCCGGATCGGCCGGTAACCGACGCGTAATATTCCACGCGCGACTCAAGGAGATGTCAGCAAGCAAACCGTAGGGGCCCACCAGGGTCGAAGCCTACTGGGGCCAAGGGTTTACTTCTGAAAGGAAGACTCGGCCCTGGTATGAAAGGTAACGAAGAGCCAAGAGCGTGAGATGTGATTGGATGATATTCCCACCGAAAAAAAAAAGTACCATAGGCTTATTCGTTTATTAATATTCTATTTTTTGTTTGTTGACTTAGGTGGGATGTGGTGATTATATTAGAACAGAGTAATTTATTTTCTAAGACATAGCATTGTAGTTTATTGATAAGGACACGATGAGGATACGGCAGAAGTGTGCCCCGCTCGGGCAGAGCACCGCCGTGACCTCGTGGGGACGATCGGCGGCAATGACCTCTCGCGCTGGGCCCTGGTACAAGGCATGGTCCGGAGCGAGGAGGAACGGCAGGCGGTTGCCTCCTTAAGCAG
This sequence comes from Mythimna pallens, assembly GCA_961205895.1. Taxonomy (NCBI): domain Eukaryota; kingdom Metazoa; phylum Arthropoda; class Insecta; order Lepidoptera; family Noctuidae; genus Mythimna; species Mythimna pallens. The sequence goes on from OY540852.1 coordinate 2,383,534, forward strand.
TAATGCTAGCAAAGGAGGTGGCCGCACGCGTGGAGGAACGGACTTCCTCTCGCCCCGGCCGCCGGGATTCTGATCCCACTTTCCAGCCATCGTAGGCGTCGGCTTGCGGATGGCGAGCAATGGGTAGTACGCCGTCCGGCCGTCTGGTAACCGTCCGGATCGACACCGAGTCGCCGACGGCGCGTAGTGTTTCACGCGCTCCTCAAAGAGATGTTAGCGAAACCGTTGGGGTCCAGCTGGGCCCAAGCTTACTGGGGCCATGGGTTCACTTCTATACGGGAAACCCGTAGTCCTAGATCGTAAAGGGCCATTGAACGAACATAGGTGTGGTTTTAGTCAGTAAAAGTTCTACACGCCCTCTGGCTCCGCCCTAGGGCGAGAAAAATCATTAGATGATTTCCAAACTTAAAAAAAAACCGAGTATGGGAGAAGTTTTCTAAAAAGTTTTTTATTTTACTTTTACTCTGTTTAGTTGCGGTACCACAACTAAAAACTAACACTCAGTCAAACTTAAAGCGATCGCGTATACATATAAACAAAGCAATTTTACTTGTTACGCACCGTCGTAACGTACGCAACGTCGTGCTGTGATCCTATGAAGAGTTCCGTTCCATATCATCAGATCATAACAATATTTCTATGGGACTAACTCGGAAGTATAACCTTTCAATCAAAAAAATAATTTTTAAAATCGGTCCACAATTGACCGAGAAATCGGTGAAAAAAAAATACATACAGCCGAACATAGAACCTCCTTCTTTTTGAAGTCGGTTAAAAAGATATGTATGTGGGCGCGTTGATGTCTTTAGAAGCAATGTTCGTTACTCTCTTGCGTTTATGTATTCTGTACCCGTGAAACCGTCGGCGCGTACTGTTCCACGCGCGCCTCAAGGAGATGTCAGCAACAGTAGGGGCCCAGCAGGGTCGAAGCCTACTGGGGCCAAGGGTAGTGTGAAAACGAAACTCGGGCCCTGGGACGAAGGCAACGAAGGAACAGGAGTGGGTTTTTAATCAGTAAAAGCCTGACACTATCTCCCGCTCCACCCAAGAGCGAGATTTTTCTTTAGATGATTTTCCCACCTAAAGAAAAAACCCTTGGAACCGTAGTAGTACAATGCTAACCGATCGGTAAATTGTTCGGTTAATTGTTCGAAAAAGTTAACCCATTAGGGCCTAGCGGGGCCGGTTGAGGTTCTCTACAGCCAGCACCACCAGCACAGCACGAAGAGCACGGAAGATGGGATGGCGTAAGAGTATCGATCCAATTAGCATCCCATAATAAAAGCCTATCTATTCTCCTTGGAAATAACTAATATATTAACAATATAACAAATAATAATAATGCCTTCAAGGGAGTGAATAGGCTCTTAATAAACTAGTGCGCCTCAGCATCAATGATTGCATCACTGCTTACCATCAGGTGGGATCGCAGTCAAGCACTGGTTTATATCAAATAAAAATAATAATAATAATACTTTTGCATTTTTTTCTCACCTGATGGTAAGCGACGATGTGCTCGATGGAGCACGCTTGTCATGAACTAACCTATCGTCCCTTAGCTAACAACACCGCATAAGTCATTTTTACCAACTTTACAGGAAACGAAAAAAACTATGCAATATTGAGAGGCCAGCCGACTTGCACGCTATCACTACTTTTCGAATTATGGCTTCTGATTGGCTGAAATCTATAACATGTGACCAACGGTTAGACGCGCAACGAGCAGCTCCATCTAAAGGCATTCAAATGTGAAAACCGCCAATTTTCGACTTGAGCGGTGTTGTAAACTAAGGGACGCTATTAACTTAGGAAATCCCACGTTGTAGTTATCAAGAAATACAGACTCCTGCGGAGGATTCCATCCCTTAGCTGCACGTACAGTGAATTTGTTGTTTATGCGTATAGGTGGGATGTCCACCAGGTACCAGTATCGCAACGCCAGACATCTCTTTTGACTTGTTTTCTATTCTTATCATATTTCGTTAAGTATTTCTAGACGATGAGTACTTGTAAAATGACAAAGCGCCGCCTCAGGTGTGACATGTAATGAGGCGTAGCGAAGACCATGTGGTAAAAACAGACCGAAATCTACCCGAACAAACGAGAGGTAGAGGCCGCCCGCCGTTAATCTGGTGGTCTAATATCGAGAGAGACCTCAAGAAAGCCCAATTGCCAAAACTGACGGCCCAAGACAGACTGTTCTGGCGCAGAATTGTGAGGAGACCCGATCCCAGATGGGAGCAGGGACGGACAAAAAAGAAGAAAATAGAGTAGGTTCTTGTAAAGTCTGATCTTTTCAGATCAACGAACAGACTCATATTAAGCGTGTCCTAACCAAAAAAGCGTATTACAAGGTTAAAGACTATGTCGAAGACACACTTGTTTGACAATGACTACTTCTGCACATGTGGCCCCCTGGTAACTCATTAATATTGTGTAATTGTGTCTATGAACTGCTTCATCTTTGTTTAAATATGTACATTTTTTTTCTAACACATTCCTTTTACAATATTTTTTTTATTATTTAGGCCACCATAAATTCGTTAGTAATTTATTTTGTTTACATCTCATTTATTGATAGTTATAATTATTTATTCTTTCTTGCTTTTTTATATAGCCTCCTTTTTATAACGTGAATGTGAGAACACTGTAGACTCCGCGAATTCTTAGATCGCTTTCTATTACGACTGACTTTTTATTATGATTATTTTTATTTTTTGAGTAGATTATTGACTGGTCTACGCTGTTCTTACATAATATCTATTAATACTCTAAAATGGAAATATTATGACATCAACAATTTTTTTTTAAAGAGTAGCCATGGAAACTATGAAAAGTGCTCATATATGCCTATGTGAAAATAAAAATATTTGAATATTTAAAATTTTGATCCTAAATGAATATCAAGGCCCGCCGGCTTTCATTTTTTAAATTTATTTAAACTTTATAAACAGTAGTGGTACGTAAGCGGTAAGTCCGCACTGCAAGAAGGCATTTTCTACCAGAAAACCAAATTAAGGCATCTTTCATATTCTATTAATCTTGGAAGATATCCAGAGACAATGATGAGGCGGCCGCATGCTTCTGCGAAGCAGTAATGCTAGCGAAGGAGACGACCGCTCGCGTGAGGGAACGGACATCCTCAGGTCCCATCCGCTGGGATACCGATCCCGATTTCCAGCCACCGTAGGCCCCAGATGACGAGCAATGGGTAGCTCGCTGTCCGGCCACCTGTTGATTGTCGGATCGAGCCCGAGTCATCGACGGTTCATAGTGTTCCACGCGCGCCTCAAAGAGGTATCATCAAAATCGTATGGACCCTGTAGGGTCGAAGCCTACTGAGACCATGGGTTTGCTTCCAAAAGGGAAGCTGGGGAACCTGGATTGCAAGGCAAAGAAGGAACACAGGAGTAGGTTTTAGTCAGTAATAGTCTGACACGCCTTCTCCCGCTCCGCTCAAGAGCGCTAGAAGCCATTGGATGATTTCCCACCTTAAAAAAAAGACATAGAAATGTTAACGCTAAACGCATCGGTGATTTCTGCAAGTGCACCTCATAACACACGATCCGGAGAACCGCAATTGAACGTCCACTATTTAGTTTAGAAATCAAACTTACGGTTGCGGGTTCGTTCCCACATCTAGACAAATATTTACATGCCCTACAGAGTATAAATACTTCATGCTGTTCCGTGTATTGGTAGCTGAAGGGAGTGTTAAAGACAGGAATGGTAAACCTATGGCTCGCGTCGATAGTAGTGATGCGCGGCAAAATAATGCAGGCGAGCTAATACATGTATGATTTTTAGCAACAATTATTTTTAGGGTTCGTACCTCAAAAGGAAAAAACGGAACCCTTATAGGATCACTTTGTTGTCCGTCCGTCTGTCTGTCTGTCTATCTGTCAATGCCCGTTATCTCGGAAACACGAAGTGGTATCGAGTTGAAATTAAAACCATATACTCAAGTCTACGGTCCCTTGAAGCTGTGAAAAAATCAAACTTCTAAGTTAGTGAAAAAAAAAAACGGCCGTTTATGTTGCAAAAAACGTATATTTCGACACTCTCAAGGGAATCAAAATTCATAGGGTACATCCCGTTAACCCACAATCCAGAAATTTGGCATAAAGCAAGGTCTTATACCATAGGTATAGGAATAAATCTGAAAACAGTAATTTTATTGTTACGTTACAAAAAATATATAGATACTACCCTCAGGGCGCGAGTCCGACTCGCACTTGCCCAGTTTTTTTGCTTATGGCATCGCAAAAGCATTAAGCCAATCAAACAGTGTTGTGTTTAGAAAGTTGGAGAACGGAGGCAAAGTATTTTGTGGAGGATTTGGGCCCTAGGCTCGGGGAGGCAACGGGTGACTCCCGGTCTAGTTCGTTCTTGGTGCAAAGGATGGCCATCACTATTCAGCGAGGTAATGAGAGTTTTGTTATGCACTTTGCACCGGAAATGACCAGGGGCGGGTTATTTAATTATATTTGACATTTTATTTACTTAATTGTAAAATGATAATTTAAGAATTTGGGTGTCTTCAAGGCTAGAGTGAATAGGCTCTTAATAAACTAGTGCGCCTCACATTCAACGATTGCATCAGTGCTTACCATCAGGTGGGATCGCAGTCAAGCACTAGTTTATATCAAATTAACAAAACAAAAACATATTATGTATATTACGAATTAAAATTAGATGTAAGTTGAATTTATATAATAAGACAGAGATCGCTCCTGTTTCAATGATTCTACATATTGTGCAGACATTTGAGAAACAAAACTACATCAGTTTTACATTACCGTATTCACTAGGTATCAATTTGCGAATAATTAAAGCAATCACTGAACTTTACTTGAATAAGTCTCACCAAAAATACCTCTAAATAATTTGCAACAGCAGAAATTACATTTATTTAAATAGTAGAATAGAATAGAATAGAATAAAACTTTATTGTACACCAAAATAGTAACAAAAACTTACAAACTAACTTAATGTATGGGTACAATGGCGGTCTTATCGCTAACAGCGATTTCTACCAGACAACCTTAAGATGGACTGTAAGAACTTGTCATAAAAAATGGGGTAGACTGCGGTGTACTGCAAAATAAATTTAATTAAATTAAAAATATATATAATACTATACATATAAAATTATATTATATAGCTATTATATATAAAAGACAAAAAAAACAAACTCATGAATATTATATATATATATATATATATATACATACACATTATATGTTACACAATTTCAAAGAGAGAAATAGAGAAAAAAACAAAAAATACAAAAAGGTGAAAGGACTAGTCATAGTCATAAAACTATAAATATAATGATTAATGTACAAATTCAAGTTTGCAAAAACAAAAGAAATTGCATCAACTATAATCCAGACTACTTATTATAAATGTGAAAGTAACTTTGTCTTTTACGTTTTCACGGTTAAACCATTGAATCGATGTTGATGAAAATTGGTACGGAGTGATAAATTATATTTATTTTGCAAATAGATTTTTACACGTTCATTTAAACTAGATGAGGCCAGTGTTTCCTAGCTAACTACCCTGAGAAGAAATACCGAAACAAACTCAGTGGTCAAAGTATCTTTTAAAGTCCATACAGTGAATATGTAATGGTCAAATCACATGAGAACCATGCAGATTTGTCTGAGATGGTCTTTTGAAGAAAGAACTATACAGGGGTCAAATTATTAAAGTCCATACAGCAAACATGTAATGGTCAAATCATATGAGAAGCATGCAGATTATGAACCGCAAGAAAGGACATATCTAGATTACTTTTTATATACTTTTATCGACTTCGAGTCCGCAATAACCGACATTATTTGTGTATTTAAAGCTAGTATTATTTATTTTAAAATAAATGTCCAAGACAAGATTTTTGGCTACGTTAACCATTATATATATAAAAGCGAAATACCACTCACTGATTAATCGCGAAATCTCAGAAACTATAACACCTACAAACTTAAAATTTGGCAGGTAGGCTGCTTATAGGGTGAAAACATCTGCTGAGAAGGGATGTTACGAAACTCTACCCCTAAGGGGGTAAAACGGGGGTTGGAAGTTTGTATGGAAAAACCTACTTTTACGAGGGCGAAACCGCTGGCTGAAGCTAGTATCTATATATTTGATGGCATGGTTGGCGCAGTGGTTGAGCGATTGGCTACTGCGCTGGGAGTCGCAGGTTCGATTCCCGCACTGAACAAATATTTGTAGGTATAGCCTACGGATAGAAGTTCCGGGTCTGGGTGTCTTGTGTATGCGAGAAACCCACGAAAAAGGAGTCATTCCTAGTGTGGGCCAAAGTTAAAAAAAATCGAATATCACATTCCCCAATGAAGGTTGACCACCCCTGGTCTAGTGCGTGTAGGAATGTGAAGATTATTTGTGAAGCTCATAAGTTCTGTAAAGCTTAGGTTACGCTTCACCAACTGGGCTTTTCCTCAATATTTGAGTACTGTAAGACCTCTTTAGATGATTTAGAACTCTATGATAACTTGCTGACTCGGCAAGCAGAAAGAAAGAAAGAAAAAATAATTTAGGTGTCTTCAAGGCTAGAGTGAATAGGCTCTTAATAAACTAGTGCGCTTCACCATAAACGATTGCATCAGTGCTTACCATCAGGTGGGATCGCAGTCAAGAACAAGTTTATAAAAATTAAAAAAAAATACGTAACATTGTACTGCTAAGTAAATTATCAAAGAAAATTATGGGGGTTGGGGTAGGAGAGTATAAAATCGCCTACAACGGACCAGAAAAGTCAGCTTTCAAACAAGACAGCGTCTGTCACGACCCCTTTTTTCAGGTTGGAAAATCATCCAATGACATCTCCCGCTCTTAGGCAGGCCGAGAGAGTGTATCAGACTTTTACTAACTAAAAACCCACTTCTGTACCTTCTTTGCCTTCGTTTCAGGGCCCTGGGTTTCACATTCACACTGCCCGTGGATCGCGACCACTAGTATTAATATATATTATCATAAAAACGCAGCGTTGGAAGGCCTAACAAGGTAGACCGATGACCTGGTGAGAGTCAAGAGCCTGCAAAGGATGTATGACGCACAGGACCGTTCGTTGTGGCAACGCTTGGGGGAGGCCAATGTCCAACAGTGGACGTCTTTCGCCTGAAATGATGATGATAATGATCGCGAAAACAACAATCTAATCAAAAATGCTGCCAAGTTTGTTTCATTAGGAATTTTTCAGTATCAGGTCGGAGCTTAAATCTATATTTCGTAGAAGGTGCTATAAACGGCGGAATTTAATTATAACAGTTGAAAGTGGAGTGTATCTCTGCCGAGCCCTCTGAGGATACAGACTATTCATAAAAGTCATGGTGGCCCTGGAACGCAAAGGGCAACTGAAGGATAGTAAAAGTCTGACACTCTCCCTCTCACTCCATGTTGAGAGCGAGAAGTTATTTGTTGATTATCCACTTCAAAAAATTATTATGTTATTTTTTATGCCTCGTTTTCTACTCAATAAATAAATATCAAGTATGAGAAAGCTTGTCAATAAAAAATCATAGATGGGAAAAACTTAGATGGCATTTATTAAATTCTTTTTAATAAGAACTCTATGAGAAAACAAGATATCTTTTATATTTACCCAGATCAGTTATCAGACGCTTACTTATATATTAGAAAACTATTTTCATTTTTTATTTAACTTAAAAATTATATTTAATAAACAACACTCACCTATTAACTAAAAAAAAGAAAGTTACAAAAAACCACAGACAAAAAAAAACCACTTCACACTTTTTTTTTTAAACCAAAAAAACAGGCACACACCAATTTAGCGGCCGCGCAATAAAAACGAAATAATAAAATTCAAAATGTCGGACGCGTTCGGATATCCACCCGAGAGCAGTAGTTACAAACAACTGAATTATTTTATTAAGGCGACGACTAGCACCGATTATCATCATATTGTGTCGTATGTGGACAAAACGACTGGGCGTTCCACCCAGGATAAGCTGACACCTACATTTCTATTCTTTTCCATTAAATTTTTAGACAGGCAAAGCTCGAGTTAAGTTGGTTTTTCGTACGCCCCACCCCTATTGTCGTCTTTCTCGCTTTTATATTGTCTTTCTCACTCTAACATGAAGGGATTCACGCATGAGTCCTCTTATTCTACCCGTTTACCTAAACCACAGCAGATTTTCTGTTTGTACAACCAAAATAATGTTCTTTAGCTCGCTTATTTTCTCTTAACGACGTATTTCGACGGTAGTTTTTTTTCTTTACGCTGTTGGTTTTTAAAATGAAGATCAAGTTATGTTTTTAAGAAGCTTTTTAACTTTTACGATGACTTGTTAAATGCTGAGATTGTATTTGAGTAATGAGTTTCCGATGAGTCACGAGTAGTCACGATGGTTTACGATTGATTTGAAATTTGAGTATGGTTATTGAAAATCGTTCATAGAGATGCAGATCAAATAGATGTGTGTAATTGGTTTGTAATGGTTATTTACAAACTGTTTTTTTATAGACAGTTTCTATGGTTGAGTCACTTTTGCAAATACTCTAATATGTACCATCATATAAAAGATCATTCCTTATCCTAATTTTAATTCCTTAGACATAAATTATAAACCAAAGTTCCCCACATCTGTTTGTCTGTTCAAGATAAACTTAAAAACTACAGAATGTATTTCCATGCAGTTTTCACCAATTGATAGCATGATTTATGAGGAAGGTTTAGAGGTATAATACTTTTAATAATAATTGGCTGTACGCGGTATAAACGACGAGGTGAAACGCTTAGTCTGGACCGTACAAGTATCAACAACGTAAGGGTAGACACTCGCCGTACGTCGGGTTGTCTAATGGTAGAAAGGTGATGGCGGAATCAAGTCATGCAATTCCCGCGCACACTCACACTGTAAAATACCGAAAGGCTGGCTACCCTACGCCTGCGCTCCAGGCTTTGTAGATTGGTGTTACCCAAATCTGGATCACCAATGGGCCTCTTGGCACGCCTTTCCACTGACTCCAAAGTTACCAGTTGACATGATGATGAAGATAAGTTTTCCAAGCGTCACGATCGAGCCGATTCGAGTATCAACAAATAACGAAAATCTTTTGAAGATGCAGATCAAATAGACTTGTGATGGTTAATTGGTTTGTTAGAGCCACTTGAAAAGCTCTGTTTTCTATTGTTTGTATGTTTATGAGTAGTAGGTCAAATACTGAAGACAACGGTCAGGTTTGTAATGAGCCATTAACTTACATCAAGCATAAGATTTGACTAACTTGGTGGGCTTTTTTTTAGGTGGGAAACTTCTCTCACTCTAGGTGTCAGACTCGAGACGCGAGAGGGCGTGTCAGACATTTACTGACTAAATCCCATTCCTATGTTCTTTCTTCGCCTTCGTTCTAGGGCCCCGGGGTTCTCTTTCGCACAACCATGGCCCCAGTAGGCTTCGGCCCTGCTGGGCCTTCTACGGTTTTGCTGACATCTCCTTGAGGCGCGTCTAGAACACTACGCGCTGACGTCAACGACTCGAGCTCAGCCCGGACGGTTACCGGATGACCGGACGGCGAGCTACCCATTGCTCGTCGTCTGCAAGCCCAACAACGTGGTCGATGTGGAGACGATGGGTTCAGACCAATTGACCATCCGTTGGTTCTGGAGTGTGGTCTACAAATGACGCAGTGTTAGAGGGCGTTCCACTACCTATGTGTTTAGATGACATGATGAGAGTCACGGGAGTCCACTGGATGCAAGGAGTGCAAGATTATTATTTTACAATATCCATTAGGAATCAATTTGCGAATAATCAAAACCGCCACTGAACCTCCCTCGAGAAAAATCCACCAAAATCCGTGTGTAAGAGCAGTTAATTTTTAGGGTTCCGTACCTCAAAAAGAAAAAATGGAACCCTTATAGGATCACTTTGTTGTTCGTCTATCAAGTCAAGACCCTTTATCTCGGGAACGCTTAGAGGTATCGAGTTGAAATTAAAACCATATACTGTACATATACTGTTGAACATAGGCCAACCCCAAATGTCACCACAATGACCGGTCCTGTGCATCTCGCATCCATCGGATTCCCGCGACCCTCACCGGGTCATCGGTCTATCCTGTGGGAGGCCTTCCAACGCTGCGTCTGCCGGTAGGTGGTCACCATTCAAGAACTTTTCGTTCTCATCGACCATCTGTTTTGCGAGCAATGTGCCCTGCCCACTGCCACTTAAGTTTGGCGATTGTTCGGGCTATTTCTGTAACCTTGGTTCTCCTGCGAATATCTTCATTTCTGACATTTGTAGTTACGTCAAAAAAAATATCTTTTTTTGCGATTCGGAAAAATCTTCGTAACTCAATTCGGGAATTAAATTGTTTTCATAGGTAATTAAGTTTGTACGGAATCTTCAGTTCCTGAGTCCGACTCGCACTTGCCGATCTATAGTTTCGAAGGTTTTCGGTTCAAGTATATTGTCACTTTGGATTCATAGGATAAACATTTGTCTTTTTACGATACAGGAAAAACCACTAAGGTTTCTCCTATCAATTTAAAATTAAGTACAGATAATATTCTTCGAAGTCTTAAATGTTATCTGCGAGGATAGTGCGAGGGTCACATCTCTATCTTTGTGAGTATCTTATGATTAAGATAATCGATTGATTTTGTTTTAGAATATGTTACAATGTGATCAAATGTTCCATGCCTCTTATATTAATCACTAGCTTTTGCCCGCGGCTTCGCCCACGCGCTTAAAATAAGCTGCTTTATTTTCAGTGAAAAAATTATCGCAATTGGACCAGTACTTTTAGAGATTACCTCCAACACAAACAAAAAGACAAACTACTTTACCTCTTTGTAATATTAGTATGCACACTTGAAAACGCAGCGTTGGAAGGCCTCAGGAGTCCTAAAATGTGGACCGATGATTTGATGAAAGTCGCGGGAATGCGGTGGATGCGAGACACAGAACCGAGTACAGGACCGTTCGTTGTGGCGACACTTGGGGGAGGCCTACATCCAACAGTGAACGTCCTTCGGCTAAAATGATGATGATAATGATGAATTTTTAATAAAAAAAAAATTATAGGGTACTACTTCCCGTTGACCTACAATCCTTAAATTTGGCTTAAAGCAAGATCTCATAGCACAAGTATAGGAAAAATTTGAAAACAGTAGTTACGTCACAAAAAAAAATACTTTTCTTGCGATTCAGAAAAATCTTCGGGACTCCATTCGGGAATTGAACTATTTACATAACTAAGTCTAGTTTGTACGGAACCCTCAGTGCGCGAGTCCGACTCGCACTTGCCTAGATTTTTTCATCAAGTGATAAATTTAAAAGATTTTTATTTTTTTCTAATGTGGTACAAATTTAATTTTATAGTATTGTGTTGTTATAATTTATCAAATAGATATTTATGTATTTTATTTCAATAAAATTGTACTCCAGTAGGTACACAATATCAATATAAATTTCAATTACATACAAGTATTATATTTATATATGTTTACCCTAGTCCGTGCGTCACTGCGGGGTGCCAACTGAAAACCAGCGCTAGGTGTCTAACGCCTAGCAAATGCTGAGGTGGTCACTCTTTCGGCGCACTTTGTACTTTGTTCTTTTTTCCCGAATAAAAGCATTTCTATTATATTCAATTCTTTTCTATTCTATTTATCATGATCTTTCGACATTCTTTAAGCAAACGTCACAATTTGTACTTACTGTTAGTTACTCATACACAACAATCAATATTGTTCTAATCTGAATGCTTTTAATGTGTACGTCTTTCTACAATGTTCCATCATCATCAGCTCCTTAGCCTTTTCCCAACTAGCTTTTTTTTAAGGTGGTAAATCATCCAATGACATCTCCCGCCCTTGGGCGGGGCGGGAGGGCGTGTCAGACTTTTACTGACTAAAACTCACTCCTGTTCCTTCTTTGCCTTTGTTCCAGGGCCCCGGGGTTCTCTTTCGCATCACCAATAAGCCTGAGTAGGTTTCGAACCTGCAGGGCCCCTACGGTTGCTGACACCTTCCTAAGGCGCGAACTCTACGCGCCGTCGACGATTTGGGCTTGGTCCGGACGGTTACCGGACGATCGGACGGCGAGTTACCCATTGCTCGATATCCAAAAGCCCGTTCGCAACTAGCTTGGGGTCAGCGCTGACTGCGATCCCACCTGATGGTAAACAATGATACAATCGTTGATGGTGAGGCGTATTAGTTTATTAAAAGCCTATTCAATCTAGTCTTGAAAACACTTCAATTATAATCGGACGAGAAGACTGCAGCAGGCAAATTGTTTCAGTCCTTCGATGTACGCAGATTATAGGACGAGGCGAAACGCTTGGTCTGGACCGTAGATTACCGTAATTGAAATATGTCTATGAGTATTTTTTTCAGTATTTATGTACCGGGCTAGGTAAGTATATTGCCATTATCTTAGTGAATCATGCCTCAAGGTTATTCCGGAGTATACAGTACAAGTATGATTCGTGAGTAAGATGTTGAATAATATTTTGAAGATTTTATCTATCGATGAGATATTAAGACAGGAAATAGTTGTCACGCTTATAACGTCAATACTATGTTATAAGCACTATAATGTATAACTTCCTAAACACATGCCTTAAACGACAGCGCAAAATCTTAATTTTATGAAAAGACTGAGGATCTTCTGCTGGGTATCTCACGGTGTTGATACTCTTATTAAAATTTGTCCATAGACTGGTATGCTCTAGTTATACCTACATTTACTCACTACAAACTTACATTCACTCTACACTTACACCTAATCACACACACACTCACCATATAGTTTTGTTTTCTTATTAGGTACATATATGTAGCATAAATAAATTAGTTTCCCTTTTCTTAGTTACCACTTGCTTACTTTTTTGATTGTCCTCTTTTCAATATAGTTATGGCTTTGTTTGTTACGGAGAATCACTGACTTCTAAGTTACAGGCCCACACCTAGTTTAGGAGTCAGAGTACCTATCTACATAATTGTGACCGTGTAATAAGCCTATATGTTCATAGTTATATGATGTAAATGCTGTTTTTTTGTGTGAAATAAATTTATTTATTTATTTAATGAATAAGTTGCGGAATGTTTCGGAAGAGCTACCCCGGCCCTGGAATGTAAGGGCAACTGAAGGAACCCGGAAAGGAAAATCTGGGAGGACGCGATCTTTTTTTTTTCGATCGGATCAATCATCCAATTACATCCCGCGCTCTTGGGTGGAGTGAGAGGGTGTGTCAGACTTTTATTTACTACAAACACACTCCAGTTTCTTCGTTGCCTTTCATACCAGGGCCTTCCTTTCAGAAGCAGACCCTTGGCTCCAGTAGACTTCGACCCTGCTGGACCCCTACGGTTTGTTGACATCTCCTTGAGACGCGCGTGGAACAATACGGGCCGTCGACGATTTGGGTTTGGTCCGGACGGTTACCGGACGGTCGGACGGCGAGCTACCCAATGCTCGCCGTCACTCCTCCTCTCCTCGTCTTTCCTTCCTGGGTTTTAGTAAGTTATTTTTTGATCCTCTACTAACTGTCCTAAAACATGTTATAATTAACTAGCTTTTGCCCACGGCCTCGCCCGCGTACATTAAATATAGCCTCGGTTACACAGGAATAAAGCAGCTTATTATCGCTGAAAAATATATCGCAATCGGTCTAGTACTTTCAGAGCCTCGCCTCCTACAAACAAAATAAAACAAACTTTACCTTTTTATAATATTAGTGTAGATATTTTTATTTATTTAATTTTACAGAAGGTTTACGGACTAATGAAAAAAAAAATTTATAGAATGTAAACAGAGAAAAAAAGAAAGAAAAAAGTAGTTAGTAAACGTCTGACTTCTACTCTAAACTCTCGCTTCAACCAGAGCCGGAAAAGTTGTTTGATGTTTCGCCACCTAAAAAAGGCCTTGACATTTCAAAAAAAGTCTTGATTCTTCAAAAAAAGGGCTGGATCCTTCGAAAAAGGGGCTGGATCCTTCGAAAAAGGGGCTGGATCCTTCGAAAAAGGGGCTGGATCCTTCGAAAAAGGGGCTGGATCCTTCGAAAAAGGAACTGAATCCTTTGAAAAAGGGACTGAAGTTTTCGAAAAAGGGCCTTGATAATTTAAAAAAACTTGTACATTCAAAGAAAACATCATATTTCAACTCTTTTAAACCAAGAAGTGGCGCCTTCCCAATAGATAAGCATAACTTAAGTAGATAAGCAAATACAATTATTGACACAGATATCGAATTATTACCCAATAATAATGTCCAATGTGTCACTTTTCCAACTATTTGTACATTTAAGTGGTAATCAGAATTCACTTATGCGTTCCAAAGCGTCGTTGTAAACTGACAAAGTGCTTGGCGAGAACTTGTGCTTCGAAAACCCGAAAAGTCACGAACTGTTTGATAAAAACGTGTACCCGTGTGTAATATGACCATCTGATATAGAACTGAAAGCTGTGGAGTAAACGGATGATGCCAAACGAAGAGAGGTCCTTTATTAATAAAAGAAAAAAATTATATTAAAAAATTATTTTCAATACACTTACTCGAAAATGTTAAGATGGATGTGCGGTGTGACGAGAATGGATAAAGTGAGAAATGAGTATATTAGGGGAAGTTTAAAAGTGGCGCCAGTGACTGAAAAGTTGAAAGGGAATCTTTGTCTTGGTATGATCATGTGAAGAGAAGGAATGAAACGCTTGTTACTAAAAGAGTTATGAGCTTACAAGTGGATGGATGGAGAGGGAGACCAAAGAATGGGAGAACAAAGGCCACAATTTTATTACATTTATCGTATCAGGCTCCTAGCCCACGAGTCGCCGGTCAACCCCGTTTATTCATTTCTTCGTAAGTGTATTGAAAAACGTCGTTTGATAAACGTGCAAATTTGTCACTGCAGCCCTCGTCTCCATGACACACTCGCCTACGGCTCGTGCGAATTCCGCCTTGGTCGCAATGATAAACTTTCTGCACTTGTATCAAATTTTTTTAAGGTGGGAAAGCATTTAATGACTTCTTCCACTCTAGGGCGGAGTGGTAGAGCGTGTTAGACTTTTAATATTCTTTCTTTGCCTTGCGTTCCGGGACTCCAGGTTTCTCTTTCGGAAGTCGATGTCCATGGCCCCAGTAGGCTTCGACCCTGCTGGGCCCCTACGTTTTTGCTGACATCTCTTTGAGGCGCGCGTAGAACACCACGCGCCGTCGACGACTCGGGCTCGATCAGAAATCAGAAACGTTTATTTCAAATAGGCCATTTACAGGCATTTTTGAATAGTCAAAATGTCGGTCAGTCAAAAAAAGTGAAGCTAAATTGCACGTTCCAAAGCGTAGACCTCTATGGAGAAGAACGTGCAAGAAACTCCATGGACACTCTTTTAAATCATATTATGAGTTACATAAATCTTGGTTACATATTAATTCTTGTCGCTTCTAATATGTGAGCAAACGTATAATAATTTAAAAAAAAACATTAAAAATAAGAAATTGAATTAAGCCACTGGCAGCTAAGAGATGACCAGTCACCTGTTCACGAGCATGACGCGTGCATCAGCCCCACTCAGCTCAACCATTTTAAAGGGAACAGAATGACCCAATATCACGTGCCACCATCAGCGAGTAATTTGAGTGAGCATGACAAGATCCGGACGGTTACCGGACGACCGGATTTCAATCATTGTACCATGTAACTGTATTAAAATCTGTTGTTTGTTCTCTTGAAAGCAAGATTACGTAAGAAAGCTTCAAGGTAAGTCTGAACAAGTAAGATAATGCTACCAGTCCACATGCTAGTAAAATTAAGTATATTTTAGCAGTTAGGTTCAAAGCTTGTTGAACCAGTTTGCGAAGTAAGAGCTTTGTTATTGTAAGTAGATAATATTTATTTGGAGAAAGTGTTGGAGAGCAGTGGTGCCACGGTTTATATATCTGTCCGATTTGCGAGTTGTAAGTCGTGGGTTTAAACCCAGGCAATGTAAGGTAAGGTACTTTGTGTAACCTATTTCATCACCACTGCTCTCAAAACGGTGAAGGAAAACATCGTGAGGAAACCGGCATGTTCTAGAATGAAAAATTCGAAGACATGTGACATCCACCAACCCGCACTGGGCCCGTATGGTGGAGTCCGACCTTTTCTCACTCCTGGAGAGGAGAACCTGAATCCCAGCTGTGGGAATATTAGAAAGCTAATTAAGTTATGTTGACAAAGAACCTTTAAGTACCTAACAAACAAATCGCTCTGAAAATGCATTTAGTCGTTACCGCTTAAAAAAAAACATGTCAATCATAAACAAACAAAAAAAAAACTAAATCAAAAATAATTCCACAATCTTCCATCACTAACATATCCGATCAGTGCGAGCGAGACGGCACGATTCTTTTTTCTTTCTTCTAACCATTGTTTTTGACGTAAGGCGGGAACTCTTCAACCCAATCGTAGAGTGCGTGAAAGAGACAGATGGATACTTTTATTTGAATTAAAGAAAGAGTAAGATATACCATCTTATTCTCTTGAAAATTTGGTTTTGAATGACAGCGCATTTGGTTTTTGACCGCGTCTTGGCGGCTTCTGAATAATTACCACGGAGCAAGTTCATGGTCCGTGATAATTACGTACAGTGTGTAGTACGTTATTGTTGATTTTTTTCGTCTATTTGAATAATGTAATATAAATGTTAATTTGTGTTTAGTTTTCAATATAAATTTTATTAGATGTTTGGCTTTATTTTAAGGGTCAGTAATATTAAGTAAAATATGTACACATTTTAGTGAATGTATCGATTGCCTTTTTATTTCAATTAGCTATGTAATTTTAAATCTGTATACTTACTTATTTTTTAATCTAAAATTTGATGGTTGTTATTAAGTAAGTATATTTACTAGTAAGTAGCACACCGCGGGTTTTTTCCTTTTTAACCGACTTCAAAAAAAAAAAGGAGGAGGTTATAACTGATAACCTCCTCCTTTTTTTGAAGTCGGTCGGTTGTATTTTTTTTTTTAAGTTGATACCTCAGAACTCCGTCGTTAATGGATCGATTTGCTATTTTTTATTCCTTAAAGGATATGCTTCCAGATTGATCCCATTTTTAAAAAAAATACAGTTCTGATAATGGGATCCATGAGGAATCGAGGGAACTCCTCAAATATATATTGGCAACCATATAGTGATTTTGGTATTTTCATCGAGAACTTACCTAAGCAATTACAGTCATAAAGTAAAATTTGATGAAGTGGAACTGATGAGAATTAGAAATCACAATGAAGATAGTTAAGCGAGTATGACATTACAAATATATAAATAAATGGTTCTGAATTATTATGTTGAAAATGGAATCATTGAAGTGACCTGATGATGATGATAGATGGAAGGATGGATGGATTAACCCAGAGTTCTAGTGCCTATCTTCCGGCTAGACACTGTGGTATCGAAAGAGATCGCATGAGATTAGGTTAACGAACTGGCATGTTAAATGTACTTCCAAGGATTTTATATGTTCTAGAAAATTGAATAGTACAAAATAAAGTCTAGTTTTGTCAGTCCGGACGCAACCGTTGTAATGCGATGTTATAATAGTGAATCAAGATAAAAGTTTTATTTCAAGTAGTAATAAAGATCCTGACAGTGTGCCGCCGAGTGCGAAAATACCTAGGCACCAGAACTCTGGATTAATTGCAATTGTCATGAGAAATAGGCACCCTGATTACAATTGTATCGCAACTAAAAAGTGTGAACCGAAAAACTTTTTACAAAAAAAATAATAACCGACTTCATTTAAAAAAAAAAAAAACTGGGCCAGTGTGAGTCGGCCTCGCGCACTGAGGGTTCCGTACAAGCTTACCTATTCAAATAGTTCAATTCCCTAATTAAGTTACGAAGATTATTTCGAATCGAAAAATAGTTTTTTTTTTTTGTAACGTAACTATAAATTTACAGTTTTCAGACTTTTTCGTAGATTTGTAAAGATAAAGATAATTTTATTTTGCAAATATGAGTAACAGTAAAAGATGACAGAAAAAATATAGATAGCAAGTTCAGCCATATTTTACCATGTAGGCATGCAAAAGACATAAAATTTAACATACTATAATTACGTACAATTTTAAAATAATACGCGATTATGTATAAACAAGTAAATACAAAGAAAATATTTAAACTTGTTTTCTTAATAATGCAACTATTTTTTTTTCTTCAACACCCTTGGTTGACTGGTAGAGAATGTCTTGTGCCTCCCTTACATTGTGTTGTATAAGTTTTGATTAGTAAATAAACAAACACAATTGAGCATACGTACTAATAAAAGTGTAGACTCCATCTAGGTACGTAATATTCATAGACAACTAAGTTTGAAAAAAAAAGAAAAGAATATGGCGTCCTTTTCAAAAGTCGTTTGGCGCGTAAATCGCAATCTACATAAAATTATATAGGTAATGTCGCTGAAATTAGTCTGCTCGGCTATAATTAATAAACGGCAGTTAGCGAGGGAGCAAGGGATGCTGGGGGTGAGAACAGGGTTGCCAATCCAATTTTAGAGAAAAACTGCATACAAGATAAAAAAAGTTTAATTACCTATTTATAAAAAAATTAATAATAAAAACCTTTATTTCAAACCATTTAGATCTATCACATAGCCTTTCAATTTATCAAAAAGTAACAGTACAAGCTCATAGCTTTTGACTGATATATGTTTTTTTACTAGTCACTATAAATAAACAAAAAGGGTTTATAAATAAAAAATGTGTGAATGTGAAAAAGAACTAACATATTATGTGATCAAACTTTTAATTCAATACTTACTGCTTACCATCAGATGGGATCGCAGTCAAGGTAGTGCTTGACTACGATCGCGTGATCCTAAAAATAACTAGTGTAAATGAAATAAACTAAATATAATTCACAGATTGATACAAGCATTATACAACTAAGTGTACCGTGTCATTTATTTTTCTTACAAAGAAATATACATTTATAAATAAAAAAACCTAAACTGCTTACTTAGTACATTATCTTAAAATAATATTTTAATATATTTTTACAACACACTTGCTCAGAAAGTGACTCTTATTGCACTGCACTTAGGTATATAATGGCACTCGTTACCAACCTGTGACATTTTGATTACCATTATGCACTAGTGCTATAATGTAGTTAAAACCTTTTTGTTCAACCTCTTTATTCGCAAAACAAATTTTAAATTCCAATTAAATTCCCGTTCAATAGTACCTATATAAATTAGTGTCTTACTAACTTATAATATTTCATCCAATTTACAAGTTAAAATGGACAAATTTATCTTGTACAAACGATTTATTTAATAAAAAAAAACATTTAGTAAATAAATCGTATTTTTTATTTTTTTTGTAGTCTTTGGCTGCCATTTTCAGATGCGCGCGGATTTTGGCGTGTTTTTTTTATTCCAGTTAAGTTCAGTGGCTGTATTACTTAATTAAATAAAATTAAATAATACAAAATCATTAAAATGTTACATCCGTATACTATTGACACTACGAAAGACATTATAGTAAAACTTTTCACGCAAGAAAACATAAACGGTGCATAAACGTAAGACTAGGCAGTATGATCAAAATACCTTAGCCTTCCTCTAAGGGTAAATAAAATAAATGATGCGCGCGTTATGAAAACAGAAAACAGATTTTTACCGCCATGTCACAGAATATTTTACTATTTTTACTGTTGTTTTCTTCACAAGTGTATTGTAAAACGTCGTATGACACACGTGAGTAATTAATGATTACCGTTCTTGGCTCTCTTAAGACCCTCGCCCGGCTCGGGTCTAAATACCGCCTCGACGGTAATCACTAACATTACACACTTATATCATAATGTACTATTATTGGTAGCTACTTCATATTATCAAGCTTATAAAATCCTCCAAATCGCGGTTGTCTGGAAGCGCGGTTACTCCTACCTTCATATTTAATTTAGTATCATAAATATTACCGTCAAATAAAATCAGATTTTTCCGATAAAATAGTTTCATCATCACGGACACTTAATTAAGAAAAAAACTGTAAATGAATATGTTCTCACAGGGTTGCTAACACTACTGGTACCAGTACTGCTAGCAACCCTGTGAGAGAAATATGGATGAAAATTTCATTTGAACTTAAATTGGCGCCATTAGGGGGATTACCATAGACAATCGTAGCTCGTTATAGAGGTGTGGACTAAGGAGGTTTGATGTAAACGTATTTAATGTATTCCAGTTTTGATATTTGTGTGTTTAGGGGTGGGTTAGACAGGGGTGGGGATTTGGTGACTTATTTAGTAGAATGCTTTATTGTTTTTGTGAACTTATGATTCATCGACTGATCATGAATTTTCTTAATTGATGAATCATACCTAAGTTAAGTTAAAAATACACAAGCTACATAAGCTTTTTTTTTGAAGTGAGAAATTATCCACTTCTCCCGGTCAGGGTGGAGTATGATAAACTAATGCTTGACTGCGATCTGCACCTGGTGGTAAGCAGTGATGCAAATCGATGCAATGAGGCGCACTAGTTTAATAAAGCCTATTTACTGTAGACTTGAAGACACCAAAATTATAATCGGACGGGAAGACCTCTGCAGGCACATTGTTCCAATCGTTTGATGTACACGGTATAAACGAAAAGGCGAAACGCTTATTCCGGACCGTAGGGGTGTTAATAACGTGGGTGGACACTCGCCGTGTCGCCGTACGTCGGGTTGACCGATGGCCTTTTCTAGTATTATTTGACATTGCGTATATATATAATTTTGTATGTGTTTGTTTATTGTGCCTGTCTAATTCTGTAATTGATTGTTAACCTTTTTAAGGCGTATAAATTTATTAATTCATGATATTTCAATGTTGAATTTGAGTTTAATTTTGTTACAATGTACGGGCTACGTCTAAAATCAATATTATTTATATAAAATCATAATAGTTACATGACAAATCTAACAAATTATTTATCAAAAACTCATAATTTCCCCAATTCCCACAGCTCCGTAATCGTCACAAAATTGTAAACTAACAAATAACTTAGTCTAGTTAAACATGTTAAATTGTTAGGCATGTCGAAACATACTGATATTTGTTATCTTTTCAAAATATAAAGATAAACACATCTCTTGTCAGATGCAATGAATCACAATGTAATTTCCGAATCGTTGTTTGGGTTTTCTTGAGTGAGACGGTGTTGCCAGGTTATGTGATGTCTGGAATACTATTTATAAACTTATAAAATATTTGAGTAACTATATCATTTAAAACAAGTTTTTTATTTTCATGGACTGGGTTTTTTTTTTTCGGTAGGAAAAGGCATCCAATGACATCCCCAGCTCTTGGGCGGAGCGAGAATAGTGTCAGAATTTTACTGACTAAAAACCCACTTCTGTTCCTTCTTTGCCATCATTCCAGGGCTCCGGGGTTCTCTTTCGCATCACCCACGGCCCCAGTAGATTTCGATCCTGCTGGGCTCCTACAGTTTTGCTGACAACTCCTTGAGGTGCGCGTGGAACACTAGGCGCCGTCGACAACTTGGGCTCGGTCCGGACGGTTACCGGAGGGTTGGACGGCGAGCTACCCATTGCTCGCCGTCCGTTCATGGACTGGGTGGGGAATGAAGAACAATAGAATCATGAGCTTCTGGGAATAACCCATTATTAGTTAGTAGCTGCTGCCACCGGCTTAGTCCGCGTGATAGGAGAAAATTATTCCAAGGGAACATACTCCCGGGATGAAAAGTATCCTATGTGTTATTCCAGGATATCGTCTACCCGTGTACCAAGTTTCAACAAAATCCATTCCGTAGTTTTTACATTAAACTGATCAAGTTTCATTGGAAGATCGTTGCCAGTCATAATGGATAGTCAGAAGCCAGAAAATTTGGCATCAGTTTTGCTAAGAGGGTATCGTGTAACCCAGTTACAGCTGGGTTGTGAAAGTCAAGCAGTAAAACATTGATATCCAGCTGCATGCAGTTTGATTGTAACCAGGGGCATAGGTTACTTCTAGGCAAGCGTGCTCCATCGCAGAAAACATCATCGCTTACCATAAGATGAGATAGTGATCAAACGCGAGCCTAAAAAGAAAAAGAGCAGGCAGGTTGTTGTGTTGATGTGGCCGACGATGGAGCACGGTTGCCTAGAAGTACCTATTCACTCTTGACTTAAAGACCCCTAGGTTGTAGCTGTCAGGAAGCTCAGACTCCGGCAGGGAATTCCACTCCTTAGCTGTACGCATAATGAATGTGTTCCCAAAACGCTTTGTACGTATGGGTGGGATGTCCACCATGTACCGATGGCGCAACGCGCGCCGTAAATCTAATGTTCCGATGATAGAACGGACTTGGTGGATTTTTTTTTATTAATGATAGGCTCGCGTTTGACTACCATCTCACCTGATGGTAAGCGATGATGTGGTTAACGATGGAGCAGCCTTGCCTAGAAGTAAAACTTAAAGACCCCTAAGTTGTAAATTGTGCAATTCTAACGCACACTCCCCGAAATGTAATCGATAGAAAGCCGACAGGCCAGCAACTCGGCGTCGATGCTCAAGGCTGGTTGGTTGATGACAGTAAACTAAAATGTAACACAAAATAATTCCATGATATGAGTACTTTTACTGCACTCTAAAACTGGCAACCCCAACACATGTCAGTTAAGGTGGGCAAATTGACAGGTGTCAGAGATAACGTCAATATAAGTATGAATTATTTACTTTTTAGTGTCGAACTGTATCTTCACGATTTGTTGACGCAATCCCCCATAGATAAAAAGTTTATTTTTTAAAGATTAAATGCGTGTGAATATGTGTAGGTTATTTGTGTAAGATGATGATTTTGGGGACATTTATATCTACTTTACTGAGATAGACTAGATTATAGAATATCAACCCGGGTCTTTCAGATTCTATCTATATATATAAAAGGGAAAACTGACTGACTGACATATCAAAGCACAGCCGAAACTACAGAGACTAGGCACTAAGAGAGGATTTTCCAAAATTCACTCCCTAAAGTGATAAAACGGGTCCAAAGTTTGTATGGAGAAACCAACTTTCACGCGGGCGAAGCCGCTGGCAGAAGCTAGTTTATCTATATTATAAAAAGAGAAACTGACTGACTGACATATCAACGCACAGCCGAAACTACTGGGACTAGGAGTGTGAAATTTTGCACAAAGCTTCCTTTTATGTCGTAGACGAGCACTAAGAGAGGATTTTTCAAAATTCAGCCTTTAAGGAGATGAAACGGGGGTCTAAAGTTTGTATGGAGATATCCATGTCACGCGGGCGAAGCCGCTGGCAGAAGCTAGTATAATATAAAAGGAGAAACTACTGACATATCAACGCACAGCCGAATCTACTGGGATTAGGAGTGTGAAATTTTGCACAAGGTTTTCTATTGTGATGTAGGCGTTTTAGAAAATTTTGCCTTTGGGGGGGGGGGGGTGAAAGGGGGAATTTATTTTGTATGCTAAATCTTATTTATTTAATGGGTAAATACTAGTAAAGCAAATAATGGCAAGTAGAGCCGAAGTCGACTATTCTGCCAATCTTCTTCTTCTCTCTTCTGACCAGTATTTGGCAACCTCTACGGCTCTGTTATTGGCCTCGTGTAGACCCTGAAAACTGCAGTTGGTTGTGCAGGATGGACAGCATAGCAAATGACGCATGTCCTGTGCAGCGGCTCCACACTGGCACTGTGTTAGAGATGGGTCGAGGAAGCCCCATTTGGCCAAATTATTTTTACAGCGGCCAACCTGAGTGCGCAGTCGGTTAAGAGATTTCCAGATTGCCCACTGCAATTCGCGTCCAGGGGGGAGATGTTCTGACGGGGTGATGAAATGTGTAGGAGTTGGGTGCTTCTGCTTCCACAGCGCGCATCTCTCGTCCTCTGCACTGTCTTTTGAAGAGGTCGTAAATCGCATAAAGCTTTTACGACTCTTTAGACGTGCAGGTATAAGTTAATATTTATGCAGGGGGTGACGGCCGTCCCGTTCCTGTTTACTCTTCTCTCGCAGTGAACTTCTGGAGGAGCTATACCTGCTAGAGGGTACAACATCGCAAGAGGGGTAGGTTTTAAGCATCCCGTTACGATGCGACAGGTTTCGTTCAGCGCTATGGCCACTTCTTTAGCGTGAGCGGAACGATGCCACACTGGGCATGCAAACTCTCCTGCCGAAAAAGAAAGGCATAGGCCTGAAGTGCGAAGAACTTGTGGTGATGCTCCCCAGGTGCTGGATGTAAGGCGGCGAAGGATATTGATATTCTGCCAATGTCTAAAGTAAATTGGAAAAGCAAGTGCATATTATTATTTCAGAAAATGGAAAGGGACAGTAACTGTAGATCCGAAATTTTCAGAGAGAGAGAGCAGTGGTGATGAAATAAATTACACAAAGTAATGCGCCTGGCTGAGTTTGAACACGCGACCTACAATTCGTAAGTCGGGGCCGTTAACACTCGGCCACCACACATACTATATGTAATATGTATGTATATATATATATTATATTCATGAGTTTGTTTTTTTTTTGTCTTTTATACATAATAGCTTTATAATATAATTTTATATCTATGTATAGTATAATATATATTTTTAATTTAATTCAATTTAATTTGCAGTACACCGCAGTCTACCCCCGTTTTTATGTTTTTTTTTTTTTTCGGTTGGAGTGGGAAATCCTAATGGATTCCCAAGCTACCTCACAGACGAGCCAGTCTAGGCAGTGTCAGACTCCTACTGACTAAAACCGCACTCCTACATTTAAACCACGGACATGACGTCCGTGCCCTTGTTTGGTAATTAAACATGATTTGCTTCTGGGCAACTCCACGTGCAAGTGGCGTCACTCCACCCCGTTTTCATGTTAAGTTCTTACAGTCCATCCTAAGGTTGGTAGATATCGCTATTTGCGATTAGACCACCATTGTACCCATAGATTAAGTTAGTTTTAAAGTTTTTGTTACTATTTTGGTGTACAATAAAGTTTTATTCTATTCTATTCTCCTCCAAGGTTGTGATTACTTAACATAATTATTATTATACGTCAGCTGAACTTGCTCAACTATCTACTAAGTATCGATTAAAATATCCCACGCCCCGATTCCCATAATCATATTTTAATAAATCTAACGGGTAAAACATCGGTCTGCCGTGTTTGCCGTGGGCGCTTATCTCGCAAATCAAACAGACAAACATACAGAACACACATATTATGTGGTGCGCGGTGGGAAAGTAATTAGCCACTCTGTGGTCTATGGCATACTGGTTTATGGTATTATTTAGTATTTAATGGGAGTGGAGTATTACAATATTGACTGGTCTACACTGTTCTTACATATTATCTATTAATACTGTTATATGAAAATATTGTAAACAATCACTTTTTTTTTAAAAGAGTAACCATGGAGTTTTTTTGCCAGTTTTTCTCCATAGGAAACGACTAATTTGGAACCGTGCGCTAGCTTCTGACGTTTTATAAGTACCCATGTAGGCCTATGTGAAATAAAAATATTTTTGATTTTGATTTTGGAGTTTTTGGCGGGATTTCTTCGAGTCAAATTCAGTGTCCGTTTTAATTATTCACAAATTGATTGATAAATGATATTTATTCTGCTAATAGGTTTATAAAACACTTTTACACGTAATTTTTTTTTTGTTTTTTTTAAACTAGATGAGGCCGGTGTTTCCTAGCTGACTGCCCCGAGAAGAAACACTGAAACAAACTCAGGGGTCAAAGTCTCTTTTAAAGTCCATACAGTAAATATATAATGGTCAAATCACATGAGAACCATGCAGATTTGTCTGAGATGGTCTTTTGAAGAAAGAACCATACAAATTTGAGTGGACCTGTCCAGTCAGTGCATGCATTTGTCAGTATTCGCAAAGCTCAACTAAGGACTACTAAGGAGCTCAACGATTTGACAAACAATACCAAAGAAAGGACATTGGGTAGGCCGCAGAAAATACTCAAATTGCCAGACATACGTTAAAATTTCTGAAAAGGAAAAAAAAAGCAATCAACATAGTCCTCACGTTCATAAATAAAAGGAAATATATAGTTTACAAAATGTAATACTTAGTAAAGTAAAGTAAATATTTACTTATGTCAAAATTTATTCGAAAAACAAAATAAAAATAATGTCAAATTGCAAAATAAAGATAATAGATGTCAGATTGGAGCAAAAACAAAAAACAATAAAAAGCACAATTGAAAATAAAACAAAAGAGAAGAAAAAAAAAATAAGACAACAGTTGTAGTGCGTACTGGAGCAGATCAATCCCAAGCCTTTTCGTCCTAACAACATAGTCCTTTATAGTGTAAAAAGCCTTTTGGCAAAGTTTACGCTTTACAAATGATTTGAATTTTGTTGAATATGACTAGGGAGTTATTATTTATTATAGAAGTGTGTACATTGGCATCTAAATGAGCCTCCTATTTTATTGAGCAATTTTCCTGCAAGATTC